>CP126891.1:142123706-142723706 GCA_030440675.1 Furcifer pardalis | reverse complement strand
TTTCTGCCTCATAAAGGTGCCAGGCTACAAAGCAAGAGTACAGACAAGTAGCAAAGAATTGCAGGGATGGTGTTAGGAAGGGAAAAGCTGAGCTGAGGTCAGCGAAGGATGCTAAAAGAATAAAAAAAACACTCCTTAATTTTATATGTAGTTGTGTAAATTTTTCATATAAAATACATTTTTTCAGATGTGCATATAATTTTATGCGCTATTTTTCAAAGACAATTCTAGCTTGGGACATATACAGATTTTCAAGGCATGATGTACTCTATGCCACTGACAGGAGATAAGAAATGGATAATTTCATAGGAAAATACACATGCAAGACATTTCTTTTCCATTTCTAGTGAAAACAAATCACTGAGATGTGGAAGATGAAGAGCTTCCTTCAGCACCAGTGCTTCAGATCATGTGTGACTATTTTATAAAAGCACTCAGCTCTTTGGCCAGTGTGACAATCACAGAGATTTTCACCCTTCCATATCTTATTTTTTAATCATTCTGTCATTCGTGGCCCCTCTATTCTGTAAGCCAACACAATTTTGCGGCTTCTATCCTGTTGCAAATTATAGTACACAAATACTGAAAGTGAATTCTGATAATTGGTTAAGTGTTTATCCCTTATTGGTTGTGCAGCAGACATACATAAACAGAACCGTGTTAATTAACTAAAGCCACTATCACAAATGCTGTTGCATGTATGATAAACTGAATGGGAAATATTTTTTTTATTATTTTCTATATTTGTGTCTTGTAATTTGGTCTGAGTAGGAAGCAACCAAGTCTTGCACAGTGTTTTTTTTAACAAAAAGGCTTCTTCCCCTCATTTTTGTATGAAACACTTTCCTGAAACTTGGAGTACTACATAGCAGTTTGGGACACCACATGCTTCATGATGTGGGTGTGTTGTATTCCCTTTACTGAATATAACAGCTCCACTTTGCCCAATATATTGCTTCATCTTATGCAGGATAGCACACTATTTTCCATAGGTTAGGCACAGATTCACAAGTGCATCTCTTCCTCTAAGGTATTATCCTGAGCAAGCTGCCACCTTGTTCGGTAATTTGGTGTTTTTGCTTTCCATGGGAAATTCTTCAAGACAGCTGAAATGTCCTATGGTATTTCCTGTAAGATTTCTCTTCAGGGAGTTTGTGAAGGAAGAAATCTTGAAATGAGAAAAAAAAAAAAAGAACAATTTTTCCTTCCCTTGTCAGAGAGAACCAAGACACTCCAAGATTCACATTCTTGCTTAATGTACATAGTTTTTCTTTTCCATTTTACAACAGAAGCTTCTTGCACACATAAACCATCTGAAGGGACAATCTCTGCATAACAGAGTTAATGGACATCAGACCTCAGGAATGGCAAGACACAGAAACACATCTCAAACCATTTCAATCCACCTGGACTTGAAAGTTGCCATTCTCAAACTTTACACATTAGAAGACAAGAATCCGGAGAGATACAGCAAAAACAGAGAAAATGTGGAACCTACATCATGCCCATCTCAAAAGTTTGAATATTAGTCAATGGTTTCTGGGACATTAACAAATTTGATACACCACAACTAACAGGTTGTTATATGCTGTTACATATATTGTACATTATATATTGTTATATTATACCACATTCACAGAAACTACTTCTATGGAATTCTCATCCACAGCCTTGGGCTTCCTCTCAGAACAAAGAAAGAACCAGGTGTTTTGGACTGGGCAATTCACACAATAGATCAGTGGTGGTGAACCTATGGCATGCATGCCAGAGGTGGCACTTGGAACCTTCTCTGTGGGCACTTCTGTGGTCACCCCAGCACACTCTCAATGGGAGCTCTTCCTCACTCTCCCCAGCACAGAGTTCACCCCACCCCTCTGCCTAGCAGCTCAATGGGAGTGCATCCTCCCTCCCTTGTTGTCATGTTGGCACTTTAAGTGGGTTTGGGGTTGCAGTTTGGGCACCCAGTCTCTAAAAGGTTCACCAGCACTGCAATAGATGCTGGGCCTGAAAGGCAAACTCATTAATAAATGTGTACTGGTTGTTTAAGAACTGCAGTGGCTCAAGTGGTTAAGACACTGACTGGGAGGTGGAAGGTCAGCAGTTCAAAACCCGAGTACTGCATGATGGAATGAGCATCTGTCTCTGTCCCAGCTCCTGCCAACCTAACAGTTCAAAAGCAAGAAATTGCAAATAGATAAACTGGTACCACTTTAGTGGGAAGGTAAACAGCATTCCATGCACTTTGGTGTCTAGGCATGCCTGCCACATGTGCACAGAAACATCTGCAAATGCAGACAGTGCTGGCTCTTCAATTATAAACAAATGAGCACTGAACCCTATATATATTTATATTTTTATATAAATTTATCTCATGTCTGATGAAGTGGACCCGATCCATGAAAGCTAACATTAGATTACAGCAGTTAGCCTTCAATGTGCCACAATGTGTTTTTGTTTGTTTGTTTATTCTCTGATATATCTGAAGGGAAGAAATCATATCTTCACACTATTTGCAATTGAAATAGTATCTTCCCACTCTTCCCACTGTTTGCAAAAAAGGAGGATTTGCAACTAATCTGAATAACAACCAGAGATCATTTTCCATTACCAATTGTATAAAACCGTATTGATTTGTATCTCTTATGCTAACCAATCACTATGTACCTGACGTGTATAAATTGATGCCATGAAGCCTCACTCCCACAAAAGCTAACATTAAAATATAACAGTCTTCAAAGTGCTACAGTGTTTATGTTTTTGTTTTGTTTTGTTTACTCTCTGATACATCTGAAGGGAGGAAATCATATCATTACCTGGAGAAGGACAGTCCTATTGGCACCATCAGTAGGGCTGGTAAATGGGATGGTCTATTTACTGTCCTTTTCATCTAAAAGCAGGAAGTAGACCTAGAGTGCCTTCCCATTTTGGCTAGTAATATAACGTGAATCACGCAAGAAAAGGGCTTAATTTGGGGATATATGCAGGGCGTTAATCCTTCATAAAAATATTGTTTCCCCTAACTTCTCATACTAAAATAGGAAATCACATCTCCTGGTTCAAACAAAATGAAAGGGAGCACATCTTCTTAGCCACACACTTGCAGTTGTTGTTGCTATGTGTGGTATAATGAACAAATCCAGACAAGTCACATCTTTTACTTAGACCTGGAGGCAAATAATATGGAACAGTATCATCAATAAGAGCCTCCATAATGTTTTTGATATATGGTGGCATTTAAGATATAGGGTCATTGAAAGAGCTGCCAATATTTTTCCCTTCATTTGAAGTATGATTGTCAGAAAACCACAATGGAATTGATTTCACAATTGGACTAACTGAAATGTCACTTTTGGGATGCCTATTCTGTCCTTCAGGAGAAGTCAGTCATTCTCACTGTTGGGTGTATTTCTAGTGATGCATGAAGTGGGAGAGGATAGGTTTCAAGCAATCCATATTCTTAAGAGTAATGAAGATATAACACCAGCCAATATTGGCATGGCTATGACTCAATTTTAGAGAATGAATAAGACAGAAAGCAACCCTTCATCACTGACCAAAAATGCCCCATCCAGTATATAAATAACTTGAAAAATTGGTATCGGTAATGTGTCATATTAGGTGAATATATTACACAAACTGTCTCAACTCTTCTTGTGTGTAAATGCTGGTATTAAAAAAAAGGGCCTCAGAAAAAAGAGATTTGATTTATAACCACTAAGATGAGACTACTGAGATTTGTGGGAAAGGTCAATTTATTTGTTTGTTTATATTCTGCCCATCTAGTACATAGCCAATTTAATTCATAGACCACTGGACATATCAAAGATATGTTGATATAAATCCATTAGTATTAATTTGTTCACAATTGAAAATATTGAATAAGGTGATGGGAAATCCCAAATTTGAAGTCAAAATGTTTGTTCTCAGGTTATGGCAACCGGTTCAATGCAACCCAGTTGAACAAAAACAGAAGTTAGTGGCAAATATTTCCATGCCAGAACTATTTGTGATTTCTTCACAAATAAAGTGCCCTATCTAGTCAAAGCTGACCTTCCTCTTTAAAACATAATGGTTACATTGCATGAGATTTGAGTATAGAATTTAATTAACAATGGTAAGAATTGATAGTCTAATTGTTATGACTACGAAAGAAAACCCCATCTTAAAACCATAGCATAAAGGCATAAAGGGACAAGTCTGAGAGATTGATTCAACATACAGCAGCACAGACTTCCATATGACATCATAAGGAAAAGCTGGGTACAGAGAATTTATATCTCCTATGCATCAGTGTCTTTGGTATGAAGAAAATATAAGCAATCCAAAAACTGGGCAAAGATTTATGGTTCAGCTTGTCTCGTCATCCCAGGAACCACCTGGGATTGCCATAGTGTCAAGGATTCCTCTCCTGCCTGCCACTATAGGTTTTTTGGGGGGCGGGGGGCGGGGGATAGATCAACTGAAGAAACCACCACAAGGCAATGACATCAGGAGTGGTTCATTCATGATGGCAAAACATGAAGGAGTAGAATGAGAAGCAAAAGAAGAAGGGGTGCTCTGGAACAAGAGAAGTTTGCAGCCAAGAAGAGCCAGGAGGAATGTGGAGGAAAGGTAACTGAAACAAAGGGAGGGGAATACTGAAAGGCTTCCTGTCCTCAATGAAGAGCAGTAATCAGGCTAGCCAAATTCTTGCATTGTGAGGGCCTCAGAAGGAATCATTGGCAGAACAATGTAGAACATGCATGAGCAGGAGAGAGCTAAGAGTCATGAACAGGAGATGGCCAAGAGGGAGCTTGAGCACATCTTGGGAAAGAGAGATTGCAGCTTTTTAAAAACTTGACATTGTGTTGCCTTCAACTTATGCAGAATCTAAGAAAGGGTGATCTCCAAAATGTCCAGTCCTCAAAAGCCCTACTCAGCTCTTTCAAACTCAAGCTTGTGACTTCATTTAGGGACTCAATCCATCTTACAAATGGTCTTCCCCTTTTCCTGCTGCCATCAAGTTTTTCCTGAGAATTTTGCTTTTTCATGACATGCTCAAAGTATGACTGGTTCAGTTTAATCATGTTTGCCTCCTGAGATAGTTGAGGCCTTTCACATACATACTTATCGGGGGAATGCAAGAGCATGGATGGTTTTGTTCTTCTGTGACACACCTTTATACTTGACAATATTTTCTGAGACTCAATATCCTTCTGATATCTTGGCTGCAGTCTCCATTTGAACTGAAGATTGAACCAACGTATGCAATATCTTCTGCTATTCAAGTTCTTCATTGTCAATATTCATGTTTTGTAGTTCTCTTGTAACCATGATTTTGTCTGTTTAATGTTTAGCTGCAGTCCTGCTTTGAGACTTTTTTCTTTAATTTCACTAAAAGTTGTTTCAAGTCATTGCTACCTTTTGCCAGTAAGATGATGTCATTTATGTATTTATAAATTTCTGATATTTATTTTACCAGTTTTTATTCCCCTCTCATCTGAGTTTAGTCTCAGTTTCTGTATCTGTTCAACATACAGATTGAACAGGTAAGGGGTTAAAAGACACCCTTGTCTCACACCTTTGCCTATGAGAAACCTTTATGTCTCTCTTAAATGAACAGTGCAAAGAAATAGAGGAAAACAATAGAAGGGGAAGGACTAGATATATTTAAATTATTTTAGGGAACTCAAAGGAACATTTAAAGCAAAAATGACCATGATAAGGGACAAAACCAGCAGGAACTTAGCTGATGTAGAAGAGATTAAGAAATGATGGCAACATCCCTGACAATCACAGTGATGAGAACTTTGAACTGGAGTTGGGCATCCTGGAGAGTGAAGTCAGAAAAGCCCTAAAAAGTACTGATAATAACAAAGCTAGTGGAGATGATAGCAGTTGAATTATTCAAAGCCCTAAAATTAAAGCATTGCATTCTATATGCCAGCAGATTTAGAAAAGACAACAATGGCCACATGATTGGAAAAGATCAGTATACGTTCCAGTCCCCAAAAAGGGCAATGCCAAAGAATGCTCAAATTATCGAACAATTGCACTCATCCCACACGCTAGCAAGGTCATGCTTAAGATAATACAGGATAGGCTTCAGCAGCACATGGAGAGAATTATCAGAAGTGCAGGCTGGGTTCTGAAGAGGCAGGGGAACTAGAGACCACATTGCCAACATACATTGGATCATGGAGAAAACAAAGGAATACCAGAAACAAGTCTACTACTGCTTCATTGACTACACCAAGGACTGTGTGGACCACAATAAACTGTGACAAGTAATTAAAGAGATCGGAATACCAGAACACCTAATATGTCTCATGAGAAATCTGTACATGATTCATAAAAGCAACAGTTAGGACAGGATATGGAATGACGGAGTGGTTTGGAACAGGAAAAGGAGTAAGACAAGGCTGCATTTTGTCATCCTGCTTATTTAACTTATACACAGAGCACATACTGCACAATGCAGGGCTGGATGAATCAGAAGTTGGAATTAAAATCACTGGGAGAAACATTAACAATTTGAGATATGCAGATGATACTACCCTGATGGCAGAAAGTGAGGAAGACCTAAAGAAGCTTTTGCTTAGGTTGAAGGAGGAGGGTGCAAAACCTGGCTTGAGACTCAACATCAAGAAAACAAAGATAATGGCAACATGCCCTATCAGTCCCTGGAAAACAGATGGGGAAGAAGTAGAAGCAGTGACAGACTTTACATTCTTAGGATCTAAGATCACTGTAGATGGAGAGTACAGACATGAAATAAAAAGGCGACTGATTCTTAGGAAGCAAGCTATGAGAAATTTGGGCAACATAGTTAAAAGTTTGACCTTGCAAACAAAAGTCAGCATAGTCAAAGCAATGGTATTTCTGGTAGTGATGTATGGTTGTGAGAGTTGAACCATAAGAAAGGATGAGTGCAGATGAATAGACACATTTGAAATATGGTATTGAAGGAGAATTTTGGGAGTACCCTGGACAGCAAGGAGAACAAATAAGTTGATCTTAAAAGAAATCAACCATGACTGCTTCTTGGAAGGTCAAATATTGAAGATGAAGTTAAAGGCCTTTGACTAGATGGTATTGTTAACACAATGGGCACAAAGCTGGGCACATTGAGGAGGATGGTGGAGGATAGGTGTGCCTGGCATGCAGTGGTCCATGGGGTCATGGAGAAAACAAAGGAATACCAGAAACAAGTTTACTTCTGTTTCATTGACTACACCAAGGACTGTGTGGACCACAATAAACTGTAACAAGTAATTAAAGAGATGGGAATACCAGAACACCTTATATGTCTCATGAGAAATCTGTACATGATTCATTAAAGCAACAGTTAGGACAGGATATGGAATGACGGAGTGGTATGGAATAGGAAAAGGAGTAAGACAAGGCTGCATTTTGTCATCTTGCTTATTTAACTTATATACAGAGCACATAATGTGCAATGCAGGGATGGAGGAATCACAAGTCGGGATCAAAATTGCTGGGAGAAGCATCAACAATTTGAGATATGCAGATGATACCACCCTAATGGCAGAAAGTGAGGAGGACTTTAAAAAGCTCCTGATTAGGTTGAAAGAAGAAAGTGCAAAAGCTGGATTGAGACTCAATATAAAGAAAATCAAGATAATGGCAAAAGGTCCTATCAGTCCCTGGAAAATAGAAGAAGTAGAAGCAGTGACAGATTTTACTTTCTTAGGATCAAAGCTCACTGCAGATGTTGATTGCAGCCATGAAATAAAAAGGCGACTGATTCTTGGGAGGCAAGCAATGAGAAACCTGGGGAACATAGTGAAAAGTAGAGACATCACATTGCAAACAAAGCAATGGTATTCCCGGTGGCAATGTATGGCTGTGAGAGAAGGACCATAAGGAAAACTGAGCGCAGAAGAATAGATGTGTTGGAGGAGAGTTTTGAGAATTCCTTGGACAGCAAGGAGAACAAATAGGTCAACCTTAGAAGAAATCAAACCTGACTGCTCCTTAGAAGGTCAAATAGTGAAGATGAAGCTAAAGTACTTTGGACATAAAATGAGAAGAGAGGATTCGCTTGAGAAAGCCTTGATGCTGGAAAGGGTGGAGGGCAAAAGAAGAAGGGGGCGGCCCAAAATGAGATGGCTAGATGGTATTGTAGACACAATGGGCAGAAAGCTGAGCGAGTTGAGGAGGATGGTGGAGGACAGAAGTGCCTGGCGGACAGTTGTCCATGGGATCGCAAAGGGTCGGAATTGACTGTGCAACTGAACAACAACAATGCTTAAATTAAATATTCTTAAACATAATGTATATTTCAGTATATTTAATTACCCAATAAGCCTGGCAATACAGTTTATGATATGTTTGTAGGTCTAGCACAGTACATAGTAAAGGTAAAGGTTTCACTTGCTCGGAAGCCAGTCATATCTGACTCTAGAGTTCAGTGCTCATCTCTGTTTCAAAGCTGAAGAGACAGCGCTGTCTGCTTCTGCAGACGTTTCTGTGGTCACGTGGCAGGCATGACTAGACACCGGAATGCATGGAACACTGTTTACCTTCCCACTGAAGTCATCCCTATTTATCTACTTGCAATTTCTTGTTTTTGAACTGCTAGGTTGGCAGGAGCTGGGACAAAGATGGGAGCTCATTCTGTCCTGCAGTACTCGGGAATCGAACTGCTGACCTTCCACCTCCTAGTGTCTTAGCCACTTGAGCTACTGCAGTCCCTAGCACATAGCAATATAGAAATTGGTAATTACATATAGAGAAGGGAAGCTCAGGTATTCCAGTGCACAGATGTGCATTATAAGAACTGGTTTGAAGTCAAGCGTCAGGAAAGATTCAAGAACTGGGTTCCAGGGCAAAAGAACAACCAGAATTATAGGACAGGATAACACACCAGTAGCAAGATTAGATATGCTAGTGTTCAAGTATACATTATTGTTAGCCTTAAGCAATAATTATTGCTTTCCATCACTGGAAAAGGACATTCGGTATTCTCATTCTTGGCCAAGTGGAGCCACAGGCCAGCCTGTGTCTGGCATCTGAACCAAATACAAAAAAGATTAGAGCAGTTGTTCCAAACGTGGGCCACCCCTCCCCCCCCTCCCACAGAGTCACTTCAATTCTCAGAAGCCTAAGTCAGTACATTGGCTGATCAGTGCTTTGGGGAACTGACTTAGGTTTCTGGGAATTGAAGTCTAAAAACCAAAGGTTTGGAAACACTGGATTAGAGTGATTATTCAAAGGTTCACCACACAAAACAGTAGCCAGTCTTTCCTAAAACACTTTCTCAGTTATGAAATGTGACAAAGAAATATACTTAACAGCAAAAGCAACAGTACAAAGCATCCCTGGATGTTCTCTAAAGCAAAAGCAGAGAGAGAGAGAGAGGGCAGGAGATTGCCATGGATTAATAAAAGGAGACAAGAGAGCTGTCTTTTCTAGATATACTTAGTCTAGTCTAGGAAAAAAATGTAAAAAAAATATGTAAAATACGTTGCACTATATGCACAGGTGACTAAATTCTGCTGTTCATGTTTTTTATGGATCATAATACTTGAGCTACATGGCTGTCATTGGACTAAAATTTGTAATACAGTAAAACCTCAGGTTATGACTGGGGTCCGTTCCAACAGCCTCTGTCATAATGTGAAAAATCATAAACTGAAACATGTTCTACCATTGGAATGCATTGAAAATTTTAAAAAAAGTACTGACTGGACCAAAAATAATCCCAAAAAATTAATAATTCCAGAAAAAAAAACCCACATAAAAATGCAAAAAATGCCAGACACGATCTTTCGACACAACCCCAAATGGAAAACAATCCCGACCAGACTAATTTTTTTTTCAAAAAAATAAAAATAAAAATAAAACCCCCCACCAAAAATGCCAGATGTGATTGTCCCCCCACCCCCACAAATGTAATGAAGCAATCTCTCTACCTTTTCCATGCCATTTTGGGACCTTTTCCATGCCATTTTGGGACCTTTTCCATGCCATTTTGGGACCTTATTAGTTCTGACCTAAAGGAGGTGCATTTTCCACCCCTACTGGCACCAGGAGTGTTTGGGGTCCTTATCCACTCAGTTCCTTATCCACTTGGGCAGCGCTACAGCTGAAAATGCTCACCTCCCCCAGGCTGCATTGTGACTTTGGGTGGAAGGGATGGTAGCCCTTTTGAACTCTAAAATAGTGGTAGTGGCCATTTTAAATTCTAAAATGGCAGAAGTTGCCAATTAGAGTTTAAAATAACACAATTGTTGGTCGTAAACCAAAAAAGGTTGTAAACTGGGGAATTATAAACGGCGAGTGGGCGGCAATATAAATTTGAACTAATAAATAAATAAATAAATGTGCCATTGTAAACCATGGCAAACATAACCCAGGGCACTCATAACCTGGGGTTTTACTGTATACTGACAAATTTTGTGAAAGTTAATATTATGAGATCCAAAAAAGGCCTTTCAGTGTATTTCTTTGTGGTTACCTGATCATATTCTTCATTTATGAACAGAGTTTATTAAATGGGAATTAAAATTGAAGTTTCTGATCCCATATAATTCCACACATACATTTCAGTATTCAGAGTAAGAATGACCAGCATAGTTTCATTGTCTTTCCAGGATAACAGTTATATTTGCTTTTTTTAAAAAGGCAAATCACCTACTATAGTTTTTGTTCCTTCTAGATTTACTTAAAACATGTGACCTAATACACAGAAGTTACAGTTTATCTGTCCTACTTCACTGTTGTGATTAGAATACAAGAACAAGATATAAAGAGCAGATAAAGTGCTGGTACACTTTGAGCAAAAAGGCAGCAGATCACACAGCCAATTCTCTTCCATATAAAAAGGAGGGCTGAATCAACACAATTTTACCATTCCTGCCACCCTAGGTATAAGGAGCCTTTTTATCCTTTCACAGAATCGTGAGTGGAAAAAGGAGAAGGAGAAAGAGCATGAGGCAGACCTAGAGGAAAGAGGAGAAATAACTTCAAAGAAATATTACAAGAACATCAAATAATGCTAGTGGAGGTCACTAGAAGTACCAGAGCAAGAATGTTGTATCTCTCTCAACAACCGAAGGAGTAAAAGAGGAAGTAAAGAAGAAGACAGAATCATAGAATAATGGAGTTGGAAGGGGCCCATGGGGCTGTTGAATCCAAACCAAAGCAAATCTGACAGATGTTAATCCAGTTGAGGATTTCTACAATTCAAAATGGGGCAAAAAAAATTACAGCAACCAGCCACCTTCCCAGTGCTGTTCTTTCAGTGCCCTCTTTTTCTTTGAATTCCTAACTTGAAGCCAGAGTAGGGGAAGAATCATTGTCTCACTCTAATTTGGCTTCATAATACCATTATGTAGCCTGTCAAGCATGGCTGTACAATGAGGGCATTAATTCACTTCAGAGTAAGAGCAGGAAGGGCTGCTCAGTTTAATTTGGTTTCTAGGCAGTGCCATGTTTAAGACAAGGACAATGTGCCTTCTTCTTTGTGTAGCTGACAGAAAAAGGAAACAGCCCACCACAGAGACAGGTGAACAGAATCACAAATAGGCAGAGAGGAATGAAGGGGGGATATGAGTAAAGAAAGAGAGAGGGAAGGAAAGGGAAGTTCCTGAAAGTTTTAGTTCCTTCAACCTTAACCATTTTTAACATATATACTGTAAAATAATGTCACCTAAGCCCTTAGTCAGGCTACAGTTTAGTTAAGGCAGCTGAGACCATGTTACAACTGGCTTTTGAGCAAGGATGACCCTTACCTTTACCTTTAATAGTGACAGAGCTTGTGATGTACACAAAGTTTCAAACAACAATGGATAATTGTTGGTGCGAATTACTGCAAAGGCAAAATCTGTGTCTAAAGTCCTAATGAACTTACCATATATACTTGAGTATAAGTCGGGGGGTTTTAGCCCCCAAAATGAGGTCCAAAAATGGGACTTGACTTATACTCTGGTCAGTGTAAAGACTCAAAAACATACCCACACAAATGTCTAAATTAATTAATTTTACCGTATCTTCATTTATTGAAACTTACTAGTCGCTGCTGCATTTCCCATCCCGGCTTATACTCAGGTCAATCTATTTTCTGAGGTTTAGAGGTCCAAATTAGGTACTTTGACTTATATTCGGGATGATTTATAGTCAAGTATATAAGGTAATTGGGCTTACACATCAAGAGCCAAAACTAGGATGGCACTGTATTTTTCCAAATGGAAAATAATTAGACTCCAGCCTCCTGTGGGGAAACATACAGTGCTTATTTCAGGGCAACAGCCACCTCTGCTCAGTCCACAAACAGTCTACAACTTCTTCTTACCAATTTATTTGGTAAATAGGATTTTTGCAGTCTCAAGTTCACACTGAACCACCAACCAGGGCTATGGGAATAGAAGTTGTATGAACTGAACCACCGTGGGAAGCTGTCTGGCTGTTTTCCTGTTTGGCTCCTTCAATTTCACTACTGACTTCTAGTAGTCATCCACATATTCGTTTCCAGGCTGAGCCATGGCAAAACTAAGTAATAGATTGAAAAATACAATTATTGCTTACCTACAGAGTTCTTTTGCTTGGGAGGTAAAACACATATATCAGAAATGTTGGTGGTTTCTTTTCTCCCCAGGCCTATTCGATAAATGAACGTTACACCAGGATTCTTACACAGAATATCTTTGAAATGGGGTTTGTATTGATTTTTGTAACTACTCTGTTAGATGACGTTATCCCTTAGTGTGTCATGTGTAGATGGTTCAGCCCGGAGCGGGTCATTGAGGTGATAACTGTCATTTGGAGGGACAGAAAAGCAATCATAGCTTTTTCATTACTTACTGTTTTCCCCCTGCAACTGTGGGATCATTTGACATATTATGGGCTTCTTGTGATTTAAGCGGCATTCTGAAATTAAGTGCAGGAATATCAAGCTGAGAGTTTAGAAAAATAAACTTGATGTCAGAGAAACCACATGCCCTCTGGGTCATAACCACGATCCCAGTGTTCTGGCACTTGCTGGAGTAGAAAATGATGATGATGATAACGACGATGACAACAACAACAACAACAACATATGTAAGAACTGTACCAAAAGATATTTTCAAAATTATTAGATGTTTACTTATATTTAAACCAAAGGCAATATATCACTATGTAATTAAACAAAAGAGGCTTGGATAATATGTGATAGACCAATCTGAAGATGGTGTACTAGACACACATTGTAGTGAGATGTGTGATTCTCTCTCAAAGACTTAGAGATACCAACATCATGCTGCTTTATTAGGTCTAGGAAAGACAAAACACCAGAAAATGTACTGATCCTGGAGTGAGCTGCTGTTATATATGGTTCATGTGCTCAGTTTTATACAGTGACATAGATTGAGACAACCTCTGTCAAAACAACTATAATCCTTATGAAGCAGGTCATTCACACAATCAGTTTCATAATTGGTGACCCTTAAGATTATAATCTTGAAGCAAACCTTGACTGTGGAAACCTGCAACGGAGAGAAGGAATGTGCCTTGTACAAGCAGTAACTACACTACTGACTATGAAAGTAATCTGGAACCATTAAAATGAACCAGTTATGTATCTTTTTAATTTATTTTTAATCGATGTATAATTAAAATAACTCAAAAAGCTTTGTTATTGTCTTCATAGGAAGATGAATTGCACTTTGTGAATTCAAAAATCAGTTCTGAACATTGTATTGCTTTCTTGTGTAACCAAGAAAGAGCTGATCTGGTCCTTAGTAGATGGGATGTAGTTCAGCCAACCTTTCAAAAATGCTACTTAGCTTTCAGAAGCATTTGGTGAGTGATTGTTCTTCACTCTTGTAAATGCAGCACTGTGATGGCTTAGTGGTTAAGACACTGAGCTTGGAGACTGGAAGTGTCCCCTGAGTGGAGTTTCTCCAGGAAAAATTCTTTCACCCCAGAATAGTTTCTGACACAAATTTTACTTCTGTAAATGCAATTGACAACTTTTTTGTTAGTGTGTGCTGTCAAGTCATATCTGACCTATGGCAACCCTGTGAATGAGACCTGTCCAAAATGCCCTGTTCTCGACAGCTTGACTCTTGAAAACAATAGCCAGTGGGGTCCTTTAGAAGTCAATCCTCTTCTTATTTGGTCTTCCTCTTTTCATGCTGCCTTCAACATTTCCCAGGATTGTTGTCTTTTCTAGAGCATCTTGCCTTCTCATTATCTGCTCAATGTAGGACAGCCTTCCCAAAAGCTCATACAGCAGAGGAATGAGTAAATATGTGCAGATTGTTTCACCTATGTTTAGGGACAGAGGGGTGTGTCCTGTTTACATAATAGTGAATCTTAGCCTGAAATCAAAAGTAGCAAGCTGGAATTTGATGATATTAAAGCTCGGAAGTGTTGTTCTAGGAAGCTCTGGGTAGAATTTCACAAATATGTATTCCTTTCTCCCCTTACCCATATGTGATTTGTGGTTGGGCCCCAGTTTCTCTAATATAAAGTACTTCATGCCTGCTACTTGTAGTCAATAAATTGATCCTGGAATGGTTTCCAAAACGCTGGACAAATATGCCCCCAAAGATACCATTTGAAACCCACTGGCCTGGAGGCAATAGCTATATTAAGTTTTAATTTTTAAAACGATACAGCAGCTTTGACATTCTTTCCTAGAAATGAATGACAACCATTATTCCCTTCTCTGACAGAAAGTAAGAGAACTGCAGTTGGTGACATTGCTGAGGCTGAAGGCAAAATTTGTCGCCTGTCACTGGCATGGTATATCCAGTAGTGGGAGTGCAGGACAAGGCAAACATCACCGTCTGTTGAATTTCACTTCTAAATGCCATGGATTATTGCCTTCCCATCTTCCCCTCGAATTCCAGGGGGAAACAGAATCACAGAGCATGATCATATCACTGGTTTATGTGGGGAAGAATGGGTAAGAAGTTAGTCAAATGCCTGACCAAAGATGACAGATGCACCAAAATATTGGTCTTGACACATGTCAGGATGTCTCCCTTTCTCAAGAGAAATCTTATACTTGCTTTTAAAACCTCCTCAGGCCATACTTGGGACTATATAACTGAAGGTTCACTCAACTTGGTGAGGTAGTTCTGAGTTGCTGTTTCAGAAAATTTTGAAAGGAAAAGAAGAATTTTGTGTGTGAAAGAGTCAAGAGACATAGAGTATATGTTGCATACTAGGTGCTTCTGTAGTCATCTTCCCCTAACCCTAACCACAACCACAACCACAACCAATCTTAGAAGTATGCAGCTAAATGGGACCCTATGGATCATAGAGTCCAACACCTATCAGGGAGGGACAACTCCCAACCATACTTAAATCACTGAACCACCCAGCAGTTTGTTACTAGCTCTCTTGGTTGCTTCTGAAATTAGTAAAATGTTCCCATCTTTCCCATGTTCTTGAAATTCTTTCTGTGAATGTTCACTTGGGATCAGCTCAAAGCACAGGCAAAAGAAAAAAGTTATGAAAAAGGAACAGAAGACAAATAAGAAAAGATGACACATATTTACATGACATATTTGCTGATCTAGATGTATACGTGGAGGTTTTCTAATAACCATCATTTAAATAGACAAGTATGGCCAGTTGACCAGCTTGTTTTTCAGTGGTTAGGTGATTTCAAGGCCATTATCTTTAAATCTGGATTCAGATTGGATATCACTTCAAAGACAGGACCTTCAAATGGAAGCATATTCTCCACAGAGAGAAAAACATAGTCAACCTTTAAAAAAACAAAAGGATTTCTAGAAGCAATAGCTAAACTTTCAACTATGGGTCAAATATTGCAGGATTTGCTCTCGGTATAAAATGGATACCAGTTTTTACTGGTCACAGGTCAATGCGATTCAAATCAGGGCATTTTTATACTAAACATGGAGGGATTTTTCTGTCACGGGGGCTTCTACTGGAACAATTCAAGTGGACTTTACCTTGTTTTATCAGTTGATTCAATTTCCAAAGGGATAGAGAGGCATGACTGTAAGCGGTATTCAGGTGATGTACTAATATGGGCATGATGTTTTGGGCAGTAGGGGCACCTACCCCTGAAATCTCCCTAGTCATGCCAAAGTATTTTTTTAAACAAACTATCAAGTTTAGCATTAGGTCACCTTACTGCTAGATCAATATATTACTTTAGGGATTGATCACTTCTGTCCAAAGAAAAAAAAGAGGGAGATAAAAATCAATGTGAAACAGAAGTAACTCAGATGAACTACAACAGACTACTCTGTTTCTGTGGTATGTATGTGTACATTAGAGAGAACTTTGGGAGACTTCCCCTTTTCCCTAGCACCATACAACACTTTAAACAACCCACCAACTTTATTGTTGTTGTTCAGTCGCACAGTCGATTCCGACCCTCTGCGACCCCATGGACCACTGTCCTCCAGGCACTCCTGTCCTCCACCATCCCCCTCAACTCGCTCAGCTCTGTGCCCATTATCTCCACAATACCATCTAGCCATCTCATCTTGGGCCGTCCCCTTCTTCTTTTGCCCTCGACCCTTCCAAGCATCAAGGCTTTCTCAAGTGAATCCTCTCTTCTCATTTGATGTCCAAAGTACTTTAGCTTCATCTTTATTATTTGACCTTCTAAGGAGCAGTCAGGTTTGATTTCTTCTAAGATTGACCTATTTATTCTCCTCACTGTCCAGGGTACTCTCAAAACTCTCCTCCAACACCACATCTCAAAGGCGTCTATTCTTCTGCACTCAGCTTTCCTAATGGTCCAGCTCTCACAACCATACATTGCCACAGGAAATACCATTGCTTTGACTATGCGAATCTTTGTTTGCAATTTAATGTCTCTACTTTTCACTATGCTCCCCAGGTTTCTCATCGCTTGCCTCCCGAGAATCAGTCGCCTTTTTATTTCATGGCTGCAATCACCATCTGCAGTGAGCTTTGATCCTAGGAAAGTAAAATCTGTAACTGCCTCTACTTCTTCCCCATCTATTTTCCAGGGACTGATAGGGCCTGTTGCCATGATCTTGGTTTTCTTGATATTTAGTCTCAAGCCAGCTTTTTCACTCTCTTCTTTTCACCTAATCAGGAGCTTCTTTAGGTCCTCCTCACTTTCCGCCATTAGGGTGGTATCATCTGCATATCTCAAGTTGTTGATGTTTCTCCCAGCAATTTTGATCCCAAATTGTGATTCCTCCATTCCTGCATTGCACATTATGTGTTCTGTGTATAAGTTGAATAAGCAGGGTGACAAAATGCAGCCTTGTCTTACTCCTTTTCCTATTCCAAACCACTCCATCATTCCATTTTCTGTCCTAACTGTTGCCTCTTGATTCATGTACAGATTTCTCATGATGCCTATAAGGTGTTCCGGAATTCCCATCTCTTTAATTACTTGCCACATTTTGTTGTGGTCGACACAGTCAAAAGCCTTAGTGTAATCAATGAAACAGAAGTAGACTTGTTTCTGATATTCCTTTGTTTTTTCCATGATCCATCTTATGTTGGCGATGTGGTCTCTAGTCCCCCTGCCTCTTCTGAAACCCGCCTGCACTTCTGGTAATTCTCTCTCCACATACTGTTGCAGTCTATCCTGTATTATCTTGAGCATCACCTTGCTAGCGTGAGGGATGAGCACAATTGTTCGATAATTTGAACATTCTTTGGCATTAGCCTTTTTGGGGAGTGGCACGTATACAGATCTTTTCCAATCCTGTGGCCATTGTTGTGTTTTCCAAATCTGCTGGCATATAGAGTGCAATAATTTGATTCCATCATCTTGTAGGGCTTTGAAAAGTTCAACTTGGATACCATCAACTCCACTGGCTTTATAATGAACCATAAAAGGAGAGCTAAGGATTGGCAAAGGGTGGGATTAAGAGCTATGATCTGGACCAAACTGATTGGAGGTCTAGTTTGGACACTGACACTGAAGCAATCCATGGTGTCTGTGTGAACCAAAGAGAAGGATAGACTATATCACTCTGATTTAGCTTACCAGTGCAGTTGCAACACAATACCGTCATATGAAATTGCCACAATCAGAAAACTCAGTTAAACATCTTTCAGTTCATTCCCTCCATAAATTCAAATTCTTGACCTCAGATTCCTTCTGTCCCAACTACGGGATTAGTGGGTACTGATAAAGTCTTCATAAATTAATTTAAATTATTTTTTTCCATCACTGCTGGCCAAAGTCGGTAGTTGTAGCCAGAATGAAGAAACAATGTTAGACTTGTCATGCTATGCCTATGTTTAAAAGGAGGTGCTTCTTGTGGCTCTTCTTTTCTTATTAAAATTTGGACACTGTTTAAATGGTTGAATGGGATTTGACACTATGATGCTTCCAATATGAAGTGATATTTGTGGTGGGAGCCCACTGTTTTTGTCAAATTAGTGCTATACCATCACTCTGAATCTGGAAAAAAAGATTCCAACACTGCAGTGAGGGGAAAGGAAGAAAGGTACAGAAAGGTGTAGCAGTGAGAGAGGAGGAGTTGTGTTTTGTTGCAGAAATGAAGCAAAGCACAGTACAGTAAAACCTCACATAAAGAACGCCTCACTTGGAGACTAACTTGCTTAAAGAGCAGAAATTTCTCTGAATGGTAAAACAACCAAAGCCTCGCTTAACAACTAAATTAAGGTTCGCAATCCCCCCCCCCTGCTGAAGTCACAATTGGTCACTTACAATGGCAGAGGTGGCACTTTTTTCAAGTGTTTCGCTTAAAGAGCAACTCGCTTAAAGAGTAATCCCATGGAACGCATTATGCTCTTTAAGGAGGTACCACTGAACCTCCCTTTTCTGTAAGACTATGAGCATCATCTTAACATAACAGCGAGAATTGAAAGCTGATTGTAATATAAAATAATAGAAGTGAAATACTGTGGGATATTAAATAATATACTTTTGTTATCTTCTGAAAAGAGACATAAGAATCAGTTTCTAAAACAATTTCTGTGCTCTTTCCCCAAACGTTTCCTGTTGAATGTTCTGATCCATTGTCTCTGTAAACAAAATGAGGTTCTTAGCAAACTAAAATGGAGACTTCTGCATAGAAGGTCCTGTAAACCAGGCCAAGGACCATTTGAAGAAATGTAAATATATTATTTTACCTTTGAGCAGATAAATTCCTTGAGCAGCCGTTCTATATCTGTTGTTTAGTCTGAACTTTCTCTCTAAAGGAACAGTGACTGTGAAATTTAATGCCATCATCTTTTTCATAGATTTGTTAAGAAGGATGGGACAAGATTGTCTGTAGCCTGATTTATATTTTGCTATTGCTTATTAGCATGTTGTATTGATTAGTGTAGAGAACAATAAACCTAAAGTGCTTTCAGTTGAGGAAAAATATTTCATATGGGAGTAATCATGTCTCCCTGGGAAACAACTGCAGGAATGTTGATTTTAATCTTGAAGATGGTCTGGAAGCTTCAGTTGGTCCAGAATCAGGCTCTGAACGCATTGATGGGAGTTGCCTATTTAAATGATTTAACACTGATCCTTTACAAACTTCACCAAATACACATATGAACCTGCACTCAATTCAAGATGACGGTATGGATCAGGGGTTTGCAACCTACAGCCCATAGGCTGGCCCTAGCTCCTGATGCCATTCCATTTGGCCTGTGGTGATGACCCCAACTACAAATTCACCCACACATGACTCCAGCTGATGATAGCCATAAATGCACCTGCGCATGCACAAACACACCTGATGTGGTTTATGGCAGTATTTGTGGCAGTGGGAAACCATGTGTCCTACCCATAGTGGGGTCTGAAGGGAGGTTGTCCAGCCAGTGAGATCCCCTGGTTTGGATCTTTGGAGTTGCATGAGAATTGAGACCATTATTTATACATATTTAAAATAAATAACTCTTAGGAGAGTCTGTCCAGGACCTTTGTTCCACTCCAGAGGCTCTCCTTCAAGCTGTGACAGTGGATGAATATCCAGAAGAGGAACCATAATTTGCAATGTCCCCATAAGTGAATGATGTATGGGTAGATCAATACCCTTTTTTACACAGGCACTGAAGATGAATTCATTTAACAATATTGTAACCAGGGCCGTAGCCAGGTGTTGCCCATCCTGAGTTAGTAGTTTGCCCACCCTCAAACTCCCGGCTGCTTATATAGATATAGATGCTTATATAGATATAGATACAGATACAGATACAGATACAGATACAGACACAGACACAGACACACACACACACACACACCTGCATGAGGATTAGACTGAAATTCACATTTTCTGTGAAGATAAGAAATTTACCCAAAGTAGCCGTTCAAAGAGACAAGAGAAGAGAAAGTCCAATCTTATGAAAACAATAAGTTGTTTCTCCACCTCCTCCTCTTTTAGCTTCTGAAATAACAGTAGACGTAACAAAGTATTGTGAAGAAAATTCATACTAAATTATGTGAAGTGGCCAAGTAAAACAAACAGCCTAACTTCTGGAGGTGAGTTGATTTTACTTAAAAAAATCATTATAGACATTATCAGTGCATATTGAATTGTATGACTCAGCATACAACTGATAGTGTCTATGGTCATTTCTTAACTTTGGGGAATTTGTCTGCCAAAGTTACACTGTTTGTGTCACTGCACAAGAATACTTCTGCCAGTGTTTTGAAGGAAAAGATGGCTTCTGAAAAATTACAGCTCTAGTTTGTACTATGCTGAAGTTGTGTTTGATTACCTGAAAGTCATCTTCCACAGAGTAAGAGCCTTTGCTTCTCTTTCTCTCTTCCTGTCTTTCTTTTTTTGGTTCATTCTCATTCTTTTCATTGTGCACATGAGCTTACCCTTACTAAGGGTTTTGGTGTGTACATGTGAGTGTTTTCCTTTCTGCTACACATTTTTATCCACACTTTTTGATATGCAAAAGAACCACTTTCAAAAGGATTGAAATGAATCATGGAACTATGATGATGGTGTAGACAAGCTACTGAGCAATGCAGAAGAAGACATCATGATGTATCGTGTATGACAAAAGCTAGATATTGAGGGAATTTTCTGATATGCCATGCCAAGATTTCTGTATGCTAGCAATATTTTCCAGTTTTCTCCTCAAATGGAACTGTGGTCACATTTCTCACCAGTCTTTGTTTCTTTGGCACAGAAAATTGCAAAATCATGTGCAGTTTGATGCCCTTTGGAGTATATTCTATGCAAGAAAGATACCTTTCTGTGTATGGATTATAATACTCCTATATAGCTTGGCATTCTGCTCAGGGAAAAATGATCACAAAACTTCTAAGAAATCCTTGTGGGAAAAGGAGAGCTATATAGAAATGGATTTCACAGGGCTGCCCATCTGTAGCTGAAGAAATAAAGGATGTCACATCAGCAGGAGCTGAAGGAAAGATTGTCAACAAAGTTGGGATTTATTCACTTAATCCCAGGCAATTCAGGCTTGATGACTGGAAACCAAGAATTACTCTACTCATGTCTACATTGACTTGAAACAGATTTTGGACCTTTGGAAAAAAAATCAAAGAGAAGTCATGAGCTTCAGAAGGTCTCTAAAGCCAAGGAAATAGCTCATTGGCAAGAAAACTAGACAACAAAAAGGAACAGAAACCAGATGAACAGAAATTCAAGTGGTTTGGAGGTGGTCTTTGGCCAAGCCTCTCTGTTATAGGAACATCTTGAGAGATTTTTTAACTACTAAAAAACCATCTGGTTTGCATTTATTAAATGCATATCGGGACTAATGTAACTTATAGTTGTATATTTGCACTTTTGCCCTTATTAGCAAAAAGTAGGTGCTACATTATTCATGCATGTTAGCAATCTTATAAAAGCAATTAGAATGCCAAAACACTCCCCTTTCCTCCCTGCATTTGGCTTAAAATCTGGAAGAATAAAATAATTTGATTTAATTTTCACCTCAACAATTTTGTAGGGAACTACATGTTAGTGACCTAATCTGAGATTCATGCCAAATATGTTGAACTTCATGTATTAAGGAGCACAGTACATATATCTGCACAGTTGCACATCTTGTTGTGTGCTTAGCCAGGTGGATGAAGGACTGTAGCCAAAAATGGGTAGTTCTGAATTATTTACTGACAGCCATGTAACATAATTTCTAGATGGTGTGATGGGCTAGAAGCTACACTTTGATACTTGAATTGGATGCGGGATCCTTGGATATCAATAGCTGTGATAATGAAGGACATCCTCTTCCTAAACCAAGAAAACCTTTTTGCAAATATTTTTATAAATGAAGAATGGAGAAACCACCAAGGGTGATACATCTTCTACCCTACTCTCAACTTTGTGGAAGTTTTCATGGACACACCCTCAGATACTAAAAAATTCCTTCCTGGAAACCTTCAGTCCCTCCGTCCCTTCATCACTAGACCATGAGGCAGGAGGAGGAGATTTCCAGCCTTGCTAGAGAAGATCCTTAATGACTAGACCCTTGTCATATTAATTGAGGCTTAATTTGCTTCAGGAAGATAGAGATTAGAACAAATGCTTCCCTGAAAAACTATTTCAGTCCCTTGCCAGGGCTGTAGTTTTCTACGATAATAGAACAATACTCTTGACACAAGCTTGCTCCTCACTCTTGCCTACCTATCTTCCAAACTCTGCATCAACCTAAAGCTGGAATTGCAGATACTACAAGCTTGGCATTTTACCACTTGTCATCACTGGGTAATATGTCTTGATGTATTTAGTCTTATGTTAAAGAAGGATGCTGTCCATACTTAACAGTCTAAACAATTTGGCTCAAGCTTGGGTGGTTAACAATGACTGTATTTTAAGTAAAATCCAGTGAAATTCAACCCAAATTTTCACAAGACGCCACCTCTCATTCTATATTAGCATCACATGGATTATTTATAAAAACAATGTTGCTTGTCTGACAACCTGGGTGACATTACCTCTGGAGAATGTTCATCACCATGGCAAACAGACTTGTCACCATCAGACATTAGTCTACTGTAACTAATTCATAAGGCTGTCCCACAGTTTGTTTTGATCAGGCAGACTACTGGATTTAGTGGAAGAGGATGAAAAGAAGAGGGGGTTGCAGGCCAGTGTTAATAACAACAGAATTTAGAGTGTTGTTGAAAAAGGAGGAAGGAAAACATACTTTAACATTATCGTTAGCACGTTCTGCCCTTGCATACAGAAAGCTTTGGCATCTCTGATATCATTTTGATCAATAGAGAAAAATGGTGGAAGCGTGCCTTCAGGAGCAATTCTTGTCTACTGGATTTTGTGCTACTGGGAGGGTGATAAAACTATCTTCCCATTCCTAATACTTTCTTTTTAAAAAAACTAGGGTATTTTGGCATGACAAAACTGCATATGGAGTATTTGTTAGTGCCTTTGAGAGGCTAAGATACTAAAGCAGTTTTCCCCACTTACTTTTGTTTGTAATTTGTACAAATTAATGTAAATATATGTAGTGCAAAACTACTGATAACTGCAATTTAAGAATAAGCTGCTTTCTTGGGAGATAATTTTGGGAATATTCTAAAGGATGTTCCCAAGAATCAGTACATACCACACCTTGCATCTGAAGCACAGAGTGCCATCCCTTGACATTTTGAGTTCCCTCAGTTGACCCATCACCCATCCCAACATGGACAAACATATATAATGCCATATTGTTATATTGTCAGGAAGCAAGAATCACCACCTTTTGTACTACTGTACTACATTAGTAAAATGGCAACCTGAGTGGGATTCAGTAGCTAGAATCTTATTAGTTAACTATACCCAACAATGCAATAGTATACATTGCAGCTGTGAATTACCACTGGTTGACCAGTTGCAGATACCCAACATGGTGTAGTGTATATAATGGAGGATTAAGACTCAGAGGCCTAAGATTGAATCCCTATTCAGCCATAAAAAGTCACTGGGAGTGTGGAACTGGTAAAAGCATGCCTTAAGTATCTCACTTAGGTTGAAACCCTGTTAGGGTCACTACAAGTTGGTTCCAACTTGAAGGCACGTAACAAGAACAAGTTGCCACTTGAACTCAAATACTGTGTAAAATTTAAACCATGTGCCCAGACATATATTTGGGGGGATTACAAAAAATGGGAAGGATCTCATCTCATAAACAGCCTCCAAGCCCAATGGAACAAGACACAAGTGGGAAATGGAGGTCAACTGCAAATTGGATAAATGAATACAAGCCTACCTAAAATATTATAAATACAGTAATGAACATCAGAGTGATAGATAGGATTAGTCTGCTTATTATTCATATTAAAAGCAGACACAACATATTGGCACATCCTTCAATAATCCCAAATCCCAAGAGTTTTCTTACATTCTGACATCACACCAAGAAATGGAATTTAGGATAGGACTAAGTAAAGTAGAATTAAGCGGAAAAACCAGCTGAATTGTCAGTTGCTCATCCTCACTTACAAGACAATATAAATCAGTAGACAGTATGACTGAGACAGAACTATGTGGAGACACAGACTGGAGAACACAAAGAAGAACCCTTAGAAAGCTCTCTGAACATTTTCCACATAACACTCTTTCTTGTAAGTGAAAACTTGCAGTTTGCCAGCACAGCAAACTAAACCTTAGCTTTAAAATGTAAACTGTTTTCTTTATTCTTTCACTCTCCCCAGTAATAATATTCTGCCACTATAAACGAATGAAACAAATCTGTAGATGTAGCAGCCAAAGCAAACACGATCAAATCCTGTTTACTCTTCCCATTGCTTTGCTGGCAAGGGACACTCCTTCAACAGCATGAGGGGGAAAGTCATACTTTTTGGCAGTAAATGGATCACATGTGACTACATACTCTCAATCCTGGCTCTAGCAATGCAGTTCCATATGACCTTCCTACAAGCAAGCTCAAGAAATCTGAAGTAGAGCATATGAAGGTTTGGTCCATCCATAGTTCTTTTATAAGTCAATAGGTGAAGAATAGCATTCCAAATAGGAAAAGGAACCAAAACAGTATTCCACAGGGATTTGGCCTAGTTATAGCTCAAGATTTATGTCATAAAGTTGGAAGGACGAACTGGCAAGTTTGCTTGTCAGATTTGTAACTGGCACAGACCTGGGAAGAAGTACACATATTTTGGAGAACAAGACCCAAAAAGGAAAAAAAGCCCTTGATAAGCAAGGGAAAGCTGATTTGGAAAAAGCATATATAACATGTAATGCAACACAGATGGACTTATTATATTGTTGTTCTAATTACACTGTTCTAGAATACTTCAGGCTGTGAGCCTTTGTAGTGTCTGTCCTGCTCTACAGAAATAATATTTCATTTTAATAAGAAACGTGATTGCAAACTCATTTGATTCACTGGCTCACTGTTATGTGGGTGTATCAAATGGTTGTCTTTATGTGGTTTCAAGAGGTATTTTGCAATGCTTTTTACTTCCTTTCCATCTGCTTTTGAAACAAAACATACAGTGAATCTGTAGTGACCAGCTTGTAACGCTATTTTACTAAGGAAAGAAACTAGTGCTTTTTAAAGTTGCAAACAAATTCCTGATTTTTTAAAAAGGACAGGCCCTTCTGTTTTTGATATATGTTCTCAGAGACACTTTCTGACTATCCCTAATCCATATATTCTAAGGAGGAGACAGTACAGGTTTTGCTCCTGCAGTGTCATTTCCACTACACAAAATACCTAGAATTATATTGTTGGAGCAATTCTCAGAGAGCAGCTCACTCATGTTCCTAAGAAATACCAATTTAAAAATATTTCCCTATCCAAATAAGGAAATGAGTAGAAAATTACACCTCATGCAGATATGTCTATGGCACAGCTGGGGAACCACTTCAGTGGAAGCTCTAAAGCAGTACTTCCCAAACTTTGATTCGTGAACTTCAATTCTGAGAAGCCTAAGTCAGCACATTGGCTGATCAGTGCTTTTGGGAATTGACATAGGCTTCTGGGAATTGAAGTCCAAGAACCAAAGGTTGGAAAACATTGCTCTAAAGCAGGGGTGCCCAAACCTTTTGAGCCATGGGACAGCCACATGGTTCAGTGGGCCAGTCATTCATGTGGGTCAGAGGGCTGGTCACATGGTTCCTCCCACCATTAGTGGAAGTAAAACACACCGTGCATTGTTTCGCAATAGGACAAGATAGATTTTTAGGCTGCCATTTTCTCTGCTTAAACCAGGGGTAGCCAAAGTATGACCCATGAGCTGGATCTGACCCTTGACACCCTTGCCACTCATGGAAGCAGAAATAAAACACATGGCAAGGGGAGCAGCAAGGGTGGCAAGGGCTGGATGAATTGGTGTCAGGTGCCAGATCTGGCCCACGAGTCATATTTTGGACACCCCTGCTCTAAAGTGAATTTCAAAGATTTTCCATATGGTCAAAGTTCAGTCACTCGGTTACTATGGCTTCCAATCATTACTTAAGGAAAATTAACTTATTATACTTCCACACATTCAATGTACATATACAACAGACCATCCATCTGATCTGCAATTTCAAGTTTCCTCATCAGATGTAAAATCAATGCATGTATAATAACTCACACATAGGTTGTTCTTCCTAATAGTATACTGGAATGCGGGTGAAATAACTTTATCTCTTTGCGCCTCTAATATAGTACTAATTTGATTCACAATCTTAATCTTAGCCACCTTGTGTCTGTTATTTGCCATTGCAAAGAGCAAGTGTGGAGGCTTCCTAGTCTAGATGAGGGTCAAATTCAGGGCAAAAAGCTACAGCCTGGATTCTCAACCTATGGCCTGTGGGCCGGATATAACCCGCGGCTCCATTGCATGTGAACCTCCATTGCCTCCATCATGTGGTGGAGGCAGGGCAAAATGGCCATCCAGCCTCAAAAGCTGTCTGAGGTTGGGCTTAAAATGGTTGGGCTAAGTCTATTTCTCTACATCAAAATTGCTATAAGGTTCCTCTCAAGTCCATAGCTGTCAATCTTTTTTTAAAATACCCATATAAGGGTTAAAATGTGACTGTCATACTTGATTTGGTCCATTTGGCAGAGGATATACAAACATGTATTTGTTCTTCCAAGTTCTGTCCCTACGTTTCACTGAAGGAAATATATGAGGAGAGTTCTCAAATCCTGTTCTGGCAACATGTGTGAAAAGACTGATGCAATTTATATCAATTTCCACAAACATTGAAATTCTGTGGGGTTAAAGGAGGGCAGCACAAAGCTTGTCATCACTAGATTTTGGTGAAATAGAAATTAAAGTTGGGTTTGGTATGTCCAAAGCATCAAGCAAAACATCTGTTGGAACACTAGGAGCATTTCAGTGATAAATCACATTTGGAAGGAGCATCCTTGGATATCCAGTATTCTCTAGAAGGTGAAAGGGAATATGGACATATTAAATTTAATTCAAAGTGCTTTAATGACAGCTCCTACAGCTCCCCTCACAAAACAGGAGAAATCTGGGTATTGTAGTCCCATACCAATGTTCTAATGCTCTGATTAAAAGAAGACATGGGGCAGATTATTTCACCCTGATATTCTAATATTTCTAAGAACAGATTTTTTAACCTAGCAGAAATATAAAAATGGCATTGTTGGAAGTTAGGAGTGATTTTTATTTGCAGCTAAGGGTCAAAGAGAAGTCAAAATAACCAATTGCTGAGGAACTGCACCTATCAAACAATTTAGAAAAAATAAATCTTATTTATGAACAGTTAAGGAAGGCTGGTTCCATATTTATGCAATTAATTTAATATACACAAACAAGAAGTAATAGTACCACTTGTTAAAATGTTTGTCAACAGGCATTAGGCTGAAGACCAGGAATTCTTTTTTTAAAGGCAGTTTAATTTTTCCCCTAAGTAATTTTCTATATAAAGATGGTTTTCTATTCCTCCCCACACACTTCTATTTTAATTGCTTCCATTCTACAGCTGGCATCAAGATACTGACAATAAATCTTATGTCTGTAATTTTTTTAGGTAGAGAAATAAAGTCATGTTTATCTATACTAGCATAACAGAGCAAACAACACAGGAGAAGTAGGAATGGGGCAGGAGGGGGAGACATAACCAATACATCCTGCTTCCAAATTAAGTTGGCAGACTGGATTGACATCTCAGTTGTTCAGGCATTCCAAAGTAAATATATGACCAGGAGAAACATTATTTCTTGAATGGTGGTTTGCTATAGAAGAATTGATTCAGATCATGTTTATTCACTTATTGAGGGATTTATATGGTCTGATATATTGTTTAGTTTATAGATATTGGTGCCCTTTTGTATATATTACATTTCCCCTTTACCTGGCTATTTTTACCAGAGAACTTGGCAAGTCAAATCCATACTCCCTCTCTCCAACCTTCAATCAAGTGCAATAACTTGGCAGTGTGCAAATTAGAACAATATGCAATTTTTAATAAAAGAACTCAACTATGTTTCTCATAACTCTGCTCCAGAGGTTTAACTGAATATGTAAACTTTATATGAACTTATTCATCATGGCTGGGACGTTAGCTTCTTCACATAGAAGTCTGAATAGCTTGACCATTAGATCCTGTTCAGAAACAACATGCAAAAGTTTCTGTGTCTTTTAAATGTATTGAGGTGTCATGTAAGCCACTTGCAAGAATACTTTCAACTCAGTATACAGAGAGCCTGTTTCATATTGGTAACCTCCAGGTCTGTGAAACTAGAGTTTCATCTACAATTTCCCTACAGTTTCTATCATCCACAGCCACAGGAGTTTTTGTTTAACTCATTAGGAGAACACAAGGTTCTGGAAGATACACTCTCCCATATCTGACCATAGAACTGATTAATCCAAGGGCTTGTCCAGACAGAGCTTCAGTAACTTCCATCTGGACAAGCCCATCTGTAACATAGTTCAAGAATGGCATATTCCTGTAGTCTTGGTCAGTATAATTTTTGACTTTTTATTGTTGTTGGGATTATTTTCTGTCCTGAACACATGATTTATGTCTTATATTGGTTTGTTTGAGGGTGGTGGTGGTGATATTTAGTGCTATGGCCTTTCTTACTATACATCATTTCTGTGGTTAGAAACTTCTATCTAGAAGCTTTCAATCAGCTTTAATAAAAGTGCTCCTATAAGGAGAAGAAGGAGAGGTTGAAGAAGTTGTTGTTTGTTTGTTTGTTTGTTTTTTGACTTATACCCTGCCCATCTGGAATAAACTCCCAATCTGGGTGGCTCACAATGTTAAAAAAGCAAAACAAACACCATAAAACAATAAAAAAAAACCACCCATCCAGTCCAAACAGCACTGAGGACCACTAGCCCAAGTGGCCATGATGGGAGGATCTCCTATTTAAACTTCAACACGCTGCCAAAGGCCTCCTCAAAAAGAAAATTTTTCAGTTGCTTCTTAAAGGACCCTAAAGAGTAAATCAAATGCAGCTACCCAAGTAGAGCATTCCAATTAGCTAGATCCGCACCTGAGAAAGCCTCCGATGGGTAATGGACTTTCTAGCAAGCCTAGGAGTTGGTACTTGGAGTTGAGGTGTAAGAGAAGAATGGGTGAAGTGGGCTTGATTTGTGAGGGGTAGACACTCTGTCAAGTAGGAAGGTTCAGGGTAGAGGTTCCCAACGTTTTCCTGCCAGAGGCCAGTTCTTGCCACCAATGCTGTGCAGGCTGGAGGCATGGCTGTGCCCACTGCTTATGTTTTCATCATTGTCATCATCATTGTCATCAGTGGCGGTGCCAACTGCAGCTTCTTGCACAGCCTCTGCCACTTCCCAGGGTAGCGGGAGGGTTTTTGGAACATTTTTGCTCTGTTTTGCCATTTTTTCACCATTTCTAAGCTGTGTTTTGGCAGCCAAACTGTGGTGCTTAGGAACTTCCAGTTCCAACACTGGGAACCCAGGCACTGATGTATGCTCTGCCCAGCATTGGAATTCCCAAACTGCTATGGTTTAGGTGCTGAAACGCAGTGGAGAAATGGTGGGGGAAAACCCTAAATGGAGGGAAAAGTGCTCTGAAAAGCCTCCCCCCCCCCCGGGAAATGGCAGAGGCTGTGCAAGAAGCTGCAAAAATGGAACGATTACCACTGCCACCAAGATAAGTGATGTATTGTGACTTCCGGTGGTGGTGGTAGCTTCTGGAGGCACCCAGGTGGCCACTGTGGGCCATATTAATGAGCTCCACAGGCTCCATTAGGCCCGCAGGTCATAGGCTGGGAGCCTCTAGTTTAGGGCTTTGAAGGATAGCACGGCCATCTTGAACCTAACATGGAATGCAGCAGGGAGCCAGTTCAATTCCACCAGGACTGGGAAGCTATTTAAGGAGCTCCTAAAGAGAACTGGTTTTATAAGGAGTGGCCCAAAAGAAGAAAGCAAGTATAGGTTGTTTCCTCGACATGGAATAGCTGATATATATCATTGTGGTTCCAAACTGTTTCTATAAAATGTGAAACATCCATAGTACAGCCATAGTAATTAGCAATATCAATTACACTTATATACTATCCCAGAGCACTTAGTGCACCCTCTGGGCTGTGTACAAGGTTAATAGCATCTTGCCTCCAACATAATGGCTACTCATTTTAATGTCCTCGGAAGGATGGAAGGCTGAGTCAACCTTGATCCCTGTCAGGATCGAACACACAACACCTGGAGTTGTGGCTGTAGTACAGCAGTTTAACACTGTACCACCAGGGCTCTTAGTGTGCATCAACACTTATCACAGCTCTCCCGGTGGCTTAGTGGTTATGACACTGAGCTGGAGAGTGGAAGGTTGGGTTTCGATACCTGACAGCTGCACTGGGGGACATGAAAGGAGCCTCATTCAGGCATCTCCTAAAAATCCTTTCAACCCAGAGAAATCTCTGAAACAAAATTATTATCATCATCACTTATCTTCCACTCAAAGACATAGCTAAAGATCATCTTTTATTATTAGTTTCTAGCATATATTTTAGCAGGTAAGAGGCATGCTTTACATGGCATTGCATTTTTTAAAAATTTTAATTTTTTATAATTGTAAATTTGAAGTTTTGGGTAGTGGCTTTGGCTTTTATGATGTTGTAAACCACCCTGGGTTGGCCCTGCAAGGAGGGTAGTATATAAATTCAAATAAATAAATAAATAAATAAATAAATAACACAGCTAGTACACTACATGTACTGGAGAGATGCTAAAAGATACTTCTGGATCTTCTGTGGTTCTAAAGCATTCAATGGCACATGTGTTCAGGTTCTTCTGTAATCAGTGGTAGGCAGCCAACATTTTTACTACCACACTGTGGGCAGAGCCGACGTCATGGGTGGAGCCAACATCATGATGTCATGGCATCATGATGATGTGGGTCGAGCCAATGCTGTGGGAGGAGCCAAAGTAAAAAAATTAAAATAAAATAAAAATACAGTACACATAAAAATAGAAATAAAAAACACATACAATAGAAATTAAAATAGGCATTAAATAAAAATAAAAAACATAAAAATACAAATTAAAATAAAAATTAAATAGAAATAAAAAACATAAAAATACAAATTAAAATAAAAATTAAATAGAAATAAAAAACATAAAATACAAATTAAAATAGACATTAAATAGAAATAAAAGCACACTACATAAAACACAGTGTTTTAAAACACCTACCCACCCACCCACCCCAAACACAAGCCCTAGTCACTTACCCTGGGTGGGGTTGGGGAGCAGCAGGCAGGTGGCAACAGCAGCGGCACGGCAACAGCAGGGGTGGCACGGCAGCACGGAGGCAAGGTGGACCGCCAGTGAGGTGGACCGGTGGCGAGGCAGACCGGTGGCGTGGAATGTCTTAGCCCAGCTTAGCCTGGCCCAGCCTGGCAGTGCAGCTTGGCCCAGCAGCGCAGCCTGGCCTGGCCCGGTGGTGTGCCAAGGGAAGGCCACCACCACCACCACCGCTCCTTCAAAGAGGCCGCTGAGGGCCTCAACAGCCAGCTGCTGTGCCCTTCTTTGCAGCCCAAAATGGCTGCTCATAAGTGCACATGCCATTTGACACATGCACCTCCAGTATTCAGCGTACATGCGTCAAATGGTGTTTTGATGCATGCACACTGACGAGCAGCCATTTTGGGCTGCAAAGAAGGGTGGCTGGAGAGGCGACCTAACCCATTGCCACCAAAAAAAGTAAACATCCTGGGTAGTCTCCCTGGAGGGTTACTACCCCCCTCCCCCAGGAGACCACCTGGTAGAACTGGTCCGAACCGGCTGCTCCCCACCATTGTCTGTAATCAAAACAAAGTGCAAAAGTCAGAGAGTCTGAATAGCACACTAATCTATGCAGTACTGTGCTGTGTTAGACTGCATTCATTGTATAATTGTTACTCCCTGTTACAAGGAACAATGTATTTGCTGGTTCTGTGGGGGATGTGTGGGTTCATTGCTCTTTAGGTTTTAATTAAATTAAGCAACCCTCGGCAGCTGGGGGGAAACTTTGGCTCAGTCTTATTATTTCACAATGCTTAGGTTTTAATGTTTCCAGAGCACTTTGCTTGTAAACTTCACAAGTTCTTCATTCAGTGTTCCTAGTACATAAAGGAAGCATGGTGGTAGCTAAGGTGTCATGTAGACTCTTGGAGAGGGAAAAGAAGTCAGGAAATGCCAGTACTTAAGGAAACATCAACCACTACAATTTCTTTTCATAATTTTAAAGTCTGTCTCTTCCTCCAACAAGGATATTCACAGCTGTCAAAAATTCCGACCAACAAGTGCTCTCATGAAGAGAACCAGAAAATAACTTGACTCCTTGATTTATTTCTTCATGTTCTTTTGCAGGCTTAACAGTTCAAGAATTAGGGAGTCCCCCTGAATTTGCCTTCAAAGCCAAGTCTAGGCAATCTTAACTATGAGATTGTAGCATTTTGTGTATTAAAATCCATGTTCTATTCTAGATCAAATCAAATCTTTATTATGGTCCAAGATCAGCATAGAACAGCAAAAGGAAAAGAAGTTAAAATGAGTTCAAATCTAGACATATCTCTTTTGCTGATTGAAGGAAGAAGGATCAATTTAAACAAGATTTTATTTGGTTTGGTGTTCTTTTTTTATATAAGACATTAAAAAGCTTAGCAGTTTCTCACCACAAATGAGATGAAAAGAATTCAAGATTTAAAATAACTGAACGTGGATGAAACCCTGTCTATTCTTCCATGTTTCTAACACTGAATTAGCATTTCCACCTTGTTACATGGCAGGCTGAAACAACATACTTGTAATAGCTGTACATATTGAATCCGGGCAGTGTAGATTGGTGAGATTTTAATTTGATTTACATCTTGTAAGCATATAGCAGCAATTACAACAGTCTTCGTAAGCAGGCTGGAATGAAATTGGGTTGTTATTTTTTAAAGTTCTCTTTTCATGGATATGGGAAAGGCTGAAACGGACATATTTGTCCTCTACTAATAAAATGTGGCAGTTGCAATGCTCTAGCCACCTAAACCAGGATGTTTGGATGTAAATTCCATCATGGTATTTGTAAGCTGCCTGAATCAATGCACTGGAAGTTTAATTGCACTATGGCTCAAGAGTTCATTAGAACTCTAAAAAGGCATGTGTGATTTTGTCTGCGTGCACTGGAGGGGTGAAGCTGGGGGAATGCTTTAAAACACTGAAACAAATTACAGTTTATATTAGCTAACAATGTGTTATAATAAAGTGCTCTCATAAATTTCATGACAGTTTACCATTACATAATCTATTTTATATTTATAACACACATCTGGTGCACTATACCCCTGTTCATATTACTTTAATTAAAGTAGCCTCCAAGCTCCTGTATATAACAATGGAAGTTCTGAGGTGCTGCAGAATGGCTACAACTATAATTTCATGAATACCTCAGTCTGTGAAAGCAGCCATTCCATTGCTTACTGGAGCCATTTCCCCCTTGTTAATGCAACAGATTAGGGACAGGCTCTGGGGTATATGTCTCCTAAAGGTCTCTAGTCCAATCTCTAAAAATATGGACTGATGATTTATGAAGGTTAAGATCCAGCAATTTGAAGGCAGTTGACATTGGTAGGTTTGTTATGGTGCTCAATAGCAGAGATCGCAGCTAAATTAGACAAAGGGCTGTCTAATCTAGCTTTCAGTGGTGGCTGCCAGAACCAGAATGACACCATCTTTGAATGGTAACAAGATATTGCCATCACAGCAACATGACTTGGGCCCCAGAACATCACTGCAAACATCAACATCATACAGATCCAAAAAGACAGGAGAGATTAACCAAGAGCCATCAACATCTGTGGAGGTTCCACTTGTAAAGTTGCAGCCTAGGCACTCCAAAGTTTCCTGAGCCTATTACAAGTGAGCAACTACAGCAACTCAAGGAGTTATTCAGCAGGCGGTGTGCTCTTACTCTGTGAATAATAGGTCAGTTGCTCTGGAGCATTCTCTGAGTGCCCAAACTAGATTTACAGTCTGGAGTTTTGAACTGCTATGCAGTTGAGAGGATTTCTGCCAGTCCTTCAGTAGTTCTGTGAACAGACAATCCATCTGTTGAAAACAATCTCATAAAAAGTTTGTGATCTTCTGGGAGGCTGTACTTTAAAAATGGGAAGATCTAATTTAGCAAGTGACACCATTCTGAGAATAATTTTCAAATAACCATCAAAGCTTCTGCCAAGGCTGAACAGTTTATCTCATTGCTGCTTCTCATGCTGTTTAGAATGATTTTGGGGCTATCAATATGACAAAGATTATCCAAAATAGCATTAGTCTAGTCCAATGGAAGGGAAATCCTTCTTAGTTTCACAAATTAATTTCCACTGTGAAAAAAGGTTATAAAGAGACTCTGGGGCTCTAGGAAGGTTGTTGAAATCTTACAGGTCACTGCACAAATAAAATGTACCAATGTGATTTAGGTCTGGGAGATCCTGGTGTCCTTATCCTGAAAGGATTATTTAGTTGATACTAACAACATGCTGGCTGGACATAATGAGAGGTATAGTTAGACACATTTGGAGATTTCTACATTTTGGAGGCTACCTAGTGTAGTGGATTTGGATTCAGACATAGAAATTCAGTGGTGGTGGTGGTGGTGGATATGATAAAACCTTTCATTAAATATCTCACTTATCTATTAGGGTCACTATGTTGGTTCCAACTTGATGACATATAGTGCACACACACACATTTCGAAAGGCTGATGAAAAACTCAATAAATGTGTCATTTAGAGGAAAATAATATTACAAATAATACAAATAAATGAACAAAACAATTTCCAATGTTCAGAAATAAACCTGATCATATTATTAACCTGACAAGCAAAGACTCAGAAATTATGAGGCAGGACAGGAACCCTTCTCCCCTTCCTTTGGGTCTCTTCTTTCCTTCTCCTGTCATACATTCTACACCTCCATAGTCCAGTACTCTACTTTAATGAATAATACTGAAACTGAAACTAGTGTGCTCACATAATTTCATCTATGACCTGTATGTACTGTATTCTATTCCTTTTGAAAGAAATGCTCTTTGAAAAGAATTGCAAAAGAGGAGACATTTCTGAGAAACTCTCACAGGTGAAGTTCAGGATTCTTCTGCTTCACTTAGTTGAGGTGTCTGAGTGTGAATGCATACCCTATATGGACATTTTGGTACAGCCCAATGGGTGTACCATCTTTTTTCCAGACACAGCACTGCTTTTCTGATGTCTACTATAGCCCTTAGAGCAGTGGTTCCCAACCTTTTTTGGCCACACCCCACCTAAGCATCTTTAAATCCTGAATTCCCACCCCCACGTGACCTATAATTCTGTACTGTATTCTATTCCTTTTGAAAGAAATGCTCTTTGAAAAGAATCGCAAAGGACGAGACATTTCTGAGAAACTCTCACAGGTGAATTTCAGGATTCTAAAAGCCTATTCACTATTAATAACAAATTATTGCCCCCTGTGGGGCGTGTACTCCACACTAGGAACCACAGCCTTAGAGTGAAGAAGCTGTATTACAAGCATCTATTTATGTGACAGCCCCCACAATACAAAATGAGGAGGAGCTGAGTCCTGAAGAAAGACAAATGTCAAGGCAAAGTTTCCTGTAAGAAACAGTCTGAAATGTGTTTCTTCTTTCCTAGCAGACTATGTTCCAAAATTACCCTCTCAGTTCCAGAGGCTACCTCTCTGTCACCACAGTTGCTATGCTCTAGAATAACACTATGTAGAAGTCATTGTGGAGGAAGAAAAGTGTTGTCCTGCCTGTCAACACAGTTGCTGGTGTTGCAACTTGAAGCTGGCAATGCAAAAACCAGAACTTTTTGAAAGGAAAGAAGGAGGATTGCAACCACTACCAATGTTGAACTCTACTTGCAAGAAACTATTGAAGACTTCCTTCTTCATCACATGGAGAAATGTGTGAAATTGTCTCCCCAGTTTTTATTCCCACCTACAGATTAAATACGTTTGAAAGATTGTGGGTACACAGCTGTAATGGAAGCCTGTCTGTTGCTCCTATTAGTCCTTCACTCAACAGGACAGAAGTTGCCCCATGGAAGAAAGTTGCAAAGAGGCATACTGCCAAATGTAGCTTGTCAGAGAAGTGCAGTTGTATCTCGCTTAAAGAGCATAATGTGTTCCACAGGATTGCTCTTTAAGCAAGTTTGCTCTTTAAGCACCGTTGTAAGTGACCAATTGTGATTTCTGGTGGGGGGGGGATTGCGACCCCCGATTTGTTAAGTGAGTTTTTGGTTGGTTTTTTTTTTTTTTAATTTTTAAATTTTTTATTAGGCATTTAAAAAGAAATACAAAAATACAAAACAAGACAATTATAAAGATATATATAACCATGAAGATCATGTAACATTTTTCTCCAAACAATTCAATGTTACATTTGCCCCATTTCTTTGCACATAATCTTCTTCACGTTGTTATCATTCACAACATTGACATCACCCTTGTGTTATTTACAATGTCCGGGGAATTCTGTATTTTCACAGTTTCCAAAAGTCATTCTGATCTTGTACAGGGGGTATGCCTTTTTTTTCCCCCAGAGTATAACTTATAAAAGGTTCCCAGATCCTCCAGAAATTACTTTGCACTTTTCCTCTCCTACAATTTAACTCCCAAGTAAGTTTTTCATTTAATGCCAAGTCCCACATTTGCTTATACCAATCTTGTATACTTGTTTTTTCTTTACTTTTCCAACTTTTAGCTATACATTGTCTCGCAACAGTCAACATTATGGCCAGCAGTTCTTTATTGTCCTTATTCATGTCAAAATTATCAACGTCGGTTAGCAAAATTGTATCTGACCCCAGCCTAACTTGCACATTTAGTATATTCTCCAATTCTTTTTCAATTCTTTCCCAATAAGCTTTTAATGCATCACAACTACACCACATGTGTTCGTATGTTCCCTTTGTTTTGTTACACCTCCAGCATATATCGCTTAGATTATTATACATTCGATGCAAGACGACTGGGGTCCTATACCATCTCCATATTAATTTATGATTATGCTCTTTAACTCTAACCGACATTGTTCTCATTATCTTTCTTTTCCAAATCCTCTGCCATTTTGTTTCTGTTATCCTTATATCTAATTCTTGTTCCCAGCTTTGTCTCAACACCCCTTGTATTTCTTGACTCTTATTCAAAATTTTATAAATTTTGCTTACTATTCCTTTAATTCCCATTTCCCCATTTCTAACTCTAGTCAAAAGTATCTCAAATTCCGTGCAGTCTCTATTTAAACCATCTTCCCATAAAAATATCTTATTCCAATTATTAATCTGAAGAATCTTGAACCAATCCAGTTGCAATTGCAAATACAGCTCGCGCCTTTTCTCCTGGTCTCTGCAAGTATTGACCCAGTCTTTCAATAATATTACTTTCTTTTCTACCAATATATCCCTGATCTTTTTATCAATTTTAATTGGAAAGTTCTGAAAATCCTCCACCTCTAAAATCGGTGAAATTCCTAAAGTAAGTTCTTTTCTCACTCTGCTCCATGTCTGTATTGTCGAATTTAGCATCAATCCCTGAGCCTTCTTTTTTCCTTTTTCCTTCCCTTCCCATAAAAACTGTGCCTTACCAAACTTCGAAAAGTCTTTCCTTTCAATTTTTCCCCACACTGTTTCTTCTCTAATTAATATTTTTATAATATTTCTTATTTGGAAGGCTCTATAGTATTTAGTGATGTTTGGAATCCCCAATCCTCCCTCTTTTTGTGCCACATACCACAACGATTTAGTTATTCTAGCTCCCCGATTTCCATTGCAGAATCTATTGATCATATTTTGATACTCATTCAACTCCCTATCTGTGTGTTTTAATGGCAAAACATCGAACAAAAAATTCAATTTGGGTAATAACATCATCTTACACAAAGCTATTCTACCGAACCATGACAGACTTAATTTATTGTACTGTGATATTTTCTTTTCCATCTCTTTCTTTTGTCCGCCATAGTTCAAACCTTTAAGTTCCCCAGTTTTATCTGATAACATTACCCCTAAATATCTCATTTTCTGTGTAATCTGTACATTATAGGTCCGTTTTATTAATTCTTCATCCCCTTTATTTCCATTAATTAAAATCATTTCTGTTTTATCCCAATTAACTTTTAACTCCGTAACTTCCTCAAAGTCTTTCAAATGCTTATTAACCTTAGAAATAATTTTTGTTGGATGCTTCACTGTTATTAACGTGTCATCAGCTTAAAGACTTACTTTAGTCCCTTCAATTCCTATTATTTCTTCGTCTTGACGAATTGTATTTGCCAAAAATTCCATAGCCATGATGAACAACGAAGGCGACAACGGACAGCCCTGTCTCGTACCCGCTTCTAATTTTATATCACTTGTGTAACTCTCATTAAATTTAACTCTTGCCGATCCTTGTTTATACAACTTTTTAATGACGCCTTGAAATTTTTCTCCAAATCCATACAGTTTGATCATCTCATGAATCGTCCTCCATTGCAAGGAGTCAAAAGCTTTAAAGATGTCTAATGCTAAAAAACCTACTTTTTCCTTCCTTTTTTCGGCTAAGTCCAATATGTCCACCACTCTTCTTATAAGATCTGACATATGTCTATCTTTCACAAACCCAGCTTGGTCTTCTTTAATATAATTGGCTATGAAGCAATTTAATCTGTTTGCTAAGATCGTTGTAAAGATTTTTGCATCTTGATTGATTAGGGATATTGGCCTATAGGATTCAATTTTTTCTAAATTTTTACCTGGTTTGGGAATCAAGGCAATCACCGATCTATTCCAGGAATCTGGAGTTGCATCTCCCTCCAATATCCCATTATATAATTTATATAACCTCGGGGCAATCCAGGGCGTAAAATCTTTATAAAATTCCGCTGGTAACCCATCCTCACCTGGTGCTTTCTCTTTTTTAAATTTTTTTATTACTTCCTCAATTTCCTTGATAGATATTTCCTCCTCCATTTTATTCCTATGTTCCTCTGTTATCATTTTAATTTGTTGCTTTTCAAAATACTCTCGCATTTTACTCAAATTTACCTCCTTTTTCGAATACAGGTTTTTATAAAAATTTTCAATTAACAATGCTTTTTCTTTTCTTTTATTGCATCTTTTCCCATTTTTATCTATCAATATACCTACCTGTCCTTTATTTTTTTTTATCCCTTGCGGCTTTTGCCAATAATTTAGAATTTTTATTACCATATTCAAAATATTCCCTTTTAAGAAAGATCAAGTCTTTCTTTACTTTTTCCAAATCTTTACCATCCAACTCTTTCTTAATTTTTTGTATCTCTTGAAAAATTTTCTGTTCTTTCTTTTTAGCATACTCAAGGTGAAGATGTTTCAACTGCTTTTCCAATTCCTGATTTCTATTTCTAATTTGTCTATTTCTAATACTATTCAATTTTATTGATTCGCCCCTAAAGATTGCCTTCATTGTATCCCAAACTCCTCCCCGGCTGACCTCATTATTCTCGTTCAGTTTCCAACTTTCTTCCCATTTCTCCATAATTTGTTTTCTCATAGCTTCCTCCTTATATAGCTTTACATTATATCTCCAAATGTACCCTCCTCTTTCCACCTCTTTAAGGTTTATATCTACTGTTATCTTTGCATGGTCAGATTCCCTGAATGTCCCAATCTTTATATCTTCTATTGTTTTAACCAGCTCTTCTGTGACAAAGATATAGTCTATTCTTGAGTACATATCATGCACATGGGAATAATAGGTATATTCTCTCTCCTGAGCCTTAAGCTCTCTCCAAACATCCTTTATCCCCAGTGTTTTCCTCCACTCATCTAATATGTATTTTCTGCTTCTCTTTTTTACACTTGTACTATCAATGTCTGAACTCAGAATATTAAAGTCTCCACTTATGACCATGCTCTTAGCTCCCTCCTTATTCAAGATTTTTCCCATTTTATCTAAAAAATCTTCCTGTTTATCATTTGGAGCATAAATGTTAGCCAACGTTATTTCTTCTTCCTCAGTTTTCCCTTTAATTATCAGATATCTTCCTTCTGGGTCAGCAATGGTTTTACTCACAGTAAAGCCCAATCTCTCCGAGATCAGAGTTGCAACTCCCCTGGCTTTAGATGTCCCATATGCCTTTTCATATATTTCCATTCCCCTCACCACCAAATTATTTGCGTCCGCTGATTTTTGATGGGTCTCTTGCAAAAAAATAACATCAGCCCTGGCTTTATTGAGCGCAATTTGCAAGCGCTTTCTCTTCAAGGCGTTCCCTGTTCCCTTCACATTCCACGTTATTAGTTTTAGTGACTTAACCATCTGTATCTAAAACACCTCCCATTCTCCACTTTCATCCCCGGACGTGCTCCCTAAAACCCCCCAGCATTTCCCGCTAATTAAAAAATTAATTAAGGCAAAATATGATGAAACAAAAACACTAAATAAACTAAATAAAAAATAATGAAAAAAACCCTTACCTAATTCTTTCTCCTCTACATCCCTCCCCACATCATTCTTTTTGATGTCACCTCTGTTATTCAAAGAGGGGGGGGGACTGAAGCAAGATGACATGTTGTTCTTCCATTTACCCCCTCCCACTGCCAGCGATTAAATATTTTAAGTATATTCATTCCACCAATTCCGCACTAGCTCCTGAAATGTCCACTCCTCCCACTGCTCCCTCCTCCTCCTGTCCCAATACCAGTCTCATCGCGCCCACCCCAAACAGATCTGTTCTCAAAGCAATCCAGTCTACATCCGCTTCCTTGATCAGGCCAATTTGTGTTAGATATTGCAATGCATCAGTATTCCCATCAAGAACATGCCATTTTTTATCATAAAAAAAATCTCAGCTGTTGTGGAAACCGCCAACCATATTTGATACCTTTTGCAGTCAACAATTTTGTAACAGGTTTCATCATGTACTTCCACTTTCTCTCCTCCGGCGCAATGTCATTGTAGATTTCCACATCCATCCCTTCTATTTTTAAGACGCCAGACCCAGCTTGCCTAATGAAAGACATTACTTTCAATTTGTCCGCCCAATTTGCAAATTTGACTAAAACATTCCTGGGTGTCTTCTTATCCCTCCTTCCACCCACCCTATACACAGCGCCAATGTCATCTAAGCCAAAATCTTTGCCCATTTTGAGTGAGTTCAACCACTCCAAAACCCTCTCTTTAAGCTTGTCTGGCGTCTTTTCCGGCATATGACAGATCACTATATTAGATTTTCTCCATCCCTCCTCCACCATCCTTATTTTTTTCTCTTGCACAGCCATCTTATTTTCCAATACATGCTCTTGAATAAAAAGTTCATTCACAGTTATTATAGCTTGTTTGACTTCTTTTTGCATTGACTTTGTAATCTCTTGGATCCTTTGCGTGTTCACTGCCATATCTTTTTTCACATCTGTAAGGGCCTTGGCCAGGCTTTCATATTGTAACCTGGCCAATTCCCTATCTTTTTTCATCTCTTCACTATTAGCCTCCACAGTTTTATTCAGCTTAGTTTGATTTGCATCCAATTTCTGCATTGTTGCCTGAGTGTCAGTCATATTTTTAGCTAATTGTTGAAGGATTGCAGTCATATTGTCCATTCTTTGGGCCAGGTTGGAAGTACATGCCTGCTCCGTTGCTGTGGAGCCCGTTGATGTCGTTGGGGCTCCATGGTAGGTGATGGAGTTTGCCTCTCTTTCTCCCTTTGTTCTTTTTTATCTTTCCTTACTTTTGGTTTAACAGCCTCTTTGGTTGGTTTTAGTTGTTAAGCAAAGCGAACATTCAGAGAAAATTCTGTTCTTTAAGCGAGTTATTCTTTAAGTGAAGCACTATTTATGCAAGGTTTGACTGTATTCTTTCAAGGCAGAGTTCCCAAGATAGAGTGTGTGGCCTTGTGCCTGTGGCCTCTCCTTCAAAGCCTAAAGCATAAATTTGGCTAGACTCAATAATTACGCTGCATATTGCTTGTCAAACCACAAGCTTTGGTAGGTCTGAAATACATTGGTTTTGCTTCCACATCCATTTCTATCTGTATGAAGGAATTGTTCTAATAAAAATTGAGAGGGTTCAAAAGATGTGCAGATTCTATGAAAGTGGCATAATTTTACCATGGTTCACACATACCTAGTTTCATCTGATAAACATTTTCCACTTGGAGGGAACAATATCAAAAATCTGTGACCATATATTTATTATAAGCAGCAACCCCTCTTTGAAAATGTGATCAGCTATCATAAGAGGAACATACCGCCAGCCTCTAAGGTCATATGCTTTAAAAACATTTTTTTAAAGAAAGGAAAAAGTAGCTGGATGATAAAGTCCACCTCCCTCCATGTGAAATACAGCTATGTTAAATATTCTACTGTTTCTTTCTTCAGCTGAAAAAGATATATTTTGGGAGGGAAGTTATGCTGTCCCAAAGTGTCAGCTATATATGGCTTTGTTGTAGTTGCACAGTCATTAGTTTTTCAAAATTAACCAGCTCCCCACCTCCACCCCCAGTGTAAAGAATCCAAACTGAGGTGCACCACTAATTACATGGCAGAGGCAACAGATTTAGTGAGCAACTTGGGTTGTGCCCACATTTGTTTCCGCTGCCTTTAAACATTTGTTAACCATCAGTGTCGCAGACTCAAAGGGTCTGTGACTTGTGGCGAGGCCTCATCTGCTATCCATTCTTTGCAAGTTTTTCTGGGAACCACAAGCTTTTTGGCTTGATAGATGGTTTTCAGATTTAGCTTGCATGCAGAAAAACTTCAAACCTCTCTCTCCCTGTCCCCAACAACACTGTTTTTTTGCTGTTGAACTCTGTTCCAAAATGTACATGACTACAGCATGTGATAATACTAAGAAAAACAACAACGCTAAACTTGCAAGAAGCTGGCAACTGAGCTCATCAGGTATCTGAAATGTAATTATTTTGTTCCTTCCTTGCTTACGCAACAGATTTTCACTGAAGGTTATACACAGAAGCCTACAAATCAAATTGGCCAGATCTGTCAAATGGATTATTCTGACCATTTGCAGTAGCTGTAACTACATCAGAGGGCATCTGAACTCAATCTACTGTAGTATTGTTTTGCATTACATACCATATACTGCACAGGGAGCTTCTCTTTTGACCCAAATAGCAGACTCAAATAAATATATGGCAAAGATTTTACACTGGAGGACAGGGTTTAGTTCCCCTCCCCATACCTTGCAGTCTGATCCTAATACCTAATAGGTAATATTTAATTTTTAAACAAAGGTACAGTCAATATCAACCAATGCATCAGCATAATGCATACTTTACATCTTCTGTAGGACAACTGAGGCACACTTTCAAATTTATTCTCAGAGGATGGAATATAAACAAGTCATTATAATCATAGTTCCAAGCTCCCACCTACCACTACTTTTGCAATTTTAAAACCAGCTCTACACAATCCCTTTTTTCAAAAGTAACTAAAATAATTACCATACATTAGCTTTTCAGAATCAGAATGCAGCAGTGGTATAAGACAGTGCTGGAAGCATTTGATATATCTCCAGCATTTAGTGGAGATATATTGCACCTAATCATGATGAAGGTACTGGGAAAATGACCACTTTACTGAAAAAACTACACCCACCCTTGTTAAATTATAATCACAATTTAGTTATATCTGATCATTGGGGAAAACAGTCAATTATCTGTAATTCATTAACTTTCCAATCCATTAATTTACCTCTCTCATCAGGCCACACCTGCTGAGAATTTATTGGAAGACAGGCTAACTAGTGTATCATAGCTAATTTTGTTAATGGGGATGCACTGCATGTATGTCACACAGCAGTTGTACACTCCAGTCTCTTCTAGACAGCCATCTTGTCTTGTAAAACCTAAGCCCACAAGTTACTCATTTTGTGTGTGTGTGTGTGAGGGTGGTGGGAGAGCAGACACATGCTCAATGAGACTCTAGCTCATGGGTGCCCAAACTACTCCCTGTGGGCCAGATCCGGCCTCCAATGCCAATTCATCCAGCCCATGCCATGCTCATCGCTCCCAGAAGCGGAAGTCGGGTGAATTTTACTTCTGCTTCTGGGAGCAATGAGGGTGGAACAGGCAGGATGAATTGGCATCATGGGCTGGATCTGGCCCAAGGGCCGTAGCTTGGGCACCCATTCTCTAGCTGTTATAGTAAAGGTTCCTGTTGGTTGGGGAATCTAGAGCCTTTACTGCTGAGCAAGAATGAGGAGGAGGAAACATCTGGATAAATATTTCATAACCCTTTTCATCCCATAGCTCCTTTTGGTCAACATAAGCATTTCATTCTCTGCCCTTTAACATGACTAAATTTGAAATATTGTGTCTTGACTTGGGAGCAGTGTGGGGAGATGAATTTGGATATTTTACTCCCTGTATTTCATTTAGGATTACCACTTTGGGGAAAGGAGTTAGTTTTGGGTGTCAAACAGACAATGGATTTGGTAAGAGGGGCATTGAGCAATGTTTGACAGGCTGACACAATGCAAATAAAAACAACTTTGCACAGCACACAGTGGAAGAAAGAGGACGATGGAATAAATTGTGTATTATGAAATAATAGGGTTTTTTGTCCAAGTTTTAAAAAAAGAATGATGGATACAGTTGTCAATCTAGACCTACCTCTCGATGAATCCTGTTATGCCCCTTCTAAATGGGCAACATGTACCACTGACTGAGAACCACCAACATCTCACAAATATTCTCTGTGTCCTTGGATGATTATTCCCAAGGTGGACAAACTGGGCCAGTGATAGACTCTGCCTATGTCTGTCCAGCCTTCTGACCCAGGGTTGTAAATAAAAACATTCTCTGTGTGGGAGGTTCTGGTCTTTTATGCTCCCATGGGCTAATCTGCCACAGAGAGAGGCGAGTAGACAGATAGGCACTCCTGTGCTCCACAGGCACCTCTCTCAAAGACTTGCGTTATACCCTCGGTTACAAGATGAATATGCATTCTGTGACTTGCTCTCGCTTCTTTTGCTGAGATTTCGGTTGCATTTCTGCTGAAGGTAAGCCGATAATAATGATCTACTAACATGGCCTATTCTCTGTATATCTGTCATATTAAAGTCCATGCTGTTTGTTTATCATGCGGTGATCTATAACTCTCTATTAAGTTAATTATACTAAAAGATCTTAAAAGCCTGGGGCTAAGTAATCTGTCAATTACAAATGAGTTTAACTTTGAATAAATATAAATTTAATACTTGTAATTTATTGCCTGAAATATGAACAAAGCCTTTGCTATGACATAAGCTATTATTAATTGCTCTGGTGCCCCAAGTCCTATTAAGCAAATCCATTTACATCTTCTTTAGAGGAAGTCAATATTCATTTCTCACAGGAAGTGTAACAGCCTACCTGGCTACTTTCTATAAAACTACTAATGCAACAAAGCATTTCTGTGTTTAATGTAGTGGATCATGTTGATGACAGTGGGACAGGGTGGCTTCTGGTCCAGAAAGTAAAGCCATGTGGCCGGGTTCCCATTTCTCATAGCAACATTTGTTCAGTCATGTGTCTTGCTAATTAAAATAAATATTAAATGAAATGTAATGAAAGGTATGAGACTGCACAGTCCAACTAAGAGTGAGTGTGTGTGTGTGTGTGTGTGTGTGTGTGTGTGTGTGTGTGTTTTAAATAGAACCTGAGTCTCTGTTGGAGTCACATGAAATTATACAGTTCAAGGGTTTGGAACACTGGAGTGTGGACATCTGTACATGTTAAAAATATAAACAATTATCCATATAAGCCTTTTTTTAGTATGTGAAAATGTATACATAAAAACGGCAGCCTTTGTGCTTGAAACTGGCATTTCATCCCCAAGGTACAATTTTATTGCCAACTTATTAAAAACAGAGTTTACAGTGAAACTCATAACATAACATTAACTTACAGGCACTCTATCAAAGAAGTCTAATAACTTAAAAAATTGGAGCCTCTCTCCCTGCCACCTCACCTCCTTAGCTCCATGTCTCTCCCTCTTTTTATATACACAGGCATGTTTCAAATATATTTCAGGAGTTAGATACTGTAATGCACAGAAGATACTTGTAGTTTGATCCAACAAAGGGCCATGAGCATAAACATTCTTCCACATTTTCAGTGTGTGCATTCTACTCATACAAACCCTACTGAACTCACTGGATGTGTCTTTTGGAATGAATGAGAATGCACACCTCCATCCATGTTTCTCTGGAGAAGCTGAAAAATTAACAGATATTTGAGGTTGGTCAATATTTAGGAATAACAAAAGGAGTCAACAAAAGGAGAACAGTATGGAATACCAGATGGTATCTTCTCTGTTTGAGATATTATGTTAATATCTACCAGAGATTCTCAACCTGTGGGCCGCAGCATCATTTCATGCCCCCCACTGCTTCCACCACACCAGGAAGTGCCATGTGGTGGAGGAAGGGCAAAATGGCTGCCCAGCCCCAAAGCTGTCTGAGGGAGCATGACCCGGCCCCCAGCTTTAAAAGGTTGAGAACTCCTGTACTATATAATATAGAGTAAAACCTCAGGTTACATCCAACAGCCTCTGTCATAACCCAAAGTAAACATAACCTGAAGCACATTTCCCCATTGGAATGAATTGAAAATAAAAAAAAGTCCTGACTGGAACAAAAATAATATTTTAAAAATACCAAAAAAAAAAAAAAAAGCACAAAAAATGCCAGGCATGATCTTCCCCCACCCCGACAAAAGCAATGGACCAATATCTCTACCTTTTCCATGCCACTTGGGTACCTTATCCAACAATGAAGATGGCACCTCCTCAGCAGTAAGCACTGCACTGTGACTTCGGGTGGGTGGAGGGGGTGGCCATCTTAAATCCTAAAATGGTGGCAGCAGCCATTTTGAACTGCCAAGATTTCTGAGAGATGTAGTTCTGAACTACAAAATGCCTGACACCACCATTTTAGGATTTAAGATGGCCGTCCCCCTTCCACCCAAAGCTACATTGCAGTGCTTATTGCTGAGGAGGTGCCATCACCATCATCAGATAAGGTTCCCAAACAGCATGGAAAAGGTAAGGAGATTGCTCCATTGTTTTTGTGGTTGTAGGGGATGATTGTAACCCAAAAATCAGTCATAACTCAGGCAATTTTTTAAATTAAATGTGAGGTCATAGCCCATGGCAAATGTAACCCAGGACAGTCATATGCCGGGGTTTTACTATACTCTAAGGCAAAAAATTAAACATTTGAAGGATGAAACCTTGACCCCATTTGTTCTAATCTCAAAGTGCCTATTCAAAAGAAAATCTCATAAGGATGTATATTAAAAGTTACATTGGCATTCCTAAAGGCACACATTTGTTAGCTCATTTTAATTGTTACATCTCAATACAGGAACATGCTCAAACGTGATGGAGTCAATTTCTTTAAGATAATCTTAAAAGTGAACCAAGGGGTCAGCTACATGGGCATTTGTCAAGCTGGGTGGGAGTACTATTTGGTTGAGTTCATTTGCTATCCCCCCCCCTCCAGTGGTGTCCATATATTGTGCTGGAGCCGGCCCATCTGCCAGAATGTGTACCTTTTTTTGAGCCCCCATCGGAGGTTTCTACTATTTTGGTACTTACTTGTATTCCATCTCCAGCAAGTGTAGATGCTGGAGATGGAGAATACAAGTAAGTCTTGGAGCTGTCAAAGGCTGTTTCTGGTGTCAATTTCCATTGGTGAACAGTCAGAGGAAATGAAATTATAGTGTGTGTGTTTTAGTCTTCCAGATGATCACTGTTGTGGTAAATTACTTAAATTGTAGTAAAGAAAACTCTTTCCCTTTCTCTGTAGTCCCAGTCGAGAAACAACAATTGCAGTTATAATTGGTACAACATAGTAAAGAAAAGAAACATTATCATTTTTACTGTCATTCCTAAGTGATTCAGCACAACAGCAATCCATCCTCCTCCTCCTCCTCATTATCATCATTATCTCACTTCCTCTGGCTATCCACAGATGATCAGGGGAAGTGTTCAATTTCTGATATCCTGAGTGGCTTTGTTAGCTGCTTCAGAATATTAGAAACAGGGACAATGGAGGTTAGGAAGTTGTTTGGGTGCCAGGAACACACCAAGACGCAGTTTGCTCCTCTCCTTGACCTCAAGCAACCCTTCTTATATTGGAACACACTGGACCAAAATGGCCCATGGAGACAGAGCCCCAGTTGATCCAGAAGTACTGTATGACATTTAGAAGAAAAGGAGGCAAATTCCTGAATAGTAATAAAGGAAGAATGAAATGAATTTCATTGCTGGAAATAATTGAATGTAGGGTGCTTTCTCAAGACTGGAAGCTGACAGAAAAGAAACAAGGATTCTGGGGAAAGTAGATGCAAGGAAATTTGTTATTACTGTTTTTAGTTTATGAATTTTAAATTTTTATATTGATGTGTTTTATTCTGTGCTGTAAGCCGCCCAGAGTCGGGCTTGCCCGATTGGGGCGGGTTAGCAAGTGTGAGAAATAAATAAAATAAATAAATAAATAAATAAATAAATATTAGGGAGCACTGCACTGTGCATTTTATTCCCTTTTCACACCAGTCTTTTCCATCAGAAGATTATTGAACTGAATTGGTTTAACTAACATTCTGGACTAAAATATTTTTATAGTTTACATCCAAATATGGCAACTACTTCATAGAAGAATATGTTATATATCTGAATTTTCCTTTGGGAATAAAGAAAGTATTCATGACCCAAACTTTTTAAATATTATCTGTAAAATAAATTAATGTGTTGGGATGTATCAGTGTTTTATTATTGATCTTTTCTGAACCCCCAAAATTTCTTGATGCTTAAAATGACCTTTTTAATAGGTCTATAGTGACATAATTAGTTAAAAATAAAGCCTGCTCACTGGTCATTTCTGAATTTATACATTAAGCTTGCTCTTTCGCAATATTGCTTGTTTTTAAAGTGGTCAATAATAGAGATAATTAGTGCCTGGCACTAAGTTGGGTGGTAAAGAAATGTTAAATCTTCCTTTGCTATGCAATAAAAATTGTGAATAAAAATTTGTTGTAACAGGTTTTCCAGTGCAAGACCTGTTGTAGCTGACTCCATCCAAGTCATAATTTTATCAAGAGATGTCTGAAGAATCATTGTGCAGTAGGGAAAATAAATCTCTAAGAGCTACTGAAGAATAAAGAAAAAGAGAACATAAAAGGACCAAAAAAAGTTGAAGATAAAATGACTGATTTTCATTTGTATGTCTTTTGGCTACATTTTATTCCATTTAATATGATAACAATACCTATGTTCACCTATTTCTCTTGGGTATATATTTGTTTTTGCTTAATTACTCCTCCATTAACATTTCATATGCAGTTCATCTTGAAATAAAGTATTCCTAACAAAATACTCCTGGCAATAGACTTTTATTATTACTTTTTAATTGTGCACTGTTAGCACACATGTGACTTTTATGAAAAGTGTCTTGCTTAACGCTATCCTCTCTTTGGTATGACGTTTCAAAACTATTTATTTTTAAACACCCAGAGTTTTTTCCTTTCATTTCCCCCAAACTGTTACTGGTCAATTAGTTGTTATAAATTTTTTAATGAAACATAGAGTAATATATATGCAACAAATTATTTCTTTCCAAAGTTTTTTAAAAGAGTTTTAACAGGTCATTTCCAGATTACACACACACACACACACACACACACACACACACACACACACACACACACACACACACACACACACACACACACACACACACACACACACAAAGAAAGGCTGTTTTGAGTGTAGGAATACAAATTGCCACATATGAGGATTAAGATAGACATAAAATGTTAAGTGTTTCAAGGGTGATTGGAAAATATTTTTACTGCCCTGAAAACAAGACATATGTATGGTTTTCTGTTCTGGAGAATGTGCTGCAAAGGAGGAAATAGTGTGGTACATTTCCAGCTTTTATACTGCATTTATATGGGGGTGCTGGCTGGACACCTCAGTAGATGGGATGTAGAGGTCAGATATTTGATTCCCTACCATGACTTGTAGGAAAAACATCAGCTTATGTGGCCTTGGGCAAGATGCATAGTCCCAGGACACCCTCTGATGAAGGGAATCACAAGCCACTACTAATTATTCTATGTCCAGAAAAGCCTGGAAAGAATAGCTGTATGTCAGAGTTGGCAGATAATAATAATTATTTTATATGCAGATGGGAGAGATGACTGGTATGGCCCTTCCTAGCATTCCTACTACTGCATCATCTGCAAAAGCTTTGTGCAATGTATAAAGCATGAGTTAAGTACTGGTTTTTACATGATTTGGTTTCAGAAACAGATTCTCTTCCTGCTTTGGAATCTTACTTTGTGTTTGGTCACCTGCCATGTTCCCTATAGAAGTTCCTCCCTGTTGCAAATTTCAAAGTTCCAGACTGGGAAGAACTGGGATAGAACAAGGGAAGGATGACTCCCAGAAGCAAAGACGAGCCAGTGCTTTGAGAGGGAAAGGAGGAAGCAAAACTGTTGCTCCCAAGTCAATCCCAACTGAAAGGCAGTTCATTCATTTTGTTTTGATGTATGTTCCAGTAAATCCAACACCAAGTGACAGACAGGGGAATGTGAGACAAATGCTCTGTTTGAAACAGGAGCCATTTTTTAAAGAGATGCTCAGCAGTTGAAATAATACATTTCTTTACACAATATCTGATATACAGTCTATGCACAAATCTCTTCTTTCCCCTTCAATTTAGTGTTGACTACAACCATAGGTTTTTTTTGCCTTTCAAAGCTAAATCAAAAGCCCAGATCTGATTTAATAGCCTATTAATTGCCTGTTGTGATGACACGTGAGGGCAGCAGGGAGTGTGGTGTTTTATACTTTCCTTGCTCATGGACTTTCCAGACATATCTGGCTAGCCATGGTTGGAAACTATGTTGTTGGTCTCGGTGGGCCTTAAGTCTGAATGTGAGAAGATTTTTCTTCAGACCTTAGAAAAATTGCTTTTTGGATTACCTATCCTGGAATGGCTAATGGATATGAGGGCTGGAAGATTCTAGGTGGCATAAAGTCCTGCTTTCCCGCTCTGCTTATCTTATGTTCAAAATACGAAGTGAAACTTGTCCATGAGTACATCAGTTCCAAAATATGTTGCTATTGTTGATGAGTGTCCAACATATGAAGATAATATTATTTTCCCTCACTCAGATCCCTGGAAACTGGAAATTCATCTGTGTTCAAGATGGAGCAATCAGGAAACTGTGTTGCCAAGTGGCCCAGAGCAAACAATGTGTTTTGAATTTGTTTCAAGTTCAGGACTACATTCCCATCATGTAAATTAGTTCTGTGCTTAACAGTATGTGGAGATATGAACAAAGTCAAGGTTGACCATTCTTATTAAAGGTGATCACTAATTAAAGTTTTGTTAAATGAGAATGAGCCTCTGCCTAGGAAACTTAGAAAACTGGAAATCCATGTGATACTTCTTTATGTGAGGAATAAATCATTCCACGTATATCTAGATGTTGTCTCCTAATAAAGTAGGACAGCATATCTCAATCCAACCCACCTAGACAGCATGTATCCCGACTGAATGGGAAACAACCTACAGTCTATGTGATTCATTCTTTTGAAAGGACTATCTGAGAGAAAAAATAGAATTCTGGAATGAACCCCTTTCTGCCACATAAAATTGATAGTCGGCATGTATTTGGATTTTTTTTTATTGTCTCTGTATTTATCCTTTGGTTGTTTTAGAAAAAAAAGATGAAATTTCCGTTGCTATAAGAAGCCACTGGTTTGGTAACCATCCAGTTTACCTGAGGTATTACTGTAATTCCCCCTTTTTATGCTGCCTCTATGCCAGGAGAAGAAGAAGCCAGGGCAGGTTGAGGACCTTGCCACCCCTCCCCCTGTGCCCACACCAGCTGCCAGGGGAAGAAGAAGCCAGGGCAGGTTGAGGACCTTGCCGCCCCTCCCTCTGTGCCCACACCAACTGCCAGGGGAAGAAGAAGCCAGGGCAGGATGAGGACCTTGCCGCCCCTCCCTCTGTGCCTAAACCAGCTGCCAGGGGAAGAAGAAGCCAGGGCAGAATGAGGACCTTGCCACCCCTCCCCCTGTGCCCACCCCAACATATTGTAATGTAATGTAATGTATTGTCTGTAAGCTGCCCTGAGTTGCCACGGCGAGTGGGCAGCAATATAAATTTGAACAAATAAATAAATAAATAAATAAATAATGTCAAAGAAAGCATTGAGACTGCTCACATCACACCTGTGCAAACACAAAGTACAACACCATCAGGTTTATTCGCCATTACTGTTCCTCCTTAAATTACATAATCTGCTGTGCAACTCTTCACCCTTGGCAGTCAATGAAGACATATTTCTTCTGCATCTCCTTGTTTAATTGTATACTTGCAGTTGTGGCTGATTTGGCATCTTGCTAAGTCAAAGCTCTAACAAAGAGTTGCATGACCAACTCTCCTGTTGCCACCAGTTGTTTTGCCCTCTATCTCAGAATAATCACTCAGATCACTGCAGTTTCACTCCAGGCAGACTGAAATCTTGTGGTTTTAAAAGATCAAAACAAATAATATCATTTCATAGCTAACACACTCCTACTGCACAAGACGGTTCAATGAATTGTTTCACACAGTTTCGTTAACCAACTATGGGGAGGTTTCATTGTTAACAAGGTATTGCTATGTTTTAGCATGACAGGATACTGCTTTTCATATTCACAGCAGCTGGCTAAAATACCTATTGTTTTAACATTCTGTTTTGAGAACTATCATTCATTGCATTGAAGCACCTGAGCATTACATTGTTAACAGTCAGGACACATGTCACAGTAGAACATCTGTCCATCCCACCAGAGCAGTTCTAACACAGAAGGAGGGCCTTCTCTGTGTCTGCTCTGGCCCTACTTCAAATGATGCTCATTTGCCATACATTTATTAATATTTTGCTTTTCTTTTGAATTCATTTCCTCCACCTCAGCACTTACCACACTATATTGTTCAGTTGCACAGTCAAATCCAACCCTTTGTGACCCCATGGACCACTGCACATCAGGCATCTCTATCCTCTACCCTCCTCCTCATCCCGCCCAGCTTTGTGCCCATTGTGTCAACAATACCAGCTAGCCATCTAATTCTCTGCCACCCCTTCTTCTTTTACCCTTCACCTTTCCATCATCAAGGCCTTCTCAAGTGAATCCTCTCTTTTCATTTGATGTCCAAAGTACTTTAACTTCATCTTCAATATTTGACTTTCCAAGGAGCAGTCAGGGCTGATTTCTTTTAAGATTGACCTGTTTGTTCTCTTTGCTATCCCGGGTACTCTCAAAATTATCCTCCAGCACCACTTTTCAAACATGTCTATTCTTCTGCACTCAGCCTTCCTTATGGTCCAATTTTCACATCCATACATTACTACTGGGAATACCATTACTTTGACTAAGCAGACTTTTGTAGGCAGGGTGATATTTCTACTCTTTATTATGCTGTCTAGGTTTCTCATTGCTTGCCTCCCAAGAAGTGTCTCTTTATTTCATGGCTGAAATCTGCAGTAATTTTGGATCCCAGGAAGTAAAGTCTGTTACTACTTCCATTTCTTCCCCTTCTATTTGCCAGGGAGTGATGGGGCCAGATGCCTTCATCTTGGGTTTTTCGATGTTGAATTTCAGGCCAACTTTTTCACTCTCCTCTTATATCCTCATCAAGAGGCTCTTTAGGTCTTCTTCACTTTCTGCCATTAGTGTAGTATCATCTGCATATCTCAGGTTGTTCATGTTTCTCCCAGAAATCTTAATTCCAGTTTGTGCTTCATAAGCTCTGCATTATGCATTATATATTCTACATACAAGTTAAATAAGCAGGGTGACAATATGCAGCCTTGTCGTACTCCTTTTCCTATTCTAAACCAATCAGTATTTCCATATAGCAATAGCAGCAGTAATATCCAAGGGGGCTTGCTTTTGAAGATATTATGTGTTTCTTAAGAAGGGAATGTCTCAAGCAAGAAGATTAACCTTAAAAAACACCTGCAGAACATATGAAGAGTAGCTGATCTCATTGTATGTAAGGATGAGACTCCAGCTGTGAAATCTGAATATTTTCATAAGGCTGCTTTCACAAAGAACATTTTTGAAATGGTAGACTAGGCCAGGGACATAGATGGACAGACTCTTGTAAAGATCCAGATCATTTCTTCCTCAACACTGTCTCCCTTTGGTTAATTGTGGAAAGTATTATTGGGGATAATCCAGGCTTTGCATTGCTTGCCCGTCCTATTGGCTAATGTTGTGCATACACACAATTTGTTAATGGTGTTGGGACCCTGCTGCTCCATTGCATTCAAGCTCTAAGCCTGCTGCATATTCTGACTTCAGTGTTTCAAGCTTGCCCCAGTTTCTAATCCTATATTGTCAAAAATCTGTTCTACAGTTTTTCCACTTCCCTCAAACAAACCCTAGCTGCACACGTGGCAAACAAACCAACTTATACAAATAAGTCTTCTAAACAGCATCTGGAGCATATAACTGCCTTTCAATTTGGCAGTGTTCTCTAAGTAACAACACTGTTGTCACTATCAACATGTACTATTACAAAGTTTCCCAATTTTATTATTTTATTGCATCCTAATGAATAGAAATATGGAAAACAACTGCCAGGGCAAGCATTCATATGAAGCTCAAGAAGAGATATTAAATTAAATTGGTTGAACCCTTTCTTCAAACCAGATTGTGTTTAACATTTCTTAAGAAAGTTCTTTTTTTGTGTCCTGATCAAACTGCGGACTGCCAAAATGAAGCCACTTTCTTGGCTTTGTTGTTGGCCAAACTTAAGTCCTCATTGGTGCATGTTTCTGGCAGTAATTGGCAGACCAGTAGATAAGCTGGATTCTGAATCTCTCCACATTCACAGCAAATGTTGTTTTTGCCAGCAGCCCCCACTTGAGCATGTTGGTCTTACATTTAGGGACTCTGAACCTATTCAGGGTTCTCCATGTGACGTAAGGAGGTTGAGTTCTTCAGCTACATCCTCCTTTAATAATGTTCCTTGCTCAGTGAACTCCTTCCTCCATCTTTTAAAATGAATACCTTTTATACTGAACACCTTTTACACTGAACACTTATTCATGTGTTCAGTGTGAATGTGAGAGGAATTAAAGCATACAGAGGTATATGTGCCCTGTCCAAACAACCTCATGCACATAGCCCTCACCCTTACCATTCCTTATTTTTTCACGATCACCTCTCAGGGCTAATGTGGGACTCCGAGTTAACTGCATTTGGAAGCCTACTTAATGGTTTGGAAATCTTTGTTACTGAAACTTGCAATCACAGGAGCAACTCCCTGTGAGAAGAGTTGAGGAAATCTGATTATTTCTCAATCTTTCTTTACATGTGGACACTCTCTTAATCTCATTGTAGTTCATACCATAGAATAACATACTGGGCAGTATATTCAGTAGCTACATTTGTAATTTTCTTAATGGTTTTATTTTTAAAATAGTTTTTGCACACTAATGATTAAAATATAAGTAGTCAAAGACTGTTTCAACTTTTAAGGAATATTTTAGCTATTGATATTTGTTCTCTTCCTTATGGGGCTAAGCTATAGTCCAGCATTGCCTTCAGAAACATTAAATCTGCTTGAGACCCAGCTGTCAATAAGACCGTGAGGCAAATTTAATTTTCAGAGTCAATACTGAGAGCAGGTGCATTAAGCATAGGATAATTCTGTCACATTATTAATTTGAATGACCATGTAAGGCATTGTCTAGACAAGAGATAAACCAGAGTTTTCATAGGCAATCTGTACATAAAATGAGGCATGTCAAGTTTGTAAAGAATACTAATAACACAGATCTGCCATATTAGCTGTTATTGATTGTGCTGGACTGTGACAAGATCTAGTAACTTTAGAGGTGAAACAGTATGATGTTCAAGGGTCACCATACATCAGAATTGACTTGACAGAAAACAATTATTGTTATTTAATAGCATTTCCATTTTAAACAATGCTGTTGACCTTAATCTGATTTTCTCTGAATGTTACTCAAAGCTTTTGTGCTTGCTTCTTTTTTCTTTACTGTGATATTTTATTTTGAACTGAATGAATCTTGTTGTCTTCCAGCAGAGAACCAAGAATATGTTCCACAAATAATCCAATATATCTTCTCTCTGTGTTGTCAACTCATGTATGTGGAGAAACTGTGGATTGAGATTCTGCACCAACTTCACCATTCCCCCACAGGTAGCAAGATCAAGCACACAATTTGCCATACAACAAGGAGGTTGCTGGGACTAGATGGTGCTTATGCAGTTTCCCTTCCACTTTATAATTAAGGAACAGGATATAATCCCCAATGGTTCCACCTCTGCTTTAGTCTGGATTTATACTGATAATCAAGTGCTCTTAACACTTTCATTTTGTCATTTTTATGTATTGTCATTGTATTGTAATATATTTGAGCTTCTTTACAAGCTTTTGATTCATGTAGAGGAATAGAAATTCTGTAAATGTTCATATGAAACAATAATAATAATAATAATGATGATAATAGACTGTCCTTTGCTGCTGTTATTCAATAGTGACAGGTATTTACAGAGATATCCTGCCTTCTATTCTGGAGGTAGCATATTGCTGTGATGATCTGTAACCACTGGCAGTCTTATATTCTAATTAAATATATATTTTTTATTAACACATGTATATTGTGACAAACATATAGGACAATATTATAACATAAAATAAATGAATAAACAATAAACAAAAACCAAAATTATACATCTAATAACAACTGCTAATACACCCACCCATTCCCATACTAACTTGTAAACAAAGCACATAAATCATGCCAGCTCATATTGTACATATAATCCCAGATAAGTTGAGTATCTTGTATATATTGAAATCTCAATTCTGCCAAAACTTCAACATTTCTTGGCTTGGTTTAATGCCTTCATTACTAGTCATACCAAATAATTACCAAACATACCAAACATTAAGAATGTATTTTGGGAAATTTGGGAACCATTTGTTATATTTGGTATGGCAGTCTTATATTCTACTACTCTTTAAAACTATCAAAGGTAGTGGTCATCTCTGGACCTTGTAGTTACAGAGTCTATAGGCCAGTAACCTATTGTTAGTATCATCTAGAGAGTAGACTCAATGAATCAGTTGATACTGGCAAGTCAATACTTCTGTGAACAAAAAAAATTAGAGGAAATGACAATGAATTAGTGACTTCCTACTGCGAGTTTTGAATGTGTGTCATGGGGAGCAGGCACATGTGGCCCTAAGAATTCTAGTAACATTGACCATTAATTCCCAGCTAGGAAGAACTACATAACACAATTTGCTTTCTGCATGTATGGCAAAGCAACAAGACTTCAGGCGTTTTATAAACTATTAGCTTTCAAAAGCTGATGGATGTTGCTAGCAGAATGTCAGATGATAGGGCCCATGGTCTGATCTAGGAAAGATGATTTTTATGTTATCATTGGAATCCTGGCAGATTGTGTAGGCATGTGAGCAGGGGTGTGTGAGATTATGATAATTTAAGAAATCATTATCAGCCTGGATAAGGTTGGAACCTCCTAATGTGTGAGATGAACTACTTGCCCATGCTTTTTCTATCTTGCTAAAAGGTCTGAGCTGCTGGAGACACTATGGTTTATATTCTGTTGTGTCAAACAGACACTAGAGTCTTAATGATTGCAGCTGTGGCATCTTTGAAGAAAATAACTAAAGAAACATGTAAATACAACTCAGCATATCTAATTACTTTCAGCTGGTCACTTGTACTTTGATAATATTTCCTTTGTTTGAAATAATAAAGATGAGCTTTCAGAAAAGCTGAGGTTTGATACTATATATTGTAATGAATTAAATAATCAATTTGCACTTACCTTCCATTAGGAAACTCTGGGTGATCCACCATCTGGACTCTAGCAACATGCAAAAGAAACTGTCAGATCATCAGTATCCCAAACATGAATCTCAGAAAATGGGGTTTAATGATATCATGGGGTAGGAATCTGCTGATTTACACATGATTTTAAAAACTGATACAGTTGTACCTCACTTAAGGCATATAATGCGTTGCACAGGATTGCTCTTTAAGCGAGTTTGCTCTTTAAGCGAAACACCATTGTAAGTGACCAATTGTGACTTCTGGGGGGAGGCATTGCAAACCCCGATATATTTTTTAAGCGAGTTTTTGGTTGGTTTTATTTGTTAAGCGAAGCAAACATTCAGAGAAAATTCTGCTCTTTAAGAGAGTTACTCTTTAGGCAAGGTGCTCTTTATGCGAGGTTTGACTTATCTGAATTGGACCTGAGAGCAGGAATAACAGAAGTGTCATCCAGTAATAAGGGAGTGAAGCAAGAGATAAAATGATTAAGAAAAAATAGGGATTTACTTCCCAAAGGATTTCACCTGCCCTTTTTTTCTCCCAGTGGAAAAAGTGTAAAGGAAAATCTGTCATATAATAGCTGAAAGTGTAGTTTTGTTATACATGTAGAAGGCAAATGGAATAACACCCAGTTGATTCTAGCTGGCATGTGATAAAATGCTGCTGCTGGGATTACCATGTGCCCAGATTACACTGACACACATTTAAGCATTCCAGCAGGACCCCCAGCATCTGCAGACACTGGGAACGTTGTAAATTGGATCATAGTCAAAAAGTAGAACCCCTGATGCTGGTTTAAAATCAAGCACTTGGAGAGAGGTTAGAACAGTGGTGGCGAACCTTTTAGAGATCAAATGCCTAAACTGCAACCCCAAACCCACTTATTTATCGCAAAGTGCCAACACAGCAACAAGAGAGGAAGGAAACACTCCCATTGGGCTGCTGGGCAGGGGGTGGGGTAAACTCTGTGCTGGGGGAGGGAGGAAGCTCTCCCATTGGGCTGCTGGGCAGGGGGCAGGGCAAACCTTGTGCTGGGGTGACTGCACGAGTGCCCACAGAAAGGGTTCTGAGTGCCACCTCTGGCACACGTGTCATAGGTTCGCCACCACTGGGTTAGAGCATGCTATATCCATGACATGTGGATGTTGGAGGCAGAAGCAAGGATTAAATGCCCTTTCTGGACATACTCTGAGTCTCCATGGACCAGCATGCTTTGCTAAGAACTCTGAACTGATACAATTGTTTCTTATTCCCTAGAGTGGAAATGAGAGCTTGTTCTTGGTATTTTGTGCTCTCTTATTGTATTTAGATACACTTCATTATAATGAATGAAATAATTTGCTGAAGAATTCCATTTCTCTACTTCCCATTTAGTGGAGTTCTGCACAGTAAAAGATGCTCTAAATTCATTTGTGACTACCGCTGTTATTTGCATATTTGGATCCCACAAAGTGCATTGATTATTTTAACGGTGCTCCATTTGTCTTTGAAACAGACATTCTAAGCTTAAGCAAACATGAAAGAAATCTAATTCTGACATAAACATGAAAGATAATAAGTTTGCAATGAATTGATCTAAATATAACATAATTAGAAATGATTTTCTTATGCTGTTCTGTTTATGGAAAGGTGCTCTTTTTAGATTTTACTTGAAACACAAAGTAACTATTAGTATCTAGAGTTTTTGTCAACTGCTTACATAATACAGTCACTTCCATACTCCTTCAGTAGTCATTTTTGCAGAAGACACAAACTGTCACATCAGCCTAAAGTGAAATTAAAATTAGCCCCACTGCTGCAAGCTCAGCATTTCAATCAACCTTTGAAAAACTACCATGGGAATGGGGGAGGGGTCACTTTCCTGCAATGCTGATCACAAAGTAATGCACTGTTTCATATTGGCATTGGTTTTCTGAGGCCAGGGGTATGTATGCTATAAGGATATTGTGGGAGCCCCATCAAGGGAGTCAATGTTTGGACCAGGTTTTCCCCATCATAAGTTTGTAGTATCGTTATTCTTTCCCACTGAATGCAAAGGGAACCACTGAGAGCCAACATCACCACTTCAATGCCAACATCACCACTCTAAGCCATATACATTTCCTTCATCATAGTCTATAGAAAGACAGAAGGATCTGTGAATCTTGGACTTACCAAGAGTTTAGGTTTGTTAAAGACTGAGGTCTTTCCTTTCCCACTACTGCATAAACTTGTGATTTTAAAAAAGCTCAGCCCAACCTGATCACAGAATACACCAGAATGCTGCAAATGGATTTATGCACCATTGTGATGGATTCTTCTGTTTGCTTCATTCATGGAATATTTGAGTCCATGTATACCAAATAAAGATTATCACTATGAACAAAGATTCAGATGCCTCAGTGCCAAGGCACATATATTCGTTTGCCCTTTCATTCCCCTAATTTGAAATGAAAAACCAGCCACAACTTGAAATTGTTTGTGAAGCATCAAAATTCCCAAACCCTTGATCCATGTCATGGGGTGAAACTAAATATAAAAGACTTTAAATATGGTTTTGTATCCAATATGCAAGTGTTTTTGCAAAGTGCAAATAATATTAAAACAGGCATGGAGGAGAAATTTAACCCTTTCTTCCACAGGAGAGAGGCAGCGAGAGAGAGAGAGAGAGAGATGACAGGGTTGGCATCAGCTATATTGCTACATGAAACTAAGATCATGATAGTAGTTCTGTTGCATGTAAAAAATCATCTGGTTTGATTCTATTCTTGGGTACTGATAATGGAATTACATCCTCACAGTGCCTAAAGTCAGCAAACTAGTTTAGAAGGCGCAGAATGGGCAGCTTGGCAGACAGTGCTATCTCCTGACACCTTGCTGCCACCTCCTAAAATGTGTGAGAGACAATAATCTCACTCTACCCAAAGGTAGGGCTGGCGCAGTTAGATGTATAACTCATATTTTATGTTTGAAGAATACTGTTTTTGTCAGATTTATCATTTAGAGAGAGAGAGAAACCAACATGAAAGGTTAAGATTGATGCATGCAGAAGTGATTAACAAATGCATGCAGAAGTGACTAACAAATCCAATATGATATTGAAAGATACAGGAACTGTGAGGTCAGGTTAGCTGGTCTTGAACTTGTTGGACTGTTGGGATGTCACTCTCCCGTTTTCTCAGTTTTTTCCTCCTTTGTGCAACCTTGATTCTTTTCATTTCAAATGTCCGAGCCCCTCCCTTCATTTAACAGCCTTTTGTCAAAAATTTGGGAATTGAGCAAGTGCTTTCTGGTTTACATAGCCAATATTGAATCCCTTCAAAGTTGTCTTCAGTGTATCCTTGAGCCATTACTTTAGTCCACTGCATAATCAGGCTCCAGGAACAAGCTCTCCATAGAAGGTATACCTAGTTTCTGCAAAAGACTCATTTCACATGCGCGGCTGATTAGGTTGCATGCACTGCCATTTGATTATCCTTGGGGAAATTGGGTAGTCCCACAGAACCATTGGAAGGAAAGACCACTACACCACATTTGAGAACTTTGTACAGTGGTGGGTTGTCAAATTTTCTGCTCCCCCCCCCCCCGCCTATGTTGTGGGCATAGCTGATGTCATGACATCATGACGTCATGGGCGGAGCAAAAAAATAAAAAATATAAATATAAATGTCTATGCATGCGTCAAACCTCCATTTGACGCATGCACAGTTCTTTTTTTAGTGTGCATGCGTCAAACCTCTATTTCACACATGCACACTAAAAAAATAGAACTGCACATGCATCAAATGGAGGTTTGACACATGCGCAGTTAAGCGCAGCCATGTTGGCTGTCCGGAAATGCATTGCTGGAGGGGGGCCAGAGAGGTGATTGAACCAGTTGCCCAGGGGTTTACCACCCCCCAGCAACCCCCTCCTGATGGGGTGCTACCGGTTTGTGCGAACCGGTCTGAACCGGTAACATCCCATCACTGACTTCGTACCTAGAAAACCCTAAGATGGTCTCTGTGAGTGAGCTAGCTAATTAAGAGGCTATTCACACGTACAGATATTGGATCTACCCTTCTGTTATATTCTTATACTCTTCTCTTGTCACACACATGTTTGTTGACTGTTCATGATTGATAAATAGATAGATAGATGATAATAGATGGATAATAATATACAAACAAAAATTTTACTCTTCTCTCTTAATGTTCATTCTTATAAGTATTTTCACATGAAACATAAAGAGTGACTTTTCATGTTCCACCACACACATCCCGAACCCAACTTTACATTGTTCATATATTTATGTACAATTATATACGTTTGCCAGGAAAATATTAATGTTTGGCTTTATGAGTACCACTGTCTTTCTAATCATTGCTTTTTATTATTCTTGTGCAGTGCAGTGAGCAGGAGCAAAAATGAAACAGAGGTGTGTGTGTGTGTGGGGGGGTGATAGGAGGCTGAGGGAAGGGAGAAGGGAAAGGAGGAGAAAGAAAAGCAAATACAGTATTATATCATCATCTGGGGAGCACGATTGTTTCTGCTGTGTTAATTTACACTAAAATCTATGACCCAGAGAGCCTGATTGATTGCCCAGGGCAGAAAACCAGCCCCTGGCCTAGTTTATTTTGTGAACTGTAGCCTCAGATATTGCTGTGAGCCACAATGATATCGATTTGATATACACTAGATGGCTCTTTATGCTCTTTGGGAAATTTATTGCACAGAGTCAGGCCTCAGACAGATGAGGAGAAGCAGCTCTTTAAATTGAAGAGGGTTATCATGGTTTGACTCTAGGGTCACTCGGGTTACCCAGTGGCCAGAGCATAGCTCTGGAGGAGCAAACCCCGGGGACCGGCACTCATCAGTTTTGAATGCCAGATCTCTTCAGTGGCACCTGAGTTATTGCTAATAGGAGCTCGCCTGGGCCCATGACATTTGGATGCCCTATAAGTTAAACATCATAGCCCTTCCTTTTGTGTCACAGGCCTTTAAATTATGGTTGAGCACACTACCTTTGCTCTGGATGTTTAGCTCTGGATGACAGTGTGATAATAAAAGAAAGTTGCCTGCAAGGTAGACTGCCACCGGTGCTCCCATTATCGGAGGAAAGAACTACAGCTGTCGATTTGGTACTTCAAATATAAATTAGCAGCCTTGTCATTTGGCCTTCAATTGCCAGAACAATGCTCCCATCATGTTTCCGTACAACCAAAATTCAGTGGCCTTTGGCTACTAATGAAAATAAAGGTTAGGATGCAATTCAGAGGCTGGTGGTGTAAAACTGTTCTCTTTCCCCACCCCCATCTTATTAGAAGAAGTGCCGCTTGCGGGAAAATGGGCACAATGAAAGGCTCATTCCTCAAAGGCAGAACGTAAGAGATAAAAAAGGAATGTTTTTAACTTGCAGGCATGATGTGGGTTTTTGTTGATTGTTTGGAATGAACTCGCAGAGTATCCATAGACTTGTATGGAGGCCATGCTGAATAATCAGCATTTGCAGTACAGCTGTTTCCCCATCGCTGTGCTACCTATACTGTAATAACTTTCCTCAGCTGAAGCCCTTACAAGTTGTGGCTTTCAAGCATCTGATTAACTACAATGCTAGTGAGGCAAAAATGAGATGGCTAGATGGTATTGTAGACACAATGGGCACAAAGCTGAGCGAGTTGAGGAGGATGGTAGAAGACAGAAGTGCCTGGCGGAGAGTGGTCCATGGGGTCACAAAGGGTCGGAATCGACTGTGCGACTGAACAACAAGTGCGACTTGCTTCTCATGGGAGTAGCCACTCTGAACAGAATTAAAAGTCCTTAGAGATGTGATTATTAAATTGAAATGATCTGATACTGAATGAATGTGGCCTTCAAAACAGTGAGGCATTACTAGTCACAAAGGAGTCACATAGAAACATAAAAAAACAGGAGGTAGGAAATCTAAGAACACAAATATTTTACAGGGCAAATTAATGGAATAATGCAATGCTGTTTCAGAATTTATTAAATAATGTGTTCACTTTTACTGTGACTCTTGAATATGAAGAAAATAGTACCCATTTGTAAACTAGACTGCTAGATTTTAGATGCATCTACTATATAGCTCCAATATCTGCAGAAAGGAAACATATTAATTTCTTTCATATAAGACCGCTTTGTGCCACTCTTCATTTAAAAAGGAGGTTGAGAAACTCTAGCTGGCCGAAGAACTCAGTGGGGAGTCAGAGGTTGGAAGTTTGATTTCACACTGTGCTTCTCAGAAGAAGAGCCAGCCTATGTAGTCATTTCCCCCCCCCCCAATTCAAGAGTTTCATTCCCAGAATGCTCCTGGAAGATGGGAATGGTCAACCACTTCTGTGTCTTATCTCCCTAGAAAGCTCCTGAAAGAGGACCAATAGCAATAAGACTTATATACCACCCCATAGCACTTAGTGCATTCTCTGGGCGGGTCACAAGTTAATTAGCATTTTCCCCCCTAACATGCTGGTTATTCATCTTATCAACCTCAGAAGGATGGAATGGTGAGTTAACCTTTGGTCTCTGTCAGGATCGAACTCACAACATTTTGGCTGCAGTGCAGAAGTTTAATCATTGCATCTCCAGTGCTGATTAGGGTCACCATAAATCAAAATCAACTTAAAGGTACATCGTCGTTGTCGTCAGCGTCGGCGTTGTTGTCGTCGTAGGCGTCGTTATTATTATTATTATTATTATTATTATTATTATTATTATTATTATTATTATTATTATTATTATTATTATTATTATTATTATTATTATTATTAATAACCTCCAGGACATGGAACAAATACACAATCCAACAGGAAGACTTCTGCTACCATTATGAAATAAGATGCCATTTGAAGACTACTATATGGAATTAAACAGTGCTTTAGTATGGAGGAAGTTGTTTGTTCTTTTGGTTGTTGTTTTTAACTGAGGCTTACTCCTGAGTACAATGCATGAAAGGAAGCTGTGGTTTGCATTTGTGACAACTGAGATCTTGAGTTTCCTCTCACATGGACATGGATAGGATCCACTCATTGCCTGAATGCATAGTGGGAAAATGTCCACCATGGTGGGAATGATCTCTGGCCCTGCCCACTTTGCTCCCTATGCCCTGAGCCTTATTCACTGAATGATTGTACCCTCTCAGGCTCTTCTCAAATTGGTCCCCAGGCAGAAAGTTTCTTCCCAATGATGGTTCAAGACATTTGACATCACTAATGGGTAAAAATGCAGGGGGGGAAATCCCTATACAGTAAAACCTCATATAACACTAAAACCTGGTTCCACAAGTCTTGGTGTTATATGATTTTTAGTGTTATCTGATCCTCTATGGGATCCATAGAGATACATTGTAACCACACAGGCTTTAGCGGTTGTTATCTGAAGCATCCCATAGGATCTTAATGTTATCTGATGCAATTCTTCCCCCCAGATTCCTTAATGTTATGCGATTTTAGTGTTATTCGATACTAATGTTATATGAGGTATTACTGTATTATACTTGGCCTGTGAGATACAAAATACTAGAATGGTAAGAACCTGGGAAGAACAAAGGCTTCTTTTTGCCATGGGGCCTTTTCCCAGCAAATGTTTCCCTTCCAATAAGGATCCCATTCAGAGGAATACTTCAGGAAATGAACTGAGGGTGCTGCCAGCTGTGGGCAGCAACAGGTTCGCACGGCCCCGGGCAGGGGGGTGGCAAAATTGGGTAGTCACACCCACCTCCCTGCCCTGCCCCACCCTCTTCCCTTGCCCCACCCCACCCCCTCCCTGCCCTACCCTGCCCACCTCCTCCTCCTCCTCCTCCTCCTCCTCCAAGTCTGGGCAGCCTTGCGCGGTGCAGTCGATTGGTATTCAAATTTGACATCAGATTTTGTCCCTGCAAGTGGTTCAAGGTCTCCCTTGCTCAAAAGCCAGTCATATCCGACTCTAGGATGCAGTGCTCATCTCCATTTACATCCAAAGAGTCAGTGCTGCATGTGTTTGCAGATGTATACATGACTAGATCACCCATGACATAGGCTCCGCCCATGATGTAGGCTCCACCCACAGTGTGGTAGCGGAAAATTTTGCTGCTCACCACTGGGCGCTGCAATAGTACATTTCTACAGAGATGAGAAGAAACAAAGTACAGATCACTGGCCAGGGTAAGTTGCTCCTAAAATGGACAGTGAATCTTCAAATACAATTGGATTAGGTAGTAGCTAAATTTATTTTTCAAAATTTCTCATATATTTTTTCTAATGAGTGAAAGAAACTGTTTGAGGCAGAAGTATCTTTCAAGTATCTTTTACTGCAAGAATGCACTGTTTGGCCCTATTTTTGTTTTGCACATATATTTTTCTAAGCAAAGACTTCCCTGATCCCAGGAGCATATTTGTGTCAACTATAGTGCTCGGAAGTAACTCATTACAAGCAATAATCATATGCAGGTGGTTATTCCTTGTGTAATGGATAATGCAATTAGTTACAAAGTTACAGCAACAGCAATGTGACAATTCTTAAAAAACAAAGACAAAGCAAAAACAAAATTATTGCATTTTCTTTAAAATTAAACAATTTATTGTGGTGTAGGTTTTCATGGAAACAATATGTCCTCAAACACATGAACCCTAAGTCTGGGCTCAGTTTATGTACAGCTTAGGAGGATGGGTATGGTGAGGATGGGACTAAGTGGTAATTATTTTTTTAGATACCTAGTGTAACTTAGTGAATAGAAAGATGGAGTAGGACACAAGAGGTCTGGGTTTGAATCCCTGCACTTCCATGGAATCTAACCAGGAGTGTGGAATTGACAAAACCTATCTTAAATATTAACATGAAAGGCATACTGAGGTCACTATAAGTTGGTTTCAACTTGATAACAACATAACAACATGTGATGGTGTTAATACAGTCATCATGAGATGTTAGTATGTATATTATCACTCCACTTAGTCTCACCAATCCACCAATCCACCTTACCCTCATCCTTACCATGTACACTGGAGATAAATCTGTGACCCAGGCAGTGGTGGGTTGTCAACTTTTTTACTACCCTACCATGCCGTCATCACAGTGTGGGCGGAGTTAACATCATGACATCATGATTTTGTGGGCAGGGCAAAATAAAATAAAATAAAAATAAGCACACACACACCTCAACCCACCCACCCACCCCAAACAGAAACCCATCACTTACCTGTTAGTAAAAGTGCCTAGGCAGCACCATGTTGCAACATGGATATGGTCATCGTACCAGTTCTCTAGGATAATATGCCTTAATGTAAATGTAAAACAGCTGTACCTCCTTAAGGGTTCTCCAATTGGAACAGCAATTGGAACAGCACAGGTGTAGATTATTGATGAGGTAACTCCAAGACTTTGCTTAAAACCCCAAGCCAGGCCGCCAGGCCTTTTTAGGAACTGCGGTAGTACGTCAATATAGGTAAAGCTATTAAATACACATTAAAATACACACAGACACACCACATCCAAAGGTGAGTCACTTACCCTGGGGAGCAGGTTATAGGGAGCTTCAGGCTAGCAGTTTCTCTTCCTCTTCCCCGCTTGGGAGGACAGCAAGGAGGCCGTGCATATGCACCAAGCACTGTAGGTGTGCATGGACACCATATGCTTGGTGCGCATGCGCAGTGGGGGAAACCAGCGAAAAGGTAAGCCCCGAAGGTGGTTCCCCCAAAAGGCTGCTACCGGTTCTCCGGGACGCTGGGGAAAGTTACTACCGGTTCTGGTGAACTGGTGTGAACCTGTTACATCCCATCAATGGGCTCAGGTTTGTTTTTTTAAAAGATAAAAACCCAATAAAATAAATTCCAAGGTGGTAAAGCACAATAGGCATTCCAAACAACAGATTGACTAATGATCCACGTTGTTGTTGTTGTTGTTGTTGTTGTTGTTGTTGTTGTTGTTGTTGTTGTTGTTGTTGTTGTTGTTGTTGTTGTTGTTGTTGTTGTTGTTGTTGTTGTTGTTGTTGTTGTTGTTGTTGTTGTTGTTATGGTGGTGGTGGTGGTGGTGGTGGTGGTGGTGGTGGTGGTGGTGGTGGTGGTGGTACATTCCATGTGCAAACTCACAGAACATTGGAGACATTTCGTAGTCTTACCAAACCTGGTTGCTTCCTTGAAATTCCTCAATGGTTAGAGAGAATTGTTAGAAAATAGTTTGGAGATGGTACCTAACTCCACTATGAATGAGTTGTTATAATTCAAATTACTCAGCAAATTGTTGGAGATTTAATCAGCAGATTGGACCTTATTTTCATATACAGTGGGAGTGTCCTTTGACTCTGAAAATATCAAAAAGAGTTTTTGATCAAATGAATGAGATTTTAGCTATGAAATTGGAAATGTGTCCAGTTTTGAAAAGCTACAGTTGAAATGGTAAAAAATAAATAAATAAAACAAAACAATTTTGGCTACTGCAGCAGGAATATTTATAGCTAAAAATTCAAAAGCAAAGTTTGTTTTCTGCCTTGATGAATGATATAAAGAATTTTGGGATATAGCTGTCAGTTATAAATTGACATGTGAGATTAAGCTTTTAAAAGATTGATAAAAGAAAATAGATTCGAAGGGATCTAGGGAAAGTTTTTAGAACACATCCTATTGAAAGGGAGAGGAAAGGTGCCAGGGCATGAAACAATTTCTTTTGGGAGAAAGAATAGAGGTCTATGAATTAAGAGAAATGAATATATTTTTAAGGTCCTGTTGGAAATATACATATTCTAACAAAATTAAATTCCCCCTCAACCCCAAAATAAAGAGTAAATTTTGGTGTAAGCTTGGGTCACAACTTTATTAAAATTTAATTAATCCCTCAACTGTGGAGGGGTCGGGTGCTAGAACAGGAAAATTCCTCTTCACCCCTCTAGCCCAGACTGGCAAATCCCCAGCCCCTGGGCAGCGCTGATCCTTGCCAGCAACCGTGCAGGCCAGCCAAGTCAGAAGACATTGCTAAACTGGTTTCCAACTCTAATTTCAGGAATGGATGTTGGTCCTATCACAGTGCTGTCTCATGGTGTTTCCTGCATGCCCCACTGATTCATACAAATCGTGTTTAGCATACCTTGTTCCTTGGATACCTTGGATTCTTTATTTAGTGAGGTGTCCGTGCAATTGTAGACATCTCCGCAATGACATTCCCCACATGCAAATGGACCTGGGAAATCAAGTCCATCTGTGTGTGGTTTTTTAGCCATTTGGATATCCCATCACCCACTGGCTAGGTAGACCATGACATGTGCCCTCTGTTTTCACCTTGCCCAAGGGATCTGATGGAGGATGCTTTGGTGAGTCTTAGTCCTGGCCTAACATCATTGAGAAGTGATGGGCAACACTGCCTAGTTAGACCGCTCTAGCCCCCCATGCCCTAACAAGGCTCTCACCTAGTGAGGGATGCATTGTTCACCTTTTCCAAAAACACCCTGAGAGATTCACCTCTACCACCTTAAGCCATACTACTGTTGTGACCTATTTATGGACTTCCCCTAATGTCCTAAAGACCAAAGTGGGATAAGTGAAAAATGTACTGGAATCCTTTCTTAAATCTACCAATCAGGAAATCAGGCCCAAAAATTCCTATCCAGCCCTGAAAGTGACCCATAAGCACTTTAATCGCAAAGGTGGGCAGGTGGACCATCTGTGTAAAATTCGACAAGGGCTTAAATACTTGTGTCGCCCTGCCTCTGCCAGGCCAGCAATTATGCTCAGCTTCAGTACTCATCACTGCCTTTTCCTTCACCTGGAGGGAAGGAAATCCCCCCCCCCCAAGCCTCATAGAGGTTGTGATTGAGAGGGTGCATAATACTTCTACATTTTGTTATTATTTTGTTTTTTTAGTATGTGTATTTTTGGTTGCATGTGTTTTTTGTGATTTACTGTAAGTATGCTGATTATGTGATTAATTTTTTATGTTAATAAAATATATTAAATCCTCAAGTGTTTCCCAAAATGGACTTTCTGTATTCTCTTCCAAGTGAAAACAACAACTACTTATCTCTCACTGCAGGGACGTTCAATAAGGGCTCTATCCCCACCAAATAGTCATTGATTAAAAAATATCCCGCTATTAGAAGATTCTTCTCTTGTCTTCAGTTGAGTGCAAAATCCTCTGTTTGTATGAAACTCTGTGGAGGAGAAAGTGTGTGTGCATGCACACACAGTTTGCCCCTGTTGTACCAAGTGCAAGTCAAATGCATTTGCAAGGCTGCTTTATATGTGATTAATTGTATGCACTAATTCATTTTCCCACAGACCCACACTCTGAAGAAGAAAGTGATCCTATACCCCCTTTACCTCTCTCTTTCTATATACTGTATATATTTCCAACTAATAGGATGCTGACGCTGAATAGAAATGTTTTGACATCCTGCATATGGTACCCATCAGCCTAACCCTCAAAGTTCTCATTCCATGACATTTTTTCTTGGTGAGCCAAGGAAGAAAAATAATGTAAAATACCTTCTTCCATTTAAATGTTTGTTCTAATTTTGCTAGGCACCTCTTTCCCTCAACTTCTCCAATATTTTCAATTTAAATCTTCATTTAGAATGAGATTTTCCTTCCAAGGGGATTTTTTTTTAATCTTCAGGGACATCTTAGTGCTCTGCAGTAGCAAACACAGAAGCCTTTCCGTATATTATGATTAATGTGGTGTAAGGAGCTCCCCTTGCCTGCAATGCAGAATCAAAGGCAGTGAGACCATAAGTAGAATTTAAATTCAATACACATTAGAATCTCAGGGCTCAATTCAAAGTGACTCTAAAGGAAGTAATTAGGTCCTCACCAAGGCTCTCAGTAAGAAACAACTTTCTTTAAGAAGGCCTCACTCAAAGGCTCCATTTAAAGTACTTGGCGATGGCTTCGGGTTTTGCTCTTACTATTTAACAAGGAAAGCTTGAAGTTTTTGAAGATTTGGGGGAATCTGTGTTAAGAGTCTTAATTTTTAAGTCTTCTTTAAAAGCAATGGCATAATTGAAACTTTCCTTCTGATTGGATACGGAGACGGCCTTATATTCACATGCATTTGTATATCCACATCGGAGATTTGAAAGGACACGGGAAGTGTATGCTCAAAGTAAAGCTTTTTCAAAGTGAAAGGAAAAAAGCTGACTGGGGGCTATGATTGAAGTATTGTTCAATGCCAGACACAGCATTCTTGTGCTATCTTTTGTGCCTTAAGGTCTGATCCTGTTCCCATGGAAGTTAGTGTAAATGTATTTATTTTAAAGGAGACTGTCATTAGATCCATTGGAGCAAAATCCCCCCCCCCAAAAAAAACCAACCCCTAGCCTGTAATTTCATTTTTTAAATTATCATTAATGAATCAAGTAGAATATGAGAGATGTGCTTAAGGGGGGATACCTTCTAGTCACTTCAGTGGGGGATTATCTTTCCAACATTGAAATAGATACATGCAAATGCACATAGATGCGAATACACATACACACACAGTGGGAGAAGCATATTTACAGATAAAGTAAAATGCTTGCAAATCATTATTTACAAACCATGGTTACTCCTGTATGCATGCGTGCCTGTGTGCTTGCGTGCGTGCGTGCCTGCATGCGTGTGTGCGTGCATGCATGTGTGTTTGCTCCATATTAAGGGGTTATGCAGTTGAATTTCAAAAGCAATGTAATGAGTGGTAATAAAATCACCTTAGTGTTTTAAGTAATGGTTTTAGTTACTTTCTTAAATTTGAGGTGAGGAGACATATTTGGAGTTATTTTGGCATGGATTTTATCAACCTTGTGGATTGATACTCCCCCCCCCCAATTCATTAAAAAGCCATGAGCATTGAAACTATGGTCAGAATCCTATTGCTCACATATGATGGCATAAGTGCAAGAGTGTAAATCACTGCAGCCAACTGGCTCTGGAGATGGAGTGACAGTTGTATTGCTTGTCATGCATTGGGTGCACAAGTTGGCACTTCACAGTTTTGTTGCAGAACAGGTATGGATCAGCTCAATGAAGGGTCATAGAGCTGCTGTTCTCATGGAGGATGAAACTTTACACCTTGGTTTAAGGTTTTAGATACTCTATATGTGGAGCCAATTCCTCAATGTTGCGGTTATCCTACTTCAGTTGAAAAATGTTTTTTGGACTTTGTTCTAGTTTGCTTTCAAAGAGATATTTGAATTCTTCTTTAATTCTGGTGCTTGTGAAAAGAACTTGGATTTTACAAATTGTAGCATCCAGTTTTGTTATATCACTATTGCTATTTGTTTGTTATATAAGTATATATAGAAGAAACGTTCTGGAAAATTGGTGTTTGTAGCACTCATTAGATAGATAGATAGATAGATAGATAGATAGATAGATAGATAGATAGATAGATAGATAGATAGATAGATAGATAGATAGATAGATAGATAGATAGATAGATAGATAGATAGAATGAACCAGAGAATGTTACAAATGCACAAACAGGTCTGGTTTTGGAAATAACTATTCAAAGCCTTGGCTCACTCTGGAAACCTCCACTGCTTTCCATCTGTTTTAAAATCAGAAAATACTGGAAGAAAAGACAGTGGGGTTTGTTCAGACTTTCCAGATCTTGATTTCTGATGAAGGAAATACATTGCCTAACTATAGGTTATGCAAATCTTCAGACTCCCTCAAACTTGCTTCCCATCTTAGCTATCCACATAGCATCTTTTTTTCTTAATTTCTTTCATTTCTATTTCAAATTGAATCCTTAAGCTCTTTTCAACAGAAACCAGACAGAAGGAAATATTCTGCTGCAGCTTTTTAATTTAGATTTTACTCCTGAAATCCATGTTGCATTAAGCTGCCTGATTTGCTTCTTGCAAACCTTGGAAGCTGCCATGACATTCTGTGAGATGTTTCCTTGTTTTTATACACCATCACAACAAAAACCTCAGTGACTTTTTCAAAACCCACAGCCATCTAACAGAAAACACTCTGCATACTTTCCTACTGCAGTGTCAGCATGAGGTTAACATATGCTCATGAAAAGCCTTCACCCTTTGTTTTTAATAAAAGCTATAGGTCATGACTTTGAAAAATGCTGTCGTAGGGGCTGATGTGTGTGGCTCTTCTTACATGAACCTTTGCGAGCTGCTAAATTAACATTTTTATTTATTTATTTATTAGTTCAAATTTATATTGCCGCCCACTCGCCGTGGCGATTCAGGGCGGTTGACAAACAATACATTACATTACAATACAATATGTTGGTATGGGCACAGGGGGATTTATTGATAATATTTGATAATTGATAATTTATTGATAATAAAGATTTTCCTTTCTTTCTTTTTTAGCTGTAAACCTTTGTTGAATTACACATATTAGCAGCTTATTCCTAAATGCTTCAGGAGATGAAGGCCATTTTTGTAGTTGTTCAGTCGCACAGTCAATTCCAACCCTCTGCGACCCCATGGACCACTGTCCGCCAGGCACTTCTTTCCTCCACCATCCTACTCAACTCGCTAGGCTCTGTGCCCATTGTGTCTACAATACCATCTAGCCATCTCATTTTTGGCCGTCCCCTTTTTCTTTTGCCCTCAACCCTTCCCAGCATCAAGGCTTTCTCAAGTGAATCTTCTCATTTGATGTCCAAAGTACTATAGCTTCACTATTTGGCATTCTAAGGAGCAGTCAGGGTTGATTTCTTCTAAGATTGACCTATTTGTTCTCCTCACTGTCCAGGGGACTCTCAAAACTCTCCTCCAGCACCACATCTCAAAGGCATCTATTCTTCTACACTCAGCTTTCCTAATGGTCCAGCTCTCACAACCATACATTGCCACCAGGAATACCATTGCTTTGACTAGATGAATTTTTGTTTGCAATGTAATGTCTCTATTTTTCACTATGTTCCACAGGTTTCTCATTGCTTGCCTCCCAAGAATCAATCACCTTTTTATTTCATGGCTGCAATCACCATTTGCAGTGAGCTTTGATCCTAGGAAAGTAAAATCTGTCACTGCTTCTACTTCTTCTCACTCTATTTTCCAGGGACTGTTAGGGCTTGTTGCCATTATCTTGGTTTTCTTGATATTGAGTCTCAAGCCAGCTTTTGCACTTTCTTCTTTCAACCTAATCAGGAGGGCCATTAGCTTACAAATATTCCTTTTGCATATTTGCATACAGAATGTAAGGTGTGATGATGTTGCCCTAAAGCCAACCACACCATATGATCAATGGATTATAGAGAATGACTTCAACATACAGCTCATTCTACTGAAGGGGAGAGGGTCCTCCTCCCAAACATATTCTTATAGCAACCTTCTGGGACAGGTGAGATTGCCTCAATGTCACCTATTGAGTTTTACAACCAAGTGAAGTTTTGAATCAACATATCCTAAGACCTAAATCCTAGTACAGTATCTTAACTGCTACGCCATAGGTTCACACAGGCTAACAGATGCAGAGAATCTCACACATTGGCTAACCAAAAGTTTATGAGAGCAGATATATATCTAAATACAGAACTTGATCAAAGCATAGGATAGAAATCATATGTTGGTTGCACTTTCAGTTGTATATGGACGACAGTATCAAATTTAGATCCACCTGTACATTCAACTATTAAATGGGCAGTTTGGGGTCGCATGAGCCTTTTATTAAAAAATTACAAGCTTTGCCTTCTGTGGAAGACTTCGAGGTAGTGGTCTTTTGAATGAGAAATAGGGGTCTGCTTTGATTTGAGAAATAGTACAGAGTATGCTTAGGCAGCTATTCTCAAGCTACAGGGAGGGATCCTCTTATGGGGCATGGCAATCTGAAGGCGACAACAACAAAAACCAAAGAATAGAATTGTGCCCTACTCTACGAACCAAGCTATGTATTGATTGCACAGCACAGAACTCTTGATTGTGCTGATCACTTTTGTGGAGGAAAACTCATTAACTCAAGTGGAAAGTTTCCATAAACAGAGTGCTGTTGTTCACATGCCTTTTTTGGCCTCTACTCAAGACTCAAAACAACCATTTTTTACCCCTCTAAAAGTGGAGCGAAATATTCTTTTCTGTATACCTGAGGATAAGTGAATGGTTTGATTCAGAAGTTTTTAAAGAAAAAGTAATTCATGTAATCCTGTTCTTCTTTATTATTTTTAAATACCTCAGACTGAAAACTCAACATTTTGATGACTTAATGCATTTTAGAAAAAGCACAAAGCCACCTTTATGGCTCAGAACATTATGTAATATGCTATTTGCAATTTGTATGTAATAAAACTAATTTTAAAAGATATATTTCTCTTAGTGGGAGTTCACAATACCCCCAAATTGAAATGAAAAGCTATTAAATGGCCTGAAGTCCTTGCATTATATGCTGCTTTCCCATGTCCCTTTTCTTCTCAGCTGGTGTTTTTGATCATATTCTCAGCAATTCTGATGTTGGCCTATGGAGAGGCAATTTGTCAGTGCTGCAGCTTAAACAGGAGTCCTGAGGGATTAGTAATCCAACCTTATAAACCATTACCTTGTTTCTGCCATTTGCCTTGTTTCCATCTATATAGTCACTAACTGAACAAAAATATGACACCATAGAAAAATCAGATGAAAGGCGAAAATCATACTGAAGAAATTAGATTCAAGTTTTCAAAAATCATTGGTGTTACTTTCTCTCCTCCATACACATTCAAGATAACAATGACTTTTGCGACAAAAGAACAGCTCAGCTGGTTTTGGAAAGAGTTTAAAAAACAAACATTTTTGTCATCTTCATAATTGGATCTAATCCACTAAGACTGCTAGAAAGTTGCTATTTTGTCTTCAAATTCCATCCTCATCTATAGATCAGTCTGTTCCTCTGTCAGTTTCAAGTGTTTTTTCAAACACATATATTTCAGTCTTCTTTCGTGTCCTGATCAAACCCTGGACTGTCTAAATGAAGCCAATATCTTGGCTTTGTCATTGGCCAAACCTACATCCTCATCGGTGCATGTTTCTGGCAGTAATTTATAGACCAGTAAATGAGCTGGGTTCTGTATCTCTCCATATTCACACACCATGTTGTTGTCTGTCAGCAGCCCATTTGAGGATTTTGGTCTTATATTTAGGCACTCCAACCATCAACCTATTCAGAATCCTCCAAGTGGTGTAGGGGATGTTGAGTTCCTCAGCTATATCCTCCTTTAATGTTGTTTCTTGTCCAGTGAGTTCCTTCCTCCATCTTTAATGTTTGTTGTTGCCATAAAGCTCTTCCTGAATCTGAGCTGGCCGACTTCAGGCTCCGATCCTTTTAGAGCAGTGGTTCCTAAACTATTTTTTTTACCATGCCCTGCCTAAGCATCTTTACAATTCTGATGCCACACCCTCCACATGACATATAATTCTTATTATTTAAAAAGTGAAATCCTATTCACCTGGATTAAGCCTAAAAAGCCATTCACTGTTAATAACTCATTCTCAAATTGTCCCCTTTAAAAATAAAATTGTCCCCTGTGGGAACCACGGGTTTAGAGGATTTAATTTAATTTAATTTAATTGTTAAATTTTCATGCCACCCCACTTGCCTAAGCGACTCTGGGCGGCTAACAACAATACAAAAAGAATACAAAATATACAGTTACAATTAAATTAGCATAATGCACAAAACATTTCAGAACATTCCAAAAGAAAAAAAAAGGAAAAAAAAATCCCATGTACAAACCACTACCTCACAAACCCAGAAACCAAATCAACTTCAAAAATAAATAAATAATAAACTATATATTTACCAAAAAAAAAAAAACCTCAAAGATTTAAAAGTTTAACAGGTTAAAAAGGTTAAAAAAGTTTAAAAGAGGGAGAAAGGGGTGGCTATCCCATCAGATCAGCCACCCAATGTGGGACCCCGTGTTACTTGAGCCCCACACCTGCCATGCCTGCCAGGTTTCTAGGCCCTTCCGAAAGGGCAGTAGCTCTGTCTGTAGGTGTAACTCAGTTGGCAGGAGGTTCCAAAGGGCCATGGTGGACACAGAGAAGGCCCTTCTCCTGGTGCTAGAGAGATGTGCCTCTCTAGCTGATGGAATGATAACAGAGAGCCTCTCTGATCCGCCCTGATGGGACGGACAGATGTTCTTGGGGTGACGCAGTCTCTTAAGTATCCTGGCCCACTACCATGTAGGGATTTAAAGGTAATGACCAGCACCTTGAATTGCACCCGGAGACATACTGGCAACCAGTGCAGTTCCCGAAGTAGTGGTGAGGCATGGGCATAACACCCGTACCCCATCACTACCCGAGCAGCTGCATTCTGGACCAGCTTCAGCCTCCAAATGGTCACCAAGGGCATCCCCATGTAGAGCGCATTACAGTAATCAAATCTGGAGGTGACCAAAGCATGTGTGATCATGAGCAAGGAGTCCCGATCTAGGAGTGGCCATAACTGGTGTATTACACGAAGTTGTGCAAAAGCCCTCCTAGCCATGACTGCCACCTGCTCTTCGAGCAGTAGTCGTGACTCCAAGAGGACCCCCAGATTACGCAAAGCTGCCCCATCCAGAACCAAAGATGGCAACTCCAGAGATAGTTCAGGACCCCTTATCCATAGCCACTCAGTCTTGCCGGGATTCAGTTGTAGCCCGTTGTCCCCCATCCAGACCCTGACAGCCTCCAGGCACCAGGATGGGACTTCTACTGCATCAATTGGATCTTGAGGGTCATTCTCTTGCTTAGTTCTCTTGCCATCCACTGCTACTTCTCTCCTTATCTTAGGTGAGCGATACCAATAAGAAGGTATATTTTTTCACCTGGTGTAGGTATGAGGCAGCCAGTCACTATACGCATGGATTCATTAACATTGATGTCAACTTGTTTTGCATGTGTAGATATGTTCCATACCGGAGCAGCATACTTTGCATCAGAGACATTCAGGACCAAAGCTGATGTACACTGCGTGGATGGTTGAGTTCCCCATTTATAGTTTGCAAGTTTCCGGATGATTTTGTTTCTTGTACTAACTTTGGATTTGATATTCAGGCAGTGCTGCTTAAAAGAGAGTATCCTGTCAAATGTCACACCAAGGTATTTTGGTGGTCAACAATGTTGTAGTCGATTTCCTTCCCACATGACACCTAATTCAACCCTTTCCTCTCAGTTTCAAATGTGAAAAGCACACACTCGAGTCTTGCTTGGATTAGGCTTCAAATGGTTGATGTTGTAATACTATCCTAATTCTTCAAGTGTTCCCATAAGTTTTCCAGCTACCTAATCAAAGCTGGATCCTCATATGGCCATTGTTGTGTAGTCACATAGGTGTGCAATTTTGTATTGTCAGGAACTAGTTGGTCATATTATACAGCACTGGAGACAACGGAATCCACTCTTGTAATTAGTTTTCTTTCAAAGCCATCCTCAATGTGTTGTGTAAGGTTCAAAATTTGAGCACAACATTACCTGACCAGCCTGAAGCCTGTGTGCTCCTTCATGATTTTCCTATCAATAAATTCAGAAATACGATTGTAAATCATCTTTTTCCAGTGCCTCATAAAGATGGCAAAGGAGTGACACTGGTCAGTAGCTTTTTTCAGGGCATCTTGGTCTTTGCTGGGTTTCAATAAAGCAATAATTCTAGCCCATCTCCACAGTTTAGGAATCTTAAGTTCATCTATGCAGTTGTTCATTAATTGCAGGATTCATTCCAAAGTGCAAGGACCAAACTGCTTTATCTGCTCTGCTCTTATGTCATTGATAGCTGCTGCTTTATTCGGCTGCATGCTGTTTATAGCTTCCTCCAATTCAGATGCCACAAAGGGCCTGTTAAGTAATTCCTCCTCTTGTTCCTCTGGTCAGGTGGCTTTTCCTGCACTTTTTTGCCTTGCATTTTTCAAATATGTTGCAACTGATTAGCTATTTGATCTGCTGTTACTCCAGTATAGTTTTGCTGTGGCTGGGGTAAATCTCCAACTAAATTTTAAAGGAGTTTCCAAGCTCATCTACTGTTCTACTTCATATCCAGGTTCTCGATTAATGTGCACCATCGTGATTTCAGATTTTCAGCCTTGGTTGGCCTGCATCAGTTCTGCCCCAGCTTCAACAGTATCTTCCTGAAAAGGATACTGGTTGTAGAGTGCCTGATACCTATCCAGCAGAGGTTTGTTGTTGTCAGTCAGGCCCTGGATACACCGGGCGTGGCATCCTCTTGGAATATTTTTCCTTCATATTACTTTCACAATGGTCATATTCATGATATTTTTCTGGTTGTGTGTATGTGATCTTTTCCACACTTTTGTCCAGCTGCTCTTGAAAATTCACCCATTTAGCCTTCTTAAAGTTAAAGTGTCTGGAGAAAGGCACCTCCTGGGGGTTAACTGCAGCATTTGCTATGCACATGATGGGTCTGTGTTGAGCGTATGGGATTGGATCATCAACAATTTTCATGCACTGTGCATCTTTCATGCATCTTCTTTCTAACAAAAATGTTGTCCAGGTTATACCCCCTCCTCCATCTACCACTATTTATTATTTATTAGTCACATTTGTATTGCCGCCCGCTCAGCAAGCGGCTCTTGGCAGCGTACAACAATTACATCATGAACTACATAAATCCCACTTGAGAACTTTAAAAAAGTTAAAACCAGTATAAACTCCAATTAAAAATACAATAAAAAAATTAATCCAACAACTAAAAAGAGCGAGGGAGTGATATTACTATATCAGCCAACAGGTGGAGGTCACTGCATCTCCAGTCCCTGACACCTGCTTTGCCAGCCAGGTTATTAGTCCTTTCCTGAAGGGTAGCAACTTCATCTGGAGTCGTAATTCAATTGGCAGGAGGTTCCATAGAGCTGGAGCAGAAACTGAGAAGGCCCTCTTTCTGGTGCTAGAGAGGCGAGTCTCTGTAGCAGATGGTACAATAAGAGAGCCTCTCAGGTCCGCTCTGGGGGGACAGACAGATGTTCTCTGGGTGACACGGTCTCTTAAATATCCTGGCCCACTACCATGTAGGGCTTTAAAGGTCATTACCAGCATCTTGAATTGCACCTGGAGGCACACCGGTAACCAGTGCAGTTCCTGAAGCAGTGGCGAGACACGAGCATAATTTCTGCACCCCATCACCATCTGCAGAAGCTGCATTCTGGACCAGTTGCGGCCTCCAAATGGTCATCAAGGGCAACCCCATGTAGAGTGCATTACAATAGTCCATTCTGGAGGTGACCAGAGCATGCATGACGATGAGAAAGGAGTCCCAATCTAGGAGCATTTATTAAAGGATGCAGGCAGTTTCAGATCATGGAAAAAATTGAGGTCATTGGTGTCTGCTCAAGATACAAGTTGTGCAGATATCTTTCAGTGATTTAAACAGAAACAAACCCTACATTTAAAATTGTTTCTAATTTTTGTTAAAACAATATTTTGTGGATGTCTCTCTAAAATGTCTTTGCAAGTATGAGCTGAAAATTACAATACAAAATTCAGAAAATTGCATAATTTGAAAGATGTGTTCTGATGTGTTTGTAAGTCCAAGAAGAGTGAATTAGTTTCCTGAAATGCACCCATTTAACAAAATTATCCAGCCCATTTGAATGTGATAATATAAAATTCTCAGCCCTATCTACAATTAAAGAGGAAAGACTTGGACACAGAATAGTGAAGATTTAAATAGAGCTTCAGAGAACAACTGTGATAAAACCTCTTCTATATTAGAGGAAATGAAGCACTATGGGCTTGGACCAGTGTTATCTTAGATTATACAACTATATTTTAACATCAGGAAATAGAGATGAGTGTAACAAAAGGTGCAGCTCCATGATCCTGGACTTCATTTCCATTGGGTATTGAAGTAATGGATTATGCCAAAGGCACCATTAAAGAGTAGGATTTGGAAGACAGAGAGAGAGGACACTCTAAGGATTGGAGACATCAAAGGAAAATAGGTCTTGAAGGACCAGGATGCTTTCAAGAGTTGTAGAGCTGAAATGTGAATAACAATGAATTGATGCTGCTGTTGCATCTTCACTTGGTTAGTCTTGTCCTGAGTTTGTAGAATCACTAGTCACTTTGTATTCCTGAACAGGCTTGTCTCCATTCCAAGGAAAAGCCGTCTGTTCAGATTACAAAGAAAAGGATTGATTAATCATCTATAATTAACTACATAGGGAAGAGCTGTCTCTTTAATGTAGCAAACCAAGCCATGATGAGAACTGCTATTTAAGTCAGACAAATTTCAAAGCAGAAATAGGCTGTACATTCTTCATGGCCATGATTATTAGTCATTTAAATTTATTGTTGTTGGTGATCACTATAACTATGGAGTTTTCATGTTTGGAACTGGTTTCATGTGTTTGCAGTATTTTGCAATGTGCTAGTTCTCTGCTTATTGACTGATTGGACCTAGTTTCTGCAGGTTCACCCATTAGTTGTGTGGTAGAAAATGAAATGGGACAGCAGCACTTGATCACCACAAGGTTGGTGAAAATACAGTATTTTTTGGATCTTTCTGACTCTGACAATGTATTGTCACCATTGAATAAAAATTACATACATGTGATGATTAGCCAGAATGAATGGACCACCACAAATTCATCATACCAAAGTACTTTGTTGACCCTCTACATATTGCAGTTGTCATTTGCCATTATGTCAATTCACATACCCTCTGCCCAAGGAGAAATCAGAAAGTGTGTGTGTGCATGCACATGCAACGTGCGCATGTGTGTGCACATGTTTGTGTGCGTGCACGTGTGTGATAGTAGCTTTCCACCAAATGTTCCACAGTAACTGCTATATCGAGGCTCTTTGCTTGTGATACTATAGGTAATATATAGGTCTCATTATTAACAGCTATTGATATAACCATCAAAATTTGTCCCTCTTATTGGAATCCATCACTACTAACCAGCCATGGCAAATTCCACTGCTGAAAACCATGTGCTGAATATTTTGTCTGTTTTACTTCTGTACAATACAGCTTCTGTAAATGACCATGCAGCTTTGAGCTGTGACAAGAATATTCTCGGCAATTGCACCCCACAATGGAACAGGGAGATAATTTTAATCATTTTCACAATCCTGACACTTCTTTGCTTATGTGCCTGCATCTAGGTCATGATACAGAAATCTTTCAAAGCATTGGATGTCTAAATTATAATTTGGAAAGTAATGGTTACAATCCAAGGCCTTCTTAAAGGACTAAATTCATTTAATAATTAAAATTATTATTACCACTGCTTAACTCTCACACAGAGGCAATGTTGGCTCTTCTGCTGCACAGTCCCTCCACTGCTTCCTACACCTAAAAAAGAACTATAAATGAACAATATATTAACATCACCTTCTGGGGTGATGGTCCCCTCAGTGGAGGAAATGCTACTGGAAAACATCATATTGGGGCAAACGGCAAAATGAGCGGAGGAGGAACTCTGATTCCCAAACATCATGGAGGTGGAAGAGGCCATGCCAGATGGACTGGTTGTGAAGGCACACCTTGATAATATCCTCAAGGCTGTGGCAGTCCATTGTTGTCCTGGTGTTAAATCCTGCATGTCTCATTTCATATGTGCTGCAGGATATGGCTCTGAGATCATAGTATGTTGGTCACTCCTTGCCAAGCTGGGATCCACCTTAAACAAATTCATGCCAGTGACATTTTTCCTGCTTGCCTTGGAGGGTGAAGATGGCCCAGAGCCAGCTGGCCTCCAAGACCAGGCCTCCCAGTGCCCTGGAGCAGGAAAAACGAATACTCAGAACGAGTTGCAGCCAATGACAATTATTAACTAAAAGAAAAAGAAAAAAGAGGTAATGAGGGCCACTTGCTCACAGCTTGTCTAGGCAGCCACATCAAAAGATTCAGCCCTGTTCTGGCATATCACTAATATCAGCACCAACTCAATCCCATCAAGGTTGAGTGCCTGCATCTGCCCAGAAGCATGGAAGGATCACTACAGGCTACTGTACCAAGATGTAGCTATGGAAACAGATTTCCCAACTGACAACCTAGCAAGTCTTCCCAATTGGCCACCAGTATCAAAGTCAGAAATTGACTCCCTCATCACCCAACTCTGCTCAGGCAAAGCCCCATGGGAGAATCTCATCCCCCCAGAACTGTTAAAAAAAAACAGGGATTGGTGGTCCCCACTTTTGGCCTCATTTTTCACCCACATAGACAACAGCAGTCATTGTTCCCATATTTAAGAAAGGAAACAAGTACAACTCCAGGAACTACAGGCTAATCAGTCTACTCAACATCATCAGTAAATTCTATGCCTGGCACCTGCACAAGAAACTGAAAAGTTGGCTGGAAGAGGAAAATCTGATAGTGGAGGAAGAAGCAGGCTTTAGGGAAAGCAGGTTCACAATAAACCGCCACCTAGTCCACCAACATTTAATTGAGAAATACTCTTCCAAGAGCTCAGTATCTTTGTTTGCTACTTTAATGGATTTAAAGGCTGCCTTTGATTCAGTCTCCAGGATCAAGCTGTGGGAGAAACTAGAGAAATCCTCCATTGACTACTGGCTGCTCCACCTGATCTGTGCTCTCCACACCAACACAAACCTTAAGGTAAGATGCTCCCAGCAGGGACACCCTATGGAACCAGTACTCACACAGAAGGGTGTCAAAGAGGAAGTGTACTGGCCCCACTTCTATTCAACTTCTTCAACAATATGGTTGACCATCTAAGAAGCCCTGCCTTCTGCCTTCCCAAACTTGCTGACAAACCCATACACATACTCTGTGATAGAATAGGTCACACATGGAGTCTCTTTGGTTTCTAAACTGTATTAGAAGGTAGCTTTGCTTCTTTGCAAAGGCCTCATGATTCTTTCTGCTTCGCTTATCTAGCAGGTGGCTTAGTAGAAGCTTGTTTTGTCTTCCACTCCAAGCCTGGAATGTTCTCCTCCATCAAGTCAAGGCAAGACTGTGTTATGGGAACCAGTGGTTGTTTATACAAACCCTGGACTCTAATTGGCTGTATGCTAATTAGAGGGCCATGCTCATGTCTTTCCTATAGGCACATGGGTTTGGGAATTAATTCAAGTCTGGGGTTTCTGGGAGAAACACTTCAGAAGGGGAGAGGGACTCTAACACTGAACCCTTACTCCAACCCAAGCTTAGTCATGATTACTTAGATTAGTCAGGTTTTCCTTTTATTTCTGGGGGGAAGGCATGAGTACGGATTACCCTACGTGTACTTTTTGATTAGTATTTTTTCTGCTGTATTCATGTATCCTAAACCAACGAATCAACTTATTTCTTCAATATGCTTCAAGAACAATAAACATCTTTACTTCATCAACTACGTCTGTTAATTGAAAGAGGAGGTAAGACAAGAGTTAAGCCATAAACCACTTGCTGCCACATATTACACATTACTCTCTACAATACTGCTGGGCTCTGTTAATACAGATAAGTCCCAGGTTGCTGCAGGCTTTGTAGGATGACATCTAGGCCTCCTGAGCTCAGAGTCTTTGGGGAAGTTCCATAGGGCAGGCTGGTAAAAGTCACTCTGAAGAAATTGTAGAGCCCCAAGGGCAAGGGCCAGGTCAAAGCCTATTTGTCACATACTCCTATATGCTGACAATACAGTAATTCTCTCTAGGACCCCAATAGGTCTCAGAAGATTGCTGGCATCTCTGGCTCATTACTGCAACAGCAACCAATTAGAGATCAACTATCAGAAAACCAAAGTTATAACCTTTGCTAAAAGGCCTAAGAAACACACCTGGAGAATAAATTGTCATAATATAGAACAGTTTACCAGCTTTAAATACTTGGGAGTAGTCCTCTAAACTTCAGGCTCAAGGAATACCCATAGCACAACATGCTATTCTTACAGTCTGCCTTCACCATACTGAGGACAAAATGAGGGCAATAGATTCCTGCTGAACCCAAACTATTTGAAGCCAAAATCCTGTCACAGCTTCTCTGTGGAGTCCAATCAGGGACCCCATCTAACAACTTGACTCTTATGGAAAGAGTACAATCTAAATTCTTATGTCAGCTCTCCAGATCCCCTGCTGTGTATCCAATGGCACCCTCCACCTGGAGAAAGGCATGATGAAAGTTGAGGCAGGACTGTGGCTATCCACTCTAAACCTTTGGCTCAAAATTCTATTTAATCTCAGGGGTCTGGCTCCTCTAACTCTCAAGGATAGCGGCATTTACATTGGCCTGCTGCCAGGCCATCCCTTCTGAGTTTCTCGAGGGAAAGTTCTAAAGGACACCAAATCCCCTGTGCCACTATAAAATTGAAACCATAAAACACTTCTCTGCGTCTGCCCTTTTTCTGGATACATCTGGAACAAGTTCATATCTCCACTGCTCTGCAAGTATTCTGGCCGGACAAACAGCACATACACGCACTGGCTGCTATCTGATGAAAGCCCCACCTTCACCCACAATACTGCCAGTTTCTGTGCTGCATTGTGCAAGAGCTAAAGAACAATCCTGTCAGGTTCTTCAGCTAAATAGCACTATAATAGGCTTAGTAACAGTTGTAACACTATTAATCTTAAGTACTAATTTTACTACTCCTTAACTCTGAGCAGAAACGCTCCATTTTAAAACATATTTTAAATAGTGTCATTTTAATTTCTGTACCTTGATATATTTTAAGTACCCTCATTTTAACTTCTGCTCTTTTTGTTGTACTTTGCTGGTCTTGGACCATAATAAAAATTGGTTGATTGATTGATTGATTGATTGGTTGGTTGGTTGATTGATTGACTGAATTAAAATCCTAAAGCTGCATTTTGCTTTCTTTTTCCTAAGAATAACTAAAACAGTTATTTCTGTTTTCAACTTAGAATAATGCAAGCATGCCTGAGGCCACACCCCTTACAAATAACAGTTAATTATAAAAGTTATACCACCAAAGATTGCAATTGTTTTTCATTATAACTGTAATATCTTAGTTATTACAAAACAGAACTAATTATAACTATCTCATTATTTGTATCTGCCTAGTTCCAAGCTATGGTTTAAATATGGAAGCAAACAGCCTAGGAGTGAATATATAGAGATCCAAACAGTACTGTCCTTGTGAAAGTAAGTCTAACTGAAATCAATGTAACCTGTCCCTGTTTAGGCTCAGGGTGTTGTTGTTACTATATTTTATTATCTCTATCAAACAGAAGTGCTATATAGAGAAGCAGAGTGGTTCTGATCTAGATTACATTGGTGCTAATCTCACAAGTAATTTTATCAGTGTCAGTTGAGCTGATTCACATTTATGTCAGGGTTACAGATCTCAAAATCTGTTAAAAAAATTCTTTCCCTCCCTCCACCCTTTCCTTTCGTTAACCGATGCAGCTGAGAATAGCATTCTGGTTTAGACTATCATTGATGATCTCATTGCAACAACTAATGAATATTTATCTGCATTATATACTCATTTCATAATTTATTATGACTGGCAGTTGTTTCTCAAGGAAGGCCTCATGCTATGAAGGAACTCTGGTTGAGAGCTCAGCGGTATCTGCCAGTTTGCGGTATGTCTAATTCGAGACAGTGCTTATTAATGTGCTGACCTAAGTATCAATTTCACATGATAAAAATTCTCCCTAGACTTCGTCTACATAAACCATTTCTTTTATATTTCTTTTCTCTGGAGTCCATGGGTTAATGGGTACATTTCCACAAACATCTATCTGCTAGCCCAATAGATTGTGTGTGTGTGTATGTCTATGTGTGCATACACACAAGTATTTCACTGCTGTTTTCTTGTGCTTACAGACAATGGTTTGCTATTTCTTCTATGGAAGTATTTGGCCACAATATTGCAAATAGCATTTTTGTCTCTATATAATGGTAAAAAATCAGCTAACACCTTCCATCTTCAGTGGGCTTCTGAATTTCACTGTCCAGAGTCCAGATTGGGAGAAATACACAGACCTAAATTTGTTTGTAAACCATACCTACAGTCCAATCAGATGGATGATACAAGCCTTAATTTACCGAATGAAGAGTTGATTCAATGGATCTACTCTAGCTGGCACCAGAAACAGGATCTATTAGCATATGGGGTTACCAAATGGAAAACAAAGTTGCTTTGTGGCTTGGTGTAAATCCCACATCATTGGAACTCTTGTGACTGTAAGAAAATGTTTCTGCATTTTGTCTAAAGTTGCTTTATATTTCATTTTAAATATTTCTGATGTAGATGTGGGATGTAAAAAAAAAAACAGTCTAGGGAAATTAAGCTCAATCTCCTTTGAGAGATCTGCCACTTGAAGAGAATCATTTACTCCCTCCCTCCAAGAAATAATGTCACAAGCTTTCAGTGGCAATTCTAGCTCTATGTTAAAATATTATGATTTAGATTAGTATAGCAACGACGGATGTGAATGCAGTCCACTACCTGTTACTGTTGGGAATTCTCCCTCTTTCCTTAACCATTCCACCAGCTTCAAGTTTGCCTCATTGTAATTAATGAAGTTGGAGTCTCATGAACCGATCTGCTATTCAGTGGTGACAATGGCACACAAGTGAGCTAGATCACAAGTCAGGCTAGGTTCCAAACAAGCCTAAAATGAAGTGGCAAAAAACCACAGCACCCCTGAGACTGTGAAGCTATTCCTGAAGGACTTCAAGATGGATAGTTTGCTTGGAACAATTTTATTTGGCTCTTTCAGTTATCAGTGAGCAAGAAACACAGAAAGCTGTTGTGTTACTCCAATTAAACTTTCAGTTATTTATGTTTGGCCAATTCCCCCACCCTCTTCTATCAAATGATATCCCTTCTAACTTTCATAGCCTGTATGCTAACTTAATGGGAAAAAAATCTTATGGAAAAACCACATCCTGGAAATGGTCACCTTCAGGATGAATGGAGAGTGTTTAGACTGTAGGGGGTGCAAGAACTCCATTTTAAGTTGTGTATGCCCTGAATTGCAGTGGCTCAGACCTGGGAATATTTCACCACCATGGAGATGAGCCTTTCCACTAATCTAACCCTATACAAATGGGGTCTCTCTCTCTCTCTCTGTGAAATCAACATGCATTTTGACACTGTAAGCTACAAGCTTAAACTCAAAGCAGAAAGATCTCAGAGAAGAAGGATCAAGGTTGCATACCCTATGTTGAATCTTTCGCACAAGGAGATATATACTATATATCTTTGCCCAAACTATAAAATCTTTGCTGTTGATGGTGGGAAGAGCTGATTTTTGGGGAGATATTAATGCACAGGCTACTTTCTTTCCATTAAAAGACTTTTTTAAAATCACCCTTGTATAGACAATACTATTACTAGAAGAAGAAGGAGGAGGAGGAGGAGGAGGAGGAGGAGGAGGAGGAGGAGGAGGAGATATCTTCTCATATTATTAATTATCTTTAGAGGTAGTCTTTTTAACTTAGCTTTCTGCACACATCCCTAAGCTGTAAACACTGAACTATGTGTTTATGGCCTCTCTGTGGCAAAGGTTTGCCAAAGATGTATCATATCTGACTTTTAAACACCTTGTTGCTTCCTTTTGTATAGTAATCTGTTCTGCTTAAATACTCATTGCTGAAATGAGACCAATTGTTTTGAGATCTGTAGTCTGTACCTCAGTTTGGATTAGTTGGTTCATTCCTTCTTGGAAGAAAGCAGTTTCTACTTGCACTTTCCTCCTCCCTACTTCCTTCTGAGCCATATGTTCAAAAGTGAAGTGTGTGTGTGTGTGTGTGTGTGTGTGTGTGTGTGTGTGTGTGTGTGTGAGAGAGAGAGAGAGAGAGAGAGAGAGAGAGAGAGAGAGAGAGAGAGAGAGAGTGAGAGACAGAGACAGAGACAGAGAGAATTGTGCCGTTTATACATGTATGTAAGCTATTTGAAAAATTTCTAAAGCATCTTCACTTTTGCATATCACTGTCCCCAAACAGGACAAGTTTGAAAAGTGAGACCCATTAAATGGATGCTATAGAATGCATATGTAATTACTGATAGTGATGTATTTACAACGTGCAACAGACTAAAGTATATACAGTTTGGAGAGCATGTGTGACAAGTAATAAATAACTCTCAATAAGTAATTTTATTTTATTCTTTTATATTCCACGTGTGTCCTTTCTTACCCCTTTTCTCCTTTCCTTTACCCCATGTTTCAGAGCATTCTAGAATGCATCCCCACTTCATAGAAACAGGGTGCATGTTTCTCAACTCTCTGAGAATGAAAAATGTGCATTAAACAAATGCTTTCCTTTGTGAATTAAATATTTGTTTCTCATATTTATATCCTGCTTGATTGGAAGTGTGGAAATAACAAACTCTAGTCTCCCTGTCTTTTTAAGATATTTGCATTTTATACTTAGCAACGAATAACCAAATGTAAGACATACGTAGACTGTTCAGTTCTGAAGCTCCTTTATGTGTCCTATTTCCAGAAGCCTTCCTCATATAAATGACCCACAATTTTGGAAGGAGATAACTTGTATTAGTACCAATGATTTGCAAAGTGCTGTGAAAGCCTTTTCATTCCACAGAACTCTTTTTTCCAGGAAGAATGTTAAAAAAATGACATCAGGTCATAACTGAACAAGATAATAACAGGGTGATTTCTTATCACAGTTTTCTCATGTGGCTTTTATTTGTTTGGTCCCTCCAAACAAATAGTAAATAACAACTGGATGCTGTTGCTCAGTTATGTAAATGGCATAACTTTTAGAAGCAAGTCATTGAAAGTGAAGAAATCCCTATAGAGGGTGGATGTTATCTGTTGCATTCTAAGTCATACTGCTTAGACAGACAATCTCTAGGGAGATTTTAACTTACAACAATTCACCTCTAAAGTTATGCTGTGTGTGTGACTGCACATCAGAATCTCAGCCAATACTTAACAGCTATTTGTCATAGTGATACATGTGTATTTGTGTGTGTTTTCTTACTTATCATTTTAAAGCGCTTAATCAGTATCTATGGCAGGAGTTCTCAACCTTTTAAAGCCGGGGGCCAGCTCATGCTCCCTCAGACAGCTTCAGGGGCTGGATGGCCATTTTGCCCTTCCTCCACCACATGGCACTTGGACATCACTCACCCCATTTGTTCACATTCCAGATTTCAAGTGATAACAATCAGGAAAGAAAGTGCAGGTTTCTGATTATTGTTACCACATCTATAGCCTGTACTTTGAGAATGAATGCCAAAAACATAACTAGAGTGACAAGTAGTTTTTACTGAAGTAGGAAACTCCCCCCCCCCCTTTATTGGTATCCTTCTACAGCCATTTGAACCCTCAGGATAGGCTTAGTTTCCTATGTCATCTCTCTCAAGAACTGGCAAGTTACAGCTGGTTATATTACAACCAATAGTGATCTCAAAGACAGTATTGCAGAAATGTTTCCAGTGTTCTACTTCTGACTTGCTGTGCCTCTTCAGAGATAGCTTTATTTTTTTAAAAAAAAGTTCTGTGTCACATACGAATTGATTTTCTTATTCACCACCAGCACTTTTCAGTGGCTTGGATGTGTTTTACTGCATTAAGTTATGAACATGAGCTCAGTAAAAGGCAACAGTGGAGCCGCACAGCCTGGAGTGCTGCTGTCACTAAAGCCTTTAAGCAAGCTTCTCCTTTGCTGTTCATCTACTTTCTCATAAAGAAGCTTAATTGCTTCAAATGGAAAAGAATGGAAGTCAGTATTAATAAATGTCAATATAATATATGGATATTTTGGTCCTTTTTTCTGCCTTTTTTCAAGATGTATATTATCAAATGGCTTACTATGATAGGAGATCTGGAAAGCTGGCAGGTATGTTCTAAATATTTTGTTTTTCTGTTTAAAATATAAGTTACTTTTACTTACATGTCATCTCCAATTTTTCTTGCAACTCATTTTGTACATTTTCCCCCAGAAGTGTTATTTTAAATCGACATGTTTTTGTATTAAAATTCTGATGGGCCAACTGATGCAGACATATTTCATCATTTGCCCTCCAAATTACAAATCTCATGGTTGGATGCAAATTTTCCATTTTTTATGACATTTTCCAGTAATAATTAATTTAAATTTACCATAACATGAAGTGACTTCTTAATCATTTTCTCCTTCATCCCCCTTAACCTCTTTAAAAGTAACAGGCCCTTGGAGAAGTGATGAAGTGGAGTTCCTGTCAGGTACTATGAAAATTTGTGCAGAATAGTATAATGCAGAAATGGTGTTGGATAATCAAGTAATGCTGTGTTGAAGAGATGTATGGAAAGAAGAAGGGAAAAAATAGGCTACCAACCTCCATTAACTGAGAGAGAGAGAGAGAGAGAGAGAGATGGTAAGAGCAACTATTGCAAAACTTGCCTTGTAAGTTGATTAATTTTAATTTTTAACTATGTTGCTAACTAAAATATTCTTCCTAGTGTGCGTTTCTTTTAATAGCCATGGGAATTGTACCTGAAGCAAGGGGGGATTCAAATTACTTTGTGGAGTGTTGCAGCAATTTTGAGCAAAGTTGGAAGAGAGGAAGTAACTCTACTAGAGGGAGTTCTGAAAATCCTTGGTTGTGAGTGGAAGTTGCCTAAAGTCAAATTCAAGATGTATGTGGAAAGTTCTCCTCAGGTGAATTATTTCATGAAAAATTTCTACAGGAAGATGGGGTTGTAGAGTTCTACCACATATGTCTACTATTTCTGAGGAGAAAATATCTGGTGGGTAACAATGTGTATCAAGTAATGCAGGTAGTATGTCAAATTATTTTGCTTTAGCAAAGGGATAACATGTTGCAAAAATCCTTTATTTATTTTAAAATCATGGGATAGTATAACATGTGAATGTAATTGAAAATAATAATTAATTTCCTCAGACAAAAAGGAAGGATATAGTGAACATTCAGATCATTTTATTATCTCAGGCTTTGGGGAAACTTTCAATCAATTTGGTTCTGGCATTTTTTGAATATAGAGACCCCCAGAACAAATCACACCAAACCCTATAAAGATGCAGAATAGTCTATGCAAGGCTTGTATGACTATGCAATATTGATTTTCCCCCATCCCCAAGAATCTTTGTTTACTGATTTTGCACACAAGAAATGAACGATGGCATACAGAGGCCACCATTGTATTGCATTACAGATTTTCATATATTGATTTCCCCCTTCTAAAAGCAAAGCTCTAGGTTTGCATACTTGCCAATATAGTTTTCAGCCAATAGCTGTTATTAATTATATTTTAATCTAATTTATTAAAAGCAGCCTGTACCTCCCGTGAAAACAAAATATTTTACAAAATGTCAGGAAGGCAAATAAGTAGGAAGTGCTGATGTTAACAATGTATTAGTCTTCAGATGGTTATCCTTCATCAGGTGGCAGGCGGCTGTTTTTGTAAGAGAGATTGCATCAAGCGGGATCTTATGAAACTTCGAAAGCATGCCTTCCAGTTTAAAATTCTTTCCTGCCAAGAGTGTTTTTCTTGATTAAAGATATATGCAGATTACACCTCAAGTACCAAGACAGGGGCACAGTTCCACCCACAGTTAAGGACTTTTAAATTCCATTAATTTCAATGGGAAAGACTTAAGCATATGCTGAATTCTCCCACTAAAATTTGTTTACCACCCTTCTTCTCAAATAATGCAAATAATAATGCAAATATGAGGGATCATGGCCTTCTTTTCCTTCAAAATGGGGAAAATGCCAGGACTAAGCAGGGCTTTCTTTTAAAACCAATTTTCTGACTTGATATCCTTTAATATTACTTGGATAATTCTGGAGAATATATATTTTGGAGTCTCTTGAAAGAAGTGTTTAAATTCATTTATTAAAGGTCAAAGGTCAAATGCCAAAATAGAACAAAACAACCTTTTGGTTGAAAAAAAGAGTAATAACTGGAAGAAGATAGGTTAATCCATACCAAGTCAACCATTTGCATGGAATGCAAACCTGAATCTGGAACCGAGGCAAAGATAAAAGAAACTGGGAGAATTGCAAGGGACATAGTTAAGTACACTTCCTCCTATCAGCCACTTATTCTCTGCAAATCTTTAAATATCTTCATGTTACATGCTGCTCTGCTTCTTCAAATGATAAAATGATAAAATCTTTCTAGGCTTGAGGCCAAACTAGATGTTAAAGGACATGTAATTTCCCTGCAATTGATATATTTTCCTGCCAATGAAATGATTTCCTCAGATGTGCATGTCTTTGACATCAGATTAAGAAATCAAGCCAGTGACTAACTTCCCCAAAAAAAACAATGAGAAAGGAAAGATGTGGAAGAGAGGAAACACATTACCTGTGACAAACAGCCTCCCTTTCACCCCTTCAGGTAGCCCCATCTATAATAAGTATATCATCTATGGTCAAGTCCACCATCTCAGATCCAATTAAGAGCTTTATGACAAGAAAAAACATTTTTGAGGGTATGCAAGAACAAAACCAAAGTAGAAGATGGAGGAAGGTACTCACTGGACAAGGAACAACATTGAAGGGGGATATAGCTGAGTAACTCAACCTCCCCTATTTCACTTGGAAGACTCTGAATAGGCTGAGGTTGGAGTGCCTAAATGGAAGACCAACATGTTCAAGTAGGTCCTGCTGGTGGACAACACATTGTGTGAATGTGGAGAGATACAGAATCTGGTTTATTTACTGGTCTGCCAATTAGTGCCAGAAACATGCACCAATGAGGACTTGAGTTTGGTCAAAGACAAAGCCAAGAAGGTGGCTTTTGGCAGACCAGGGCTTGACAGTCCAGGGTTTGATCAGAACATGAAAGAAGAAATCTGTGCTAAGTATATTATATGGTATACTTCTCAGTGTACACTAGACTATTACAGGATTTGTCTAGAGCATACTGATCTGTAAGATAGTGCAGTCCTAAAGCAATTGGTCCATCTGAAAAACAGCCTGCAGCTCAGCTGAAGTTACCCTTCACAGAAGCATAGGCTCCAAACCCCACGAGTTACTAGTCCCCCTATATACAGCACTAGTTAGACCACACCTAGAGTACTCTGTCCAATTATGGCACCACACTTTAAGAAAGATGCAAACAAATTAGAGCTGCTACAGAGAAGAGGAGCAAGGATGATCAGAGGACTGGAATCCAAGCCATAAGATGAAAGACTGATAGAACTGGGCATGTTTAGACTTGAGAAAAGGAGATTGAGATGGGATATGATAGCACTCTTCAAATACCCCAAAGATGGTGATAAAAAAGAGTGGCCAGATATGTTCTCAGTCATCCCAGAGTGCAGGATGCATAATAATAGACTCAAACCAAAGGAAGCTAGATATAGGCTGAATATTAGCTAATTTAATAGCTAATCCTAGTGAAAAGGGGTAGCAAGGAAGGGGAGGGGGAAGAAACCAACAGAAAGTTGTTAAAATGTCAATAAATATTGACTAAGTAATCTGTGCCCAAGTGAAGTTTTCCCATCATGGCAAAAAGGTAGGAGGAAGGGTTCTCCCACCAGTCTATTTCAGAATGGTACCCTTACCAGGGTAGGACTTAAGTGGCAGAGTGCTAATCTTAAAAATCACATAGGGAGGAAATGTCTGGAGTAGACAGCAGGCATTCATGTGAAGGGGACTGTCACACTGTAATTACACAATGTGACTCATTGGAGATGTCACCATCAACCTCACTGCAGGATGTACCCTGAATCTCCCATGAATCGTAATAAGGGATCAAACACTCTAGAAGATCAACAACAAAAATGCATTTCATAGGCCCAAAATAAATGGACATATATCCCAATAGGTGACAAAAACACATGAATGACACTTCTGCACAATTAATTTTTCATCATTTCCCCCACAAATCAATTATAGCATGCTGAACTTTTTAAGATTTTCTAGGTAGAGAAGTGATTTATATTTCCTTTCTTCTGGGGGTATCCTGGGACTGTGCAGTATACTCATGGCTTCACAGGCCAGTTTTTCTGGGATGCAGAGTTAGGGAACTGAACACCCAACCACTGGTTCCACTGAGCCACCCAGCCAGTTGCCAGAAAATGATTTGGTTTTGGTAGTCTCACCTTTAACACAATTTACATTTATTTTACAATGTTGTGACGTCCTGTGTTGACATCACCAGATATGCTAGTACTGCTAGGACCCTTGGGTGTAGTTCAGAACGGTGACCCAAGTGTATGTAGCAATGTCCACAGGGTCTACATAAGTAGCTATTTTTGCAAGATTCACATTTTCACCCGTAACGGCGTCTAGAAGTTTGACATTTAAAAATTTCCACATAGCAGAGGAGAAGGAGAAGGGTCAGTCTCCATCATTTGAATCTGAAGTTAGTGATTAAGACTAAACAGTACATAATACTGAACACTGTTTTGGTGGGTTTGTTTCTGATCTCCAGATGCTAATGACACAACAATTAGAAGTCACTAAATTATATTTTGCCCCCGTGTAATTTGCAATGCAGAGAAATACACGAAACACAATCAAAGTTATATACAGTGGTATCTCGCTTAAAGAGCATAATTTGTTCCACAGGATTGCTAGTTAAACGAGTTTGCTCTTTATGCAAAACACCATTGTAAGTCACCAATTGTATTTTCTGGCAGGGGGCAGATTGTGAATTCTGATTTAGTTTTAGCTTTTAAATTTTTTTTAATCTTTTAATCTTGATTTTATATTATGTTTTTATTGTGTGTTGAGAGTTGTGGTCAGCCACCTTGGGTCTTTTTGAGGAGCGCAGCATAAAAGTTTGCTTAAATAAATTAAATAAATAAATTAAATAGTTGTTAAGCAAGTTTTTGGTTGGTTTTATTTGTTAAGCGAGGTGACTATTCAGATAAAATGCTGCTCTTTAAGTGAGTTAGTCTCTAAGCAAGGCACTCTTTATGCGAGGTTTTACTGTATTTCCCTTTCCTTCTGTGCACCTGAAAAATAAATATACATTTTTGTCTGAAATATGCAGAACTGTGCAAACTCCATGTTTTACAGCATGTTACTTTTGTTACTAAAATAAATATGTAAGTACAATAAGGGTTAAAGTCTTTCTCTTTGTGTGTTTTGAGAAAGATTTGAAGGCCATATAAAGGGGAGATGGCTTAGGGGTAGAATTTAAGTAACCAGAAAATTAAGTACCGTCAAGAGTGTATACGCAGAGGAAGTGAGGAGAATCCAACGCTGGCCCATAGCCACACAATTCCTGGTACCTCACTTTGCCCTCAAGCTGCCAGCATCCTTTGGCCAAGCAAATAGCTGTCCATACCTCTCACAACTCCATTCCTTGGCTGAAATGTGCCCTTCCAAAATGTGTCCTGGAATGTGTCCTCACAAAAGGAAGGATTCTTGGGCAGAGTCTCACATACTCTTGCCCTTCCTTTTCAGCTGACCTGAGGAAAACCTGCTGTCTCTTTGTTCCTGCTGAGTTTCAGAGCCAAGGTTTGTATTTAGTAGCTCAGAACACTCAGTGGACCCAACAACTCTCAAGTTGGCTTTAAAAATACTTTATTCAATACTTTATTCAAAAAATAAAAGCAAAAAGGCAGAACAATAAGAACAAAAATAGGTCACAAACAAAACCAAAGAAAAAAGGACTTTCCCATATTAATATTATGCCTCCTGGTGAATTCTGAGGATATCTGTTTCTGAAATGGGAAAAGTTACTTTTGTAAGACAACTCTCAAGCTATTCCTGCTTCTATGGCCAGTGACCTTCATGAATTTCAAGACCTATCCTCCTCCTATATTCATCATTCAAAGACACTAAGTCAGAAACTGAAAAATCATGTTTGTTGTGTAATATTAGAAAGTTGTAAGTCTCATGAGGGTGAGAAAGGGCCTGGCTGCAGGGGTGTATGCTGTAAGTCTTCTGGAGGGCATTCTAAATTTACCACTACCCTACTGCAGTGGGCTATGAATAGGATTGCACTGTAAACATTTTACTTTTTAAAATGTATCCAATAACTATTAGATTTATTTTCATAATACCTTCCGACCATAGGGTTCAATGAACCTTCTGTTTGTAACCTGAAAAATTAGGTTTCAGTCCGTTTCCTGGTGGAGAAATGATTAACCCCCAAAACTGACACCGAGGCATGATTTTAATCAGAACAAACATTGGTTTATTGGTATTAAATAGAATTCTAATTCATAGTGGCCATTCTATGAGAAAGAAGTCCCACACCTCACCTGTTCTGGCAAAAATCACGCCCACGTGAACCCATTCCATGCTATTCTAGGAATGAGCTGAAGTCCCTCCCACTCCCCAACATTTTTATACCTTTACACTAGTCGACAATCAAGCATAGGCAGTTACAAATGCTGTTTACTGAAAACGGGGCAATTAAATGAGTCTTTTGCACTTCTTGATTACATGATACAAAAGCTTAATTAAACAGTGCAGAAGTAATTTCCGAAAGTACATAGGACGATTTACACAGGCATTGGCAAGGCAGCAAACAGTCCATTGTTTCTGGAGGAAGTCATCCCCCAGGCGGTTGTAAATCTGTTACAAGGTGTCGTGTTGCGGTCAGGAAAATATACTTTGTATCTTTGGCTTTTATGAATGAAAAGGGAAGCCTTTGCTTTTCAACCAGGAAACCAGTTTTACTGAGTCCACACCTTTTGCAACACCTCTGGGGGAACTCGGAGAATGGAGACAAAAGAGAAATGATTAGTTCTAGTTTACATTCTTGTTTGGAGGGGAGAAGCCAGCTCTTAATCAGCATTTCTATTAACTTTAATTGCTTGCATTCCTTGCCAGAGTCTTGCGTACGTGACCCACTTGGAATAATCAATATTCTTTACCAATGTTCTTAGGCAGGCCTTTATATCAAACCATATAAAATTTGGTTCTATTTTCCCTTTTAATTAAGCCCTCTTGCAGAGGTTTATATCAAACCTTGTATAATTTTATTTCATATGTTAGCTATTGAGCGCTGGTTTCTCCCCATATTTCCATACCTTTGACCTGTTTGTATAGTGAATCTCTGGTTGTACTTTTATTAAAACAAATTAAATGGAACAGTGATGTTTGATCTTAAAATCCAGGTAACATGTTCTTGAACTTTAAGGTAGAAAGGAATCACATGAACAAATTGAATAGTTATTGTAGATTCCTGTCTTCTCTGTATTCATCATAAACTCTGTTGCTATATTATACGATATTGTAAGTAGTAAATGGTTGCAATAGCAATAATATTGCTTTGTAGTTATAATGCAAAGTCTGTGATTTTTCAGTGGACAACTAGGCAGATTTAGATTTACAAAAGACCTACTGTTAAATTGTTAGATGCCGACTCATCCAGCTGATTGCATTTTTCAGGTTTCATTACATGGGAGAAGCTGTTGTAACCAGGAATACAACTAGCCAGTGGTGGGTTGTCAATTTTTTGCTACCCCACCATGACCTCATTACATCGTGGGTGTAGCCAACATCATGACATTGTGGACAGAGCCAACGTCATGATGCCATGGTGTCATGACGTTTGGAGCCGAGCAAATAAAATAAAATAAAATGGCTTCCCAGAACTGCGCATACACCAAACCTCCATTTGATGCATGTGCAGTTCTATTTTTTTAATGTGCATGTGTCAAACCTCTATTTGATAAATGCACACTAAAAAATAGAACTGTGCATGTGTCAAATTGAGGTTTGGCTGCCCGGAAATACATTCCCAGAGAGGGGATGGCGAGGCGACTGAACCAGTCACCCGAGGGTTTACCCCCACCCCCCAGTGACCCCCTCCTGATGGGTGCTACTGGTTTGGGCAAACCGGTCCGAATCGGTAACAACCCATCGCTGCAACTAGCACCTCATTCATAAGCAGTAAATGTTCTGCCAAGACTCAAACAACATTCTTTCACAAGCATAGGTTGGCAGTAGGATTCTGTCCTCCAGTTTTGTAAAAGTTTCTCAACTGTTGGAATGATCTGAGCCAGATGCCTGCATTTTGGCCCCCTTGTTATGGGGTGCCTGTGGGGAATTGTGGGGTGTCACTGAACCTCCACATTTACAACTGTAGTATTAATATGGAGATGATTACAATTTGCTTCTTACCTCTTGGCCACCTCAGATGCATGAGGTTCGTTCTTGCATGATAAGGTTTCTCAACAGTTTCCTGAAAACTTTGGACAGTCTTTTGGACAGATTATTAGGTTCAGTTAAACTCCTAGCCTTCATAAACTCATATTGCTGTTGCAGCAAGACATCAAAAAACAAGTGAGCTAGGTCAACTTTATTTTCTTTTGTGGCGCTGGATAGACTCCACATCTGTGCATTAAGTCTGTTATAGAGTCTGTATGCCAAACATACAGATTTCCCCATCTGTACCTGAAGCAGACTCACAATGATAATCCTGCTCTTATAATACTATTGCTGACTGTTGCTGATGGACAACATGAGCCCAATTTATAAGAGGAAGGAGACACGAACTGATATACAGAAACCGGGTTCATGCATCTATACTCATCAGCACATGAGATTGTGAAACAGGTCAATTAAGAAGAGCAAGACGGCATCATGCTCTCTACTGAGGCAACAGTAAGCCAGCAACCATTTATTGCTGGTGGGCATTTTCCTCTTACTGTATCCTTGCCTAGCCCAGCAGAAGAAATTGATCTGGGAGACAAATCACAGTCAGCACTTTCAGCCATCTGGGAACAGAAAGGGCTCAATTAAAGGATTGGTTACAATGCATTTTCTTTCTGTTATAGAGGTTAGAGAAGGCTGGATCTTTGAGCACCGACACGAGAAGGGCTAGACCTATTTTTAAACATGAATCAGATTTAACACCCTTTCCAACAGGTTTACATTTGCAGGCAAACTTACACCTAAAGTGAAACCCTAGACATCTGCACTTGCACTGTCTTACTGGCTCTCATGAGTATAATGAGCAAGAACAACAGTCTTGAAGTAAAAGGAAAAATACTGGCAAATTACAGAAAGAGCAGAGGCTATTTTCAGCTGCACTGATCCTGCAGCTGCCTGCAGGGATCTGAGTTTGTTTCTAGCTGCTCAGGAAGCTTGAGAGATTTGCTCACACAATTCCACCCCCTTCCTTGCACCTCAGAGCTGCACATCTGTTTGAGTTGAGAGGAGGAGATATAATATTCTCTTTGAACTCCCTCCACATCTATTGCCCGCTGTGATCCATAATTAACACCCAAACTGTGTTAACTCCTTGACGCTGCCTCTGCCAAGTACCCAGAACAGAATGGACAATGCTCAGAGCAACGGGGGAAACTCAGAGCAAAACTCCTGCCATTAGCCAGATATTTCTTTCTCCAAATCCCAATTGCTAGGCCAACTTTATACTCTTTCTTTCAACTCCTATGCATGTCTTTGGCTGAGTTCCCTGCATTTATTCACCCTGCATGGTCTTTTTCCCCAGGTCCTCCAGATATAATACTGAATACTGCTGCCAGACCCCTGCATAGCGCCCTCACTACGAGTTGCTCTAACTGTTTCCTGAGTTATGGAAGTGGCGGTGAATTGCAAATACTCAATTTTCTTTTTAATTCAAAAAGTCTCCAGGAGTTTCAGTGAACAATTTACAGAAGACTGTGGCGACAGAAATTGATGGTAAAATCTTTGGGTAAAGAACGACTTTCATGGACTGGACAGCTAGAGAAAACCTTTGCATTTTTTAAATGCAGCTCCCAGAACTTGTCAGGAATTCCCTCAGGCAGAATTCGGGAAGCTGTGGCAAAAGTAAAATAAAAATCTAATTTCTGTGAGGAGCTTCAGAACACACATTTGTGCCTCAGTAAGTCTCTCTTAGGAGTAGCAGCCATTAATTTGAAGAAGAGGGAAACAGATGGGTGTGGCTAAATTCCATGTGAGCTGCAAGGATATGGAGAGTGATAATTTTTGAGAGGCAAGGTCTAATGAGCAGAAACTACCAGTCCCTTGATCCCTTGCAGCTCCCATGAAGCTTAACTACTCTTACCCATTTCCCACTTCTTCTGGGTAGTGGTCATCAGACCAGAGAGCAACCTGTTAAGGCACCTGTTTCTGAAACTCCTCTGAGGACTTGGGTTTTTTATGACAGTGCCAAAATTATGGCTGGAGGAATTCCTCATCAATTCTAGGCATATCACAAAGTAAAAACAAAAACAGTGCAGCACTTTAAAGACTAACTGCTATATTTTTAATGTGAACTTTAGTGGAGCAAGTCCACTTAATCAGACGTCTAATCAATTCTAGAATCTAATGTGGAAAAAAGTCCAAAGACCCATGCCTATATGTCACTTCAGATTCCAAGATGGTCTATAACTTCTTACTAGGAACCCATTTGTATATCATAAGAGGCTGCAGAGAATCGAGGAGCCTGGCTTTCAAGCATGATCCTTGTTGAACTATAGAAGAACAATCATTTGAGTTTATTTGAACTTAATGGGGGCTGTGGTGGCTCAGTGGTTAAGAAGCTTGCGTTGTTAGCTGGAAGGCTGGCAAGTTGGCAGTTAAATACCCAGGTACTGCATGATGGAATGAGTGCATGTCTCTGTCCCAGCTCCTGCCAACCTAGCAGATCAAAAGCAAGAAAATGCAAGTAGATAAATAGGGACCACTTGGGTGGGTAAAAGATCATGGGGACATGAAAGGAGCCTCATTCAGGCATTCAATGAGCAGTTTCTCCAGGAAAAAAATCCTTTCAACCCAGAATTATTATTATTATTATTATTATTATTATTATTATTATTATTATTATTATTATTATTATTACTACTACTACTACTACTACTACTACTACTACTACTACTACTACTATGCCACCGCCACCGCCGCCACCGCCGCCACTGCCGCTGCCGCCGCCGCCAACTACGACTACGACTACTTAATGGCCATCACAGTGATTTGTATCCAACCATATGGAATTGTGATTACAAGAAACAATGAGTCAAAGGCATGAAGAATTCCCTGTGAAATATTTTCCATTTCTTCTTTAATTATAATGAAACCTACTGTATATGCATATGAATATGATGCCTGATCAATGGAAGCCTGAATTGCTTGATCAAACTCTGGAAAAGAATTGATACATAGGGGCTGTGGAGCTAGAGAATGAGAGTTCAATTGCTGACTGTGCCTCCCATGCTGACTGTGCCAGCCAGTGTAGCCATGGACAAGCTATACAGGCCCGGGATATCCCCCTGAGGAAGGGAATTGTAAACCACATCTGAGTACTCTATACCTAGGAAACCCTTGAAAGAGTTGCCATTAGCCTTAATTGATTTGATGACACATTATTATTATTATTATTATTATTATTATTATTATTATTATTATTATTATTATTATTATTATTATTATTATTATTATTATTATTATTATTATTATTATTATTATTATTATTATTATTATTATTATTATTATTATTATTATTATTACAGCTGATCCAGGCGCCATATTATCTGTATCTGGATTTGAGTCTCACAGATTGAGCCAAAGTTCATGTGCATGGAGAATAAGTTGTACAGAAGTCCAGATGTTGATACTGCACAATATCATTTTTGATCTGTTAACTCATCACCCCAGCTTCCAAGTTTTTCGGTTTGAGGAGCTTGAACTCAGTAACTCTGCTCCTCATCAGGAAATATTTTTTAATGTCATTGCACTGGACCTTTGTTCAGCAATGGAACCTCAAACAGCATATACAGTGGTGCCTCGCTTAAAGAGCATAATGCATTCCACAGGACTGCTCTTTATGCGAGTTTGCTCTTTAAGTGAAACACCATTGTAAATGACCAATTATTGGGGGTACTGCATACCCCAATTTATTTGTTAAGCAAGTTTTTGGTTGGTTTTATTTGGTTGGTTTTATCAGAGAAAATTCTGCTCTTTAAGCGAGTTACTCTTTAAGCGAAACGCTCTTTATGCGAGGTTTGACTGTATCTGTAGGGTTCTAAAGCAAGAGTTTCAACAAGACACTGACCAAACACATAAATGAGACTAATTTTCAAAGGAATATCAAGTATGCTTAACATAATCAGATCTCCTTCACAAATAAAAAGTGATGCTAGTTTTTCCATGCAATTATTTAAATTGTTACAAAGATATGGTTGTGCTAGACTCATTAACATCAATTGGAATCACACAATCCAGGTTACAGAATACATTTTCCTGGCACATTGTGTTCATGTCAACCCATCCTGATTCTTTTGTAATAGTATTATATAAACATGACAACGATAAAGTTATTTCTTATTCTGAATTGAGATTAGACCATGCTCCAGAGTTGCCTGTGCTTGATCGGCACCTACTTCAGAAAGCAACTGATTGCTCACAGCTCCTTTTAAGGATGATGAAAATGCTATTTTCAAAAACACTTTACATTGATCAGAAGAATGCAAGGGTTTATTCCTCTCCACAGTGCATAGTGACAAAGCCTTTAGTAAAGATTACGGGCACTGGTATGTCACTATGGGTCAAACTTTAATTTACATTAATATAGCTTAATCTATGCCTTACTTTGAGAGACCATAAAAATTGTGCTTTAAAATTAGCAGGTCCATGGAGGGATGATTGAATTTGTAAGGCTCTTTTCTTTCTACATTCACTGTTTTTTTTTAAAAAAAAAATCAGGTTATTTTCATCCTATATAAAAAGGCTACGTATTCTGTAAAAAGATTCTATCAAAAGCTAAACAAAATTTGTTTTTGCATGAGCCAAATTTCTAAAAGCATGCTATTTGTTGCTTGGAAAGACCACCTTGAGCCTGCCTGTCATCTAGCAAGTAAAAGCGAAGAGTTGGGGGTGGGGGGGAGTTGGGAGAACCCTAATTCTGCATCATAATTATTTTTTTTTACATACATATGAATTCAAATCCAGACTTTTAAGGGTCAACTATAGCAATAGTGAACAACAATCATATATACTTATATACTGCCCCCAATGCAGTTAGTGCACTCTCTGGATGAGTCATAAGGTAATTCATAAGGTATTTTAATGGTTTTAATGTGTGTGGTTTTTTTTGTTTTTTTAAATAGGAATTTGGATGTTTTTATCATGGCTGTGAGCCACCCAGAGTTTCTTTGGCGAGGGGGGAGCAATAGAAATCAAAATAAATAAATAAATAAATACATAAATAATGGTTTGTCCTGTCAAGATTGAACTAACAATGTCAGAAGTTTGGGCTGAGGTACAGCAGTTTAACCACTGTGCCACAAAGGGTCTTCTAAGTATCCTCTGATTAGAACAAAGTATCTGCCAATTTCACCTCCTCTGCCATTCATTTTTTTTAACAAAAAACACTTGCATTCCTATTTTTTAATAGGAAAAACTCTCAAACCAGACATATTTCTCACCCATGCATGCCTTCAAGCCTGTGTTGTTCAAGGGTTAACTGTAAATAGTAGCTCTACTCACTATATCATAATAGCCTGTGATGGGTCTCTCCCCTACAGAAACGAATGGGTGGATGTTGTGCTTTTCTAGTTTTTGGCAACTTTATGGGTATTATTCCCTAGTAATGTACTTCTGCCTTTCCATCTTGCTACTTTCTCCTTGCTTGAAGTCTCTATTTATTCCTTTATCCAAGCAGACAGTGTAGCAATTAGAGGTTTCAAGTGTGATTTTTCTAACCCACCCCTGACAATTTAGGACTGGCTTCTGCTGCAACATGTCTGATCCAGGAAGGTGTTTTTCAGAGAAGAACTTTGAGCAGCACACCAGCAAATTTATGACTAATCACCCACTGTATGCCAAATTTGCCACTTGAAGAGACAGGCCTTTCCATTTTTACAAATGAGTGGACTCCTTTAGAGATTCATCTAAAATGGGTTGGAGAAATTGGTTTGTTTTATACAGTATGGATTTTATCTGAAACTATTCAGTAAAGATAGACTTTCTTTTCCATCAGTGGTATCATTGTGTTTCTACATTTCAGAAAGAAGGGGCATTCCCAAAAATAAGGATGCAGGGGACGGGACTTCTATTTAAACTAAAAAGTTAAAGCTAGCAAGGAATTTCAGATGCCACCTCTCCCCAAGAGAGGAACATTGATGAGTGCTTCTTGTACCTTAGGTTCTATCACTTACAAGAAATGAACTTTACTCTTGTTTCTCAAGGAAAAAAAATACCATTTACTTAAGACAAGGTCCTTCAAAGATAGAGGGTGAAGTCCTTTTGCTTAGTATAATAAAATAGTACAGTTGTACCTCGCTAAAAGAGCTTAATGTGTTCCACAGGATTGCTCTTTAAGCGAGTTTGCTCTTTAAGCAAAACACCATTGTAAGTGACCAATTGTGACTTCTGGGGGGGGGGGGGGGTTGTGAACCCCAATTTACTTGTTAAGTGAGTTTTTGTTTCGTCTTATTTGTTAAGTGAAGCAAACATTCAGAGAAAATTCTCCTCTTTAAGTGAGTTACTCTTTAAGTGAGGCACTCTTTATGTGAGGTTTGACTGTATAGCAAAATAAGCCCATTGAATTAATGAAGTTGACAGCAAATTAATTCACCAGATCCCCAACAATTCAATAGGCTTGCTTTAGTTTTGATTTACTACCACTAAACAACAGGATTTTGGCCAGATAGACTTCCTTCCAGTGCAGATCAATTAAGGCGGTCTTCTTATGTAACTGTGATTATGACTGAATTGCAAATCTGCTGTTTGTAGATTAACAAAAACTGAATTTCATTTCAACTTTTCCACAACAGTAGTGCTGCATTTAAGAAGGAGTGGGCTGCTAATAGCATGGTGCTATATTGTTTGCTAGAGTACAAAAAGTACAAAAAGGATGGTCATCTTTTAATGGAGAAGGAAAGGTTAGAGTACTCCAAATGCCCTTCCTGTGAGGTATAGAGCTTCAACTATGATTATTTTCTTTAAACCAAAGGTATCGCTTCTATCTAATATGTTGGTTGATGCCCCTTTTTGAAGTACCTGTTCATTCCTACATTTTTAACCTTAGAATTGATACCTTTTTCTTTATATCTTACTGGCCTTTCATACAACTCAATTCACTAAAAAAGTTGCAGTCCATTTTATGATGAAGGCTTGGGCAGAAGCACATTCAATCAATATTGTAACAGATGTGCAAGTTTTCAGTTAGCTGCCAGAACAAAGTTGAAATACTAGTATGTTTTTTTAAAGCTGTTCAATGCCTCTTAGCTATATGCATCAAAGAAAGTCTGCCTCCATATAAGTCTATATCCCATTTAAGGCAAGCATCTAGGTTGGATGTGGGCAACCTATAGACAAATATTGCTATCCAGCTCCTCTCACCTCTGATCACTGAACATTATGGCTGGGTTGATGGAAGCTGGAGACTAACAACATTTGAAGGCCCACAGATCTTGTGAATACTAGTTGTTTATTAAGCTCTGTCATGTGAGACTGGGAATCCAACCATCAAAGGTATTAGCAGCAGCCAGACTATTGTATCCTCAAGTCTAGATGAAAGAGCCTTTGAAATAAACTGTGATAATGTTCTTTCCTTTCTTCAGGAGGAATTACAGAATATACTAAAAATGAATTTTTGGGACTGTATCTTTGGATCATCTAGCCACGGTGGTAGTGCGTTTTCAAGGGTTGTCCAACCTTGGTCACAAAGTATAGATTATTCTTTGTGCAGTTTTCCTTTGTAATTAAGATATTAAGGAACAGGATTGCTGGAGAGTAGGTAGTAATATTTATTACCTGTACAGTAATACCTCGGATAACGTTTACCTCAGATAACGCTAAAATCGCATAACATTAAGTAATCTGGGGAGGAGAATTGGATCGAATAACGTTAAGGTCCTATGGGATGGCTCGGATAACAACCACTTAAGCCTGTGTGGTTACAATGTATCTCTATGGAGCTTTAACATTATCCAATTGATCCCATAGGATTTTAACATGCATCGGATAACACTGAAAATCGGATAACACCAAGACTTGTGGAGCCAAGTCTTAGCGTTATCTGAGGTATTACTGTATCTATGTTTTTTTGAACATTGCAGTGGTTTTATGACAGTTGGTTTTAAAGATGGTCTGAGTAGCTAAATGGGCTACATTTTCCATTTTAATAGAAAAAGTCAAAGCAGAATGATCATTTTGGTAAAATCAATATGGAAGAAGAACAATGAATTGAGAAGAATTATTTTTTTCCACCCCCACCCCCCGCCCAGCACCTCTAATCTTGTTTTTCTGGAAATCCAAATTCCATTTTTGTTCCTCATCCATAATTACATGGTGCTAGAATTTGCTTCCCACAAACCAAATATAGCCAGTGTCAGCTTCATTTTTTTTGTTGGTGCTGTAGCCAACAAATGTCAAAATGAGCTCCTTACATGCTTAGTCTTCATTCATTTCTAGACTTCTAATTAGAAAGGCCTCAAAACCATCAGTCAACTTCTCCTGCAGAATAATCTGCACTTTGTGACCAAGGTTGGATAACCCTTGAAAACACAGTACCACCGTGGCTAGATTATCCAAAGATACAGTCCCAAAAATTCATTTTTAGTGTATTCTGCGAGAATACCTCACAGATGTGTGGAGAAACATAGTAAATGATAGATTCCAAATAAGCACATGATCCTCAATCCAGCAAGAGATTATGGGGCAGAAGTGAGGCTATGTATACAAAACAAATAAAGTTTAAATGTGTGTCTGGATGCCACCCCACATCTATATTTTGATGTTCATCCAGGCCCCAGTTAATTATCTGGATATACTTTTTTTGGAGGACCCTCTCATTGTCATTCAGCTGCTATATATAACTAGAGCTGAATCATGACTATGGAATGTTTCTGCCCTTCTTTTAAAATCTGCTATACATCACGATATATTTGAGGGGAAATGTTTTCATTTTTTTTATTAAAAAAAGACAAAATATTGTGTTATATTACACAGCAGTTCATTTTTAAAGTACAGCACTTCATGGGTCAAATTTAAGGGTGGAAATGAAGATCGGTGAAGGCATCACTAACGAAGGTTCAATAAAAATGTTACTGTGCCCAAATTTTCTCTTTGTGTTTCTTGTTCCAAAGCATCTTCTACTTATGGGTGGAATTGCATTCCTAAGCATGCTCATGCAAATGTTATTTGGATATGTATAGCTTTCTCATTAATGCATTTGTTGTTCATTTGCACAACTGAGTCTGACCCTTTGCAAACCCATGGACCATACCACATCAGACTTCTGTCCAGATCCACACCCACTGCATCAACAATACTGTCTAACCACCTCATCTTCTGCTGCCCCTTCTCCTTTCATTTTTGATCTTTCCCAGCACCAGTGCCTTCTCCAGTCAGTACTCTCTTCTTATTTGATGACCAAAGTATTTGAGTTTCAGCCTCAGTATCTGTCCTTCCAAAGGCAGGGTTGATTTCCTTTAGCATTGACTGATTTGATCTCCTTGCAGCCCAGGGGACTCTCAGAAGTCTTCTTCAGCCTTCAAAAAATCAGCCTTCCTTCTGGTTCAGCTCTCACAACCATACATTACTGCTGGGGGAAGACCATCATTTTAACTATGCAGAATTGTTCCCTTGCAGGGTGATGTCTCTACTTTTTATTATGCTGCTTAGGTTTGCCATAGCTTACCTCCCAAAGGGTAAGTACAGTGATGGGCAGCAACAGGTTTGCAACAGGTCGCCAAAACCGGTAGTAACTTTTTCCAGTGCCCCAGAGAACCGGTAGCAGCTTTTTTTTGGGGGGGGGGGGAAACCACCTTGGGGGCTTACATTTTTACCGGCTCCCCCACTGTGCATGCGCACCAAGCACTTGGTGTGCATGCATGCCTACAGCGCTTAGCGTGTATGCCCAGCCACCTTGCTGTCCTCCCAAGCGGGAAGGAGGAAGAGAAGCTGCTAGCCTGAAGCTCCCTATAGCCTGCTCACCAGGGCAAGTGACTCACCTTTGGATGTGGGTGTGTGGGTGTGCATTTTAATGTGTATTTAATACATTTACCTATATTGATGTACTACCACAGTTCCAAAAAAACTACAATTCAGTGTGCCTGGCAGCCCGGCAGCCTGGATGTGTCTCTAGTGACTCAACAAACTGATCCTGGCATGGAACATGCCAGTACACTGAATAGATGGTGGAGGACATGGTTGGGTTTGACGAAGCTTCCATGCTTGTCACTTAGCCTCTTCAAGTCTGTGGTGTTCCCCTTCAAAGTGATCAGTAGCAGCAAAGATAGTATGGCACCAAAGTGGGTGATCTTCAGCCGTTGTCTCTCAAGTTTGTGAGTTTATACCTGACACCTTCATGGTTTGTTTCATCTAGTCCTTATAGTACTACAGAGGAGCTCCATGATGTCTTGTACCAGAGTTAAGATCCCCATAAAGTATTTGGTGAGAAAGCCTAGAACCATCCATACTGCGGACATGCCCTATCCATCTAAGATGATGGATATTATAGGAGGTTTGGTTATTTAAAAAGGCATTTGGTAATTCCTTTTAGTAGAAGAGCATAAAGAAGCATTTTTTTAAAAAAAAAATCCCTTTCTTATCTCTCCCTTGAGAGACAGTATAGCCCTTTTGTAGTAAAGAGTAAAAACTGTAGTAAAAACTGAGCTTCTCAAAAGGTGAGCATGGAAGATGAAGACAAACAATACCAAAGGATCCAGGAAACAAAAAGGAATACACCAGTTCTATGACAGCGGTGAAGAAAAAATCTACCAATCTAATTAGGATCGAGCAATAAAAATAATAGAAAATGCCACCTCCCATAGATACTCAGAGTTAAGGCAGGCAAAATTTCTATTTTGCCAATGAGCACGGTTCAGGCAAAAGTATTTTGAGCAGAAATCAGGCACTAGATTTTGTTCCCCCTTACTTCCTGTTAAGAGAATCTGCATTGCCAACCATAAACCTGTGCTTCTGCAATTGCTATCTAAGTAGTACTAGGGCTATTATTCCATATGGACCTAAATCTCCATCTCTTTATAATTTTTGAAATATGTACTTTGACTAACCACTAGTCTGATTCATACTTTCTCTTTTATTTCCTTCCTAACCTGAGTAGTAGAACCTTACCATTTGGGCTTTGTGGAGCTGTATGTTTGTTTGTTTTGTTCTTATTTATAAACAACAATACAACAGAAGTCAGACAAAGCTGGTCTTCTCCATGCTGTGAATAATTGTACCTTTTGAACTTAGTGCAAATAAGTGAGATTTTTTAAAATGAGAACTCAACTGAATCTTCAGCTTATTTCATAAAGTTTACAAAAAAAATGGGTAAAGACTGGAAACATTTGATTTGCTTGCATTCCTGGTTCTGGGGCAAGGGTGGTGAAGCTTCTCTTTTGTTTTATGGGGTCTTACATATTACCAAGCCTTTTAGAGACTCCAATATATATATATGTTCTTTCAGAATATTTTTGTCTCAGCTTTCCCCTTCAAGTTTCTGGTACTAAAAGCTTAGCAGATGAAGGAGAAGGATGGGAAAGGAAATAAAAGAGAAGGTATGAATCAGACTAGTGGTTAGTCAAAGTACATATTTCAAAAACTATAAAGAGATGGAGATTTAGGTCCATAGCTTGGAAGACGATGAGGGAAAGGAAATGACAGGAAAACAATACTGTAAAGGTCTTATGGAAGTGAGACAATGATAGAACTGGAGAAGAAGATGTCTTGAGCAGGATAGGATCAAATGCCAGGAAGTAGATGGAGAGGGAGAAGGCTTGCAGTGAAGGGGAAGCTTAGAAGAGGTGAAAAAACCAGACTTGCCACAACGAGGCAATGACAGGAGGGGAAAGACTTAATGTTTAGTTATAGTTGAGTTGAGTTGAGTTGATAGATGAAAACTTTGAGAAATCCATAAGCTTTGGCACTTACTCTTCCAGAATCCTCAGTCTAATGGATTTCAGATTCTTTCAATTCAAGAACAACATCAAAACTGAGAGAAAGAATATCTTCTATGGAGTTTCCCGTTCAAGTCAATCTAAATGTCCCATTCCTAACTCTGACACAAGCCATAAACTTAGTGTCATGATGTCTGAAAGCGCAAGCTACCATGCTATTCCCCAGGCCCCCCAATCCTACCCCAATCATAGTAAAGGTAATGGTTTCCCTTGTCTGAAGACCAGCCGTGTCCAACTCTAGGAAGCGTCTCTGTTTGCAGCCAAAGAGCCAGCACTGTCTTGCAGACATTTCCATGTTTATGTGGCAGGCATGACTAAACCCTGGAGCACACGGAACACTGTTACCTTTCCTGGTGAAACAGTACCTATTTATCTACTTTCAATGTCTTGCTTTTGAACTGCTAGGTTGGCAGGAGCTGGAACAGCTGCAGTTTTGCTGCAGTCAGGTCTTTCCTGGATAAACATTTCTTCTATTCATGGTGCTTCCTGGCTATTGTGAGTCTGTAACTTTCTGTCCAGGAAAACAAATAGGCAGGGATTTCCCCCAATTTTGTCTCTTATTGCTCGAATTTGAACAAAACAGGTTCACAAGAACTTTCCAGATCTAAATTCCATGTTCAGGTGCACTGTTTGGCTTCTTTTCCATGAATGCGATAGAGAAGCAATTGTTTTCATCCCCAATTAGCCTAGCATTTGCTTTGGCCATAAACTACTCTTTGCAGCCTAATGAAACAAAGCCAGACTTATATAACTCTTAAAGATTCCTTTTTAAAAATTGGGGTTATAAGGCTTCTAAAATTAAAACAAAAATCTGGTGGGAAAGTTAAAAAAAGAATATATATATTCTTTTCTATATATATAAACTATATATATATATGGTTTTGCAGAGGGAGTAATGATGACAGTACCATTAATAACACGAGTCATTAAAATTTATAAAAAGCTTTTTTTAATATAGGACATAAATACATTTCTCAGGCCAAGGTAAGAAACTTATAACATTTTTATTGTTACCAGAGGACCTTGCTGGTACTCTGCTCCCTTGCGCAGTCTGCCCTCCATCGTAAATCACCATGCAGTTAATAACCTAGATTACAACTACCAGTTGAATTTACAGAATTAAATATTGACTATGTGAAAATGTTATTACATTTTTACTGATCAGAAGACCACAAAACAGCCCTGCAGGACATGTTGCTGGAGAGAAATATCAGTGTAATCTTTGTTAAAAACACAGTTATGAGATTCTTGATAACAAGGGAGTCCAAAGAGATGGTGGAGAAATAGCTCTTTAATTTGACACTAAGCCAGATGTGCCAACATGAACAAGGGCTATTAGAGCATACTTTCCCTAGAAAGAAAACTTTTGGAAGCACATACTGTATATATGGAAGATATTGTTGGAAAAAAAGATAAACCTCTTGTTAACACTTTCTTCTGTTTGTTCCAAACCTTTTGCCATTTGATTTTATATAGTTTGAGGTGCAGAGGAAGACCTTAAACCAAGGTGAGCAGAAGGTAGGCCAGAATCAAAAGATCTCTCACTGATTTTCCCAAATATTGCTAACTTATAGTTGTTGAAGAAGATTATGATGACTCTGTTCCCTCTGGCTCTCAGAAATAAGAAAAGCTTGGGGTAAACAGAAGTGTGTTTCCAAGTGGAGGAATTGTGAATTTCATTCCAGTTCTAGTTTGTTAAATAAATTCCTGGACACACAATTCCTTAGTTCTAAGTGTGTCTTCTGCAACAGGAAAACAGAGAAATTAGAAAACAATGTAGATCCTGTGAGACTGCTAACCATTCCTGTATTGTGTGTTATGATCAAGGAGGAAGTGTTGATGCTGCTGACAAGAGCAAACATGTGGTGGATTTCAGTAAGACACATTCTAGCACATGTGTTAGTAGGAAAGAGGCCCTGTAATCAGTGATGGGATGTTACTGGTTCGGACCGGTTCGTCTGAACCGGTAGCACCCATCAGGAGGGGGTCACCGGGGAGTAGTAAACCCTTGGGCAACCGGTTCAGTCGTCTCTACAGAAATTTATTTCCGGGCAGCCAAGATGCGTAGTTCTATTTTTTAGTGCACATTCATCAAATAGAGGTTTGACGCATGGACACTAAAAAATAGAACTGTGTATGCGTCAAATGGAAGTTTGACGCATGCAGAGCCATTTTTTTAAAATTTTTCTCTGTCCACGATGTCATGACATCATGACGTCATGATTTCGGCTACACCCACAATGTAATGATGTCATGGTGGGGTAGCAAAAAATTTGACAACCCACCACTGGCTGTAATCCTTAAGCCCTTCATTAACACCAAATGTCTGACCAGTAAGGTGCATAGGCAATGAATCTATTAATACAGCAGGGATGGAACAAACAAGCACTTCCTGCTTTAATATAACATGTCCTGCTTTAATACAACATGTTCTTTATCTAATTCTCTATTTTCCCTAGCTCATCCTGTGCTTAGTGGCACTCATTCCCACTTTCTGTGAGAAGTCAGTGTTAGGATAATAACAATCTTGCATGCCACTAACACTGGATATAAATCAGAAGAGGTTCTTTTGGATCCTGATTGTCCTTAGCCACTGACCAATTGATGGTGGTCTTTTCCCCACTTCTGGCATAATTTTCTAAATTTATGGCTAGACACACAAAAGTGATGAAATTTTTATGGCTATGAACCAGTTATTATCTATAAACTTATAAAGAATCTCCTACATGTTAGTCTGTGTTTCAAGCACATTAGAGAGTACACAAAGACTAACTGCCATATTTTATGTTAGCTTTTGTGGATCAAGTCCACTTCATCAGACATAAGAATGAGATAATGATATAAATAAAAGTTTGATACTGTGGCACAGGAAATGGATTAACGGAGAGGCCATGTTCTCAGAATTTTGGGGATATATTTTTAAGTGGATTGGATATTTTTTTTTCTAATTTGGATGGTTTAAAAGGCAGAAAAGGAATCCCTTGTATCTCAGCATCATGCAGATTTACAAATTTTAAATTAAACTAGGGTCCTGCAGAAGAGTTGTTGAATAGCCTTATTAGTCATTACAGTTAGTGAAAGGCATGCTAATTGCAGGTTTGGTGTTCCTAATTCTTCCAACCTACAATTTTCTATTGTACAAGGATATAAGTAATCTGATAATGAGAGTGCTAAGTGGGATTCACCATTTGGAAAAAAAAAATTGGAAAAGGGGCTAGAATAATAAAAATCAGATGGCAGAATTTGAGAAGAGTTGTCATTTTGATTACAGCTTTGTAGTCACATAGATACTGTTTAAGTTTACTCCATCCCTGTATATAAAGCTTAACTTGTCAGAGAATACACTTAAAATGTGACATTGTAAGTTATGAAAAATAGTTTGGGAAAGGAATGCCAAGGCATTAAAAACAAGTGGATTTGACCAGAATACAGATACTGTAATAGAAATTAGCTGATCTCTGAGAGTGTGATTCATATATTTATTAGCTCCAGAAAAATCTTAGAACATATTAAGACATCTAAACAACCCATATTTATAAACAGAAACAAACTTAGCATCATGTACAATCCCTCCTTTCATGGTAATGGACTTGTCTAAACCCTTTAACCTAAATTTTCCATGTCTCCTTGCCTCTTTTCTTTGATGCCTGGTCTTGCTCTTGTCCACTCCTGTTCTTGTAATAAATGTGTGTCTTGTTTTTGTTGTTCAGTCGCACAGTCGATTCTGACCCTCTGCGACCCCATGGACCACTGTCCTCCAGGCACTCCTATCCTCCACCATCCCCCTCAACTCGCCCAGCTCCCTGCCCATTATCTCCACAATACCATCTAGCCATCTCATCTTGGGCCGTCCCCTTCTTCTTTTGCCCTCAACCCTTCCAAGCATCAAGGCTTTCTCAAGTGAATCCTCTCTTCTCATTTGGTGTCCAAAGTACTTTAGCTTCATCTTTACTATTTGACCTTCTAAGAGGCAGTCAGGGTTGATTTCTTCCAAGATCGACCTATTTGTTCTCCTCGCTGTCCAGGGGACTCTCAAAACCCTTCTCCAACACCACATCTCAAAGGCGTCTATTTTTCTGCGCTCAGCTTTCCTAATGGTCCAGCTCTCACAACCATACATTGCCACAGGGAATACCATTCCTTTGACTATGCGAATCTTTGTTTGCAATGTGATGTCTCTACTTTTCACTATGTTCCCCAGGTTTCTCATCGCTTGCCTCCCAAGGATCAGTCGTCTTTTTATTTCATGGCTGCAATCACCATCTGCAGTGAGCTTTGATCCTAGGAAAGTAAAATCTGTCACTGCTTCTACTTCTTCCCCATCTATTTTCCAGGGACTGGTAGGGCCTGTTGCCATGATCTTGGTTTTCTTGATATTGAGTCTCAAGCCAGCTTTTTCACTTTCTTCTTTCAAGCTAATCAGGAGCTTCTTTAGGTCCTCCTCACTTTCTGCCATGAGGGTGGTATCATCTGCATATCTCAAATTGTTGATGTTTCTTCTTTGACATAACAGCACATGACCACCTGCAACATAGAAAGTGTGGGTTTCTCAGCTGGTGTGTGAGGAAACAGTAGAAGCTGTTTTGCCACAGCTTCATCGCCTCTACCATCCTACTGTTTAGCTAATGGAAGGGCATGCACTGCTGATTTGACACATTCTGTGAAGCATCACAGATAAACTTGAACTATGACATCTTTTATTTCTGGTTACTAACCAAGTATTTATGAGCAGTTTCAGATGTTTTCTTTTTAGGGGTGGGTTGAGCTTGGTTTTAATTTAAAAAAGTATTTTGAACTGTAAAATCTAAAATCACATACATTGGCATGAATGCTACTCGTTTTCTAACTGACTGGGCTATGTCTGTTGACAGAACTCCAGATGTGGCCACTGATAGGAAGCAATTTTTAGTGCCCAGCCATAGGTGCTTGCTCAACTCTTTTGCTAAGCAAACCCAGTAAACCGCAAATACAAAAATCCATCCTGTTTGTCCAGAAACTAAGTAATTCATCTGTTGCCTGTTAGTTTTCCGACAACTCTCTTTCCTTCATTACACAACAATGATTACTGTAAACAATTAAAAATGGCTTGGATGATGATCTAACATGATACAAATAAATATAACAAACAACATAGACTAAAACTACTATTTTTAAGTGTCATAATTGGATAAATGTAATTGTGAAATAGACATATCCAGATGTCTATGAATAGTGTTCCCCAGTAATGTGAATACAAGTAAACACTGTTTTGTGCCTTAGAGTATATACTCATGGTGAATTCTAATTATTCCTCTTAATTAACAGAATATGAGGTACAGCAGAATACTGTATAATGAATGTTTCTTACAGCAAAAACATCATATAACAAAGAGGATTTGAAAAAACCATTGTGCCTTGTATAACAAAAATTTTCATTATACGATGCAATGCATCTCTATGGGAAAAATCATACAATGAAAATCTCTATGGGAAAAATCGTACAATGAATTTTCATTGTATGATTTTTCCCATAGAGACTTTCATGGTACGATGCATCCCATAGGGATCTTTGTTATCCAAAGCATGCATCGTATAATGGGGGAAAAAATCATATAATGATAATGTGGGTACATTTTACTTCTGCTTCTGGGAGTGATGAGGGCTTCATGGGCCAGATCAATTGGTTTCTGGGCTGGATCCATCCCCCAGGCCATAGTGACCAGCCCCCTGAGCTACATGACCAGCCTATGGCTCAAAAAGTTTGGGCACCCCTGTTATACGGGGTTTTACTGTACTAAAAAAAGACCAAGAACAAAACAGCACCCTGCCACACCACAGAGAAACATAAAAATATTAACTAAATTCTCATTAACCCCTGCCACTTACACATGCCTAGCACTTTCTATATAAAATACTTTAGAACCATTTAAAGTATCAAAAAGGTATATTTAATTACAATCACCATTTGTAGTTATAGTCAGTAGAATACAGAAGAGAACTGGCATCTCCAGCAAGTGGAGAGAAACTCCATGCTTGTTGTTTGATGGGAGGAAGAAGGAAGGACTCAATGAACTTCTTTCAAATGTGAAAGGTGAGAAAGGATCTATACCAATCAAGTTAGTGGCAAAGCACAATCTTATTAGGCAGCAAAAGCTTCCTCTCACTGATACTTGGTGTTAGTGCATGCAAGATTGTTATTTTCCCAACATATATTTGGTTGATTGAATACTCGGATGGAGAGGGAGAAAAGACCAGTATGAAAGGAAATGGTCAAGAGAAAAAGAAAGATAGAACACTGGATATGGGGTCCAACTAAAGCACTTTTAATGCAATCAATACAAAGTACTTTATAGCTACATGAGAGTGCAGCCATTTTATTCTGCAAAATAATGTTCTACAAGACAATATTAAAGCAAACATAAATGGATGTCAGATCAGCCCTAAACTTGGCACAGATATAGCAGACAATCTGCTCTTGCTCTGTGCAAAATTTGGCAAAAGGTTCTTGAGGTTTTTTTTAAGTAAATCTGTTTCACCCACATGCAGAAACAAGTGCTATTTATATCCCCAGATATCTTTTATAAATGGAAAATACAGTCAAAACTTGCATAAAGAGTGTCTCACTTAAAGAGTAACTCACTTAAAGAGCAGAATTTTCTCTGAATGTTTGCTTCACTTAACAAATAAAACCAATCTAAAACTCGCTTAACAAATAAATCGGGGTTAAAAATCCCCCACACATTTGGTCATTTACAATGGTGTTTCACTTAAAGAGCAAACTCGCTTAAAGAGTAATCCTGTGGAACGCATTATGCTCTTTAAGCAAGGTACAACTGTACAGACTTAGTTTATCTTGAAGGAAAATGGTTCGTCCATTTTTTATATAGAAAGAATCCCAGCTGCAGGAGCTGACATACACATCATTTAAAAAGGCCTCTCAAAAGAATAAATTAGGACTGTTATAAATTGTATGGAAATTTCTTGACAGAACAAATATTCCAAAGTATAGATAAATTGTTGCAGGTCCAATGAGCTCTGGTGTACAGAAAATAGACCTTGGTTGAATTCCTACTAATACAGCAATAGTGTAACTTAGTAAGCCACTAGGAAGTTGCCTGGAATCCATCAATTATTAACTATTTGCTGCTGCAATTTGTGCCATTACAGTTCATATGCATACTCATTCAGTTGTGATTTGTTAATTCTAATCTAATATAATCAGTATTCCAATACAAGAAAAGTAGCTCCATTATTACTTTTCAGATCTACATTATGATACAAATAATTTACAAATAATAAGACAGGTGTATTCTGTTTCTTTTCATGAACATTAAAATTAAATAACATGGCAACTGACTTTCCCTCTCTGAAATATCATAATAAGATTGAAGAGATGTGTGAAATGTTTCTCTAAAGATGGTTAAAGGCAACAGAGGACAGCAGAAAATAATACAGCAGAAGTACCATGTTTGTTAAGCGCTTCACTTGCAAGTTTTTCTATTTCACCTTGATGTCTGGCTTTGCTATTTGAAATCCTGGCAACTGGTCAGATGACTGATTAATTAAAATCTTGTGTTATTTCCTAAAATTATGTCCATTTAATTAATTCAGTTTATCCTTCCGGATGACCGCCACCTTGGATCTAAAGTGCACTACAAATATATGGTACAATGTAGTCCCTTTGATTGGTCCCTTTCTTCCAGTCACTTTGAATGTCATCTGAAACTGCTCCTTCTGATGGTTTCTTGCACGGTTTATTTGCTGGATGTTGTATTGTTTTTTATCTATCTGCATAAGATAGCAGTGATCATGGGAAGGAAGCAATGGGTGAAATACTGTTAAATTTTTACACCTGCAGAGCAGACATGTAACAATCCATAACTTCTAGCTGGCAATTATTGAGTTGCTGTTGGAATTTGGGGAAAGGGGGCACACTTACCTGTTGGCTTAAGAATCCCAGCAAGGAGTCATTAATTGCCAGCTAAAAGCAACTGCACATTATGTGGTTTGCCTTCCACATATGTAACAAACCCACAGTACTTCAGCCAACATGTTTCTGTCTGTTCTATGCACAGTAGGCAGATTGCACCAGTTTTAGCATTCTTGTCGGTAATGTCAGTAATCCAACTGCCATGGCTGTTTGGATAACTTTTCCCTCTTTGCAACATTGTGCTCAAGGACAATCCTTAATATTTTTATTTCATTGTTTTAATCTTTCATTTTTAAAAGCATGAGCGTGCAAGATAGCACACATTCATAATAAATTTATTTCTCTGAGGTTAAAATAAGTCAGCTAAAATAATTAACAAATAATTAGTAGGCTACAATCGCTTGGAGTAAACCCCATTAAAGATAGTGGAACTTACTTCTCATGAAATATGTCTTTAGTTGGGCTGCTATTGCACTTATTCAGCATTCAAGCGGCCTTGTCATTCACACCTTTCATTCATTTATGTAATTGGCTAAAACTGCTTACCTTACCGATAAAACAAGACTCTCACTTCAATCACCAGTATTCTTTGGTTTACACCATGCTGTTTATTCAAATGAGTATTTTTAAACAACAGCAACAACAACAGTTTCTCTTTTTTGGACCAACACAGTTTGTTTGCCTAGTAGGATTTCATCTTTTGATTTCTCTTGTTTAGCATTGCTTTTTAATAAAGCTTTCACATTTCATATCGCTAGAATGTGAGTGGATGTTTTAGGCACACAACGTATACAGTAACACACAATATATGCTCTCTTCCTGTAGAATTTTAATGCCCTGTGCTGAGGGAAACTTACTCCATCCTGATAGGAATTAAAGGAAGGCATTTATTTCCATCAGAGAATGTGCTGACTTCCAACGGTTGCACGGCTAAGGATTCTCAGCTTTGAATGGGACCTTTTATCATGAGGAAGAAAGCACAACTCCAGCACCAAGGGAAAATTTCAGAGTCCAGACTTGAATGCCTAGCAACTCCCTGCCATTTTTCACTTTTTTTTCTTCTCAGTCCCCTACTATCTGAACGTTTTGCATCCATCTTTAATTGATTGGGATAATATAAACCCAAGTGCTACCAGTATTTGTATGGCCCCTATAATAGAACTATTGTGCGCTCCCCTCCACTCTTGTATTTCCTATTTGGGAAAGTGTCGCTCTTAGCAGTTCAAAAGTGTGAATAAATTGGGGTGGGTGGGGGAGAAAAGCCACAATCACTTCATTAATGATTTGTAAACAGAATATCCAGTACTGACACCACCTGCATAGGCTTTCAGAGGAAAATGCATACATGTACTGTACTTATTGAAGCCCTGTGTGAAAACAGTGTTATTTCATTATGCCAAGGACATAATTACTCCAATTAACACTTTTAAGCGCCTGCTAAATAGAAGCGGTTAAAGGGAAGAATTTCTCTTTCTTGGATGAAATGCCCCAGATACCCAGAAGCAGAAAGAAGAAAGGGAAGAAAGAAAGAAAGAAAAAGAAAGAAAGAAAGCATGTTTTGACATGGAGTGGCATATAAACACAGGTCAAAGTGATTATGGCAGGTGGTAAGATGAGGATAAAAAGATTTATGAAAGTCAGGGGGGAAAGTTCACTCAACATTTCAAACTAGCAGCAAAAGTGTTTATAGCTTGTGTTTGCTATTGCTGTAGGCCTCATTAAAGCAAGTCTTTGTTTTCTGCTTTTCAAACATTACGTATTATGACAGCTAGAAACGGCTTACCAGCCACATGCTGTCATCTTGGCCTGCCAAGAAACCATGTAATCATTCTTCGAGTCTGAAGGTGTGTAGCTACCACTGGCTCTGTGAAGATGTCAAAAAAGAGAAGAAGAAAAAACACTAAGACTGCTATGCATAAATATAGTTCCAGATATAAGGATTTCTTTTATTACTATTATTCTAGAAGTTTCTGCAAATATTGTGCGCATGTAATTCTTTATCTGTGGCTCCCTGGCTTATTGGCTCATATTGCCTAAAGTGAATAAGCAAAACCTTATTACTCATCGAGATACTGACCATCTCCTCAACTGGAGCACATGGTCTGGGTGAAGAACATATCTGCAAGTAGTCAAGTAGTGGCATGGGATTAAAGTTGACTGGACCAGAGGACTATTTATAATGAGGAGATGGTATGGAAAGAAAAGGCTTGACTGGGGTAATTAGGGTTTTCTTTGTCACAAGGTTCATTTTGGAGTCTACTCCAGAGATTTGCAATGTTTTTGGACCATCTACAAATGGTTAAGCTGTGGTACCTAAACTCTGCTCATAATCTGAATTTGATCCTGGTGGGCTCAAGGTGGACTCAGCCTTCCATCCTTCCAAGGTCAGTAAAATAAGTACATAGTGTGTTGGAGGCAAAATGCTAATTACCTTGTAAACTGCCCTGAGCAGTGGTGGGATTCAATATTTTTTTTACTACTTACTCTGTGGGTGAGGTATGGTGGGCATGGCCAGGGGGAAAGCCCTGCATTATTTCAAAACTTGGATGGGCAGGGCCAGCCAGAATTTCTACTACCAGCTCTGGTGAACTGGGGCGAACCTGCTGAATCTCACCGCTGCCCTTGCAAGGGCTTTAAGTGCTATGGGGTGTTATTTAAATGTAAATGTTATTGTTATCTAAGGATGGTAATATGCCCTTCCTGCTATTGAAAATATCACAAATAACTATATTTCACCCCTCTTTTTCCTTCAGTTTTTGACATTTGGAGACACATTATCCTCTGCCTACTAAATGAATTCTGCCAAATATTAGAAAAATAGGTAGAAGGGTTTTTGTGCACTAAGTCTCTGAAGCATTTTAAAGGAAACTGTCAAATACAACTTGAAGAGATGCGCAGGCATGTTTCAGGGAGGATGAAATAATAGTTTTCAGCTAGCTAGGTTCAGCCCAACTTTTACAGTTTGAGGATTTTTGAAAAAAGAATTGTCTTCCCCCTCATAATTTTCTGGAGGGCCAATATGCATGAAAATGAAATGTATCATAGAAAACAAATGTACAAGTTTGGGAAGAAGCCCGTGATGATTTAAAATGATAGGTCAAGGGTTTTGTGTGTATGAGTGTATGTGTTTGCTAGGTATTATTATAGATGACCTTAGGTGGGAGTTGAAACGTGATTACCGAATTGTGGGGATGGTCTTGAGGCTGGTATGGAGACTTCAATAGGTATAACATGCAGTGGCTAGACCAGAGGTAGGGAATCTTTTTGTGTTGGAAGGTTGCATTAGCTTAGCTATAATCAAATAAGGCTGTATTCAAGAAACTATAATTAGATATACTAAAAATGTTCATTTTTTTGTAAAAAATATAACTACTATATACTTAATAAGTTAAAATCAAAATCATGGACAAACTTAAGGACCTAGAAGCAGTGGTGGGATTTAAAAAAATTACTCCCTACTCTGTGGGTGTGGTATGGTGGGCGTGGTCAAGGGAAAGCCCTGCATTGCACCCAAATTAGGACTACTTTATTTCAAAACATGGATGGGCGGAGGCAGCCGGAATTTCTGCTACCGGTTCTGGCGAACTTGGGCAAACCTGGTGAATCCCACCACTGCCTAGAAGGCGACAGGTTCCCCATTGCTGGGCTAGACTGTTCACAGGTAGTGGGCATTTTGATCATATTACGCTGGTTGTTAGCCAGCTTGCATTGGTTGTCCCTTGCATTCCATTGCAGGTTTAAGGTGCTTTTGTTAACATATAAAGCCCTTAATGGTTTAGGACCATGTTATCTGAAGGAGCACCTCTTACTAACGAATTGTACCAGAGCATTGAGCTCTCAAACTACATTCTGTCATGCCTAAAGATGTAAAAAAGGCTGTGATAAGAGGAAGATCTTTCTCTGTTAGTGGAACAAGTTGCTTGTGGAAATTATATCTGCTTCCAGACTTATGGCTTTTTGCAAACAATTAAGCACAATTCTTTTCCAACTAGCATTTCCCTCTTAGGTAAATTGATGATTATATAAGTACAGGATTGTCTAACTAATGAACTCAACTAATTTTCAATTACATTTTAATTTTAAATTTGATTTGTTTATTTGTTGATTAGAGTTTCTACCAGTGCTGCAAATAGAGAATGAAAATAATTAACCATAGTAAGATTTTAAATTTTTGGATGCCATCTCGGTAGATATTTGCTTAATGTTTATTATTGATTTTGGATTGTTTCCCTTGATGTCATTGTTTTATGGTTTGCCTATTTACTATTGTAAGCTGCTCAGAGTGTTGCTTCACCAATTGGGACAGGATATTAAATGAATGAGTGAGTAAGTGGATGGATGGATGGATAGGAAAGGGTCATGTGTGTGGGCTAACCAAGAACTTGTGTTAGTGTGTGTGGGAATTATGTGTAATTTGAGTTTGAGTGAGTGTGTTTGTGACTGGAGGAACAGAAGGGAGTCCAGTGCTGCCAACTATGGCTCTTGGGAAATTATCTTGTAAGGAAACTAGTCCTCAGGAATAAATCTGTTGTCCATCAATTATTTAAAGCATTGGTCCTCAACCTTCTGGTATATGGGGGTGGCATTAGAGTGCTCAGTGTCTAAACAGGGCCACATCTTAAATCAAAATGTAACAAAATTATTAACCTTCTGTTTTAGATCAAAAGTAAACTTTCAGACATAGACTGCAGTGGCTCAAGTTGTTAAGACACTGAACTTGAAGACTGGAAGGTCGGAGTTTGATACCTGAGTACTGCATGATGGAGTGAGCTCCCGTCTATGTCCCAGCTCCTGCCAACCTAGCACTTTGAAAGCAAGAAATTACAAGCAGAGAAATAAGGACCACTTCGGTGGGAAGGTAAACACCATTCCATGAACTCCAGTGTTGAGGCCTACCTGCCCATGGAAACATCTGCAGACACAGACAACACTGGCTCTTTGGCTATAAACAGAGATGAGCACTGGACCCTAGAGTCAGATATGACTGGCTTTTGAGAAAGGGTGACCTTTACCCTTTACCTAAACATTCAGACATCAATGAAGATATGTTAACATTCTGGATACCTTTCTGCTGTCTAGCAAAGTGTCCAGAATGGCCAAAATGTTAGTGTGGAGAATAAGGCCAAGAGGGAGCTGACAGAAGGAACCATGGAGACCATAAGAAGTATTATGCCATTGTGTTTTTATGAGAAAGAGACATGAAAAACAGCAGTGGATGGTGCTGCTAGAGACAGAACGAAAAGTCTGAAGTAAATGCCTTGAGAGTGATAGCAGAAGATAATCAGGTGGGAGGGCTACTAAACAGGGTACAGAAAACACACAGAAAAAGAATGGACAGTTGGGACCAAGGTATAATTTTGATGGCAGTGTGCTTTCTACTGAGGCAGTTCTCGTGACCAGTAGGAAAGCTAGGGAAACCATCACCATTACTGATGGAGGCTGCAGTATACTCTTGCAGCTGTCACTACGATATCTAGTTGTCCAGATAGAGGTCAGGGTACACTTCAATGACCATTTGCAAATTGTGAGCGCAAGGGCCAGAGCAGTAAGTAATGCATTGACAAGGATCATGCCAAATATTAGAGGCCTGCAGCAGACTCACCAAAAAGGCCTCTCGAGCATTGTTAGCTCCATGTTGTTGTATGCAGCCCCGATTTGGTTGGAGGCCATGGCAGGGACATCATACGTACGACAAATAACCTCGATACACCATAGGAGTGCCCTGCAATTGGCTCGTGCATTTCAAACAGTCTCATGTGTGTCGTTGCCAATATGATGTCGATCCATTTGATGACCAAGATCCCAACTGCCATTTGACATCGCAGAAGCCCAGGGGGAGCTACGTTTGAACCATGGTTATATGATTATCTCAACTTTTCAAGATACTCCAGATGCCTACCAACAGCCAGAAGGGAGAGAGAAGTCTATTATTGATTTAGAAAAATGTATTAATTTTTGTGTGTGTGTTGTGTTGTTTTGCTGATTGTAAGTCGCCTTGAGTCGCCATGGCGAGTGGGGGGGCAAGATAAATCTAAATAAATAAAATAAATAAATAAATAATGACAGAGGAATGGGTGGACATTTACCATCGAAGGTGAGAAAATCAGGTGACAGAACGATGCACAATTGGTATGGAAGCCAGCATAGAGAGAACAGTGTGGTGGCAGCAGATCTGGGATACATTGACCAAGAGACAGTGGACTCATCCTGGACATTAATGTGTGGTCAACAAGACAACATGGAGAGGTGGATTATTATCTCATGCAGCTGTTGACGGGGCATGGCTGCTCCAGAGCTTACCAACACCGCTTTAGGCTGGATGATGATGCTTTGTGTTCCATCTGCCAGCCCATGCAGGAAGACACGGAACGCATGTTTTTCACTGTCCACGCTTTGATGCTGAATGGGAAATTCTACAGAAGCATCTCCAAAGACAGTTGTCTCCGAAAAACATCATCAGCGAGATGTTGAGCAGGGAGACTACGTGGGTTGCAGTGTCCAATTATGAGGCCAGGGTCATCTTGGAACTTGGACATGTGGAGAAACTGAGAAGAGGGCAGCCAGAGGCATAGAGGAGGAGGGCAAGTAGACAAATTAGAGAAGGGTTTTTAACAGCCAGTCTGCACCCCACAAAGTAATGCCTTACAGCAGTTCCGCAGGGTGGCGGTGCAGAATGGGAGGTGGTTTTAGTGGGTAAAAATCCCCACACTATGAAGCAAGGGCTCCACAGTGTCTTTTGAAGATTTCCACCTGCCCTAATGACGAGAAAGAGAGAGGGACACAGAGAGGAGGGAAGAGAACAAACAAACCACTAACTTGAATTTCCTTGCCTTTCCTTTATTTCATGTCAAAAGTGGCTCAGGAATTGAGATACTATGGGATGGTTAAATGTTGCCTCCCAGACCACAGTACAGTATTATATGTAGTCTGAGTCTGTATGCTGGGGGCTCTAGTCATACTGCTAGGTATAGTCTAAGTAGAATAATAAATACTGTGGGCTCTAGTCATACTGCTACGTATAGTCTAAGTAGAATAATAAATACTGTATGTAATCTGAAGAGCCAAGCCCAGTTGATGCATATGAAACAATCAATTGATGATAAACTCAAGAAACTAAATAACAGATGTACAAAGCTGCAACAAGAAACCTGGAAAGATTTAGATGCACCAAAGCTAAGTATGTGTGCTAATAATGTGTTTAAATCTAGGAAAATAAGGACAACTACAGAATATTTCCCTTTTTATTACAATGATGTCAAGTACTCTGAGCCCCCATTCACAAAGGCAAGGGGCTTATTTCAGCCTTCAGCTATACCCTTACCTCAAATGTCAGTGTCTGTGTGTCGGAGTTGGGTGGTCATCTAAATGTGTGTTGTGTAGCCTTTAGTGAAAGCAGCAAATGCCATTCAGATGTCTGAATGTGCCTTCACATGTATATGAAACGTACAGTGATTGGATGCTTCTTGAGGTGCTTTGCGAACTCAAGGTCAAGGGAATCTTGTATAAGAATGTGCATCATTACATGAAGTTCTCCCAGAGTATAGAGAAGATAGTCAAGCTTTCAAGTATGTATGTGGGTTCATGAATTAGGGCCTGGGATAGCTTTTGCAGTTACATCTGAACACCTAAGAGTACTTTAACCTTTCTTATTAATTTTAATTAGCATGCTTTTCTATTTTGTGGTTATTGATTATTCGAAAAGGGCATATTTTGAAGGTATTATTTAGATCTGGCATTGCTGACACAGCTATAACCGTAAAGGGCCCTGTAAGTTTTGAATGTAAAGTAAAATTGTTATTAATTACCACCATTAGGTTTTTATTCTGCAATAAACCAAAGCTGCAAGAGAACTTTAAAGGACTAATATCTCTATAATGTAAATGAACATACAGAAATAAAGAGAAAAACAAATCTTAACAGTATACTGCAGCAATATTAGACTCACTATTTGCACCATTATGGGGATGGGGGGATTTCTCCGTTCTTCTATGGCACAACAGTTGCATTCAGCACAAGGCACAGTCTTGTTTTCCACTGGTTTTATTAAACAGGGAAGTGAACACAACACAGAAAATGAGGAACACAAATATATATATCAATAGCCTTGTTTTTGCATGGTTTATTCAGTGGTGGGATGTCAAAAATTTTACTACCCCACCGTAATGTCATCACAGTGTGGGCGGAGCTAACATCATGATGTCATGATGTCATGGGCGGGGCCAAAGAAAAATAAAATAAAGATAAGCACACACACACACCTCAACCCATCCACCCACAACACAAACCCGTAAATAAATCAAATAAATAAATAAAAATTACATTAAAATACACCCACCCACCCAAACAGAAATCAACCCACCCACCCCAAACACAAACCCGTCACTTACCTGTTAGTATAAGTGCCTGGGCAGCACCATGTTGCAAGATGGATATGGTCATCATACCAGTTCTCTATGATAATATGCCTTAATGTAAATGTAAAACAGCTGTTCCTCCTTAAGGGTTCTCCAATTGGAACAGCAATTGGAACGGCACAGGTGTAGCTTATTGATGAGGTAACTCCAAGACTTTGCTTAAAAACCCCAAGCCAGGCCACTAGGCCTGCCGGCTGCCAGGCCTTTTTAGGAATGGTGGTAGTACGTCAATATAGGTAAATGTATTAAATACACATTAAAATACACACAGACACATCACACACACAGCAAGGAGGCCATGCATACGCGCCAAGCACTGTAGGCATGCATGCACACCAAGTGCTTGGCATGCAGGCGCAGTGGGGGAACCAGTGAAAAGGTAAGTCCCGAAGGTGGTTCCCCCAAAATAGCTGCTACCGGTTCACTGGGATACTGGGAAAAGTTACTACTGGTTCTAGCGAACTGGTGCGAACCTGTTACATCCCATCACTGGGTTTATTGTATCTCAACCTGTGACAGATGGCCAAAGAATCTTCTTCATCTGCTGTATTCATTTGGTTTGCCTTCCCCCCTATTGAGTTTTCATGGCCAAATGGGAGTTGGATTGAAGCTCTGCTGATTCTTAGTCTAAATTCCTATCAAATACATTAAATGGGTGGTCAAATTAAGATTCTTTAACACTCTAAAACGTTATTTATGTTGCTGGCATTCTTTCTATAACAATCAGCTAGTCTCTTGGCTCAAGTGGTTAAGGCATTGAACTCACTGACTGGAAGGTCAGAGTTTGATTCCTGGGTCCTGCTTAATGGAGTGAGCTCCTGTCTCTCTCCCAGCTCCTGCCAACCTAGCAGTTTGAAAGCAAGAAATTGCAAGTAGAGAAATAGGGACCACTTTGGTGGGAAGGTAAACAGTGTTCCATTGCACATTGCACCGGTGTTGAAGCATGCCTGCCACATCTCCACAGAAACATTTGCAGATGCAGGCAGCGCTGGCTCCTTGGCTGTAAACAAAGATGAGCACCGAACCCTAGAGTCAGATACAACTGGCTTTTGAGCGAGGGCAACCTTTACCTTTACCTAGTTTCTCTTTGCTGTGTACTCATGTGTGTTTTTGCTTCTGAAAGGGAAGGGATACTAGAAAGATTTTATACCACTTATGGAAACCTTGAAGAGGTACAGTGGAGCACTTTGTCTCTCTCTTAGTTGGAGACCAGGGAACTTTCAGGGCTTTAAATACCTTGTGAAGATGCTTTATCACATCAAGATTTTATAAATGAAGACGAACAAGGATTTTTTTTCATTCCCAGTTCATGTGAGCAAAAATAATGTGGGTTCCTCCCAAAATTTATGCAAGGATTCAATTTTAGTGTTGAGAGAAACTTCACACATATGCAATGCTGTATTGTTTTATGATAGTGTTGATTATAAATCAATACATCTTTTCAGCATAGAAATAAGTACTCTCATTTAACATTCTGACAGTGTCAACTTAGCCAAGTGATTCATTCAGATTGTGCCAGTTCATAGAATTTATAAGATGTAAAATCATTGAATCCAGAAGTTTATGTTTCTTATGAAGAAATCACTGAGTCCCCTCCCCCAATTAATTTATGTGAAACTTAGCCTAGAAATATAGCAGCCCCAACTACTGAAGAAGATTGGTTGGAGCCCTGACAAATGGAAGGAATGTTGTCACAGACTTCCACTGTTTGGAGCTATTACGCAAGGTTGGAGAGAGAGGCTCAGCTGCATGTGATCCCACATTTAAACCTTGTTAATGATAGTGGTGGTGGTGGTGAAAATGATGAAAACACATGCATGCACGCAAGACAAATTTCTCCACCCATGCAGCAAATTCTGGAAGAGAAGAAAGGCAGAGGCAAAGAAAACAGATAAAAAATATTTGAACACAGGGCAGAATTCTGTCATTTTTTACTATGTGGCAAAAGGCAAATTGTGATTTATGAGCTGCAATATATATGCTGAGTGGATGATTGGGTGCTTAGCCTGGAACACAACCAGCATGCAACTGGCAGATTATCAGCAAACTGTGGTGGCTTCCACAATCTATTGCCTGTGTGTAGTTAAAAAGGAACCGGATTCTGAATGTGTAGTTTTGTGCTCCTGAATATGTTTTAGATGGGTCTAAGGGCTAAGCTGTTAAACTACAGACTTTGTGGAAGAGGAGTCTTTGAGTTGGGCTCTCAAGAATAAGCTGCATTTCTGAGCACCATTCAACTACTGTGAAGAACAATTAACTATGAGTGATTATGGGAGGAGAAAACTGCAACTTATACTGCCAGGATTTCTTCTTCTTCTTTGATAACTTCACCTACTCTTAGACTTTGCCAAAACCACGAATTCCTCTGGGATGGTGACGTGCTATATTTGTGGGATTTCAAATTATAGTAAAAGGAAATTGCACAGTGACCCTTCTTTACACTCAAGCAATTAGCAAACCGTATAATTTTCCATCAGAGAAGGAGTGTATGTTGCCTTGGAGAAAAGAACCAGCCTTTGGCAACGACAAATGATTCTTTTAAACTGAGCAGATTGACTTAGTAATTCATACCAGTCATTACTGGGTAAGTCATTGAACCTCTGTATGACCTCCCTATTCCTCCATCAAACCATTGAGTTGGGCTTAGAATGGCACATGCCGGTATACAGTGAGATGGACCCTCGCTTAAGTTTATTTTTAAAATAAACAAAACTCTAAACAAAACCCAAGCTCCACAGAGGTTATTACGGAGTGCTAGACAAAATGTGAAATTCCATTTGAGAATATTTTCCAGGGTACCATTCAGGGCAAATCGAAAACTGGCAACAGTACATTCTACTCAAAACTGGCAACAGGAGGGTGATTTTGGAAACATATGTAGCAGACACTCACATCCCTTGACCTTACTATCTGCAAATATATGTTACATTACAGATTTCTTTTGTTCAACCTCAGCTACAGGCAAAGTATGCAAAGGAGTAACTGTATTAAGAAATCATTGCCTCTTAAAGAGCTTTACCTGCCATGTATTTCGGTAGGTCCCTGAGATGTGCTTCTCACATCTGAAAAAAAGAGCCTGCAAATTTCAACATTTAACAAAACAAAAAAGCTATTGCAGTTAGACAAGACTGAGTGCTGTGATTTAAAGATGTCTGAAATTTGAAGGGTACGAAAGGCATGGAAATCCCAAATGACCACTACATTTTTTCATTTCCTTATCAAAGAAGGAGGCTGAGATGTGAATCATGCAGTCCACGTCCATAGCTGTTCCCTGGCACTAACCTGGTGTTCCCCTTACTAAACTTAGGTAAGCAGTGAAATGACACTACAGTAGACCCATTGGGACTTAATGGTTAAGATGCTGAACTTGGTGACTGGAAGGTCAACAGGTCAGCAGTTCAAGACTTGAGTGCTACACGATGGAGCGAGCGCCCATCTCTGTCCCAGTTCTTGGCAACCCAGCAGTTTGGAAGCAAGAAATTGCAAGTAGATAAATAGGTACCACTTCTTTGGGAAGGTAAACAGTGTTCCATTCACTTTGGTGTCTAGTCATGCCTGCCACATGTCCGTGGAAATGTCTGAAGACACAGACAGTGGTGGCTCTTTGGCTATAAACAGAGATGAGCACCGAACCCTAGAGTCAGATATGACTGGCTTTCGAGCAAGGGTGAACTTTACCTTTACCTAGACCCATTGAATCAATGGAAATTTAGTGAGTCAGCTCCTCTGTACGTTCCATTGGTTTAAATGGGTCTACTATAACTACAACTTTATGATGCTAAAACAAGTCACAAATAGAGTAGGCCCATTTGAATGGAATTTATGGAGGAGTTGACTCACCAAATTACCATTGACTCAATGGGCTTACTCTACTGCAATCTGTTACAATAAACAACAGGATTTTGGTGAATAGACCCTTTGGTAGTATTTATGAAGTGCTCTTAAATTAATCTTATGAACTGCTATATACAGCAATATCTTGCTCAACACTGCCCAGGTTAGAATGCTTTCATTATAACATACTTTTCAACATGCTCTCAAAAGTCATTCAGTCATTTTCTAATTGGGGCAAAAATTACCCCTTCTTTTTCTCCTCCTTTTCTCCTTTCTTTCTGCTTCTCTACCTTCCTCAACTCCCTTTTGCACACCTCCCTTATATATAAACACAAATGTTATCCACAAATATGCCCTTGTGCAGACAAGCAAGCAGGAGGGATGATAATGGACACTGAAGGCTGGACCTCCTGCAGCCTCTCCTCGCTAACCCTCATCCTCCCCATTCAGTCAGTCACTAGGCTTGGAGACTGGAAAGATGGGTTCGATTCCTGAGAGCTACATGATGGGGGACATGAAAGGAGGCTCTTTCAGGTGTCCCCCACAAAAATCCTTTCAACCCAGAGTAATTTCTGACACAAAAACAGATGAGCAAAAGTGGCAGAGGCACCAAATGCATGGGTTGCCTTTAGCAACTCCTTTTCTTTCTCTCTTTCCTTTCCTTTTTGCCTTCCCCATCCCACATGCATACACAATACATTCTCTCTTTCATGCCATCCCTTTCACTCCCACCTGTCCTCTTCTTTTCAATTGTCAGAAGTTTGAAACTGCTGCAAACTTCCATTTGACTTTTCACCTGTATGATAAAATAAGGTATAATGGTCCCATTTACCACCTTTTTTTATTAGCACCGCACATTTCAGGAATGTATCCTGAGCACTAACTGGAGTATTATTGCATTCACTGTTATGAAAGATTTTCTGTGGCAGGGCTCACCTGGATTTCTAGCATCTGACCAGAATCCTGGTGCCCTTCTCCATGATCACAATGTGTCAATGTGTGTGCAGTGGGGCATTTCCAGCCTTCAGAATCCATTATGTGTTATATTCTGGTCAATTGATACTGCCCTGGTCAATGGCTACTGCTGGTGCTGTAGCATAAAACATATTCTTCTCACAGTCCCCCACCCTTATTGTTATCTCAACACCCACAATGGAGTACTTTACACCAACACAAGCCAGTACTTGGACTGTGTGATATTCCTCCCCACCATTTAAAAGTCACATACTGTGATCAATTGTTTTTAAATACCAACAAAAGCAAATCCAAAGTGTTGGTTTTTAGTAGGAGAAGTGAGATTTATAATTGGCAGATAAATGGGGAGCCTATTGAACAAATGAAGTCTTTTAACTATCTTGGAGTGGTTTTCTCCAATATAGGGGCATGGCCAGTGGTGAGCATCAGCAATTTGCACCAGTTCGCCAGAACCGGTAGCAGAAATTCTGGCTGCCCCCACCCATCCAAGTTTTGAAATAAAGTAGTCCTAATTCAGGTGCAACACAGGGCTTTCCCCCTGGCCACTCCCACCATACCACGCCCACAGTGTGGTAGTAAAACATTTTACTGCCCACCACTGGGCATGGCTAAATAATTTTAAGAGAATTTCATCAAGGGCTGCCATAAGTACAAAGAAACTATATAAACTATTTAATTATAATCATCCTCGCACCGTCTCCCCAATTTTAAAAGTGTTTGGGGCAAAAATTGTCCCAATGCTATCATACGGGACAGAATTGTGGGGTCTAAATAGAGCCCCACTTCTGGAACAAATACAGTCCCGATTCCTAAGAAGTATTTTAGGAACCGATAGCAACACGTCAGCCACTGCAGTCAGAGCAGAATTGGGCTTCCACTCCGTGTATAGCCATTTAGTATTTAAAACATTCTCATATTGGTTGAGGATTCAATCAAGGAACTCTTAACAGGCTTCCCAAATTATGCTTAACCAAACAGATAAAGGGGGATCATCCCAAATCCTGGGTTGGTCAACTCTGTGAAATAATTTCTCATTATGGGTTTTCAGTTCAGTATTTGCTCTCAGTGGCCACTCAGCCAAGGACCTTTTTAAACAGAGAATCTTAGATATCAGTGCACAATCTGACTTGGGACTACTGGCCAAAAATGGTTCTTTAAGGTGATTGGTGGCTAACAAAATTACGTTTCAACCTGAAAAGTATTTATTGATGTGCCTCCCTCATCCATTAAGAAGGGCTTACTGTAGAGCCAGATTCAAGTTACTAGATTCCATCAATAAATATGGGGTTTTTAACCACTTACCAAATTGGGGTATCCTGCAAGGGAGATTCACTTATCTGACTATGGTTATGCATGTATTAATTGTATTAAGGCACCTTCTCCAGCTTACATTCCTTTTAACAGTACCTCAGGTATGTATGTAATGTAATTTTATTATATTTTATTGTATTTCATTGCACTCCATTGTATTGCACAGATTTTAATTATTCTGCTATGTTATTGATAAGGTCATAAGACTAATTAATAAACATTCATTCATTCATTTAAAAGACAACACACCCATAATTAATTAAAAAAAACCTAAGCATTTCTGTCCAACCCCAAAAGCATTGGCATTATATTTGTAAAGTCTTTATACTTTATACTTTCACTACTGAAAGATAAATAAATTATTTCCAAGCTCTTATCCTTCCCTCAGACTCTTTATTTATTTGTTCAGATTTATATTGCCACCCACTTGTCGTAGCAACTCAGTACAGTAACAATCATAAAATATAACCCCACAAAACAACCAAAATAAAACACAGACTATCTCCTCTTCTGCCATTGGTGGGGCCCCAAAGGTGGTGGTGAAGTCCTCAGTTGCCTGCCAGGCCACAGCGTCTTCTCCTTCTGGCCATTGGTGGGGGCCTGGAGGTGGCGGCAAAGCCCTCAGCCACCCACTAGTGGTAAGACTGAAGGTGAGGCAGGAAGGGCTTCAAGCATTACAGCAGCACTGCCAAACCCTTATTTTAAAATTATGTATTTTGAAGAGCAGCACCATACACTGCAGATTTTAGAGGGGAAAAAAATCATTACAGGGTATCCGCAAATTTAGCAGGCCTTTCTAAGGTGTCCCCTTTCTATGATCCTTTATCCTGAAACCAGATTTGGGAACCTTTTCGAATTTGGTGTAAGTTAAAATGGAGCGCTATTCTCAATGCAACAGGATGCATGCTTAATCACTGGGATAAAGAGTAACCAGCACTCAGCAAGAGCGGCTGTCCTTTTACTGGTGTTTACTCCCACGGCGATGACCCCTTCCTCTTTGGCCACTCCAGAAAAAGAAGGATAATAAAGCCGCTTCCTTTCTGTTGTTCTCCTGTAGCCACCGTATATGACCCTCCTTGTTGGTTTCTTCTGCACAGTAAACAAGCATGTATCACAGCTAGTAATCTTTACAGTGTGAAATGCAAGGTTGGCATAGGGTATGGCACACAACACACACACACCTCCAGTCATCTTTCAGAACACATTCTTGGGGTGGGGGGAGAGCCACTTTGCATTCTCATTAAGATCTGTAAACCATCCCATCCCTTCTCTCCTCCTTTTATGCCAGTTTGGTGGCTTCAGCTTTGCAAATGTAAATCTTTGGTCTTCTGCTCCTTGGAAGAGCCTAATTGATTCAGTTGACGCCTGGAAGCCCAGGATAAGTATCTGTTTTGTCGATGCAATCCGTATTGATAGGGCATGGCTGCATGTTGTGTGTTGCATTATTCACTTTCATCTGCATGCAGCTCAGGGAAGCCAAGCTTCTCGCTCTTACCTTTAGAGTGGTTCGTCCGATTTCCTAGTCTGGCTGGTACAGTGGGAAGTCTAGGAGATCAGCTGTCATACTGTCAGCCTCCTGCTGAATCCAGGGAAGAATACAGAATGGGGCATGCTATGTTTCACAGGATATTTTTTTTAATGTGGGGAGTTTTATTCATCAATAAAAGGCATCTCTTCCTTCTGGGCCTCTTTCTCTGATAACTATTTTGAATCTGAACAGTCAAAGTATGATGTGTCCTGTGATGGAAACAATGTGCCTTCCTACATATCTTTCTTTTCATCACAACTTATTGGAGTGTGCTTTCTGCATGTGTCTGACGGACCCAAAATTAGTTGTCAACCCAACAGAGGCAAAGGGGGGGGGGTATAGGTGGGAACCCACGATGAAATTGATCATATAATATAGGTACACCAGTGTGTATAACTGTAGGCTTCTAGACCACATATACTGAAGGCATATATGCATGTGTAAAGAGTGGGAGCATGCCACATCTTTCGCCAGTGACTGTCAATCATTTAAGACCCTGATCCGGGGTTATGTTCATGTAGAATTGGACTGCTGGATGCCCAGTTATGACTCCATTCCATACTCAGAACCAGTGGTGGGCAGCAAAAAATGTTGCTACCACACCGTGTGCAGATCCTATGTTGTTGGCAGAGCCTATGTAGTAGGTGCAGCTTACGTCATGGGGTATCTAGTTATGCCTGCCATATAGCCATGTATACATCTGGAAACACAGGCAACATAGGCTCTTTGGCTGTAAATGGAGATGAGCACTGCACCCTAGAGTCAGATATGACTGGCTTTTGAGCAAGGGAGACCTTGAACCACTTGCAGGGATAAAACCTGATGGGGCAGGGCAGGGGTGTCGGCGTGTCCACCCAATTTTGCAAATCCCCCTGCCCAAAGGCCACCCTATTTCACCAACCCCCTGCCCAGAGGCCACCCAATTTTGCTAACCCCCTCCTGGGGGTTGCAAACCTGTTGCTGCCCACCACTGCTCAGAACTATCTACACTATTCTGCTTTGATTTCCACCAACAGCACAAATGACTTGTTAGAGAGGAAGGGGCACAAGAAAAGAGGGGATGTTATTTCTTGTCCTCTGCAGGTGGAAAGTCAGCGTTTTGACTAACAATGTGATGTGGGACTTCATGTGCAGCTGAATGAAGCTGCTTTGCTTTCCAGCCTGTCCATTTCAGCACTGCTGATTGCTTTTAAAGGGGGAACAGTGCTTGTTTCCCACGCACCCATCAAAAATTTCCTTCTTGAACACTATTCCCTGTAAGGTCCTAAGATATGGTTGGGAATGTTTGGTTCCCTGCTGTTTTTAAATAGCAAAGCTTGTCCATCAACACAGCTTTAGAAATTGTGTCCAGGGTGACAAACACAGTGGTAGAAATATGTAAAGAAAGTAAATATATAAGGAGAACACGTGGAATATCAGAAACTTCAGTGCTCTTATTCACCAAGGACACAACTGTTTCTGTTCTCTGTGCTTCTGAAGACGAATCCCAAGAAATGGATAATTTGTTTAATGAATTCATGTGGAAGTAGCAGGTATTTGTTGACACTTACTGGCCATGCATTTTCTTTTCTAATTCACTTCCTGACTATATACCTCATGGCTTTGCATGTGTCAGCATTCATGTTAAAAGGAAAGTGATACAGAAAATATTTTTAACTACAACTCCCACAATACTCCAGCCAATAGTTGGTCATGGACTGCTTCCAAGGAGATGCTAGGAGCTGTAGTCCAGAAGCACAAACTGCACACCGCTACCATGAACGTCTCCCATGAGAGGGTATAAACGCAGTCAACTATCAATGTGAAAGTCCCCTCTCTAATGTATGACAAAGCTACGCCTCCTGGAGAGTGTTATCCAAGAGTGTGTTCTCGCATGGATGAGTGTGTCTTTTCAGCACCACACCACTCTGTGCTAGTGTGCTAGCAGACCTGGCTTACATCCCAAGGCTCTAGATTCTGGGACAATCTGTTGCAATATAAATTCAGAGGTCTTTACTGGCTAGCACATAGGATGGATCTAGCTACTTACCAATGAACCTAAGTGGGGGAAGACAGATTCAAACCCCAGGGCTCCTAGCCAGAGATATTCATCTGAACAGCAGTAACAAGCAATGCAAGAAGAATTCTTCTTGGCACATCCCAGTGAAAAGCAGATTACCACCCCACCCTTTGCATGTTAATCTTCAATCATCACTGGGTTTTTTTTTTACTTGTTTTGTACCATATAATTTGTAGTAATGCACACACATGAGGCAGCCTGGCCTTTCATCAAACAGCAGTCAATGATTACTATTTTTAATAACTCATTAATACAACATGTGGTAAAGAAACTGAGCTCAACAACTGGAAGGCAGGGAGGCCAGCAGTTTCAGATCTGAGTGCTGTTTGACAGAGTGAGCTCCTGTTGTCTGTCCCATCTCCTGCCAACCTAGCAGTTCGAAAGCAAAAAAATTGCAAGTAGAGAAATAGGTACCACTTTGGTGAGGCAGGTAAGAGCATTCTGTGCACTCTGGCATTTAATGATGCTTGGCACATGGCCATGGAAATGTCTGCAGATGCAGACATGCTGGCTCTTTGGCTGTAAATGGAATTCAGCACACACACATGTAGCGTTGGACATGAATGGCTTTCGAGCAAGGGAGACCTTTACCTATAGGACAGTTATGTTTCTTTCTCAAAGCATAGGAAAGAAACAAATATATTCAATAAAGGTTGACACACAGTTGAATTATCAGCAGTGATAGTAAGAGATCTGGAGTGAGAATATATGTGTTACATGACTCTTCATCTTCATGTGTGAAATAGTGGAGGGTAGCAGATGTTTCTGTATCATTTCAGCATCTGTACCACTTCAGTTGAGGGACTTCAGTGGCTCAAGTGGCTAAGATGCTGACTGGAAGGCGGAAGGTCAGCAGTTCAATTCCTGAGTACTGCAGGACAGAATGAGCTCCCATCTTTGTCTCAGCTCCTGCCACCCTAGCAGTTTGAAAGCAAGAAATTGCAAGTGGATAAATAGGGACCACTTTGGTGGGAAAGTAACAGTGTTCCATGTGCTCCGGTGTCTAGTCATGCCTGCCACATGACCAGATAGCGTTGGCTCTTTGGCTTTGAAACAGAGATGAGCACTGAACCCTAGAGTTGGATTTACTGAGCAAGGGAAACCTTTACCTTTATGATTACCTTACCATTTCAGTTGTCTCTGTCGTGTTTGTTTTATTTCCAAATATATACACTTTTTAAAAAAAGGCATCACAGTAAATAAGCCACAAGTATTCCCTTGAAGATTTGTCACCCTACAACACTTTTAGAAGTATAGGCATTTCCAAAACTTTGGTACATATAGTTTCCATAATTATAGGCAATCCATGCTTTCATTTGCCATGGGAAAATCACCACTAATACTGTAAGTCCAAAGGCTGGACATTACTCTAAATCCATGTGTTGTTTCTAAAAATACGCGTATCTTATATTGATGAGTAGGGCTTGAGTTGGTAACTGCAGGCAGAGAAGGAAAATTATAACATTAATGGTCACAAAGGAGGAAAAAGAAGAAAGGAAAGCTAAACCATTCTGGATCTCAAGAAAAGCCAAATTAGCTAGTAGCAATGGCCAAAATTCCAAAGCCATCATTGATCATGTTGCCACTGATCCCTTGACCAGAGTGGGATCAGATGGCCTTCTTTATGTGGCATACAAGAGAAAGAGGAATTTGCCATTGTGGCGTGTTTCAAAGGCTGTTTCTGAAATGTTATCTTATTTCAGTCTCCTTTCACTCACAGAATGGCAGCACTCCATGGAGCTAAATGGGCTAATTACCATTGCAGTTTGAGGAGCAGGGAGAAATGCAAGCATCTAGTCTTTATCTTCTCTGGTTTCAGAACCTGACATAGGGCTTTTCAGCTGCATGCATCCCTTTAAATGCCTAATTAGGTAACTTACAAAGTCAACTAGTAAATGAGCAGTAATTTAGAATGTGGCCTCTCCCCAACTTCCAATTCCCCAGTTCAGGATCTTTGAAATTCACAACGAGAGAACTCTTTGGAAAGAAAAGGCTGGATATTGGGATGTTTTCTATTTAGATACTAGAAGCATATTTTTTTTGCTTTACGAAAAAATGTGGCAGATTCTCTCGTGTACTGTTATTTGTTTCTTCTAGTACAGTGATGGCGAACCTTTAAGAGACCAAGTGCCCAAACTGCAACCCAAAACCTACTTATTTATCACAAAGTGCCAACAAAAAAACAGAGGAGGAAGGAAATGCTCCCATTTGGCTGTTGGGCAGAGGAGCGGGGCAAATTATGTGCTGGGGGAGAGAGGAATTGCTCCGATTGGGCTGCTGGGCAGAGGGGCGGGGTGAACTCTGTGCTGTGGTTACTGCATGAGTGCCCACAGAGAGCGCTCCGAGTGCCACCTCTGGCACATGTGCCATAGGTTCGCCACCACTGTTCTAGTACAACATGCCAGAAAAGTTCTGGAAGTTATTTTTCTTCTGTACTAATCTAATGCCCAGGTTCAGCTTTATCATAGCAGCAGGATTTCCACACATTGCTAAGCTGTCCTTGAGATCACTCTCATAGAACTGATGTGACGTAGCGTCCAGAATAGGCTAGAATGGAAAAGGGAAAGCAAGATCTACAGCTGAGAATCACAAAGGTATCTCTTTCCTTGACTATGCCTCACTTTGAGCTTGGTTGGTTGCAGACCATACTGTTATCCACTTTTTTTTGGCAATGATGTATTATTTGGGATTCCCAACCAGTTTTGTAAGAGGCTCAAGGAGGCCTGAGAGAAAATGTCAGATATGAGAGAAAGCCTGTGTGACAAATGTGCCTGATAAGGCCCTCCGTGTAGCTCTCAACAGTTACAGACACAAAAGCTGAGGAACCAAGATGTGATAATAATTCTGTGATATCATTGCTAAACAACACAGAACAAGCAAGGGAATACAAAAGCATTAGAAAAATGTTAATTAAAGTGTGCAAACATTCCACAGAAGGGATTGCTAAAGAGAATCAAAAGGGGTGGGTGGGAATGAATGATGGGGTATCCAAAATGGTTTTAACTTACTATCTAAAGGACATTAGTGGTCATGTGAAGTGAGCTTCCCTTGAATAAATGTTCCATTTTTGTTCCATTACTGAAGAGGCTTTGTCTCACATGGCTGCCCAATGTACATTTAACAGGATGGAGGCTCACAGGGACTTGTATTTCTAACTCAACACCACACCACATTCCCATATTTGTTTCCACTTCTTCTCAACATATATCCTTTCTACACTCCCACCCAGTGATGGGATGTTACTGGTACAGACCGGTTCGCCCGAACTGGTAGCACCCCATCAGGAGGGGGTTGTCGGGGTGGTGGTGGTAAACCCCCAGGTGACCGGTTCGGTCGCCTCTCTGCCCCCCCTGCCAGAAATGTATTTCCGGGCAGCCAAAATGGCTGCCCGGAACTGCACATGCGTCAAACCTATTTTTTAGTGCACATGCATCAAATAGAGGTTTGATGCATGCACACTAAAAAAAGAATTGTGCATGCATCAAATGAGGGTGGGTGGGATGGGTGTTTATGTATCTGTATGTATGTATGTGTGTGTATGTGTGTGTGTATATATTTCTAGAACCACAATATGATGTGTAATACTTCTATATCTTATCTCCTACAGGAAAATAAAAAATTCATAGTTCCTCATACTGGATAGGATTGGGAGGAGTCCCACAGATAATTGTGTACTTCCATTATATACCATATTTGCCAGCGTATAAGATGCATCAGAGTATTAGACACACCCCATTATTACCAAAATAGCCCACTATAGGCCACTATATGCAGTACAAGACACACTCCATTTTCCCAGTGTATTTTAAGGAGGGTGGAGTGGGTCTTATATGCTGCAAATGCGGTAAATCTTTTGCAAACCACAACACATAGCTTATAACCAGTGATGGAATGTTACTGGTTCGGACCATTTCGCCTGAACCGGTAGCACCCCATCAGAAGGGGTCGCCAGGGTGGTGGTAAAACCCCGGGTGACCGGTTCAGTCGCCTCTCCGGCCCCCTCCAAAAATGTTTTCCTAGGCAACCAAAAAGGCTGCCTGGAACTGCGCATGCGTCAAACCTCCATTTGACACATGCACAGTTCTATTTTTTAGTGTGCATGCATCAAATACAGGTTTTATGCATGCACACACAAAAAACTGTGAATGCGTCGAACGGAGGTTTGACACATGCACAGACATTTTTTTTTAAAAAATATATTATTATTTTTGCTCCACCCACGACGTCATGACATCATGACATCATGACGTTGGCTACGCCCATGACATCACTGACATCACGGTGGGGTAGTGAAGATTTTCACAACACACCACTGCTTATAACTTTCTTCAACATGATAGTCAATCAAGTCCTACAGTCTTGTTTTATCACAATCACAGACCATATGATAAAGTATGATGTTGACACTATTTTCATTCCAGAGACCAGACAGTCTGAAATGGAGAACTGGAGCATGAAGTTCAACTGCACTTTGCAAATATGTAGCACAAATCTATATAGTATGGGGCTTGATTTATCAGACTTAGGAAGATGTTTTGAAAGTTTAGATTCTATAATTTTAATTTCAACTTGTATAAGCCAAAAATGTCATCATTATCATCACAACCAAAAATTATATCCAAAAATTAATTAGCAACTTGCATGATGGCTGTGGAATTCTGGAAGCTCTGATCCCTCTACTCAAATAACTTTTTCAAGCACCAATTGCAACGTACCAAGGCAAATGCAGACCACCAGCATTAAATCAGCAAGTTATTTTTCTTCTGCTCAGGATTACAAAAAAAAAGGAAGATGAAAAAAGGTTTGCTCACAGTGCTGGTGTCAATAAGAATATTATTCAAAATAGTACAATAAGCTTATGGCCAAGGAAAGCTCGTGACTGGGACAGGAAAGGTGGCCCCATCTAAAATTCTGGAATAAAATGTCCCCATCATCCTGGCCCACACAGGTCTGCTTATGATTCTGTCTTAGGTGCAGAGATACTGCCATCGTCAATCTAGAAATGGTGCAGTGTTAAAAATTATCTGATGAAACAAATTGAATAAGCTGACGTGGTGGATAAATTGCTCTTCAGGATTCAAATCCTGAAGAATACTCTGTAAACTTCAGCTATTTTTCTTAGTGAAACCCAATTCACAATCTTTATAAAATGATTTTGGGTTATGAACAAAAACAATCCTCTGGGCTTAAATGGTGGTACTCTTTTTTAAAAGGAGTTTTAAAAGTTGTGGAACTTTTTTAAAAAAGCAGACCAATTATAAATGAGAGACTGTGTGGATTTCTCCAGCCATAAGATGTTACTTTCTATGCTTTCTCAACAGGAGTCTGCCTGCTATATTTAAGAAAATATTGGGCATTTATAGATAAGTTTGGCATTTCAAAGCCTCTGTGTGTGTATGTAAACATTTTATGGAAAAAGAGAGAAAGCATCTTCAGTTTCAAAATGGAAAGTAAGACTTCAGTGGACCTCACTCAACCTATCCATCCCTCCATCAATCAATAACATCTCGGAAGGAAGGAGGCTAAATAAAGATTTTCCTTTTGGGAGGTGTTGGGCATGACACAACAGAAACTTGGCCTTCTTTGTTCACCATTCATGATCTTCAGACCAAGAACACTCAAGCTTGTTTGGAGGATCTAATATCCGATGTGAAACAAGGAATGCTTCTATTGTGGCTGTCACCAGTGGCTCTATTAGAAACAATCGATGCTTTTCCAAAGCTACATGGTGCATGATGTAATTCCATTTTCTCTCTGACTGCAGGAAAGGGAAAATCAAGTAATTAAATGTGAGAAATCACAGAAGAGGAAGGGGGGCCCTTTCTGCTTGGCTTCTTTTCCCAATACAGTTGCTCAGCCACAGAAGACAGAATTCAGGCAAAGGAAGACTTGCACAGCTTTGGACAATAGCTGACACTGCCCATGAATGCACCATGTAGCAAACACAGTTTGTTGTCAGGAACTAACAAGCCAGCCATGTCCTGCTCAAGTGGCACGACTTCCCATCAACCTGAATAGGTCTGACTGCTAGCAGGCCTCAGTCAAAGAGATATGCTTTATGCTTTCGGATCTCATTGTCTGGGCATTCAAGTGGCTAGGCAGGAGGCGTGCCCACTAAACCAAAAGCACAGAACAATAATAGGAAGGGGAAAGTGAAGACTAAGATGGACTCATAAAAGATGATTTGCAAGTAAACTGAAAATGGAATAAAATACTTCTATGGTGTTTGATTTCCCTCATCATCATCTGTTATTTTTCAAAAATGTTTAGACTTGTGTTACTGAAAGAAATGGATGATCAAGACATATTCTTGATTTTGTTACATTTACTGCACACCATCAACTTATTAAGTTACACAAATACTGTAATAAGGAAATACATACTCAAAAAAGTCAATCCTTGCTGTACAAGCTCTATAATAATTTTAGAAATGTGCACCCACAATATTTAATTTCTATCTTGTTATATTATTTTCCCCAGCAAGTTTGATTTGGGATGAGCAGAACTTCAATGCGAAATACCATTGCTCCTATCATACATCTCTTTCCCCTTCCTTATTTTACTTGACATTTTTCCAAAAGGAGTAGATTATGATCTGAGCCACAGTCTGCTCCAGGTCTCATTTTTGCTGATTGTATGGAGGTTCTCCATCTCTGGCTGCAGAGTATGTAATCAATCTGGTTTCGATGTTGGCCATCTGGTGATGTCCATGTGTAAAGTCTCCTCTTGTGTTGCTGGAAGAGGGTGTTTGCTATGACCAGTGCATTCTCTTGGCAGAACTCTATTACCCTTTGCCCTGATTCATTCTGTGTTCCAAGACCAAACTTGCCTGTTATTCCATTTACTTTTTGATTTCCTACTTTGGCATTCCAATTTCCTATGATAATGTGGACATCATTTATTGGTGTCTGAACTATGAGGTGTTGTAGGTCCTCATAGAGCTGATCAACTATGGCTTCATCTGCACCAGTGGTTGGTGCATATATTTAGATTGCATTATATTGAAAGGTTTGCCTTGGATTCTGATATATATACCTACACACATACCTAAGCATATATATAAACTAACATTCCTACCACTTCAAAAACTTAAACAGGAGATACTGATTAAAACAACACAACTGTAGCTCTTGCCTCTGTTCTTCATAATTAATCAATGAGAGGTCCCATTGAGATGAGGCAACCTACATAACTGAGAATTAAGAATTCAGCTAGCATTCTCCACTTCCTTCCAATTAGCGGATCCTTGTGACGGTATCCTCACACTGCAGGAAGCGATCATCTCTGCCAGAAGCTCAGAGTGCCATTGGAAGAGGTCACTCCTTGACTCCTTCTAAGGCTAGCCTCACCATGCAACAGAGTAAAGGGAGAAACTGGTGTCTCAATAATTCAATCAATACTTTTTCAATAAATAAATAAAAATAAACTAGCTGCTGACTGAGGTGACATTTGATTTGAGCACTGCTTCAAGCACTAAAATGTTTTTTGCTAGTACAATGCTAGGCCTATCAGGACAAGCCCAAGATATTTAGCTGACTGAAGCAAAGGATAAGGTAGACCCACTCTGCTGTTTCATGACCATGTTCTGTAAGGATTCTGGGGCAGCAGGCTGCTTTAGGGGATCCAAGGTTTACTGTTGCACACATGTCTCTCTAACATTGTGGAAATGCTGACATTTTAGGAGTGACAGATGGAGGGAAACTGATGCTGCCAAATTTCGGAGACATTGCTGATTTCCATGCTGCAAATTAATGATTGCACAACTTCAAAATTTGGGATGGGTGGGACAGAATCTTTCAAAAATTTCAAAATTTAATTTCTTTGTTCAGTCAAAATTAGATTGTCAGAAAAAGAGCTATATTCTAGTCTTCTTCCTAACTTTCTGGTTGTAGTGTACAGTGAATTTGTTACGCAAGTGAGCATTAAGCAAGCATTTGTTTCACAAGTGATTGACATGGGACCTCTTCTATCCCATCAGTCACAAAATCCAGTAATAGACAAGAAATATGAGATTCTGATTTACTGCCACAAAAAAACAGTAATCTAGATTCGTAACCTTTTTCTTTAATGAACTAGGTAGCAAAATACTGTGAATACAAGCAGAATCTTGGTAGTAAAACTGAAGTCAGCCTAGTTCATTTTGATTGCTTTTTAAAAAATAGATAGCTTACAAGGAGGCTATCACCCACTTTTTTAAATATAAGTAACTATGTTTGACATTTCAATTTAGTTCTTACAGCTTCCAATACATTTTTTATCTTGTACTCTTCTGCAGATAATTTACTTCCCAGTGTTTCTCTGCAACAGGAGGCAGAAGGAAGAAAATGTTCTCATTTATGTGTAAATTTTGTTAACAAACATACCTGCATACTTACAATCTCAACTCAACTTCAGTGTTATACACAAGCCAGGCTTTAAACTTTGAAAGAGCTTAGCTCAACATAATCACAAACCAAAGTGATAAAATAAAATAATAAGTTCATTTGGCTACAGTGATCATGTGATGTCAGTAGAGAGACTATCAAGCTTAAGATAGTGATAAAATAATACTTTTAAGGGTAATGAGGGTGTTGAAACATGTATTTCAGGTTTCTGAGAAGATGCAAAACCTTTTGAAAGCTGTAAAGCAGAGATGGCAGAGTGAAGGTTTCATTCCAACTTTAATCCTCCATCTTTCCAAAGCCATAAGCTTTTTAAAATGAAAAATAAATTAAGTTTTGAGCCTGTTGTTACAAGAAAAAGGAATTGCTTGCCACTTGTCTCTTCTCTTTGCTTATTTAATCCTATCAGACTAACCTTGCCTCTTCTTTGATCATGTGACCTCTCTGGTAGATAGTAGGAATGCTGTAGACATAATATATCTTGACCTCAACAAAGATTTTGACCAAGTGCCCTATGATATTCTGATTATCAAGTTAACAAGGTATAGTCGGATAAAACAACTATCAGGTGAACAGTACACAAGGAGTGCTTATCAATGTCTCCTTCTCAAACTGGAAGGAAATAACAAGTAGGTTACCTCAAGGCTTGGTCTTGGGTCCAGTGCTTCTCAACATTTTTAGTAATTATTGGGATGATGGAAACAGGGAATACTTATCAAATATATAGATAATAAAGAATTGGGTTAAACTGCTAGCACCCTGGAAAACTGAAATATATGCTTAAAACAACAGAATGAAATTTAATAGGATAATTACAAAGCTCTGCAGCTCAGGGAACACCCCACCCTCCTGCCGCCTCATGCACAGTTACATGATGGGGGCATATCTGACTACATGTGAGAATGATCTTGGAGTTATTGTAGATCACAATCTGAAATGAACCAAGAATGTGATGTGGATGCAAAAAAGGCACATGCTATTTTAGGCTGCATTAACACAAGTCTAGTCTCCAAAACCTGTAAGGTGCTAGTTCCCTTCTATTGACACTAGTTAGGCTTCATCTAGAGTACTGTGTCCAGTTCTTGACACCACCCTATAATGTGGATTCAAAAAAAAAAAAACTAGTTCAGGCTCACTCTTCTTCTGCGGTGCGCAGTGGGGGCTTGGAACTCCCAGCCTTTGGCTCCATAGCCAGATCCCTAATTCACTGAACTATCCAGCAATCAAACCAATTACCTCTGGAGGTCATAAGATCTCCAATGCTGGAAGCCTTCAGGATAAAATCACACAATGATCTGTCAAATCTCTTTTTATTTAGATTCCTTCAATGAATTGATGGTCTTAGAGGAGCCTTCAGACTCCATTATTTTATGATTCTATACAGTATTAGGGATGTGAATCTCATATTTCTCATTGAGAAAATGAGGGAGAGAGAAAATTTCTTTGGTTACCTTGCAGTTACTTTTTTTAATGCTCCAGGGTTTCTTTGGCATTTTCTAATGCACACCACCCCAGAAAGAAAAAAACCCACCCATCTATGTTGAAATATTACAGTTCCTTTGTAAAATGTCAACTTCCCTGCATAAAACTCCCCAGACAGGGCATTGAGTTGCACAGAATTTATCAGGTTTTTGGTTTTTTGTTTGCACAGAAAATGGAAAACATTTTTAAAAAACGGTAAACATTAGATGACAAATTTCTGGTGTAAGCTGAGAAACTTTATTGGTGTTAGGGAGAAGTTTCGATGAGAATCCTCAGCAAGGCAGGATTTGGAAAATTTGAGGCTATTTTTTAAAAATACTATACAGGTATTTCCTCCTGGAATGAAGAACATATGTGTCCTTCAAATGTTGGACTTCAACTCCCATCTCTGCTAAAATTGCTAAGAACTTGGAAGAAAATCCATTTAAGAAGACAGAAGATAATAATTAGGGATGCAGTGGCTCAAGTAGCTAAGACGCTGACAGGGAGGCGGAAGGTCAGCAGTTCAATTCCCGAATACTGCAGGACAGAATGAGCTCTCGTCTTTGTCCCAGCTCCTGCCAACCTAGCAGTTCAAAAGCAAGAAATTGCAAGTAGATAAATAGGGATCACTTCGGTGGGAAGGTAACAGCGTTCTATGCACTCCGGTTTCTAGTTATGCCTGTCACATGACCACAGAAACATCTGCAGAAGCAGACAAAGCTGGCTCTTTGGTTTTGAAACAGAGATGAGCACTGAACCCTAGAGTCGGACACGACTGGCTTTTGAGCAAGAGAAACCTTTAAAATAAGTTGCTGTGTCCATTTATAGATGGCTTAATTTTGTCAGATTATGCAGCCATTATAGTCTTCTGGTGTGCAGTTCTGATAATGAATGAGACTCATTTACATTGCCACAAGACCCCTTCTTGTTCTAAACATTCACAGATACTAAATTGGGAAATTAAAATCTTCATTTCTTTGCTACTCTATGGAGTAAGTTGAGGAAGCACTGTAAGGGTAGCACTGATGCACTGCATCATTTACACAAGAAGAAGAAAAAAGAAACCTTCTACTTGAAGCAGAAGGAGGGGAGGAGGACAGAAGTTTTGGTTTTTTATAGCTTTCTTAAAGGTGCCTGACTAAATAGGGTTGCTTGAGGTCTGTTTTCCATTTGGATGTAAGCATAACAGAAAATGGCATTCCAGACCTCACTCAACCCAAGTGAAACTACTTACCTCACACCAGACCACTCAAAATGAGCCCACACAGACAAGCCCTAGATCTCAGCTAGATCTAAGCCAGTTTGAATCAATGGAATTTACAGGGAAATTCACTACCTTCTGGCTACACTTTGTTAAGCAATGGGATTTTGGCCACTGTATCACATTTTAGTACTGTATGCTAAAAGTTGCATCAATGTGAACTAGTTCTACATGGCTCTTCTAACTAATATTGCTGTTAGGAGGAGTGATACTCAACCTACAAGCAATTATAACTCATATAGTTTTTAATATGAATCACTTATAGGAAATCAGAAATAAATCCCACTGGATTCAGTGGAATTCACCCCAATGAAAATGTCCATGTGGTTGCAACCTGGATGAATTAAATCTGCAAATGAATAAGGAGGCAATAATTTCAGAGGCAAATACATCTCACTGACAGATGATGGCTAAACATGTTGTATCCAACACCACTTGATGGAGGAGGATATTGCCATTTGTTTTTACAACATTCACCAGTAAATGAATTTTTAGCATCCTCTGAATTTGGGGGCTCTAAGGCAAAGTTACCATCCTGGAAGAATTGATGCCTCTCCTTTTATCAGCGCTTATGTTTTAAACAGAGGGGCTTTAAAAATCACCTTCCTACCTAATTTATTATGGGCATTGTTCATTGATTGAAAGGTTTGTAATTGACTAAGCAGCTAACCCTGAGTTGAATGAACTTTGCAGTGCTTACTGTGAGTATACTTCATTTCATTTCTCTCCCCGCCCCTCTGAAGAAATGCTCATGGAGATTGTGTCAAAATGTGGAGAAGAGAAATACAGCATTAATTTGGGAAGAATTCATATTTGCTGTCATTTTCTCTTTCCTTCATCCTACACCAAATTTCATCAATGCAGTGCCCTGGTCTATGTTCCCCCTAATTTCTGAATAGCAGTACTAGAAGAATTAAAAGTCTAATACATATGGGTGAGGCCCAAGTCAGGGAAGATCCCCCTTTCTCTTTATTTAAAACATCTTCTTGTGGTTGTTGTTTAGTTGCAGAGTTGATTCCGACCCTTCGTGACCCCATGGACCACCGCCCTCCAAGCACCCACCATCCTCCTCAACATACCCAGGTCTGGGCCCATTGTGTCTACAATACCATCCAGGCATCTCAGTTTTGGCCACCCCCTTCTTCTTTTGCCCTCCACCTTTCCCAGCATCAAGGCTTTCTTAAGTGAATTCTCTCTTCAAATTTGATGTCCAAAGTACTTCATCTTCATCTTTACTATTTGATCTTCTAAGGAGCAGTCAGGGTTGATTTCTTCTAAGATTGACCTATTTGTTCTCCTCGCTGTCCAGAGGACTCTCAAAACTCTCCTCCAACACCACATTTCAAAGGCATCTATTCTTCTGAACTCAGCTTTCTTAATGGTCCAGTTCTCACAACCATACATTACCACTGGGAACACCATTGCTTTGACTATGTGAATTTTGGTTTGCAAGGTGATGTCTCTACTTTTAACTATGTCCCCCAGGTTTCTGATAGCTTGTCTCCCAAGCATCAGTTGCCTTTTAAAAACATCTATTTAATGTAAACTTTTTCTGGGTACAAGAAGGAGGTTTGCAGGGGCCACATCTATATGCACAAAGTATCCCATACTCACTTCCCCCAAACACAGCTATGAAGCTGAGTAGCTGTCTTATCAAAATGGAGTTATGATGTGGTGAAAGGCTTCTTCTTGCCAGCATAACATTTCTTTAGTCCTGGACTGTGGCAGTCATGCATAACCCCAGATTCTTAACAGTAATGCTACGGTGTATAAATACAGACTTTGATATACATGGGCCATAAAAAGCATGTTACCACAAAAGGGGAGGAAAGCACGGAATGTTCAATATATCATATACTCTCTCCAGCCCATTGTGCCGGTACAAATCAAAAGTACCCTCTCCTTTTTAAAAAAGGAGCATAGAAATGACATTTTGTGCTGCGCAAGCATAAACTCTCTTTGGTATGTGGCACTAATCTAAGGCGCTCTATTTTTAGAACCTAAAAATACAAGTACTTCTAATTGCTGTTTAGCTCTGATGTAGCAAACATCATCCATCATCCTCCAAGCAGTCTATACACAGGAGGCTATCATTATTGCTATTTTAAGACATAGGTTCATCGATACGTTGACTCTGAAGTCGGCATTAACGGGAAAAAGAAAACCCATTGAACCTGTGGCTTGAGCTAAGAAGACAGGACAATTTTCCACTTCTGTGGCTCAGATCTCACAAAATGCATGGGTAGAGGGGGTGCTCTTGTTAATGGGGTCTTTTGAGGCTCTAAGAACCATGAAGGTACTCCTCTTCTGGCTGTCTCTAAGTTGTTAAGAAGAGTTCCCCAAGGGAAGCACATCGTCTCCTTTTCCATGTTTATTTCAATTATTTGTTTAGTATTTATAATTGCAGCATGGTGTGATGGAGCACCTTGATTGGTTTGCTAGCAGCCCCAACCTGCATTGAAGTTGCCATCCAGTCAGAGGTTTTGCCATTCACCTCCTCATCTGACTTTCATTCGGAAATAACAACAGGTTTCCTTAGTGGTGAGGGAAGAGGTGAGTCTCCATGGTGGCTGGAGAATTCTGGGAATTATCATATGAACAATTGAATGAACCCTTTTATACTATTTCAAGATGATGAAGATGAGAATGATGACTATATTTTACTGTCTCTAGCCATAAGCAGCAAGCAGCAATTTAGAGAGAGAACAGGATATGTGTTTGACGATTACTTTTTTACCTCCCCTATGTAGAACTCCTTCATGTGAAAAAGGGGGAAGTTTGGGCTGGCCTAATCTTAATTGGCCTAGTACAGCATGGTTAAACCACATAGCTAGAACTTGAGTTGAGCTCTCATATCATTTACCCTAAATCTGCTACATTTCCCCAACATCAAGCTCATCATTGTTCTTTACCTGTAATAAATAGTGCATCAGTTTTCCCTTCCCTTCCCTTCATCTTGCAGAATATAGGAAATAACGTCTCATGAAAATCTGTGGCCAAAATCCAATGACAGACAAGATTTATGGACATTATTGATTCTGTGCCAGTTTGGCCTGGTATGCAAAGACACACTATTATTTCCCTGTTGCCACAATCTCCTATCCTGAAGGATCTTAATGTGGGTGGAGTAAGGTAAAGTCCTCCTTTGCTCAAAAGCTAGTCATACCTGACTCTAGGGAGCAGTGCTCATCTCCATTTACAGCCAAAGAACCAATATTGTCTATGTTTGCAAATATTTCCATGGTCATGAGGCAGGCATGACTGGTGGCTGGAGCACACAGAACATAGTTACATTTCACACTGAAGCAGTGCCTATTTATCTACTTGTAATATCTTGCTTTCAAACTGCTAGGTTGGCAGAAGCTGGGGCAGATGACGGCTTCTCACTTTGTTGCACAGCATACAAGTTTCAAACAGCTGACCTGACAATCTTCTAATCATCAAGATCAGCAACTTAACCTCTACACCACTGCTGCCCTTGACTTTGTAATAGTATTCTCAGTTATTCATTGCTTTACTCATTTGATGGAAGAAACAATTACTAGATGTATCAACCCAAACAATAGACATTTTCTTTTTTCACTTTCCTGAGTGGAAGACCATTACAACCCTGTTTTAGGGATTGGATGGAGAAAAATATCTGGCAAGAGAACCCTAAACAGTGTTAATGGCCTATGCTGTTATTGTACATACAATTTGAAAACAACCCAAGGCAGGTTGTTCTTTGTTTCCTAACCAGATGCAGACTTAACAGAAGTGTGGCCTCACAGCTAATCTAAATTCTGAATTCTGGAAGGCTGACAGCTGGCCTCTTTCTGCTGATTAAGAAACTCTGACAAACAATTTTTTTGTCCTTCTCATATCTGCAAGAGGATTTTTTTTGCTTGCATGCAAATGTTGTCTCAAAAGGGGAAAAAAAGATCCCACTAGTTCATTTTTAACATTCAAAGAAAAGGTTATTAAATCGAAGAAGAGAGGAGTGCTTAGATGATGGGTTGTGCAGGCATAATCATAAATCATGTATTTATTGATGTATCGTGAACAATACTGGTGACAGCTGTAAAACATCCAATTTTTCTCCTTTAACTCTATTGGACAGAAACCTTGAAAGGTCTATTCAAAACTCAGACAAATCAAGTTGATTCAGTTGTAGTCCTGTGGGGATCTTTGGTTTCTATTCTGCATAAAGTAAGAGTCCTACTTTCCGTATTAGTTCTCTGATGTGTGTGTTTTCTATCTTCGGTTTCTCTATAGTTCAGCGTGATTGGATTTTTTTCTTTCTTTTTTTTTTTTTAAAAAAAAGCAAATTGCTCATAGGGTTGAGGCTAAGAAAGCCTAAATCCTCAGGACATCTCAAAGCAATCTTGACCATCTCTAGTGTCCTTGGATTATTGCCTTTGGGCCTACCTGATTTTATTGGCGTGTCTTCCATGGAGGGTTTCAAAGTATGTTTTATTCTGCTAGAAGTTAGGGCGATAGTAATATAATTCATGTTCATAGAAGGGGAACTTGCAGATGGGCAAAAACTCAAATACCTCTCCATCCCTGCAAGCATTGTTCTGACATTGTATTGTGGCAAACAACACAAGCTTTAAAGCTGCCTAGTAAATAAAATGCCGAAACTAGCTGTCTAAAATTTGGAAACTTTATTCCCACCCACATTACAAGCTACCAAGTGACTGTTTTTCATGTATGTAGTACAAAAACTGACAGAGCTTTTTTGCCATTTTGGTTTTACAGTACAGCTGACTACAAACTGAATCAGATGTGGAATGAATTGCTCTGGAGTAACTCTCAAAACTCTGAAAATGGCCTCTAGATTAGATCAATGCACTTATGTACTTTTAAAATTATAAACAGTAGTGACAAAAATTACAATTTAAATTCTATAGTTTACTGGTTTAGAAAAAAAAAGATGCTAAAACCTAAATCAGAGGTGGCCAATCTTGGTGCTACAGGTGTTCTTGAACTTCAATTCCCAAAAGCCTTTATCAGCAGGTGCGCTTACATGGACTTCTGGGAATTGAAGTCCAAGCACACCTGGGGGAACCAAGTTTGGCTCCCCGACCTTATGCTGGGCGAAAATGTATTGAAAAACATTAGTCTAAGACACTTTCTGATTTCTTTTTCTTTTTCTTAGAAATAGGCCACTTTGTAGTATTACTTCTAAAATTTATTCTCTTTTGGTAGGAGAAGTGTCTATTTATTTGCCATGACGAGTACCACCATCACAATATTCTGCAGGTAGGCTGCAGACACAATGTTGTTTTTCACACTTGCATGGGAAGTTTTTATATTATTATTATTATTATTATTATTATTATTATTATTATTATTATTATTATTATTATTATTATTATTATTATTATTATTATTATTATTATTATTATTATTATTATTATTATTTGGGGGGGATCCCAGTGGATTTTTGCTACAAGTTCTGCTAATAGCGAACTCCACCTCAGAGAAATTATGGAAGAGTTTCCTCTTTCTCTAGTGGGAAATAAATATTTATTTATTAGTTCAAATTTATTATTTCCCCAGTTTCTCTGCCCACATAAAGGTTTCACCAATGACATCATTATCATTGGACCCTGCCTTATTCTGAGTTGGTTTATTCATCCTAGTCCTATATTGTCAACTCTGTCTGACAGTGACAGAAAGGTGATAGTGATAGTGACAGAGAAAGGTGAGGGTGAAGGGAAACATTGTTACTTGTGGCCACTCAATGGCATATAGGTGTAAGTGGAACCTCATACAACAATTGCCCCATATAACAATGGAATTCCATAACAATTAGGTCTTGAGAGGAGGGGGGAAATGGCATCCCGCATAACAATTTTCCCTATGGAAAAAAATTGTATCATCCCTTAGGGAAAATCGCTATACAATGCATGTATCATATAACAATTGTTTCGCACAACAATGAGCCCCATGGAATGGAATAAAATCGTTGTATGGGGCCACTGTATTACCATGTGAATGGCAACACTGGTTTAAATGCCAGTGTATAGTACAGGAAAATATGTGTTAACCCAAGATAAATTTCTGTATGATCACATTCGGGGGTGGATTGGCTAAGCTAAAAGGGCACTGGACATGGAGTAATGAGGGCATTTAGCCCTGACAAACTACATACATTCCCACTCGCCTTCTAATTTCAACTTCCTTCTGGGAATTCGAACCAACAAGCTCCTACTCACAAGGCAAAATTTCAACCACTAAGCCATAGTGGCTCTGCTATCAATGGAGTTGCTTTTGTTATCTTATCTTTGGCAGCACAGGAGGAGGAAGGCAGACAGAGAAACACAGAGCCCCACTCCTTTGCTCAATCATTCTGGGTATCGCAGCTTGGCTTGGCTCTTTGGATTGACACCCAAGGGGGGTACTGTGGTACTGGGGGCCTGGGAGGCACCCCGGGCTGAATCCTGGTTGCCCAATGGGCTAGCCCACCACTAATCACATTTTAAATGACTGTCTTTCAGCTTGACCTATTTAGCAGGGTTGCTGTGAAGATAAAATGGGAGAAGAGAAAAGCAATGCAGGCTACCTCAAACTTGCTGGAAGATAAGAAAGAGTCACATCTAACTAATGATGACAATAACCTTGCTCTCAAGGCAAACTAAATTCCATTAGTTTTGTCTGCATCCAACTTATGTCTTTTCTTTATGTAATTCCAAAGTTTTTTGCTAGCTAATGTCAAACTGTAATAACAGCTGTGAATGTAAAAGCAATCATTAGCTGAGAGAAAACACCCTTCTGGCTGCCTTTTTTTTTCTTTTGGTTTTGACTGACATTCCACCGGAGGCCCAAGGAAATCTTCCTTTTTGCACCCTGCTCTCCTCATCTATTGAATGAAATCACAGCAACTGCTCTGCCATTAGGATCAATATCCAGACCATTATGTTGGCAAAAGAAGCAGCAAATCACATTTACCCTGGATTGTCAGGCTCATTATTATAAGCAGATGGCAGCTCTTGCGCTACAATACAGCCGAGAAAAGACTGACATCATTTCATATTAAAATCTATAATGCTAATACACATCGCTGACTCTTTGTAGAGGTCCTCAGTGCATTAATCTTCTGAATGATTTGCCAATGTTCATGCTGGTTGAGGTGTTTTCTCACTTGACTGGATCTAAAAGAGGGTCTTTTGATTGTGAGTGGTTAACATTTATCCACACAGATTGGAAAAAGCTAACATGCAATTTATTTATTTTATCCAGTTGTTCCCTGATGGGAATTAATGGGGTGTTTTGCAAGAAAAAACACTGCTACTTTCCAAAGTGTTATTGTTGCTGTTTATAAATGAAAGTGGGCCAGAAAAGAATGAAGCATTTATTTCCTTAATATAAACGATGCCAACACAAGAACTTCAACCAGGCTTTCATTCCATTCCTAATGTCCCAAGCTGTGGTGGCGGCAAAGCTGGAATCAACATGTTAGGTTTTGTTTCGATAAATTTAGCATGATTTTCAACAACAGCAGCAAAGAATTAGGGAAAAGAGTAGAATCCAGTTGAGTCTCTCTGCTGACAGATGTCTTTTATCAGTTTAATAGAGAGAGAAGAGAAAGAGGAAGCATGGTGGCTAGGGGATTCTAGGAGCTATAGCATTGTTCCTCGCCTGTCTTCTTCTATGCTTTGAACACTTATGAAACACTGATGCATTCCGATAACATTTTTATTTTTTGACAAGACAAATCCGTTTTTAACCATTTCCGCCTACTGAACTGGTTACTTAAGGGTCACTAGGTTCTTCACAATAAACCCTGGGTTACAGCTCAATCCTTGCAATCAACAGACAACTGTTTACCATTCACTTCAAAACCATGGAATGTGCTTCTTACAAATAGGAGCAGGTGGTCACACAGCCCAGGGTTTGGTCATCCCTCCATGGTATGGATATTCCTTCTCTGAGCGAGGTGTTCTGCTTCAACATTCCCACCCCTTCCTTTCCCTCCAGTATGACTACTTAAGGGGAACACTCTACTTTGCCTGTTGGATGGCTACTTCTTTTGGAACCTTCAAGTGGGCTCTCTCCACTCTCTGAGGGTCTTGCTTCATTATCCAAGTCCAGCCTGGCAATAATTCTACTTCCTTCACCTTTGTTGCCTTTTCCTCTTGCCCTTGACGAGACCTTTTTCCCCCATCTCCTTCTCAGTCTCTTGCTAGATCTGCCCCCACCAACAAACACACACAACCAAGTCTGCCAGTCCATTTTCTATCTCTTTTAACCTCTCCACCCCCTTCTCCTTTCAGAGGTTTTCTTCCTATTTCTGCCACCTCCTACCTCTGCTCCTCTGTCCTGTCTGTCTCTCTGAAGGCCCCTGCTGCTTCTCATTTATCTTTACAGTTCACAAGTGAACTTCTCATTTAAAAATCCAGCCCAAGAGGTGATGGGCCGCCTACTTCTCTGAGCTCCTTTTGACAAGCTCAAAAGGTACTTTTTCAAATTGTAATCATTACTGTGCTGCCTCCTGCTCCAGAAGGTTCCCACATGCTTTAGTAGAAGTATGTAATGCAGGCAAGTGGAATTTCCCCACCTGTTGTTTTACTGATTTCTTTTCTGTTTCCATGTCTAGGTCAAACATGAAACTACCAAAATGAAGGCACCTTTTGGTGAGTTCATTCTGCAGTTTCTTTTGTCTGACCCAGTGTGAGAAAGATTAGCCAGCAACACAAGGTGGCCATTATGCCCGATTGTGGTTCAAAAATACCACAGTCTTTGAGGAGGGTCTTTCTGCGTATGAAAGCCCTCCATTGGTGGAAGAGTAACAGCTGCAATCCATCTTCTGGGACTAAAATGCACAAAATCCCCATGGGCTGAGGGAACTGAGAAACTTCATAGGGATTCCACTTGTACCTTCATAAGGGTGTGTGAAATTACAAAGGATGTGTTATGTAGTATGAATTTGAACTTTCTCTTTATATTAGAAGTAATTTGGGTTTTGTGCTTCTGCAACATATTTCGTTTTCATTACACACCAATGCTATTTCCCCCTTAAACGGGTGCACCTTAATGCAGATGGTTTTCTATCACATGTTCAGAAAAGTAAACTTATAGCAATAGGCAAAAATTAATTATTTCAGTTATGTGTGTGTACAAGTCTAGATCCTCTCTCAAATCTTCTTTCATATCATGAAATATATCAAGTGTGCTATGTATGGTTCATGAACAGAATGGTGGTAGGACATATCTTATCCTATAATGCATAAACATGAATGTCCTATGGCACAGTCTTTTAGTGATTAAAATATTTTAAAACAATTTAGTGTTTCAAACTTCTAGCATTCAATGACTCTTGAATTACATGGTTCTGCTATAACAAGGGCTTATAACTATAGGTTATTGTCCCTCCAAGCTCTGTAGAGAAATAATCATTATTATTTTTTTAAATGGAGGTTTGCTAAATTCTGTCTCTACAACCCTCTGAAATACCATAATGTGCTAATCCAATGGATATTCCTATTGTAGAAGAGTTGTTTGGAATTACAGACTTGTGATCCACCAGGATATCTAGAGAGAAATGATTATGTTTAGAGAAGGTTAATGAACAGTATAAATAATGGCCATTAAGATAGCTGGGTGTTGATTGCAGCACATCATCATTGCAGCACCATGCTACATGTGTTGTTGAAATCAGGCAGCATGTAGCAGTGAAGCACCCAGCTTTTCCAGACACCGACAATACAGATGCCATCATGTAGTATGTAGCAGCAGCAGTAGCAGTAGCCATGGTCAGCATAAAATTCCCTCTGTACATCCACAGATTCAAATGTCTGTTTAGCTCAACAAATATGATGATAAATTTGCTGTTTGTAGGTATATTGCAATATTTGAGATCTCAAAAACCTGATGTGCTAGAAAAAAACGGATGCCAGATTTGGAATCAACACCTCAAAATTACCTTAGAATCATTAGAGTACCTAATGCCAGAAAAATTGTGTTGACCAGTGTTGTCATTGCTAGAGGAGCTATTAGGATAATTTTTTGGAACAGTAGCCATGTTAGTCTGTGGTTCAGGCACATCAGAAAAGAAAAATGAAAACAATAAAATAAAATAAAAACACTGCAACACTTTTCAGACTAACTGCTATGTTTTTACCATGAGCTTTCCTGGATCAAGTCCACTTCTTCAGACAACGGAGTGAAATTTCCAGGTATGGTTTATATATACCAGATATAGAGGTAAACACCAGATATAGAGGTAAAGAGGTTACAAGGTAATGAGTAATCAGCTTTTAAATAGGATGAAGAGTTCCTCTGCACCATTTTTAGAACAAAGTGGGCTTCTGGTCACTTCTACACCCCATTTGTTTTTGGAGTCTGGGATATCTGTGCAATCCCTAGAAGATAAATGGCCCTGAGATATATCAAAATTGCTACCGCATACTGTCATAATCCACAAGAGTCTTCAGACTGTCGCTTGGAAGAGGCAACAGAGCTGTAATTATTCCATGGCTGAAAAGGCAACCCTTGCTCAACTAGTCAAGACTCTTTCACCAGTAACAATGGAGTAATATAACAAATATGAAAAGCATAAATAGCAGCATAAATTCAAATTTAAAATGTTATAGCAGGAAAGAGTAAGGCACACTGGACAAAAAAATACTATAAGAAATCAAAGAGGAACAATCTAAACTTTCTTATAAGAGAATTCCAAAATCAGGTGCTGTCATTAAAAAGGCCCTTCACCATGCCCCCGTCCCATCACATCACATCTTAATAAATAAATAAATATTGCTAAAATGAAGTAGGGGAGGGTTTTCCCCCTTTAAAAAAACCCAACCTCAACCATAATTGTTAGACAGAATCAAGGGTCCATGTTATATATACCCAGATTCTGATTCATACAAATTCCGCTTATTTAGCTAGCACTCAATTTCTCTCTTTCTAAAATGTTTTCATTCCCAGTAAAACACAGTTGTGTTGAGTTGGAAAATACCAATAGCATTGACTTGCTAGTATAGATTCTTACCATTCATAACATATTCAGAAAACTGAATACCAGAGATTGTCAATCATTTTGAATCACCTCTAGTTTCCTATTGTTTTCGGAAGACAGCTCAATGCAGGTTCTTTTAGTCATATAATCTGGTTGTCATTAAGTCATGTGTGGTTAGATCTAGCTAGAGGATCCATGTATGACCACAGCTGGATCCAGGAACACTTCAGACTCCAATCTTGGCCCAAGAAGAACCTCACTACAGGTTATGTTTGGTTTTAAACACACACTTAGGGCAGAACGCCTGTTAAGAGCCAATGCTTTTGCTTAAAACACCATCTGATGTGACAACAGTCTAGAACAGTGGTTTCCAATGTGGGGCACCCACCCACAGGGGGACTTCCCAGAAGCCTAAGTCAGTACATTGGCTGGTCAGTGCTTTGGGGAAATGACTTAGGCTTCTGGGAATTGAAGTCCAAAAGCCGAAGCTTGGAAAACACTGATCTAGAACATGAATGCTATACAATCTACATATTTTCATAGATGCTCATGTCATTCTTATTTTAAAATTTAAGACATAATTCTTTTAACACTCCCAGTTATGCATGTAAAATATATCCCTAAGAATATCACTTTTATGTCATCTTTAGGAGAAGAGATTGAACATTAAAATTAGAAACTTAAGTAAGGAAATAGAAAGAAAGAGTGAGCACTGTCTAAAGAAATACACTTATAAATAGCTGTACAATTCATCTACTATCACATGTGCAAGTATGACTCAGAATTATGACATTTTTCTACATTTAATATTGCATGTTAAAAACCTACAATTCTTTGAGTCTGGGAAGGTAGACCGAATTCACTTTGAAAGAACTCCGGTCATGGTAAAAACAAACTAATGCACTTTTATTACCATTTTGTTAACTTTTCCCAGTCCTCCCAAATAATCTTTATTTTAGAAATATTTTGCAATTAGTTCTGTTATAGACATAAAAAGAGAGAAATGAATCTGTACTAACTATGGGATGGGGGTGGGGAAGGACTACATACTGACAACAAGATTTATTAGTCTCTGGAATAACCTTCCCAAAGGTAATGCTGAAATCCCAATCAATTAACATATTTGAAACAAGATTGGACAAGGCACTAGTTAGTAAATGTATATTAGAGAACCATTCAGCATTGTCAGGGGACCAGGCTAGAAGACTTTAAAAGGTCCTTCCAGCCTCCAGGGGTATTTTCAAACTATTATGAACAATGAGAAATACCGTTACATTTGAGTTGCTGCTTCCTAAGGAACTGCCCCAGTTCTGTACGTATGCACACATTAAAATGAGTAGCATGGGAAATGAAAGGCAGACAGAGGCATATTCTGGGACACAGAGGTAAAGTGCAGTACACTCTCTCTAAAATCACATCAAAACTTAACCCAATGCTAGGCAGAATGCCAGATGACAACTTTATTAAGGAAAATCCAACGCAGGGCCCAGCATTATTTGTTTTCCACATACATTTGCCTTTACTCCTCCTTCCCTAGGGAAGGCACATCCATTTAATTGAATGGCCTCTATAATGGCTACCTTTGGGTGAGGCAATGAGAACCCCTCCTCTGGTCAATTATGTCCTGGACTATTTGAAGGAGCTAAGCCCAGAAGTTCCCAAAGAAGCCCTAAAACTACTTAAACCACAAGATGCCTGGTAGGCATTATAGCAATGGCAAGTCAGGTGAGAGAACTTGACTCCCATCCATGAAGTTATATCTGCTGGTGTGAGAAATAAATGAGGTGTAACTGCAAATTTACAAGCCCCAATTATATTGTATATTTAATATGCAATACTAAATTTCCGGGTGCAATTCAAGGTGTTGATAATGACCTTTAAAGCCCTACATGGTAGTGGACCAGGGTACCTAGGAGACCGTGTTACCCCAAGGACATCTGTGTCTCTAACACCAGGAGGAGGCCCTTTTTGGCATTTGCTCCAGGCCTATGGAACCTCCTGCCAACCGAGCTCCGTCTCCAGGCGGAGCTCCTGCCCTTCAGAAAACTCTCAAAACCTGGCTTGCACAACAGGTGTGGGGTGCCACTAGTGTGGAAAAATCCCCCACCCCGATGGCTTATAAAAGAGCTAGCCTGGGTTTTAGTGGTTGTAGAAGAGAGTATTTTACGGGTATTTTAAGGGTTTTCATGGTTTGATGGTTTTTACATAGGTTTCTTGATTTTATTGTTATGGAATGTTTTTATATTTACACCTGTGAGCCACCCGGAGTCGCCTTGGCAAGTGAGCGGCAATACAAATACAGTCAAACCTCACATAAAGAGTCCCTCCCTTAAAGAGTAACTCGCTTAAAGAGCAGAATTTTCTCTGAATGTTCGCTTCGCTTAACAAATAAAACCAACCAAAAACTCACTTAACAAATAAACCGGGGTTTTCATTCCCCCCCCCCACACACACACACAATTGGTCACTTATAATGGTGTTTTGCTTAAAGAACAAACTCACTTAAAGAGCAATCCTGTGGAACACGTTATGCTCTTTAAGCGAGGTACAACTATATGAACAAACAAATAAATAAATAATAAATTAACTGACTCCCCATTACTTTGGTTAAAAAAAACCACAAATCTAATGGCATAAAGATATTGTAAATAGTTCTGTTTGTAGTTTGGATATTGACTCCTGACTTTTCCTGTCCAGTGTTGGATATACAGGATTGTCATTTATTATTCCCATTGCCTTAGATAAGATGTACCCTTTTGCACATATATAAATTAAAATTTGGCAGTCTTGCAATAAAGCTTTGAAAAGTTTCTTTTTGGGTTACATTTCCCAGAAACCACCAGCTAACACAACCAGTGGCTTTTGCAAGTTCTGGCTTGTAGGGAGCATAAAGTTCTCTCAGGAGTTGGATTCACTCCGCAATCTCCCAGATGGTGTATTTTTATTTTTAAATTCTAACATATCTAATGAGTATCACTGCCGTGTTGCAAAGTTATAAACCAAGTAAGAAAAGAAAGGGGGGAAAAGATTCCAAAGATGTTGTGTGAACAATGCATCTTATTCTTGTTTGTGAATCATCTATACCCACAATCCCTTCCCCTTTGTGTTCCACTGAGGGAATGACCTTCACCCTCTTTGGCACATCCATCATCTGCTGAACTTTTCGTGTTACACCAACCTGATCTCATCGTTCCAAATAAACCTTTGTCCAGGTCCCAGCTTCTCCTCCACTGGGGGATTCTGTGTTTGAGTAAATATTTATCTGTGATGAGGAGTTAGCAGGGGGAGTAGGAAGAAAGACCGCAAGTTCAGCACCTTTGAATGTTAGTGCTGATGGTTACCTTTAAAGCCTATCTATCATTCTAACCCTTACTGTATTTAATAAACTAGTTTCATTTTTGCTTCACACGGCAGTAGATGTTACCTGGGGAATTGGGTAGATCAAAGTTGAGTTTCCATGATATGTCTTTCACAAAGAAAAAAAAGGCAATATCATCTGTGTTTTTTTATGCATACAGTTGTACCTCGCTTAAAGAGCATAACATGTTCCACAGGATTGCTCTTTTAAGCAAGTTTGCTCTTTAAGCGAAACACCATTGTACTGACCAATTGTGTTTTCTAGTGGGGGGGTTTTTTTGCAAACCCCAATTTATTTGTTGTGAGTTTTTGATGGTTTTATTTCTTAAGCAAAGTGAACATTCAGAGAAAATGCTGCTCTTTAAGCAAGTTAATCTTTAAGCAAAGGCACTCTTTATGTGAAGTTTGACTCAGTTGTACCTTGCTTAAAGAGCATAATGTGTTCCACAGGATTGCTCTTTAAGTGAGTTTGCTCTTTAAGCGAAACACCACTGTAAGTGACCTGTTGTGATTTCTGGCGGGGAGGATTGTGAACCCCAATTTATTTGTTAAGCAAGTTTTTAGTTGGTTTTATTTGTTAAGCAAAGCAAACATTCAGAGAAAATTCTGCTCTTTAAGTGAGTTACTCTTTAAGCAAGGCGCTCTTTATGTGAGGTTTGACTGTACTGAATTTGGCTAAAATGGCTGAAATTTGTAGCAAGTGAACCTAACCTTTAATCAGTTTTTGCTTGCCTGCTAAGAAACAAATCTGCCTTCCTATGAATCACCTGCCAGTTAATCCAATTAGTAGAACAAAGGTCTGCAGGTTGTTTATGTTTCTCTTCTAAGGAGTATTTACCACCAAGGGCTTGCCTGGAAAAGTCATAGAGGCTATAGGGGAAAAGGCTTTGTTAAAGAGTACAACTGGGGATCTTGGCTCAGCTCCTTATAGACTCACTAATAACAGAATAGCACAGAAAACTGTCAACCCAGGAGACTAAGGGTGGAAAGGGCTTGAACTGACAGTGACCTTGCATCCAACAGACACAAAAGCCAAATGATGAGCACTATGTTCTGTCTACACTGAGGGACACACTCTGCAGATTTAATTAATCCATACATATAGGGTTTAAACCAGGGATTCCCAATTTACAGCCCGTGGGCCAAACCTGGCTCACGATGCCTCTGCCGCACCCAGAAGTGTGTATATTGCTGCCTCCTGTAAAGCCTACACTCTCTTATTCTGCGAAGCTAACATATTACAGCACCATTCTGACAGCAGCCCCAGCCTTCCCATGTCTCCCCTACAATATCCTCTGAAGCAGTTTTTGCTTTGCATGAATGCATAACGTCGCTGCTGCCGCGCCCCCCCGGCCCCCGTCACCGGCCGGGAGGAGGTTAAAAGGAGCCTCCCTGGACGAGGGAGGGCTCAAAGATGCCGCCACGCGAGACGTCGCTGCTGCTGCCCCCCTAGCCCCCGTCACCGGCCGGGAGGAGGTTAAAAGGAGCCTCCCTGGATGAGGGAGGGCTCGAAGACGCCGCCGTGCGAGACGTCGCTGCTGCCGCGCCCCCTGGCCCCCGTCACCGGCCAGGAGGAGGTTAAAAGGAGCCTCCCTGGACGAGGGAGGACTCGAAGACGCCACCGCGCAAGACGTCGCTGCTGCCGCGCCCCCCCGGCCCCCATCACCGGCCGGGAGGAGGTTAAAAGGAGCCTCCCTGGACGAGGGAGGGCTCGAAGACGCCGCCGCATGAGACGTCGCTGCTGCCACGCCCCCCCAGCCCCCGTCACCGGCTGGGAGGAGGTTAAAAGGAGCCTCCCTGGACGAGGGAGGGCTCGAAGATGCCGCCGCGTGAGACATCGCTGCTGCCGCACCCCCCCGGCCCCCGTCACGGGCCGGGAGGAGGTTAAAAGGAGCCTCCCTGGACGAGGGAGGGCTCGAAGACGCCGCCACACGAGACATCGCTGCTGCCGCGCCCCCCCGGCCCCCGTCACCGGCCGGGAGGAGGTTAAAAGGAGCCTCCCTGGACGAGGAAGGGCTCGAAGACGCCGCCGTGCGAGACGCCGCCAATGTTTGTTGGACCTTGTTGGACTCTCCCTCGGCCAGCCGGCCTTGGAGGGAGAGAAACCTGGGGGCCTTGGGCGGCGATAGAGGATTTTGTATGGGGGGGGTCTTTGGTGGGATATTGTTTCTTTTGTATATTATGGAAGCCGCCTAGAGTCAGGTTCACCTGAGCAAGGGGGGGTATAAATTTGAAGAATAAATAAATAAATAAATAAATAAATAACAGAGCTGAACCTGATTCTGCACCATCTATAACAGGGGTGGCCAACCTTGGCACGCCAGCCGTTCTTGGACTTCAATTCCCAGAAGCCCTGATCAGTAGGTGTGCTGACTTGGGCTTCTGGTAATTGAAGTCCAAGAATATCTGTAGTACCAAGGTTGGCCACCTGTGATGTATAAACTGTAAAATAAGCAGGTGCATGTTTGTATTTATTTCAGTGCTTTCACTCCCTTCTATTGATCATTTATTTATTTATTTTTCTGATTTCTATTGCCACCCAACTCCGAAGACTCTGGGTGGCTCACAGAAAATAAAACCAGTCACATTTTAAAAACCCATAAAAACCCCATTAAAACTGCCACCAAAAATTACTCCAACCCCTACAGATTAAAAGAGATCAAGGCAATACAAATGAGCTGTGCAGGGCACTGAATACCCATTCACTGACTATTGATATTTCTACTCAGCAACGTATCTGACTTCTGGGATTTCAGTAAGCATAGTCTGCACACTCCTGAATCTGTAAAAAGTAGAATGAGGAAGAGTTGGAGTACAGAGGAGAGATTCTGCCCCCTGCATCATTTCATGAGGTAAATCATATCAGGAAGCAGAGCCATGTGCATGTGTCAACAGGTCAATGGCTAGTGGTCTTCCAGACAGTAGGTCCTAGCTTCATTCTCCAGTGGGGCAATCAGCTGGAAGGAGTAGGTGCATCGTGCATGAGTTTTCACTCTTCCTTTCCTTCTAAGTAAGCAAAGCCCTGGCAATGGCGAAAGAAGGGGGCCTCATCTTGAGTTCATGTGGATGAGATGGGCTAATTTGGGCTATGAGTTGGATGTTCTTCATTCTTTTTATATCTATCTATCTATCTATCTATCTATCTATCTATCTATCTATCTATCTATCTATCTATCTATCTATCTATCTATCTATCTACGCCTCCTGGGGCGTAAGCCAAATTTGCCACCCCCTGTTCGGGGCCCAAGATGCCAGCACCAGCACCCACAGCAGCCTCTAGGGCTTCTCAGAATTGAAGTCCAAGAATACCCATATGCCCAAAAAGTGCTGCCCGGGGCATGTCGCCCCCCTGCCCTCCCACGCTATGCCACTGATGATTCTAAGCATCATGCTGACTTCCTCAACATGTTATGCAATTCCATAGAATAAAGGAGTATTCACATTCCTAAACCAGATGCCTCTTCTGGCACCCGTGTCTCCTTACAAGAGTCCCTGTTCCAGGGATATCAATTTCCCAGCCTCTTGCCCTTCATGAAGAACACAGAAGGGGAAAAATTCTACTCTTTTTTTCTTGCAACAAGATTTCCCTACACATATTTTTGTCCCTCCAAAGAAATCCTGTGTGATTTTCCAGATGTTTTACGGCCTTTTCTCCTGCAGAAACACCAATCTGAGTCAAATTATTACAATTACTGATTCTGCAGAAAGGGCATTGAGAAATTTGGCAGTTTCTTATAGGTAAAACTACAAAAAAAAAAAAAAAAAACAAAAGAGCAGGAAAAAGAAAAGACTAAAGGTTTGCAGGAAGCTCAAAGATCTCACTGGTGCCAGAGGGCGTCTTTGCAAAAAAAAAAAATCATTGAGAATGGGATCTATTTTTTTAAAAATCCATCAAATCTCTACCCTGTCTATTCTGTTATCTCATTGGAAGAGTAAATATTAAAAAGGGGCTGATAAGTGAAGCCCTGTCTTTAGAATTTGCCAAGGGATATATTCTATTTGAGTCTTCCTTTATGTATTATTAACACCCCCACCTCCCACCCCATTGTTAATTTGTTTTCAAAGGAAACATATGCAGTAAAACCTCGCATAAAAAGTGCTTCGCTTAGAGAGTAACTTGCTTAAAGAGCAGAATTTTCTCTGAATGGTTGCCTCGCTTAACAACTAAAATCAACCAAAAACTCACTTAACAACTAAATTGGGGTTTGCAATCCCCCCCCCACCAGAAGTAATAATTGGTCACTTACAATGGTGTTTCACTTAAAGAGAAAACTCACTTAAAGAACAATCCTGTGGAACACATTATGCTCTTTAAGCGAGGTACCACTTTATAGGAAAACAAAAAACTCAAAAGCCATTGAAACCCATTTTCAATATTTTGGTTGATTTGTGAGGTTGTATTTTATGATTTTTACTGTACTGTTGCTGTTTTGACTGTAAGCCACCCTGAGTCGCCTCGGCGAGTGGACGGCAATATAAATCTGAACAAATGAATAAATAAATAAATGATACTTGATCACACAAATATATTCTAAGGGATTTCCCCACTCTTGCTCTTGCTCTTGCAGAATTTAAATACTATAAGCATAAAAAGACATTGGGTTTCACATTTATGAATACTTTTTTTTAAAAAAAATCTTAAGTTATCTTATTATGCAAGTGGCAGGTATTTTTATATGTTGCCAAGGCCGATTGGTAAAGATACCAATAAGAATGGTGCTTGGGTGTGTCAAACATAAACAGCCCTGCAACAGCCTCAGTGCTTGTGAATTTATTATTCTCTGTGCATCTAATAGTAGGAAAGAATAACCTGTGCTCTAGGTAACACATAATATTTGTTTTAATCTTGAAACAACATGGCGTGCCATTTCTAAATGATATTTTCATTCAAATAAAACCAGTTTTGGGGAAGGCTCTATTTTAGATTGCATACAAGTGGAATTGAGAAGTCATGACATTTACTATATTACATTTCTAGTTATTGCAAAGTCTTATTCTAAAATATTTTCACTGGATCATTTGCCTTTAAAATGTTAACGTGTCGCTTACCCAGTCACTGGTGTTAGAAAACAGTAATAAAAATGGAAAGCATCACAGGTGTGAGTGAAGAGTATTAAAGATACCAAGCCAACAATGAAACTTACCCATCTCTGTATGTAAATCTCATATAATAAAGTCTGCCCACTTTTGATAAACGGAATCCAGTTTAGTGATTCCTTATCACAGTTGCACAAATGAAAGCATATTTTAACTGCAGATAACCTTTAACTAAGGTGTAACTCTCACAATCAGTGGACAAGGAAGCAAACTTGTTTCTGGGTTGTATGTCTTCAGATTGTACATGGGGTACAGACAACTGAATGTTCCTTCAGACAAAAACAGAACAAACACAAACACAGTTATGTCTGGCATCTCATTCTACAAATCAACTTTGTAATTCATTATGTGAAAGTGTTTGTGTGTGTCTGTTTCAGCATACCATATATTTTAATGAGTTGATCTTCTGGGCTGTCCAGAGGACTGGTCTATTATGATCAATGCTCTCTAACATGGATGGCCTGTCCAACCCACCATCTACTTTGACTAATCCTTTGTCTGAATGTAACCAAGCTCTATATATACATTCCTTCTGCTGCTTTATGTGATTTTGGTATACTAACCACCTCTCTGGGTGTCAGGCCAGTCTTCAAGTCTGGGGGAAGAAGTAGACTATTTAAATTTGTCACCTTAGGTCAAAACCCCAGTTGCCTCAACTTGGTTATGGACCTGAAAACAAACACAGTCCCTGCACATAGAAATTGAGAACATACATCAGAGATGCCAGACTAGAACCCTTCTCCCTGATATCTATCTGTGTGTAGGCGAGGGCTTTTAACATCAACAGAGGCATGCTGTAAAACATGTACTTTCCTAATAGCTCAAGCTGAACAAGTACATAGTACTGAATGAATGAAAAAAATGTAAGTGAAGAAAAACATGACTTAAAATTAAGCACAAGTATTTAATGGAATAGAGAAAGGCAACTGCCTGTCATATGCATGCAGATAGTGTATCCAACACTTTTAAATGATCATTCCCAACTCCTATAGACGCTAAAATGGAGAAAGGACAAAATAACATACAGTAATACCTCGGATAACTCTAAGACTTGGTTCCACAAGTCTTGATGTTATCCGATTTTTAGTGTTATCCGATGCAAGTTAAAATCCTATGGGATGTATCAGATAACGTTAAAGCTCCATAGAGATACATTGTAACCGCACAGGCTTTAGCGGTTGTTATCTGATACATCCCATAGGACCTTAATGTTGTTCAATCCAATTCTCCTCCCCAGATTACTTAACGTTATGCTATTTTAGCGTTATCTGAGGTAAACGTTATCCGAGGTATTACTGTACTAAGAAACTGCATAAGCCAAATGCCAATCTTCTGGGGAGGATCTATGCAGAAACTGCTGCTAAGTACTGCTTCAGAAATATGCTCCAGAAGGACACCATGGATAAAGGTATTGAGAAGATTCCATGGCCTGCCAGGCAGCTGAAAACATCGCTCCCTCCTCTGGGCCCACAACAACGGCCTGAGGGAGAGGATTCCATGGCCTGGCAGGTGGCTGAGGACCTTGCCCCCTCCTCTGGACCACAACAAGGGCCAGAGGGGAGTTAGTCTGTGTTCTGTTTTGGTTGTTTTGTGAGATTGTATTTTATGATTTTTACTGTACTGTTGCTGTTTTGACTGTAAGCCGCCCTGAGTCGACTCAGTGAGTAGCGGCAATATAAATCTGAACAAATAAATAAATAAATAAATAAACACCATTGAAAGATCCATCAGCCTTAACAAGGATGCATTTCCTCTATCTAATTCTTAAAGGAGAACATCCAAGACCAGTTCAGTGTCTTGTGCACCCTATAAACGCAATTAAAATTACCTAGGGAGCTTGTTTCTTCAATAAAAACTTTGTGCTAGGAACTACCTCACCCCAACTCATGATTTAAATCTTTGTGAGAAATATTTGAACATCTCCAAACTGGGTTAAGGAGCTGAAGGAGCAATTTCTTTGTGCCATCCCCAAAATCTTTAATATGCTCATTCTGGATATCATCTTTTTTATGGCTTCATCCAGTTCTACCAATTGAAAGGCAATAGAAGGTGCATTGGATTTGCTCTGAATATCCCTTTGATGTTTTATTTTTCTCATGCTTTCAATGTTCTTCCCTGCCAAGTGAGGTTGGCATGCTATTTGGTTTGGGGTGATATTAGCATATAGAGTCCTTTCATTTGGATAATTGTTCAGTCTTTTCAATAGCCTTCAAGCTTTCTGGAAGCTTCTTCCCACATCAAGTTCTGTTATAGTATCTATCCACTGAGATTTTTTTTCTGCAAGGGTTGAGATTTCTCCCAATAAGGGCAGATTTTTCCCAATAACAGTGTAAATTATACTGGACATTTTCAGTTGCTTCTTGGCATCACCTCATTGCTTCATTCCAGTGACGGTCTACACAGAAACCTCACTGCAGAATGGTTCCAACTCATAGAACATCTTTTCAGGTTCTCTTTTCAATGATTTTCATTTTCTGCTTCTCTTCAGCTTCTTTCTGGGGCCATGGTGCTGCTTGTTCCAACAACTCACCTTGGATTGTGTTGTGGCTGTGCTGAGGTACTCCAGTGAGAACCCTCTAACCAATTACCTTTGAAAATCTCAATAGCTCTCAATGCACTGGCTTGTATTTATGAGCCAAAGGGACTAAACTGAGTGTTAATTAACTGGTCTATCACAGCTGACCTTTGATTCTCCTACCTCATATATAAACACCCGAACCAGCTGTAAACCTGTTAAGGTCCATAACTGCTTGCTTTGTAAAAGTGGGCACCTGGCAGTTTTTCATAGGTAAGTCATATTTATGTAGTATCACTTAGGCCACATTTTGAAGTAACCTCCTTTCTTTATAGTTAACCTTTACAATCATAACAATGCTATATTATATAGCACATTTATTTTAAAAAGGTTGCATATCATTTTAAACAGTTTTTCCTTACTGGCCATTTCCCTTTGGCTGTTTTTTCTTTTAAAATGCTAGAAAAAGAGATAGACAATTCAAATAAGGATAGTGCTACTCCAGAAAACAGTGATGTTTCTAAACTGACTTTGTGCCATTAATGCATGAACAACTATCCATGATTGACTATATAGCAGAATGACCTCAACACATTTTGTAAGAGGTCCCTGAGATTCCGTTGTCAGAAAGAACACAATGATGGTTGGCAACTGATTCTGGGAAATAAGGAAATAAAAGGTAGCAGGGCATTTAGGAAATGTTTCATCCTCAGAAATCTCCCTGTTAACCCATCTAAATAAAGGGCAAAACATTTGCTGAACATTAATAGCTAAAGAAGAATTATACTTAATAAGGACTTCACTAGCAAATAATGAGATTATTTTGCCTCTATCATACCACTAAACATCCACCAAAACATTCCCCACCCCCTTACTGGAAGTAAACTTCTAATGAGTTCCAGTCCCCCCTTATTTTGTTTCCTTTCTCTCCCCTCCCCCTCATTCTTCTGTTGATGGGGTATTTTGGTAGGCTATGGGAATCTCAAGCGTGTTCTACAGCAGGGGTGCCCGAACTATGGCCCAGAGGCCAGCTTTGGCCCCTGATGCCAATTCATTTGGCCCACGAAGCCCTCGTCACTCCTGGAAGTGGAATTAAAATGTGCCTGTATGTGCGTTTTTACTTCCACTTCCTGGAGTGATGACGGCTTCATGGACCAGATGAATTGGCATTGGGGGCCAGATCCAGGCCCTGGGCTATAGTGACTGGCCCCCACAGCCTAAAAAGTTTGGGCACCCCTGTTCTACAGCGAGAAAAGGCAGCCTTTGCACTGTCAAAGTCACGTACTACTTCTTTAAATGTCGGGCTTATAGATAAAATTGAAATTAGAGCCAAGTTTATGAATAGTGCTTATATGTATAGCACAGTATATATGGACATATGTAAAAGGACACAGAAGGAGACTCTCCAAAATATGTGAGGACAGCAAACACATTCAGACACTGTGTTTCCCATTCTTTGGTTTTTGGACTTCAATTTCCAGAAGCCTAGGTTAATTCCCCAAAGCAATGATCAGACAACACACTGACTTAAGCTTCTGGGAATCGAAGCCCACGGAACACAGTTTGGGAAATGCTGAACTAAGAAATGACAGAACCTGTTGTTGATCCTCCCACTCTTGAGACACTATTGGATTGCCTGTGATACAAACAAAGAAGTACATATGAATGTGTTTGTATACATATGTACTGTAGGTCTGCGAAGTATATTAGGTATATTAGGCTTTAGGACTCTAGATGAGAATTGATTTTTTTTAACAAGGGCTATCTACTGAGAAGCAGCCCCTGCAGGGTCAGCAAGATTGACTTCACCCATTGATTTTTGCATGACTTATGACACCAGCAAAGAGCTTTGTGTAAACCTTCCATTTTTCAGTGAGAACTACAAAGGAGACTGTATCAGAATTCTCTCTGTACATGCCATAAGAGTTCCTTTCTCTTCCATGGAATTGAAGCAAGTGGGAGGCCGAAGAGCAGTGCTTACAGCAAGAACTGTACAAAATATGATGTTCCCATTGGTAAAAGGATGATGTTAAAGAGATTATTTCCTCAGTCTCAGCTCACAAATCCTCAGTTGATGAACTTATCCTGAGGGAAACAGGATGGTCTTCGGAGCTGGAAGTATGCTGAAGCATTGCTTTAGATATTGTTTTAGATCAGTGAAGACTAGAGGGATGGCATGTTGAGGTGTGAGGAGGCTGTTTTTCATGGATCAAAGACTTATGTATGTGTTTTGTCGATTTGCCAAGTCACTCCCGTTGCAGTGTTCCAGGATGAATGCAGCCTGAAAGACATCTCCACACTACTTCCCCTCCCTGTTTTAGGATAGTAGGCAGTGAATGGTGGAGATTTACCAGACTCATAGTAAGAACTTTGGAAAGTTACCTTCTAGAACCAGGAGGCAGGGCTAAGAGTTGTTATTTCCAAAGCATATTTCCCAGCAATACATTTTACGAACCAACATACAGGTGTGTGAGCAACACAGGAGCCCTCAGTTCTAATTCATTTGCAGACACCCAGAACATAGAATTAAAATCTGCTATGTCTGTTTGTTTAATTTATTTCACACTTTCCACCCATTAATGGGATCCCATAACATGATTAAAAAATAATTCAACTGAAAATCTGATTAATTATAATATTAAGCCCAGTTACACTGATTATCATATTGGATCAACAACTGAATTACAACAGTTTAAAAGAAACAAAGCATCACAACGTGGAAAAATAAGCAACTCCTATTAGTCTCATCCTCATGAGTTGGGAATTAAATGTTATCTGGGATTGGTTTGACCCAGTTGGCCCTGATGAAGTGGACAGGCTCCTTGGATCTGACCATGCCACCGTCTATGGGTTGGATCCCTGCCCCACCTGGTTAATTAAAGTGACCAAAGAGGAGACAGGTGGTTGAGTCACATGCTTTTGTGCACTCCCTCGTGAAGAAGCCATCGCTCAACCCAACAGTATTGGCCAAGTTCTGCCCAGTTTCCAACCTCCCCTTTGTAGGGAAGGTGTTGGAGAAGGTGGTGGTGCGGCTCTGGATGAAGTGGATTATTTGGACCCTTTTCAGTCAGGGTTCAGGCCCAGATATGGTACTAAGACTCCATTGGTCGCGCTGATGAATTATCTCTGGCATGAGCAGGATGGAGGTAACCCATCCATCCTTGCTCTTCATTTCTCAGTGGTCTTCGATACCGTCGACCACGGTATCCTTCTGGAGCAGCTCCGAGGATTAGGGATCCAGGGCACAGTGTGGTCCTGGTTCTCCTAATTTCTGAGGGGCTGAACTCAGTCAAGGGGGGGAGGGAGGGGCGAGAGGTCCAACCCTAGGCTTCTCCAGTATGGGATGCTCAGGGCTCGGAGCTCTTACCTCTCCTGTTCAACATCTACATGAAGCCGCTGGGGGAGATCATCCGTTCCCCAGGGGTGAAGTATCATCAATATGCAGATGATACACAATTGTACATCTTATCCCATGGTGATCCCAGTGATGCAGTGGAATTCCTATCCAGGTGTCTAGAGGATGTTAGAGTCTGGATGGGGGACAATGAGTTACAGCTGAATCCTGGCAAGACTGAGTGGCTGTGGGTTGGGGGTCCCAAGTTATCTCTGGAGTTACCATATTTAGTTATGAATGGGGCTTCCTTGCTCCAAATGGTTGGCACTGTGGTGCTGAGGGAGGCTGATTATTTGTGATTTTGCCAGCTAAGCTGGGTGGCCTCTGGTTGGGGAAAGTTATTATGGTATACCACTGCCAGTTTTAAAGGCAGGCAGGAGCTATTGCCCCCCCCCTTTTCTCTCTCTCTTCACTGGCCTCCTCCTCAGTCTGGATATGGGTTGGTGATAGGGACAGTTTAATGGATTGTCTTTCTAGTTCAGTTTGGTAGAGGATTATGGGATCCTTTGTATTATTTTAACAACTTTATAGATAGCTGGGAGATGGGGTGGATACAAGAGGTAGAAGGGTGGCAGGTGGGAATCTGCATGCCATGGTGGGTAGGGCCATGGACGGCCTAACTTGGGGACCAGAAGCCCAGCCATGCCTTTGTGGGTGGCAGGGAACCTCAGATTGAATGTAAATCCACAAAGGAGTCCTATGGATTGCCATTCTTGTATTCCCTGTTAAAGTTGGTAACTGGACAAGATTGTAGCTGACATTGGGTAGCATTTGGTTTTCCCTTTGAACGGGATCAATTTCCTAATTCTAACTCAGGAAAGCTGCTGCTGTAAACAATACTGTTGTCTTCCCCTGCCTCAATGTTGTGTGTAGATTATTTCTACAGGTCAGGCCAGCTCAGCCACAGGCCAACAAAAATACCTCTATGTTACATCCCAGTAAGCCAGCTTAGAAGACTGTTAAAGTTGTTGCTATTAAAGTTGCCAAGACATTAATAAAAATCACCATCAGAGAGCTATTTCCATTTTTCAGTTCTTGGTATAGCTTACTGCCAAGGTGACACAAATTGTTTCCATCCCATAAACAGAGTTGAAGCAAAACTGAAATGGATCTAAATGATAAACCATTATATTCAGCATATGTTGGAGTTGCATACAATAATTTGTGCAGACAAACAATGAATCTGACTGTAAAGAACTCTGATTTTTAGGTTTCCAAATGAGTTTTAGGTATAGACTAAGAAAAAATGTCAAAATATGAATGCAAATGATTATATCTCCTGCATATATAGCTATACTTTCTCTCTCTTACAGGTAACAGCTTTCTTTTAAAAATAATCTTAATTTATTATACAGTAATACCCCGGATAACGTTATGACTTGGTTCCACAAGTCATGATGTTATCCGATTTTTAGCGTTGTCCGACGCATGCATCGAACAACGCTAAGAAAAAAAGCCCTGACTTCAGGGACAAACCACTTTAAAGGCAGGCAGGGAAAGAAAGAGACCTCCCTGCCTTTAAAGCCACCCCCCATGCGCAGCTCGGCCACGAGAGAATCCAGCCTTGCCCTGCTTACCTTGCTGCATGCTCCGACAGCCAGCTGGAGGCTTCTGTTTTTCTCTTTCACTTCCTGTAGACAGGGAAGGGGGAAATAGAGAGATGTGATTGGTTCTCTAAGAACCAATCACATTTCTCTATTTCTCCCTTCCCTGTCGTTTCAATACAGGAAGTGAAAGAGAAAAACAAGCCTCCAGCTGGCTGTTGGAACATGCAGCAAGGTAAGCAGGGCGAGGCTGGATTCTCTCATGGCCGAGCAGGCAGTGGGTTGGGTGTGGGGAATCCCCAAACTGCTGGGGGGGGGGGAGGGAAGTGGCAGAGAGAGGAGCTTTGGCCTCCTTTACTTCTTTATGATGATGAATCGGATAATGCTAAAACGAACGTTATCCGGTGCAAATCTTCCCCCCAAATTTGTTGTCGTTATGCGGTTTTAGCGTTATCCTGTACAATCGTTATCCGGGGTATTACTGTATAAGTGTAATTTGCTATTGCTATTATCCTGTTGACAGAGTAATTTTTTTTAAAAAAATCTCTGTCAGGACATTTATCAAGTTTCAGCATGTGTTGTGTTGTTTACAAAGGACTGCAAATCACAAAATACCTAGGGATCACTATTGTTTATGAACAATCACATTTAGACAGTTACCAAAGTGTGAACATCAACGAAATATAAATTTCTGGGTGGGAGGGTTGGAGACAACTCCAACACAGAATTCCTATGATGTTCCAAGGCTGCTGGGTTAAAAAGAAAGATGGAGCTTTTCAACAATTAACTTGCAAAGAAATAATGATCTCCCAACATACAAGTTAAACAGCAAGAGTAATTTGCTCCAGAAAAGAAGCATTAACTGAGAGGCTGACCTTAACTCTGGTTTTCTTCAAGGAGTGTAGCAGAGCTACTGGCGGACTATAGCAATTTTGAAGTATGTCTCATTTTGTTGATGTGGTTCTCTGATGAAGCATGGCATTGTCTGTCATTACTGGGGCTTGTTAGTCTGCAAATATTTGAGATAAGGACTAAAGCGCAGAATGTGTATCATTTCCTGGTGTGCATGAGTGTGTTTTAAAGATTTAGTAAAAAGTTCACAAATTGCTGTTTATTTCTTCACCTCGGATAGCATGCCAAATGTGAGATATAATTTTGCACATTGTTCTGTCTCCCGTACATTTGTCTGCACACTGGTAACATCTTTAGAAAGTTTTGCCAGTAAATTCATGGAGCATTTTTGTTTAACTGGCTGATTCTTGAGTAGCCTTAATTTAGTCAAATGTCATCGCTAAGAAGATGGGCTGTAAACGAGGAAGTCCACAGTTCAAAGCATAGCTGTGCAACATCCCATCCCTGCTTGCCATTTTGGGTCAGAAATGTCAAGCTATTTCCCCAAAGCCAGCACATTTGATTGGAGATGATGCAAATAAATCTCGGTTTACTTTGGAGCATTTCCATACTTCTGAACATGTCCCCTCCAACACAGGAGTTATTTAATGCCTGAATTTCCTTTCCTCCATGCAGGTGACTCATGTATCAAGCCATGGGCACACTTTACCTCAGAATTTCACAGGGCTTGCCTCTGCTTCAGCTACAAGCCAGCTGGACTTCACTGCCTTGGGCTGCCAGAAGAAGCTCAATGAAAAATATAAATATACCCCATGCTCCCAGGTTCTTGTGAAGCTGAAAGCTCAAGGCTTTTTTGTGGCCTGACATCAGAGCAGGGATTTACATCTCTTCCACCATATAAGCTTCACAGTTTCCAAGAATAGGAGTTCCCCTGGCTATCCTAAAGTAAAGGTAAAAGTCTCCCTTGGTTGAAATCCAGTCGTGTCCATCTCTAGGGTGAGGAGTTCATTTCCGTTTACAGCCAATGGCACATGGAACGTTACCTTTACCACCAAAGTGGTACCTATTTATCCACTTGCAATTTCTTGCTTTCAAACTGATAGGCTGGAGGAGGTGGGACAGATGATGGAAGTTTACTGCATTACACAACACTTCGGTCTCAAACTACTGACCACTAAGCCAGTGTGACTGTCCCTGGCTATCTCAGGGGTATCCTAATATATGGAACAATTCTATGAAAATGCAAATCAACATTGCATTTTATCAAACATTTTTCCAGCTTTGACAATGAAAATCTTCCCCAGTTCACCAAATACAGTATAATCATTTCAAAAGGCCCTAAGCTTATTTTTTCAGTGTAATTTTATTTTTCATTTCTGTCACTTGCATTTATTCTGCTACCCATTGAAAAGCTCCAGCTGCAGCTTCAGAGAATTCTAGCTCTAAGATTATTTAATACATTGACTACCTAAGCAGAGAGCCTATGTCTAGCTAAGCAGAAAGAAGGTATCAGGTGAGAGAGCACAGTGGGGAATCCTTGGTCCATTAGGATGATTAACTTGCTTTTTAAGGTGTTCAAGAAAGAGAAAATAAACCAAATTCCAATTTTTTGCAGAATCAGAAAATCTGTCTTTAAAAGTTGACACAAACTGTTGCCGATGTTCAGGAATTACAGAGAAATCTTATTTCTTTTTGTTTTGGGGGACTGAAGCAAGGCTTAAAATTGCTATGGCAAGTTGCATGGACAGCATGTTTTAGACATCCCAAATTTGAAATCCAAGATTCTCTTCCTTACATGAAGATCTGTCACACTGTCCTGAGACTTGAATTAAAATACAGTAATTATCTGACTAGGTTTAGCACCATTGAGACCTGGCACAGACACATGTCATTCTCTTTTCTTTTTTATTCAGAGAGCTGCACTCACCAGATTCATGCCGAAATTGTGCTCACCTGGATAGAGACTGGGCTAGACAGCTTCATAGTCTCACAACCTGTTGGCCCCTTTAGGGAGTCAGGTTAGTTAACTGTCACCTGACACTCAGCATTGAGTCACTGGCTGTACAGTCTACTCCATCACCACAGCATGATGTCCGGCCAGACATGACGAGACCAATAAGGACACTGTGAAACCAAAAACAACACCTGGAAAAGTTATTGTAGCACCAATGGCTAGTGATACATTAGTTGAAAAGATTAAAGCTCAAATGAAAATGACAGAAAGAGTCCGACTGCCAAAATTGCTCCTTATCTATATCCAGAGAGAAGGGAAGGCCAGTGAAGAGCAATACCTAAAGGACTCACTAGATATTTGGAAATTTTGGACTTATTAGACTTGAACATCCTAACTCTAAAAAAACCAACAACACACCCTCTACTAGGAAATGCATATATGCTCAGATGTTAGCTTAAAAGTTCTTAGGCCCAACAACAGCAATGGCAATAGCAACAGCTATGACAACAAGTCAGAAATTATTCTGGGTTGAAAGGATTTTTGCTGGAGAAACTCTGCTCAGGAGGCACCCAAATGAGGCTTCAATTCTGGGAATTGAAATCCAAAAACCAAAGGATGACAAACACTACTCTAGAGACAAGCTTGATTTGCTTGAAGTTTTACTTGTTTGTTGTTTTGGGAGTCCAGGATATCTACAACATTCTCCTTAAGTACTATACAGTGGTACCTAGCTTAAAGAGCATAATGTGTTCCACGAGATTTCTCTTTAAGTGAGTTTGCTCTTTAAGCAAAACACCATTGTAAGTGACCAATTGTGACTTATGGCAAGGCAGGGATTGTGAACCCTGATTCGCTTTCAGAGAAAATTCTTCTCTTTAAGCGAGTCAGTCTCTAAGGGAGGCACTCTTTATGCAAGGTTTTATTGTACTTCAAATTAATAATCCCCCCTCCCCTGGTCAGTTTACTTTACTGACCATGAGGATGGAAAATAAAAGTTAGGATGATTTTGGTCTTGGTCTCCAGTGACACATCCTTACAGTTATTTACTTATTTAATTAATAAAAAATTAATTTACTAGAAATATTTTCTAACTCCTTCATTGCTGCCCTGCCAAGTCTCAGTCTTCTGATCTCTTGGCTGCTTTCCCTGTTTGGATCAAACCAAGATATAAAAAAATATTTCACTATTTTAATTTCTTCATTATCAATGTTAAAGTTGTGTAGTTCTTCTGTAGAAATTATTATGGTCATCTTAATGTTCAACTACAGCCGGCCTGCCGGCCTGCCTCCCTTCCTTATATATGAGAATGTTGTGTTTAAAGAAGTGCAGTGTAATTCATAAACACTCACACTAACCCACTAACCATTTGTAAAGAAATTTTGTGGGTGATGGTGGTGGTTTAGAAACATTCCAAACACACCACTCAGCCACAATCTTCAACTGCTTGGGTTGGGTGATTCCTGAGGCAGGACTTCCACTCTCTTGGTTTTCTGACCCTTACTACTACATGGAGGCAAAATGTCCAGAGAGACAGGGAACAAAACTTGCCAGGAACATGTTCTCTAAGCTAGCATACCTGCCCTGCAATGCAAAACTTCCAAAACACACCCACAAAATATGCATTTGGTAGCTAAACTAAGACAAGCTCTGAATTTAGTACCACATAGATCCTTGAAATCAATAAACCAGATTGTCAATAAATGTTTATGTAGTTTATTGGGAAAAAAACATTCGAAATAAAAGAAGTAGATTTATAAAAACAAATTCAAAATTTCTAACAATAAAGCTAGAAGATGAAGCCATTGCATCTTGTTTAGGAAGAAGGCAAGAAAAGATCTATCCAACAGAATATAACATAAAACAAATAAGCTATGGTTCCAACATCAAATGCCTTCTCCCTTCTTTTTTCATACTCAACCCCCTTCTTCTAGACTTTTCCACCAGTTTTACTCCTAGGTGTTTCCAGATCTTCAGTAATTTCTAGAAAGTAACTTCTGCTATACTATTGCCTCCATCCAGTTGGTACCAGGCTGTTATAAATTAGTAGACAAAACATCTTCTTTAACAGACTTGAGGAATCAACTACTTTGAAAGATAAATCCCACCTGAACTGAGTTCATGATTTCACATGCCTTCACTTTACCTATCCTTTTCTGTCTGGCAGCTGAGATAACTAGGCCTCTGAACAACGTACAGGAAGGCAAAATAAACTCCATTTTAGACAGCTGAACAATTTCATGACCCATGGTTACTAGTCTTCATGGTACAACAATACTTACATTTTTGTTTTGGCTGAAACAGATTAACACAGTCACATTTCTGAAAACCAAGGAGATGATCCACTATGTAATCTACATTCCCTGACTCAAAACTCAGCTTAATTTCTAAAGAACAAATCTCTCACTACTGCATGTCTCTTCCCATTTCCCAGGAGGCATATCGTTCATAGAAGAGAATGTCTTTCTCCATCAAGGAAAAGGGATCTTCTAAGAAGACTTTGGGCTTCCTGGGGGTGAGGCTTCTCCGTGGGGAGGTGGGTGGGGCCTATTAAATTGGCCCACCCCTGGTGACTGCTGGATCCTGATGGATTCCAAAGGGAACTGGGGGATATTCCTCTGTACCGGAGTAATGATTCACCTGAGGAGCTGGTTGACCTCTGGAATGAGAGGGCAGTGGCGGCCTTGGATGTAATCGCTCCACTATGGCCTCTCTGTGCTCATGGGCACCATTTGTCACCATGGTTCACGGAGGAGCTTAGGGTGCTCAAACGGGCTAAGAGACGCCAAGAGCACCGCTGGGTGAAAACACGAAGTGAGTCTGACCGAACACTAGCTAAAGCTACTATTAAAGCCTACTTAGTGGTGATGGAGGGGGTGAAATGCCAGTATTTCACCTCACTCATTGCCTCCGCCCAGCTACACTGTTCCAGGTGACAAGGTCCCTCCTGGGTAGGGGGTGGCAGGTGGCAGGGGTCAGCTGATGTTTTCGTGGATTATCTGACAGAGAAAATTACTCAGATTCGCCTGAAGTTGAATCCTGGCGTGGAAAACATAGAGCTGGGGTTGTCTGAGGTACAGTCTTGCCATATTATCTGGGATCGGTTTGATCCAGTTGTCCCTCAGGAAGTGGACAGGCTCTTGGGAGCTGTCTGTGCTACTGCCTGCACATTAGACTTGTCCCGCCTGGTTTGTTAAGTCTGCCCAGATGGTGACTGGCTGCTGGGTCGAGGCAATTATTTCGACTGGTATCCAACCTACCATTTTTGGGTAAAGTATTGGAAAAGGCAGTGGCATTGTGGTTACAGGAGTTCCTGGATGAAGCAGATTATCTGGATCCTTTTCAGTCAGGATTCAGGCCTGGATATGGGACGGAAACTGCATTGGTCGCGGTGGTGGACGATCTTTGGAGGGAGCGGGAAGGCGGACATCCAACTGTCCCAGCTCTTCTTGACCTCTCAGTGGCATTCCGATACCATTGACCACAGTATCCTTCTGGGAAGGCTCCAAGGATTGGGGATCCAAGGCACAGTGTTGGCTTGGTTTTCCTCATTTCTGAGGGGACGGACCCAGTCGGTGTGGTTGGAGGGTGAGATGTCTAGTCCTAGGCAACTCCAATACGGGGTGCCTCAGGGCTTGGTGCTCTCACCTCTCCTATTTAATATCTACATGAAACCGCTGGGTGAGATCATCCGTTCTCATGGGGTGAGGTATCATCAGTATGCAGATGATACCCAACTGTATATCTCAGCCCGTGGGGACCCTAGTGATGAGGTGGAAGTCCTTTCCAGGTGCCTGGAGGCTGTCAAGGTCTGGATGGGGGACAACGGGCTACAACTGAATTCTGGCAAGACTGAGTGGCTGTGGGTTGGGGGTCCTGTGTTATCTCGGGAACTACCACCTTTGGTTCTGGACTGGGCAGTCCTGCCCCAAACAGACCTGGTACGTAACTTGGGGGTCCTCCTGGACTCGTGACTACTGCTCAAAGAGCAGGTGGCAGTTGTGGCCAGGAGGGCCTTTGCATAACTTCGTGTGATTTGCCAGTTATGGCCGTTCCTAGACCAGGACTCCTTGCTCATGGTCACACATGCCTTGGTCACCTCCAGACTTGATTATTGTAATGCGCTCTACATGGGGCTGCCCTTGGTGACCATTGGAGGCTTCAGCTGGTCCAGAATGCAGCTGCATGAGTAGTGTTGGGATGCGGACATTATGCCCGTGCCTCACCGCTACTGAGGGAGCTGCACAGGCTCCCAGTTTGCCTCTGGGTACAATTCAAGGTGTGGGTTATTACCTTTAAAGACCTTTATGGTAGTGGTCCAGGTTACTTGAGAGACCACATCGTCCCAAGGACATCTACCCGGCCCACCAGAGCGGACCGGAGAGGCTGTCTAGTTGTACCATCAGCCAGAGAGGTGCATCTCTCTGGCACAAGAAGGAGGGCCTTCTCGATGTCTGCTCCAGCCCTGTGGAACCTCCTCCTGATAGAGCTACGCCTGCAGACAGAGTTGCTGTCCTTTAGAAAAGGAGTGAAAACCTGGCTGGCAGGTCTGGTCTGGGGAGTGGATGGTTCAGTTTTCCCAGCCAGTTGGATGGTTTGACCCCCAGTACGTCCAAGTTATAATACCTAGCTTTTAATTAAGTTTTTAAGCTTTTTAAAGTTTTTAATTTTTAAAGTGTTTTTAAAATTGTTGGAAATCGTCCTGGGTCCCTTCGGGGAGGAGGGTGATAAACAAATAAAAATAAATAAATAAATAAATAAATAAATTTCCATCTTCTGCAAAATGATGGCATCCTTTCTCAGTAATCCACAACTATAAAAGAGCCATGGGACTGAGACATCTCCTGCTAACCTGAGGGTCTCCTTTAATTGTTTTTCTGCCTTTGTCTACTACTTTGGGTCAAAATGCTTAGGATTCAAGAAATGAACATGTTTTGTGAGGGCCCAGGGTTCATTGTATCCAGTGTATCAACCTATGATCATGACATTAACTTGGCAGAGTATTTAAAAAGATGTACAGTAAATGTATAGCTATATTAAATTTCCCAGCTGAAACAATAAGGTACTGCTGTGGTTGCTATTTCAAGTAGGTGTTTAAAATGGTAACAAGACCACCCCTCAGCAACAGCTCCTCACAATGATGAACATTTTTGTTTTTGTGAGTAATAATTACCCAGTTTTCAAAATATTTTTATCTTTTAGTTTTGAAAGGTCATGCTTCAAAACTTTGAGAATGTTTTGATAGAAATCGATATAGTGAAGGTCAAGCTTTCCAAAAAAAAATATTTTGTATGTTTTATTTATTGGAATTACAGCATTACAAATGACTCACATGGGATAAAAATAAAAATTGTAGTACAATGTCATGTCCTTTCTAGAATAAAAGCAACCCTGAATATTATAGTCTAAAAGAAAGATTTAAATACATCACAAAAACTGTGATACTCTCCTTTTCACCCCAATTAATCCACAGTTAAAGCATTCCCTTCGTTCTAATGTATTTTGTCATAAGAATGCCAGAAATGTTTCTCATTCTCAACAATTTTGCAACTCTCAGACTTGCTGAGATTCCTGGCTGAGACTTTTCCTTGGACCAGTGAGATTTCCTAGCTTTTCACAAAAACAACATAAAAATATTGTTTTTCCATTTCCCCCTTTTTGCCTGTTCTTTTGTACATAAAACTTACAAATTCTGCACAGTTCAGTGCCCTTTTGAGGAAATCCTGCACAGAAATTGTAGGGGGATAAATCTTGGTTGTTTTTTTCTGCAGAAAATGACAACAAAACATCCACAAAAATCAAGTGAGGTTGCCCATGAGCTCTTTCAAGGCATAGTTTAAACAACAACAACACTAACATACAAAATTTTCACTGTGAGAGGAAAACAAATATTTTTTACTTCTCTATTTCTCATCAAGGTTGCACGATTCACATCCTTTTTTTTTTTTTACATTATTCCATTTATAATGTGCATGCCCTATAACTGTGATAAACTGCTCTTGCTCTTGCTCTTTCTGTATACACCAACTCTGCAGCTTCATGCTAGAAATTGTACAGCCTAGTAGGCTGAAGGACCAGGCCTATTGCTTCAAAATATTACCTCTTCTGATCTAAAACTTCCCAAGTTTCTGGTATGGATTTGCCATGCTGGGTGGAGGATGAGTTAAATAAGAACTTTTCAAAGATCTGGTCAGGCCAGGTATAAATATCCCTATCCTGGATTTTTATCCTTACTAGCAAAGAGCCTCATGTATGCAGATTGAATAAAGCACTCTGGCCAGAATCTGGTTTGCTCACACAATTATGCTAAGGGTGATGGCACAAACAGTCCCACTCTTCAGGATCGGCTTGTATTCCTGCTCTCAAACTGGCTGCAAGAACTGTTGCTTTGTCAATTGCACACCTGGCCACAGAAAGGAGACCTGATTGGGAGTTGGGTAGGAATGGGGAATTGCTATGGGATGGACTTGGTTGATTTTCCCCTCCAATTGAAATGTGGCCACCAAATCACACAGATCAAGTCATAGCAAATGCAACTTAACCAAGGTTTACACCCTAATCTTGACATAAGTGCATCCTGACACACAGACATCTGTTTCTGAGAATGTTTTTACTAATTAAAATCATGTAAGACTTTTTACTCAAAGTTATTTTGATATACCAATGCACATTGTTTTTGAAGCACTATAGAGAAAGCTGTATGAACGATCATAGGAAGATTAATTTTGGGTGGCATTTTATCAATATTCAGGAGCACATAAGCTAAAGTACAAGACAGTTAGAACAAACTACATTTTGTATATATATATATCTGCAAATGACACTTGTACTTGTAGAAAGAAGCAAATACAGTACTTGAAAAAACTTCTAATGAAAGTAGAAAGCAAAAAATCAGGACTTGTTCTTTATCCATCCAGTGCAACACCTTTACATTAGCCACATGATATCCAACTCATGATATCCTTACTAGCTGACACAGAATAAATAGGGTTTCTGGAGGTCAGACGGATGAACCATATGCTATTTCATGCCCATTTGGCATCCCTGTGGCATTTCAACCTCAAGCAACTCTATTTCCAGTATTGTGAAGTGGCTTCAAGATAATGACAAATGCAACACTTCCCCTGCTCCTCTGCAGTGGAGCAAGGGAAGTGTTCAGGTTGACAGTATCCTGAAATAGCTTTCTTATTAAGCCACTTCTAGAAATTCCAATCAGAAGGATGCTTGTCAGCTTTGAAAGCTACAAGGCTTGATTTTGGTCCATTCCCAGCATTCACATGCACTCAGAACAGACTAAACTAGAGCCTAGTAGTTCTCTGCTCTAGAGATTATATCATGTGGTTGCTGGATAAAAAAGTGGACCCACCCACCCCTGCAATGCACAAAACAATGGATCATACACCTGTCTGAAATGACCACTGAGACTCCAAAGGGCCACTATAAAGGAACTAGAAAAGACAATTGAGTGTAACAATGTGTCAGTGTAGGCCATGGCCAAGATCATCTACACTACTGTATTTTCAGTTGCTACTTACAGATTGAAAAGCTGGATAGTGAAAAAGCCACCAGGATAAAAAAATATTTTGTTCAAAATGTTATGGTAGAGAAAAGCTTTGCAGATAACATGGAGTGCCAGAAAGATGAACAAGTGGGTCCTAGATAAAATCAATCCTGAGCTCACTCTAGAAGCAAAAATGATGAAATTGAAACTGTCATTCATTCATTTCATTCATTTCATTTATTCAATTTATATGCCGCCTTACTTGGTGAAAACCGACTTAGGGCGGCTCACAACATACAATCGAATACAATGCAACAGTTCAATAGAGCAAAACAATGTCGTAGTATAATCAAGTATCATACATCAATAATTCAGAACAATAAAATATCATAAAATACAGTACAATAAAATAAAGCACCAAAAATACATCGTAAAGTTACAAAAAATAATAATACAAAAAACATAGGAACATTACACAAAATATTACAAAGGAAAAATGTAAAAGAAAAAAAGGCTGGGCAAGCACAGGGTAGAGTCTCGAAGTGGTGGTGGTGGCCTCCTATCTATACCAGCCACAAATTAGTCAAGGGGTGGCTGTGGCAAAAAATCCCACTGCCCGATGCCAAGGTGGCCTTTAAAGCCCCTGGCTGGGGCAGGGACCTGGACACAGGTGGAGAAGGTCCCCCAGTGCTGGTTGCCATGGTGGCCCCTCTACCCAGCCACAGGAGGTTCACGGGCAGTGGCAGTGAGGAAGTCCTGCCACCATGGCGGCTTTTGAAGCCCTGGCCAGGGGCTTGGTCCCAGGAGCAGGTGGAAAGTGTCCCAGGACTTCTTGTTGTTGTTGTTGTTGTTGTTGTTGTTGTTGTTGTTGTTGTTGTTGTTGTTGTTGTTGTTGTTGTTGTTGTTGTTGTTGTTGTTGTTGTTGTTGTTGTTGTTGATTCGATTTATATGGCACGCTACTTGGTGAAAACCAACTCAGGGTGGCTCACAACATACAATCGAATACAGTACAATGTAACAGTTCAATCCACTATCATAACATCATAAAATACAGTACAACAAAACAAATAGATACAGTATAATCAGAGTACAAGCCATAAACAATACTCAGTACAGAATAGACAACACTATATAATCATAATACAATACAAAATACCATCCCAATGTTAATCTACATCCTTTCTACCACAACCGCCATTAAGTCCTGATGGTGGCCTCTCCACCCAGCCACCAATGGCTCCTGGGCAGTGGTGGAGGCGAGGCTGCCCCTCATTCTGCGCCCCCATCAACCTATTGTATTGTAATGTAATGTATTGTTTGTAAGCTGCCCTGAGTCACTATGGTGAGTGGGTGGCAATATAAATTTAAACTAATAATGATGATGATGATGATGATGATGATGATGATGATGATGATGATGATGATGATCAACTGCTTTGGCTACCAAATGAGAAGATAGGACTCACTGGAGAAACTGGGAAGTTTTAAGGCAAAAGGGGATGGAGACAGCAGAAGATGAGTTGGTTTGACAGTATTGTTGACACAGTGAGTGTGGATCTGGGTGGACTCCAGAGGATTGGGGATAACAGAGGAGCCAGGCATGATGTGTTCCATGGGACTGCAGAGGGTCCGACACAGCTGTGCGACTGAATAACAAAATGAAGCCAGAGTTCCCCTTTCCAGATATAGAAGGAACCTGGATGTTAATATAAGCTAGCCTGCATGCTGATGCTAACACACAATAGAAAGAAAGATGGATAGATGCAAGGGAAGAGAACATGATCATAGTGTTTGTCCATTAATTAATTAATAAACCATGGTTTTCAGAACCTATGGATAAATGCTCTAACATGGCAATGCATGCTTCAGATATGGACATGCTTTAAGAATGTTTTGTGTGAATCAATGTCAAGACACCATGTCAATATGACTCGAACTAAGAAAGCTTATAAAAGTTACTTTTTTAAGCTGTAGTACCCAGATTGACACATTTAGCATGGACCTTGCCTCTACTGCCTAGGCAAGTTGCGAATTTGCAATTCAAAAAGTAAAAATTCCAAGCTCTGGAGCAATCGTTATTTTCACTTACATGCCATTCATAGTGCTGAGCACTCTCTGGTCATTTCACAAGGTAATTATGCAAATTATAGGATGGAAAGCTGAGTCAACCATAAGCCTGTTGTGGTTGAACTCAGATCATGAGCAGACTGTGAACTCAGATTGTGAGCAGAGTATTGACTATAGCAGGGGTCAGCAAATGTGGTTCTCCAGCTGTTATTGGACTTCAATTCACAGAAGCCCTGATCATCAGGTGTACTGTCTTGGGCTTCTGGGAATTGAAGTCCAAGAACACCTGGAGAGCCAAGTTTGCTGACCACTGGACTATAGTATTGCAGCTTAATCACTGCACCAAGGTTTCAGCAGAGAGGTCTGGCTGCAGATGAAAATAACATCTGTTTACTTTCTTCTCTAGTAATGTCTCACAACAGAAAATGGACAGTTTGGTGGCACTGTGGAATGAGCAGAAGCAAAGTAGAAAAGGAGCACCTAGTTAAACATATTCGACTACTATTTGTTGCTGGTTATTAGATAAGGGAGAGACACAGGTAGCTCGCGTGCCTCTTGTACTGTACCATCTAGTTGTGACCTGACAGAGCAGAAAATGGATATTATTCACCAACATTATTGTACACATGTGAAACATGTAATGTGGTGAGAGCCCTTCTGCCTGATTCTTAACTGCTGGGCTGCAACCACTAGTTCACACTGTTCCCTCTGTAAGCTCCTATAGCAGGGGTGCCCAAACTATGGCCCCAGGGGCCAGGTCTGGCCCCTGACACCTATTCATCCAGCCCACACCACCTTAATGTCTCCTAGAAGTGGAAAAATGCACCCCTATGGTAAGGGTGCTGTGGGCCAGATCTGGCCCCCAGGGCCATAGTTTGGGCACCCCTCAACCATGTGATGGGCCTGTAACCTGAAAAGTTTGGGCACCCTGTCCTATAGGAATGTGAGTTGTTTAGGGGTTTTTTTTTCATATCTTTATAAGCCCTTAAATGATATTATAGCAAATAAATTAGAAATCGTGGGGGGGGGGGGGGATAGGAAAAAACAGTGTAATAAAGACTACTGTACAAGGTAAGACCTTTTAAAAAAGTCTCCGTCTGGATTTGTTTTATGAGGCAATACATCATTCCCTTATCAACAATGCATCCTTCTCCCGTTTTTCATAACTACAATGGGTGAGCTTCAAGTGCCTCTGGTTCCTTCAGCTGAGCCTGAATGATGAATAGCTGCATTATTTGTTGTTATCCGACATGCATTCCGTTTTCTTTCCAGTGAAATCAATGGGCAAACCTGCGTAGGTCACAACATGGGCAGGGACCCACCTCTTTGTGTTCCACGACATGTCAAAATGATAGCTATACATCTAGGGAAATGAGTTTTAAGATGCCATTAGAGGACTCCTCGGACACAGAGAAGAATTTGTGAATAATTGTTAGGGACCGTAAAGCTAAGAAACTGAAGCTCCAGCATCTATTTTAAAGATGGGAAAGAATAAAAGAGTTCATAGAAAGCTGCATTTATATTACCTCTCAAGATGACTGAACTTTTGATATTGAAAAGGAACTAGCAAGATGTTTCAGCTTTAAACAATTACAATCAAAAGATCCCACAACAATCCTTAAGCGATAATGAAGTGTGATAATAAAAAGTGAGCTAAGGTTGAGCGATGACTTTTTTTAAGTTCATAAGAGATTAATAAAATTAACATATTTTTTCAGAAGCTTGATGGAAGGCACTTGAAATTCTTGTTCTTAAAACACACATACACACACATACCATGGAATGAGGTGTATGCCCATCCAGATTGAAGCGCTTGAACACTTTCTTCTTCAAAGTCAGTCTTTGTATTTTTGTGTTTTAACCCAGTTTGTGGCACCACTTCATTTGGAGTTGGTACTTCTTCTTTTTATCTATCAGCTCTTTGCCTTTAATAACTGTGTGAAATGAAGGTGTAACCTTCCCATACTGAATTTAGCCAGTACAGTCAAACCTCGCATAATGAGCATTTCACTTAGCAAAAAACTCCCATAACTTGCAAGTTTTTTGCAAAGTGGTCTGACACGCATAACGAATTTTTCGCTATGTGAGTCGGAATTTTCCCTATGGAAAAACTTGCATAACAAGTGTTTCTATGGGGAAAACTCGCATAACGATTTTTTTTTTTTGCTATGCGAGTTTTCTCCATAGAAACGCTTGTTGTGCGAGTTTTTCCATAGGGAAAAGTTCAACTCGCATTTAGCCAGTACAGTCAAACCTCGCATAATGAGCGTTTCGCTTAGCGAAAAACTCGCATAACTTGCAAGTTTTTTGCAAAGTGGTCTGACACGCATAACAAATTTTTCGCTATGTGAGTCGGAATTTTCCCTATGGAAAAACTTGCATAACAAGCGTTTCTATGGGGAAAACTCGCATAACGAATTTTTTCGTTATGCGAGTTTTCTCCATAGAAACGCTTGTTGTGCGAGTTTTTCCATAGGGAAAAGTCCAACTCACATAGCAAAAAATTTGTTATGCAAATCAGACTTGCATAGCAAATTTTTCGCATAGCGAGCAACCTCACAGAATGAATTAAATTCGTTATGTGAGGTATGACTGTACTGTTGGTTGAGGGGGGGAAAGATTTTAGTTCCATCTCAAGGGACCATGTCAAAAATCAGGAATTTCCTGATAGAAAACAATGGTAAAATATTAAAAAGTGGAAATAAAATAATTCTAGAGAAAGGGAAGTTGAATTCTTCATCCATCTCTATTGAGAAGTGTGGGGATGAAGTTCCATGTTAGCTATAGACTTCCAGCCTTGGTTCTCCCACTTTAATCTGTACAATGGTATAGTCATAGCCTGATCTAAAGAGTTTCAGAGGGGACTGCTCAGATATTTTAACATTCAAGTATTTTAACATTCAACAGTTATTTTCTTACATTTGAAACATATTTTCACAGTGGAAACTCAATAGTTGAACACTTGGCTCACATCTATATGATAAGAGGAACAAAAATGAACCCCTCATGCTGTTGTCATGAGACTGAGGTGTGAGGAAAACCTCTTTCCTTTTGCAGAATTGTCTCTATGTAAGTACTTTTTTCTTTGAGAAATCTTTGGGTACTCCACTGTCTCCTTCCTGCAAATGAAACTCTCATCTACAGAGAATTATTACAATTCCTACACAATATGTCATCTTTCCTGAGCAAGATTTCCTACACAATATGTCATCTTTCCTGAGCAAGATTTCCGCTTAAAAAGGATTGAACTTTGGTAGTTTCTTGCACAAAAGAACATGTGTGAGTTTTTTTTAACAAAAAAAATGAGAACAGGGGTCTTGTTTTCATGTGACACTGGGAATCTCACTAACACAGAAGGAAGTTGTGGTCAGGAGTCTTAACATAAGGATGGGATTTGGAAGATCACCAAGAAGAGAAATTCCACACTGCTACTTAGACGTTTGTTCTAAATCATCACAGAAAGATAATGGTGTATAGCTGTACCAAACTGTAAGTTGATGTTAATGTGTTACTTAACATGACCGTATTTTGCTCTTTCTATTATTGTTCACATGCCAAGAATGGGAAACTCATTATTCGGTGGAATGAACATCTCAATATCCACCGATCCATTACCTTCCGTCCATTCATGATGGAGTCTTTCTTTGTCCCCTGTTGGCAACCAACTGTGGGGCAGTTGGGAGGGAGAAAATAAATGTTCATTTTCTCCCCCACTATAAAGGCAGAAAAGACTTTGGGAAGATATGAGGATAGATGAACAGAGCAGATGAGAGAGATAAATTTCACAGTCTAATTCTAAATAAATAACCAAATTGCAGGACTACAAATCTCTAGTAAGATAATATTTGTATAGAACTAAATACATACTATAACAGCAGATACATGGGAGAAAAGTTCACAGCCTTCAGTTTCTCAGGCAAAGTTATCAAGTCTTTTTTATGACTTCCCTCCCCCTGACATAACAGAGAAAATAAAAATATTTCATTTTTTAACTGTCTCTCCAAATTTCAATGTATTTACTGAATATTGTGTGGCAACAAAGAAACCTTCAACAAAAATTGTGACAAGTAGTATGCAATACTAATTTGACAATAAGGTTCTTGGTAAGTTTTTGTCCTAGTTTTTTTATCTTCATTTTTCTTTTCTTTCTCTTTCACTCTTTCCGCTGAATGCCTGAGATATTAATTTTCAAGCTAAACATGCCATTCTAATTGCAGATTTAAGCCTCGGATAATGAATCCTGTTTCATACAAATTTCATGTGACCTTTGATAAACAGTAAACCGATATGTATTATTCAAGAAACTGAAAGTTAATAAAAAGGAAGGGAAATTGCTTTGCATAGGATAAGGACTAAATAAGAGGGGTTTTTTTTTAGAAAATATTGTTCATTTGACTTAAGAGTTTACTGTATCAAACCCAGATATTATTTTCAACATGTAATGTTACCAATCTCTAAGGCTGATTATCAATGTTGACACTGAATAGACCAATTTCTGGCTTCATGTTTACTTAATTGGTATGCTATTTGGCTGCCAGCACTTCAGTCAGAGCTAATAACTAGGGTGGAGCAACTGGAAGTTTGACCCAGGATGGTGCAAATTACAAGGCACAAAATGTTGCTGCTGAAGGGAACAGCTTGCAGGGGTCTCTGTGTTGGACCGGCAGTGACAACTCCTTGTTGAACAACCTTGAATGCAACTTCAGGCTTTACACAACTTTCTTCCTCCTGCCTTGCCCACAGTCCCATTCAAAGGTCTTGGCTTCTGAGGGGGTCTTCAGTTGATGTAGCATTCTCTTGAGTAGGGTCCACCCAATAAGGATTGCCAAAGCCACCTCTTCCACAAAGTACCTGAATGTCAATTCTCTTTCCTCATGCTGCTTCTTTGCTTCTAGTCCTCTTCATCCACTATCCACTCTTCACCAGTGATGGGATGTAACAGGTTCTCACCAGTTCACCAGAACCGGTAGTAACTTTCCCCAGTGTCCCGGAGAACTGGTAGCAGCTTTTTTTGGGAACCACCTTCGGGGCTTACCTTTTCAGTGGTTCCCCCACTGCGCAGGTGTGCCAAGCACTTGGTGTGCATGCACGCCTACAGTGCTTGCTGCATATGCACAGCCTCCTTGCTATCCTCACAAGTGGGGAGGAGGAAGAGAAGCTGTTATGCTAGTCCAGTGTGTTACGCAGTGACACTACACGGGGAGAGCTCTGGTAACAGTCTTTCCAAGGAGGATCCAAAGTACAAGGTCTAAAAAGAAAGCCAAGGTCTGGTTACTGGTTTAGTTGAGAGCAAGTGTCTAGTCCGATGAATGTCTGGGGGCATCATCAAAGTTAGCAGAGAAGTTTGAGTCCAGTCACAGCAGTCAATCATGGAAGCCAAGCAGGGTGTTGGCCTTTGCACAGAGAATTGTACAGCCATGTAGCCAGTGCAGAAGTGCTTAAGAGGCCTCCCGGTTAAGGACTGTCAGCATGGAGCCTCTGCTGGGAGTGACCCCCCCCCCCACAACTTTTTGATGTAGCTGCAAGTCTTTTCAGCACTATTCTCTGGTTGAGGGATAATCGCTTTCAGAATCAGGTTCCTGATATGGCGGGTCCTGCTTCCAGGAATGCAGAACTGAGCCAGGAGCAGGCTGTGACTCCTGATCTAGATCATCTTCAGAGTCTGACGAGTGCTGGATCATGACAACTTCTTATCATAAAATTATTCTTGAATACTAAAAAGGAGAGAAGAAAGAGGGAGAGAACTTCATATTTAAACGGTCTCTTCTGTCTCCTTCCCACATATGCTAATTTCATGTGTACCAAGGTTAAGCAATAAGATAGTCAAGCCCTGGGTGTCAAAATGCCCAGTTATGACCCTGAGTCCTAGTATTTTTTACTCTCAACAGCAATTCAATATCTTTATTTAATTATCAAACATCTTATGTTATCTATCTATGAAACAACAGCTCCAGGTGCTGACCTTGAGGATGGCTTGAAAGTCTTTAACTAAAAATATAGCCTTCTTGGTGGTGGTACCAGTACTATGGAATACACTACCGGTGGAGCTGTGCTAGGCCCCATCACTGGCTACCTTTATAAAACAATTAAAAAGTTGTTTTTCAGGGCATTGTTCCGTCCCGATGCCCTCAGACACCAATTATTTTAGTTTAGTTTAGTCTAGTTTACTTTGTGACGTATGTGTCAGTGGTGAATTTTGATTTGTTGTGGGTATTGTTGCTATTGGTTTTCTATTTGTTCACCACCAAGAATGAGATAACACCCAGATGGGTGATATAGAAATTAAACAAACAAACAAACACAGAGGCATAAAAGAATGTACACAGTAAAATAAATGAAAACAACAATTTCTAGATACATAGCAACAGTGGTTCCCCCTTTTTATTACTGTGTCTTGCTGTTGATTTTGGACAGCAGAGATATTGCAATCATTGTATCTTTATGGTTGTTGACTGGTTTTCATATTCTCTTCCCTGCAGAAAAAAAGGTGTGCCCTTATTTGGGTATGGATTAAATCAGGTAAGGTGCATGTGCCTAGTAAAGGCAAAGTAAAGGTAAAGTTCTCCCTTGCTCAAAAATCAGTCATGTCCAACTCTAGGTGGTGGTGCTCATCCCCTTTTACAGCCAAAGAGCCAGTACTGTCTGCATCTGCAGGCATTTCCATCATCATGTAGCAGGCATGACTAGATGTCAGAGTGCACGGAATGCTGTCACCTTTCTTATCAAAGCAGTACCTATTTATCTATTTGCAATTTCTTGCTTTCAAACTGCTAGGTTGGCAGGAATTGGGACATATGACAGGAGCTCACTCCATTGTACAATACTTGGGTCTTGAACTGCTTACCTACTGACCCCTTGTTGTCAAGCTAGGCATTTTAACCACCAAGCCATTGTGGCCCTATTGTATACATCTGTTTTAAAGCAAAATACTATGTCCCCCAAAGGAATGAAATTGAGGCTATAAAGCAATCCCTCTCACTCAAAACAGAGGTATATCAACACTCTCCTTTGGACCTTACATTTGTACTTCAAATAAATATAAGAACAATCTCCATTCTTTGACTCTCAGTGAAGGGGGGGGGATCTGCTTGTCTCGGATTAAATCCATTAAATGCAGCATCTGAAATTCTGTTGGCAGAACTTCACTGGACTACATGGATGATACCATAACCCGGAGTTGTTTAAGAGCAATAGAAAGCTTTCTAGAGCCCTTCCTCCCAGGTTTCAGGGATCCCTAGGGATCCTCTTTGACCTGGGGCAGCCTCTGAAAGTCTTGGAATAGTGACAGAGAAGGAGCTTCTTCCATGTCTCCAGCAAACCTGCCCTCCCCCTTCTTCCAATGGGCATAGATTTTTCAGACAAGCTTTCTTTTAGTGACTAGCTGTCTAAGGGTGTGTGTGTTTCTTAAAAGAAGACTCTTTCCTTCTTTTGAATAGGGTTTTTATGTATTCATTTTTAATATTATATTTGTGTCATTGTTTTTGAAATATTATAATAACGTATTGTTCCTAGCTTTTAATATTGCTTGTTTTAAAAAGCTATAAGCCGCCTTCGATCCTTCTTATGGGAAAGGCAGGGTACAAAAATAAATAAATAAATAAATAAACAAAATTGAAAGCTGGAAAATTGCTGCTGGTGGTCTAGCTCCTTGTTTAAGGTCTTGGCCCACAAATCTCAGAGAATGGGGCCACTGCTGGACCCACAGTCTTAATACTGGCAGTTGCTGCTGTAAACATGCCTTTATTTTTGCATATCAGATTTTATTTTTAATGTTCTGTTAACCACTGCAAGAGTCCCATGGATAAAATTCTACCAGTATTTTTTCTAAATGGATAACTACCATTAGGAGTCAAGATCAGATGCCAATCCAATGGAATAAGCTCTGTGCCCAAATTTTTTTCCATAGGCTGGTCCCGCCTCTGACACACAGCTGCAGGGGCCAGAAGCAGGCTGCTCCCGGTGCTGACAGTTTTGACATCAGCAGCAGTGGCGGCGGCAGCGGCAATCACACTTTGTCCCGGCTGCTCCAAGCAGTCTCTGGCTTGGTCCCATCCACTCTGCAGCCTTTGCCAAAGCTGAGTGCTGTGTCGGGGAAATTTTCAGAGCCTCCTCTATTTCAAAATCCACGGCGCTGGAAGGGTAAACCTGGCACACTTTGGTGGCGTCATCCCGGGCAAGCCAGGGGGCTCTCCTAGCACCACGGATTTTGAAACAGAGGAGGCTCCGAAAATTTCGCCAATGCAGCAATCGGCTTTGGCAAAGGTTGGAGAGGGGATGGGACCGAGCCAGAGGCTGCTCAAATTGGGACAAAGCGTGATCGTTGCCGCTGCTGCCGCCACCACTGCTGACATCAGGTGGGGAGGCTGGTGGAGAGACGGTTTGCAGTGACCCTGGGTACTCATCACGGGTCACATTAATGATATACATGGGCCTAATTGGGCCCACGGGCCATAGTTTGGTCACCCCTGCTGTAGAGCTTTCTTAAGTGGGAAGGAAACTGTAGATGGAAAACAGTGATTTTCTCCAAAAGCTGAAGTATAACTTTCAGAATAGGTGGGAATGGGAATTTTAGCATTTGCTTCCATAAAGAGAAGAGATGGTTTTTTGCCTCACGCTACCATGATTGTGTGCATTTGTGCAAATGTGTGTGTGTGTGAGAGAGAGAGAGAGAGAGACAGAGAAGGGCCCTGTCTGCTCATTATTCCAATGCAGCTGGCCCTGTGTATAATTGCCTGTTTGCAATCCACTCCAGTGTGATGGGAAGGAAGTCAGTTGATAAGAGTCCCTTGGCATCGACTTTCTCCTGTCAAGTGATTATATCTTGCCTGGGGCAGCATCACTTTCCACTTGAGAATTAACTGTTCTCATGAAACAATAGGGGTGGTGGCCATTTTGAGCGAGGATACAGCCTTGGGAGATGGGAAGCAAAAAAGAAAAAGAAAAAACCCAATGGGCAAATAATAGAAGGTCCAGGAGTTGTGTGCTGGCCATTGGAACAACAATTCCTTTCAGCAGGCATGATGGCTGGATTCAAAGAGCTGCTTTAGGCATGCCCAAGGGCTGCTGTGTACCCCCAGTGTGATTTCTGTCTTGCTGAACAGCAAACCTCTCCGTCGCATACGACATGCTACAGTTTGCCAAGTGGGCATTCATCTCTCTCCTCTCCAGTGTGGGTGGGCCTCCAGTGAGTGTAAGAGACCTAGGAAACTATAATAGGCAGCACCTGATTATATTCGAAATCATATATTCCATATTTTAATGTAATTGACTATGGTGACTTTTCAATATAGGCCAAGCATGCCTGGCTTTTTAAAGCAAAGGAATCAATGCTTTTCACTTGTGTATCTCTAGAACGTAGTACTGAATACCACCCTGAATCCCAGCATAGATCAGAACCAATATTAAACCTCTGTGTATGTGTATCTCTCTCTGTGTGTTTAAAAATTCACATCCTAAAATATAAGATCACACATGTAAAATTTACAGTTAGGCTTGTGCAGGACAACTGCAATCTTTTGCATAACTGTCTGGGAGTCAGGTCCATCACCCCTCCATTGAGGACTGTGGTAACTTAGTGGTTAAGATATTGAACTTGATGACTGGAAGGTTGAAGTTCAATATCCGAGTACTGCATGATGGAGTGACCTTCCATCTCTGTCCCAGATTCTGCCAACCTAGCAGTTTAAAAGCAAGTACAGTAATACCCCGGATAATGATTGCACCGGATAACGCTAAAACCGCATAACGACGACAAATTTGGGGGGAAGATTTGCACCGGAGAACGTTCTTTCTAGCGTTATCCGATGCATTGTAATAAAGAAGTAAAGGAGGTCAAAGCTCCTCTCCCTGCCACTTCCCTCCTTCCTCCCCCCCCACCCCCAGCAATAGGGTGCCTTACTGCCAAGAGAATCCAGCCCAGCCCTGGCCCTGCTTACCTTCAAGCCACCACAGCTGCTGCTCCCACCAGGTTCCCCAGAAAGCCCTTTGCACTGGAACTCATGGCTGGCCCAGGCAAGGGTAGCGTGCACGATCAAGCCGGCCTCGCCCATGTGGAGTCAGCCTAGCTACTGAGACAGGCTTGACCAGCCGATTGCAGAGCACAGAGCTATGCCTCATGGCAGGCAGAGGCAGCCGAGCGCCGATGCAAGAGATCAGAAAATGGAGATGAATGGTTGCCAAGGAAGAAAGAGACGCATGCATCGGATAAGGCTGAAAATCGCATAACGTTAAGACTTGTGGAACCAAGTCTTAACATTATCCAATGTATTACTGTAGATAAATAGGGACCACTTCAGTGGTAAGGTAAACAACATTCTGTGCACTCCTGTGTCTAGGCATGCCTGCCACATGTCCATGGAGATGTCTGCAAACGCAGACAGCACTGGCTCTTTGACTATAAACAGAGATGAGCAGTGAACCCTAAAATTGGATATGACTGGCTTTTGAGCAAGGGTGACTTTTACCTTTAAGATCCATCAAAATAGTAGTGCTTACTCCTGACAACAGAACTTCATCTCATAAAACATACTGAGTAATAATGAAAAACACTCTTTCAGATTACAGTTAAAAATACAAACAGTCCCAGAAAGAAATGCTACCATTTCAGCTGTCTGCATAAACATAGGATGCCACTCCGGCCAAGCGAAGGAAAGAAGAGAAAAGGTTAGACTTATTTTCTTCATTTTCTGACTTCTTCTGTGTTCTTGGTTACAAAGCAGAAGTACCGTAAAACCCCAGAAGCTTCTCATTTGTTAATTCTCTTAACCAGAGCACAGAACTCTGACATTACCTTGCATAGCTGACAAATGTTGTCATCACTCTTGCTCTAATAAAAGTCCCAGAATGGCATTCCTTTCTGTTTCACCATTGCTGCATCATTGCAACCACTCCATTTTAAGACTGCATGGAACACAGGTTTATCAATAGATATTAATAAAGTAATAGAACCTCCAGGCTTAGAAGCAACATACTTCAGAAGAAGCAGGTTAGAGGCACCACTTGCATGCCCTGCTTGTGGCCATTCCAGATCCACCCAGTGGAGCAGGTAACCATTAGTAATCCTGCTTTTACAACATAACCTTCTTCTTCAGGTGACATATCCATTCCGGATACTGGCTAGCATAATTCTTAACTCATGAGAACCGTTCTTCCAAGGACATGCCTCACCAGTCCCTCAGGTTCTTCAACCATCAAGTCCGTCTACGTCCAGGGCCTCTGGACAACCACATAACCAGATAGAATTAAACACATTATTCATAATATCTGCCTATTCTTAGTAATGGGAGGCTGGAAGACATAGCTCTGAGATGATTCAGCAAAGCTATTCTTATGCTTCTTGTCTTTAGGATCCAGACCTCTGCAAAAAATAAATAAATAATAATAATTGTATAGTGTCCCAGATTCCCCAGCCAGCATGACTAGTGGCTGTGCTGGCTTGGGGATTTTGGGAGCTGTAGTCACTAACATGCTCACATTCTACAGCAACTCAAATCCTTCAGTGATGTGGTTCCAGTCCCTGTGTGGAATGGAGTAACAAGCAAATACCCGCCTGCCCACCCCCTTGGTTCCCATTTCTAAATGGATGAGATGTTGCTGCTGGAATGAGATTCAGACTGATTTGCAATGGTTTATTAGTAAGAATACAGAGGACTCTAGTTTTTGTTTTGATGACAGTGTACCACCAATACCAACTTTGGGACAAGAAGTTATCTATTTACGTCTGTCTGCTTTATCGATGACAGGACAAAATGACGGATAGGCTTGGACCTTCCCTTCAAGTCCCTTGTCTTACTCAGCTTTTGCACATATCCTGTACCCAACAGATATCACGACTGAGCTCGGCTGTCTTCATTTAGTGGCCTGAACAGGCGCTGACAGATGAAGGAGGTGACAGGCCGCCTGACTGTTGAAGCAGGAAGATACAGTTACATGTGAATTCGCTGTCTTTTTAAAAGGCCTGAATAACTGCAATTGTGTGTGAGGGTCACCTCTGGACTCAGTTATCATACGGAAATAAATAGAAACCCAGCCTTTGTACAACTCAGGCATTAGGCGTCTTGGCAAGGTGATTTCCCCGGAATGTCTGGCCAGCAAGAGCCTGAACCGTTGTCATGAAATGGCGAATTAGAAGCCAGTGTTAACACCTCTTAGAACACAGGTGCACGCTGAGTGTGTTTCTGAAGTTTTCAAGTCATAGGGAACAAATTTATTTGAACTGAGAAAACAAACTTTTGATCTTTAACTCTTTACTTGGAATAAAGTTTAGCATGAGGCAATTGGACGCATGCCTACATAATCTGGTTTGCGTCAGGCTCTTAATCTATCTACCCCTTTCTTTCTTTCACTGTTTTCCAACGGAATTCCTTTCTGGCATTTCATTGCCATTTGTCACTAGATATGTGCTGAGCACATGCAGAGTTTCCAGAATGAAATCATGTTTGATATATTTTATAGCAAATGAACTAATTTAATCAGGTATAATTAAGCAACATGTGAAATAAAATAGTAAAAGGGATTGTCATACAATCTGTATAATTTTCAGCAGCCATGCAGTTGGTTTTTGGCTTGTACAACAAAAACTGGCCAGAATGATGATAATCTATGCCTGCAGGCATGACTCCATTAGTAGTGAGCTGCTGTAAACTGTCAGTGTAGGCATGTGCTGTTATGTGCCAAAACATGTGACTGTTCACAATAACAAATACCTACATGCTAGCAAGGTGATGGTCAAGATAATACAGGATAGACTGCAACAGCATGTGGAGAGAGAATTACCAGAAGTGCAGGCAGGGTTCAGAAGAAGCAGGGGGACTAGAGACCACATTGCCAACATAAGATGGATCATGGAAAAAACAAAGGAATATCAGAAACAAGTCTACTTCTGTTTCATTGATTACACTAAGGCCTTTGACTGTGTGGACCACAACAAAATGTGGCAAGTAATTAAAGATATGGGAATACCAGAACACCTTATATGCCTCATGAGAAATCTGTACATGAATCAAGAAGCAACAGTTAGGACTGAATATGGAATGACGGAGTGGTTTGGAATAGGAAAAGGAGTAAGACAAGGCTGCATTTTGTCACAATGCACAATGCAGGGATGGAGGAATCACAAATTGGGATCAAAATTGCTGGGAGAAACATTAACAATTTGAGATATGCAGATGATACCACCCTAATGGCAGAAAGTGAGGAGGACCTAAAGAAGCTCCTGATTAGGTTGAAAGAAGAGAGTGAAAAAGCTGGTTTGAGACTCAATATTAAGAAAACCAAGATAATGGCAACAGGCCCTATCAGTCCCTGGAAAATAGATGGGGAAGAAGTAGAAGCAGTGACAGATTTTACTTTCTTAGGATCAAAGCTCACTGCAGATGTTGATTGCAGCCATGAAATAAAAAGGCGACTGATTCTTGGGAGGCAAGCGATGAGAAACCTGGGGAGCATAGTGAAAAGTAGAGACATCAAATTGCAAACAAAAATTTGCATAGTCAAAGCAATGGTATTCCCGGTGATAGTGTATGGTTGTGAGAACTGGACTATTAGGAAAGTTGAGCGCAGAAGAATAGATGCCTTTGAGATGTGGTGTTGGAGGAGAGTTTTGAGAGTCCCCTGGACAGCGAGGAACAAATAGGTCAATCTTAGAAGAAATCAACTCTGACTGTTCCTTAGAAGGTCAAATTGTAAAGATGAAGCTAAAGTACTTTGGATATCAAATGAGAAGAGAAGATTCACTTGAGAAGGCCTTGATGCTTGGAAGGGTAGAGGGCAAAAGAAGGGGGTGGCCAAAAATGAGATGGCTAGATCTTATTGTGGATGCAATGGGCACAGAGCTGAGCGAGTTGAGGAGGATGGTGGAGGACAGAAGTGCCTGGCGGACAGTGGTCCGTGGGGTCGCAGAGGGTCGGAATCGACTGTGCGACTGAACAACAACAACAACACTGAGGCCTTTACTTGCAGCAAATCACAGCCAAAATTTAAACTGATGGGGTGATGTGGGTTCAATTTTTCAGTTGGAGTTTCACCAATGTATAATGTTATTTGCAGTAATTACATTTTAAAGCTTGTTGTACAAAGTATCTCAGTATTTAGGTCAATATGCTATTGCCTAAACTCATTTTCACAAAACCTCCTGCTCTCAGACACACTTAGTACAACCAGCTGTGTGTCAGATATACTAAACAGAGAAAGAGTGGGCACATGATAAGAAGCCTACTGGAGTTTGGACAGAAGGTACTTCTGAGAGGTACTTTCATCTCACTTTTAGATAAGATGATACTTGCCTGAGGATATGGTTATTAATTAGTCCTGCTTAGTAGTTAGGCACATAGTGAAGATAAATACAAAGGAGAGTATTCTGTTCCAAATTTGAAGCATGACCGCTCTGCAGTAGTGTCTTGTGTATTGCACTCACCCATGACTCATAAATGCTTTCTGCTTATTTCCTCTTCCACAAGTGGTGGGAAAAGTGCATTCCCACCCCCACTGAAAAATAAAGAGGCAGGACACAAAGGTTATGGTTTGAAAATGTGGGCCACAATTTATTAATTAATTAAAAAAAACCTGACCTGTGGAGGGGCATGATAGTGCTCTACCTGGTACCAAAGCAGGTTAGGCTAGTCTTCACCTCCCTGGCCCAGAACTGGCAAAATCCTAGCCTTGGACCTTGATAGCTACTGCCAAGGCTGACTAAGTCAGGGAGATATCAATGCAGGTGTTTCCAACTCAGCTCCAATTTTGGTCATATTATGGTGTGTCATGGATGTCCAGCCAATTCACCTGAATGGTGTCAGGCCTTCATTACTCAGCAAAAGACACCCTAAGGAAATCACCTCTGCCACCCTAACCCAGCACTTCCCGCCAACTAATTTTGAACTATTTAACCAACTCCGCCATAACTAAACATCTATAAATTCCACAGTCACCAGTGTGGGATAGGCAAAAATTAGCCCCATCTCCTTTCCTTCCAATAAAGAAACCAGACCCAAAAAAATCATATCTGGCCCAAATTGGTGACCCCTAAGCACGGTGCCCTGCATGGTGGGCAGGCAGGTTGTTGAAAAGCTGAATAAAGAGGCCAGAAACTGGACTGAGAGAGTCTTAAAAGTCTCACTTCCCCACTCCAGATGAGGTAGGCAACACAGACGTCCAGTCTTATTGTGTCTTTCTTCTAGACAGTGGGGGAAACCCTTCCTTCTCCCCAAACCTGTTAGGCAGGACATTCAGAGGGGCATAATTGTGCAGGAATTCTATTTACAACATTCCTCATTCTATTTACAACAAACAAGGTACTGGTGATGAGAGGGACAGCTCTGTGTCCTCCATTGTAACTCTCATCACAGAAAGAGTGGCTTTTTAAAGTTTCCAGGCATAAAAGAGGCTCTCCAAATGAACTTTCTATATTATCCAGAGAGGCTTGCTAGACAGAGGAACCAGTTAGAGGATAGATTTTCATGTAAAGCTAGGAGTGATGAAGACAGTCTGGGCTTATATATGTCTCTCTTTCCATATTTATTTTCACTACTTTATAGTACCTGAATAGAACTTGAAAACGTTACACACCGGTTGCCCCATATCTGCAGGGGATAGTTCTAAGATCCTCTGTGAATATCTGAAATCACAGAAAGCAGCAAAATTCATATTACAGTACATGTACCTGAGTGAGTGTGTGTGTGTGTGTGTGTGTGTGTGTGTGTGTGTGTGTGTGTGTGTGTGTGTGTGTGTGTGTGTGTGTGTGTTGCAAATGCCTCTGCTGATCTTTCAAGTCTGCTCAGAAAATGATTCCCATGGAAACAATCCATTCCTTCAAATGTTACATTGTAGATAATGTCCTCTAGAGGACAGCTCTGGTAATGTGCCTTGGAAATCCATTTTTATTGTGTATTTCAAGGATTTTCCATTGAATATTTTTGGACCCATGGATATCTGAAACCATGGATACTAAATCCATGGACAGGGGACAACAGTGACCTGCTTCCCTATGTAACACCTAATTGGAAATAACCAGGTTGTCATTCAAAGTGGAAAACAGCTAAACAAAAACAGCTAAACAAAAGTTGGTTATTAGAACAGGAGTGGAAACGGTTAGGAAAAACAATGGAACAGGGTACAAGCAGCTCTTATACTATATGAGGGGTATGTGTGAAGGAATCTTTTTGAAAACATTTCTCTCTCAACAAACTAAAGATTTTTATCTAGAAACTGGAGAATTCCCTTACCATCACCACCCCATCTAATTTATTTGGTAATATGGAATATAACAACAACCTTTGGAAACGTGAATAACATTGCTTTGTTCATGCTTTCCCTCTCATCTGAGCTTTATAAAAATGTGTCCAATTCTTTCCTTTATACTTCTTCCATGTGAAATGCTTTCAAAAATGGAGCAGCAGAGTGATTCAAGTTTCACTTGAACATCAAATATCATACATTGTACTTCCAAGGATCCTAACTTTATATTAATGCTATCCAACTCATTTCCTGTTTCCTTTCCAAAATGTTTCTTGTGTGGATTGTAAAGCATTTACAATATTAGATATTTGAGCTGTATTACATTGAATGTGTGTGTGTGGTCTACCTAATCAGGATGCACACATACAAATCACACACACACACACACACACACACACACACACACACACACACACACCTTCTTCCTACAGTATGGTTAACTTTATAGATATTGTAAACTTTAATTCTATTTATTGTCCATAAATAGCTGCTAATTCAGTTAAGACTTGAAGAGTTTTAAATCCATGTTTCAAAATAAAAGTGTATGCCTTAAAAAAAACAGCCACAAGAACACTTGAAATACAATCATTACAGAGCTCTTAATTATGGGAATTCTTATTGCCTTGTTATATAAGCATTCTTATATATGGCATAAACCCGTAACTGATTTCATGTACTTAATATAACTATGTATCAAGCGGAAAATATACAAACTTTGGTGGACACATGTTACTGTGATGGTCTTCCTTCAGCAGTATTTAGTGAAATCCTGTATTTTGCACATCTCATCTTGCGTGCTGCATGTCTACTCATTTGATGCCCTGGTGGAACAGTGGTTAAACTGCTGTACTGCAGGTAAAATGTTGTGAGTTCGATCATGACTGGGATCAAGATTGACTCAGCCTTCCATCCTTCCAAGGTCAGTAAAATGAGTACCCAGCATGTTGGGGGCAAAATCCTAATTAAGTTGTGAACCACGCACTAAGCGAAGCGGGGCAGTATATAAGCATAATTGCTATTGCTATGTAGAAATCTCTCAATTCTGATTTTGTTGCACCTCTCTGTATCACACCTGTATTTTCTTCTTGACCTTGTTTTGTTTCTGACAGATAGATTGTGGGAGAATATTCTCTTCAGAAATTTGTGTGCATTTTTACACAGTGTTGTATGTGTTTTATTATATCTTGAGGTTTGTTCTAATATAGGCATCTTCTCTAATGCACACATTCCACTATCTGGGGAGAAAGTATTTCCATGACTTGTTTCTTAAAAATTATTATTTGGGACCATCCAAATTTTAAAATGTTTGCCTTGCTTAATCTTACTACAATTCTTGAAGGTCTAACAGAGTCTTTCATCAAGACCATCAAATCCAACAAAACAATTTCCCCATCTCTGTTCAGACAGTTAGGCTTGTTCCATTCTGTTTCTGAATCAGTCTGCAACCATTTTCTATTCTTCTTTAAGTTAAAGTTGCCCACATTTTCATATGCAGTTGTCTCTAATACAGTAAAACGTCAGGTTATGACCATTTCAGGTAATGATTGCTGTGGTTTATGATGGCAAATCCTATGGAAATACCATCCTTACAAATTTTAATGAGATTGTTTTGGGTCATGGCAATCCATTCGCGACCGGTTTTTACATTCTCAGTGCATCCCTATGGATGTTTCAGGTTTCATTTTTTTCATGTTACAGTGGAGGCTGTTGAAATGGACCTTTGTCATAACCCAAGGTTTTACTGTATATATTTTGGAAGCACTTTTATTTAATATATTTTACCCACAAAATAAGGCACATTATCATGGGATGATGAATTGAAGTGAAGTGTGTGTGGGGTGTGTGTGTGTGTGGGTGAGAGAGAGAGGGACACCTCTGAAATAATAATACTTGACCTTAACCCACAAATTTCTCTTATTCTGTGGCTAGCCTACTGCAGTTGTACCTAGCTTAAAGAGCATAATGCGTTCCACAGGATTGCTCTTTAAGTGAGTTTGCTCTTTAAGCAAAACACCATTGTAAGTGACCAATTGTGAGGGGGATTGTGAACCCCAATTTATTTGTTAAGCGAGTTTTTGGTTGGTTTTATTTGTTAAATGAAGTGAACATTCAGGGAAAATTCTGCTCTTTCAGCACGTTACTCTTTAACTGAGGTGCTCTTTATGTGAGGTTTGACTGTACTAGTAGGGAACATATGCTACAATGTTTTCCGGACTAGCTGTTCATTTCCTGGCATGATTCAAAGTGCTGCAGACTCCTTATTCTCATGTCAGCTTTCATGGCTACTATGATCTTCATAGACCTTGTTTGCATGAAGTTATCCTGTCTTATATACAAGCAGATATTATTGGGGATGGGTGCTCTTGCAATTATAGATTCAGACCCAGAAAATGATATCTCAAAGTAGCAAAAGCATTATTAGCACAAGTGTATATTAGTTACAGAAATATCCTGATCTCTGCAAGATCTAAAATAGAGAAAGATACCACAACCAAGTATGTCCCGTTGTATTGTAAACTCAACGTGACGCAAAAGATTGGGCAGGCTTAGTTATGGCATGTCTGCTATGGATTTTCCTCTGTGTTTCTCTTCTGAATGCTTTCTGATGGATGAAATCGATGTATTTTTTTAAAAAAAATTGTAGCCGTGTTAGTCTGTGGTTCAGAAAACTAACACAGACTAAAACCGTGTTAGTCTGCGTATCAGAAAACAAAAGCAAAAAAACAACAAGAACAAAAACACTGCAACACTGTATAAAAACACTGCAGCATTGTACAATTGATGTAGTCACTGCTTTTTAATGGGAGGCAAGTACTTTTAATGTGATTTTTCTCTTGAGGCTTTAAATCTCATATGGACCAAGAGATTTATGTAGCTAATGTGTAATTGTGTTAATAACACTTTTGCCACATTGAAATTTCATTTTCTGAGCCTGAATCGACCTTCCCAAGATACCTATTGCCAACAATATATGCTTTATATAATGCTGTGGCTAAATATTTCAGGCCGTGTGACTCAGGAAGGGGCTATTAATCTAGGGAAGCTCATACTGAAATAAATCCTTTATTCATTTAAAGCACTGGCATAATTTTGTTTTTATTTTGCATTGTTTTTCTTACGAATATTTAAGATCTCTTTCAATTAATTCCTGCTGCTGCAGCAGCATTGTTTTCATGCTGGGATTGTGTTTTGCATTATGTACTGTTGATTTTAATTATGCTATAAACTGCTTCAGAAATTATTGTTGCAATAGAAGGGATGTTTGAAATATGTAAATAAATGTTGGAGAACAAGAGATGAATTTCAGCACATTTAAGGATACTTATTTACACACATGTTTCAGTTTGTAAAGAGGTTTAAGAGGTTAAGCCTATGACTTCATGTAAAAGATGGAATTTGAAAGTACAGGGAGGGAAGTGGTGAGTCTAGGGCTGGACCATGTGTTTCCAAACTGTCAGTTATGCTTGTGTTCATTTAGAAGCCTATTCTGTTCTGCTCCAATCTGAATTGTGTGTTGATGCTTTTTTAAAAATCCACACAGTTTTCATTTGCGTTTGTAAATGGCAATAGTAATCACACTTATATACCACCCAACATTGCTTTGTGCACTCTCTGGATGGCTTACAGGTAATTAGCATTTTGCCCCCAACATGTTGGGGACTCATTTTAATGACCTCGGAATGCTGAGTCAGCTTGGATCCTCATCTAGATCAAACTTGCAGTGTTTTGGCTGCAGTACAGCAGTTTACCCACTGCACTACCAGACTTCTTAAAATATTACTTTAAGTACCTTTTCTCACAAAATGTGAATTTTAAAGTTTTTTATTCCTCTCAAAACATTATTGTCTAAAATATGAAGTGGGCCAATACATTGATACATTTCCCACCCACCCCAAGCATTGCATCATCTAGAGAAAGTCAAGGTATGAATAACTAGATTTGCAACTGCATCTTAGTCTGGAAAGTTTAGATGGTAGGCTATTTGGGGGGGGGGGAGGATTCTTTTTTTTTGGGGGGGTCTTGGTGGTTTCTCGTGTCATCATGGAACCCATCATAGGTGGTATTTCCCCACTTTCATGGTGCCCTGGGACTGGGTTTAATGTCCAAGGCATCATGAGCAAAACGTTGGCCACTGACAGGAAAATATGGCAGCTACCATGCTCCCCCTCCTCATGTTCTGGATATTAACTCAGCTTTGGGGGTGTTGTTCCAAAATAAAAGAGTGGCTACCAGAACCTAGTAAGGTAATTGTTTCAAGGTTGGTGCTTACAGGTGCCATGGCGATGTGACAGCTTTGGAAGCTGTATGAGGAAACCATGAAATGGTGCTGTGTTCGTCCGTATTGTATGAACTCTGTGCACAATATACAGTCTCTCACAGCAACAAATAACAGAGGAAGCGTAGTTTTAATGCCAAATTCCTCATATCACTTAAGATATAAAACAAATACTTCTGTGCTTTTAACTAGGCTAACTCTGGAGCAGCGGCTTAACATCTGCCTCACTCATCAAGCAAAGGTGTGGATGTAGCGAGCTTTGTCCATCTTACAATCCACATTCTTTTTAGTGCTTTTGATTAAAATTTAATAAAAAGGTTTCAGTGAGGTGAAGAGTTGTCAAGAGCAGGTGAGGAAAGATCAACATTTACTCAGTCCAACTTTAATCCAGTCACTTCCCACCCAACCCTCCTTCTCATATTCCTCATTCATACCCAACGGCTAGACTGTGCCCTCAAGTCCTGAAAGAAAACAGCCCTTATGACACAAGTCTCTCACTAAGCTAGAGATGGGGATGGGGTTGAGAGTGGGGGTGGAATGTTGTTGGGGGGGGGGTTAGGCTCCAGTTTGCAAGACCTGGAGGGGATTGAAACCTTATTTTACATTACATCTCTCTGCCATTCACAATTCACCTATTTAAGCCAGAGGCTTTTCTTTGAAAGAGAAAATATAACATTCCACTAGGGTCACGATGCCATTTTCTTAAAACAGAGGGGGCAGGGGGGGACCCAGTACAGTAAAAATTCAAGAAAGCAGAGTTCAGTAATAATCAATTCTGAGCCAAAGTAAACTAAGAAATCCAGTACTGTACCTAGTCCCAGTGAGACTGCAGAGTTCAAGGCTAAGCAGATTGTTTAGGTCAGACAAATTTTTGTACTCATTCAAGTCTCAGGGTGGTACTTTTACTTCATAGAAAAGAGGGCTGGAGAAATTATCACATTAACATTTCACAAGAGTAAAAAGGGAGGAAAGAGGAGAAAACAAGCATAAGCAGATAAGAGCAAAATATTTTCAGGAAGCTTTAAAGGAGGAGGATCGTTTGCTCTGTAGAGGATTTAAAAAATAAATCTTGCCAATGAATTAAATAGAATTTGCAGCTACTGTAACCAGATGTGTTTTCAAAACAAGGCTATGAGCTAAAATACTAATGTGTAAGGATATTTAAACCTGAGAAAAAGTGTGCCCTGACATATTGATCCCAACAACTCGACCTGAGCACTTGGGGGTAGGGATTACATTGAAAATTCAAACATCAAAATGTACACCACCACACCACCACCACCACCACCACCACCACCACCACCACCACCACCACTACCACCACAACAACAATTATTTGCAAATTGAAGTTGAGCATCTATGGAGGAAGAAAGCTGTTGTTCCCATAGTGATCGGAGCCCTTGGAGCAATAACTAAAGGACTCCCTAGATATTTGGAGGCTGCAACTGGTCCAGAATGTGGCTGCCCGGGTGGTGATGGGTTGCAGGAATTATGCACATGCCTCATCGCTGCTTCAGGAGCTGCACTGGTTGTCACCGGGTGCAATTCAAGGTCCTGGTAATTACCTTTAAAGCCCTACATGGTAGTGTGCCAGGATACCTTAGAGACCGCATCACCCCAAGAACATCAGTCCATCCCACCAGAGCAGACCAGAGAGGCACCCTTGTGGTTCCATCAGCTAGAGATGCACATCTCTGTAGCACCAGGAGGAGGGCCTTTTCTGTTTCCGCTCCGGCCCTTTGGAATCTCCAGCCAACGGAGTTGCATCTCCAGACGGAGTTGCTGGTGGGGCAGGTATGGGGCTCTGGTCACACGATGACCCCAGCCTGTTGGCAGATTAGACATCCCCCCTTAATCTTAATCTTTTAATTTTGATCTTTTTAATTGTTGAATTTTTCAAATTCTTTAAAAAATTACTTTAACCTAAATTGTGAGACTATTCTTTTAATGTGCTGTTATTCCTGTTAATCCGCCCTGAGTCCCTCTGCGAATGCGGTGGTATATAAATGTGAAAATAAATAAATAAATAAATATGTCCTTGGTTAGTGCTTGAACTGCTAATTTTATTCCATCCAGAACTGTGAATCAACTGATTGATTTGTGTATAATAATAATAATAATAATAATAATAATAATAATAATAATAATAATAATAATAATAATAATAATAATAATAATAATAATAATAATAATAATAATAATAATAATAATAATGTCAGAAATTATTCTGGGTTGAATGGATTTTTGCTGGAGAAACTCTGCTCAGGGGATGCCCGAATGAAGCTCCTTTCATGTCCCCAAGATCTTTTCCCACTGAAGTGATTCCTATTTATCTACTTGCAATTTCTTGCTTTCGAACTGCTAGGTTGGCTGGAGCTAGGACATAATAATTGCATTAGAGTGTTTCAAACATAGCTATCTGCAGAAACAATTCACTTATAAGCAGTGGTGGGCAGAAAAAAATTCACTACCAAACCATGGGTGGAGCCTGTTTCATGGGCGGAGCCTATGTCATGGGCAATCTAGTCATGCCCACCATATGGCCATGTATACATCTGCAAACATAGGCAGCACTGGCTCTTTGGCTGTAAATGGAGATGAGCACTGCACCCTAAAGTCAGATATGACTGGCTTTTGAGCAAGGTAGACCTTGAACCGCTTGCAGGGACAAAACCTGATAGGGCAGGGCAGGGAGGTGGGTGTGGCCACCCAATTTCGCCAAAAAAAAAAAAAACCGCCCGAAGGCTGCCCAATTTCGCCACCCCCCTGCCCAGAGTCCATCCAATTTTGCTACCCTCCTCCCAGGGGTGTATGCAAAACTGTTGCTGCCCACCACTGCTTATAAGTGACAAACAATTATGAAAGGAAAGTCACCTACTGATAAACAGAGTCCTACTGCCACTGCTGTAGGTAGTTGCATAAATGAAGTTTTTAAAGGGTGAAGAAGCCAGTGTGGTCCTGTAAAATTGTCTCGTTAAATATAGTGGAAATTGCCACCATGTCCACTTGCCCACAGGTTGACAAATTTGAGAAGAGGCAGTATGCCATTTTACTCCAACGGTTCTGCTCAAAGTCTGTGAACTCAACTGCTCCACTCAGAATCTGAGGATACAAAACAAAGACACTTGAAATGTGGAAGGGGATTTAGAAAGTCATGAGGTAGTGCTATTAGTGGTAGAAGCAGATAAAAATGATATTCCTTTCCTTTTTCTTTGATGCCTCTATCCACCATGGAGATGGATGTGGCGGCAAAAAGGGTCAATGCTGTTTTAGGCTGCATTAAAAGAAATACTAGTCCCCTATTTGATCCTAGTTAGACCACATCTAGAGTATTGTGTCCAATTCTGGGCACCACCAGGCTTGTGCTGGCTATTTGCGACACAGGGACAAGTCCCAGTGTACCCCAGTGACTTACCCCCCCCCCCCAAGAGGTGGATAGAAGTATGCCACCTCGTGGGTACAATCCATGACATCATGCAGTACACCCCCAATAGGTGCCGCCCCCTCCTTCACTCTCCAGCATCCTTTTAGCATAGCCCCTGGTCATCACATTTTAAGAAAGATGTAAACAGATGTAGCAAATACAGAAAACAAGGCTGATCCGAGGACTGGAAACCAAGCCATATGAGAAAAGACTGAAGGAACTGGACATGTTTAGCCTTGAGAAAAGTAGACGTAGAGTGTATATGATAACATTCTTCAAACACTTGAAAGAAAATCATAAAGAGGAAAGGTTCTTGGTCATCCCAAAATGCAGGATGTGTAATAACAGGCTCAAATTAAAGGAAATCAGATATAGGTGAATATTAGGAAAAAACTCTTAATGATTAGAGCAGTACAACAGTGGAACCAACTGCCTTGAGAGGTGGTGAGCACTACAACACCAGGAGCACTAGAAGAGAGAATTGGAGAACCATCTGTCAGATCTGCTTTGACTTGGACCTCTGCATTGAGCAGGGGGTTGGACTCGGTGTCCTAAAAGGCCCTTTCCAACTCAGTGATTCTATTATTCTATCAGGTAGGGGGAATCTGTCTCAGCCATGACATGATAATCTTCTGGGATTAGTCAGTGGTGGGATGTCAAAAATTTTACTACCCCACTGTGATGTCATCACAGTGTGGGCAGAGCTAATGTCATGATGTTATGACATAATGGGCAGGGCCAAATAAAAAAATAAAAAAATAAGCACACACACCTCAACCCACCCACAACACAAACCCATAAATAAATAAATAAATAAATAAAATTAAATAAATAAATAAAATAAAAATTACATTAAAATACACCCAAACACCCACCCCAAACATAAATCAACCCACAAACCCCAAACACAAACCCGTCACTTACCTGTTAGTATAAGTGCCTGGGCAGCACCATGTTGCAAGATGGATATGGTCATCGTACCAGTTTTCTAGGATAATATGCCTTAATGTAAATGTAAAACAGCTGTGCCTCCTTAAGGGTTCTCCAATTGGAACAGCAATTGGAAAAGCACAGGTGTAGCTTATTGATGAGGTAACTCCAAGACTTTGCTTAAAAACCCCAAGCCAGGCCTGCCAGCCGCCAGGCCTTTTTAGGAACTGTGGTAGTACGTCAATATAGGTAAAGGTATTAAATACACATTAAAATAGACACAGACACACCACATCCAAAGATGAGTCACTTACCCTGGGGAGCAGGCTATAGGGAGCTTCAGGCTAGCAGCTTCTCTTCCTCCTTCCCGCTTGGGAGGTCAGCAAGGAGGCCATGCATACACGCCAAGCACTGTAGGCGTGCATGCACACCATATGCTTGGTGCGCGTGCGCAGTGGGGAAACCAGTGAAAAGGTAAGTCCCAAAGGTGGTTCCCCCCAAAAGCTGCTACCGGTTCTCCGGGACACTGGGAAAAGTTGCTACCATTTCTGGCGAACTGGTGCGAACCTGTTACATCCCATCACTGATTATAGTGTATACTTTTGTATGTGTATGGCATAAATCAAATGCTAGGGAATGGGGGGGAACCTGTTCTCCTTCATAGGGATTTTTCTTTCTGCCTCCATAGCTTGTTCTACCCCAGTTCCATGATCTTCAGCTCACATCAAAATCTGTACATATTTTTGCTCATTTTCTAATGTGCCTCCTTATGTACAGTTTTGTCAAGTTCTGCTCATCTTGAGATGTGTGTACCAAGTGGTTGTAATACATTGTGCCTTTTAGCAGTAACGTCGCATGAAATTCAGCCACCCAGGGCTGAAGCCAAATTTGCCGCCCTCTGGTGGATGCTGGTGCCCACTCCCATTATGGCTTCTGGGAATTGTAGTCTAAGAACAAACATAGCCCAAAAAGCACTGCCCAGGGCTACCGCCCCCTAGCCCCCCCCTAGTGACACCACTGCCTTTTAGAAATGCACACTTTTAAAAATGTATGCAGTGCTATATGAGGTGCATAGTTCCAAATGAAAAGCAATGAAGCACCTGCAAGGCTTACGACCTTGGCTGACAACATACAAATCTTAGTGGAAAACAGTGAATTTTGCAGGCTTTAGCACTAAGGTGGCTCTAGGGAGAGCAGCCCTAAACTTGAAAAACTTTGGAAGGTGTCTTCCAGTTGACAAATCATGCAAGAAAAGTTTGATTTAAAGATGAAAAACAAAGGAGGGAAAATGAAAGGCCATGAAGTTGCCTGCCCACAAGGAGAGCTAGACAGCAGTCTCCACCGATACATGGGTCATATTATCGTGGCCTTGACCATTTGACTGAGATATAATTCTATTTAAATTATGAAAATCATTTTGATTTTGCATTTGTACATTTACATCATCATACATAATTCTAGGCAAATTGGTACCATCCTTTGCCCTGCTTACTGGCAATTTGGAAGTAGCTAACCCACTTTCTTCTATGTGGAAGAAAGGAAATATTGAGCATCCGGACATAGCATTTTAGAGGATTCAATGCAGTATTCTCATATGAAGGAAGTGGCATGAAATATGAGCCAAGCATGATAAAAACAGTGTTAGAAAAGTGTCGAGCTCTTCTTAAACCTTGTCTTCCTTTCAGCTTCCTTTTTGTGCATGAGAGAGGTAAGCTGACAGGCAGAATTGCTTGTCTCAGGGATCACTGAAGGAGCTCTGATGTAACATTTGACATGTGAAAGCACAAACTCCAAAGAAACTTCAGTGAAATGTGGAACAATAAGAATAAGTTCCCTGGGGGAGAGATTATTTTTAAATGACAATGGACAGTTGTAATTATTAAATATGGGGATCATTTGGGGGGAAATTTGTGCCCTTCAAAGCAAAATTCTAAAGGATTCCAGACGAATAATAACTTGCAGATAATTATCAAATTTGTTTAGTTTATTGCAGCTCCTCACCCTGCAATGTGGTTCTATTCGATGGTATTGACCCTCATTATCCCTGACTATTGGCTATGATAGCTGGGACAGATAGAGTTTGGGGGTTTAAAACATTTTTACACACACACAAGCTAATTTTACAGGAAAAGGAGCACTCCAGACAATAATGAAAATTAAATTCTATGCAATAAGCAATAGTCCAATATCCAGTATTCTAGTGGGCTGGAATATTAGAGTCATCTAATTAATATATAAAAGGAGTCCCTCCTTTCTTTTGTTTCTCAAACACATTTTGATAGGAAAGGGATTTTCAACATATGTTGCGTGATCCCCCCCCCCCAAGGGTGGGGTATAAATGTAAACAAACCAGAATCATTCCCAAATGCAGGACTGGATAAATCACAAGTTGGAAACCAAATTGCTGGGAGAAACATCAACAATGTGAGATATGTAGATGATACTACCGTAATAGCAGAAAGTGAGAAAGACCTAAAGAAACACCTGCTTAGATTGAAAGAAGAGAGTGCAAAAGCTGGCATGAGACTCAACATCAAGGAAACCAAGATAATGGCAACAGGCCCTACCAGTCCCTGGAAAATAGATGGGGAAGAAGTAGAAGCAGTGACAGATTTTACCTTCTTAGGATCCAAGATCACTGCAGATGGTGATTGCAGTCATGAAATAAAAAGGTGACTAGTTCTTGGTAGACAAGCTGTGAGAAACCTAGGGAACATAGTAAAAAGTAGGGACATATCCTTGCAAACAAAAGTTCGCATAGTCAAAGCAATGGTATTCCTGGTGGCAATGTATGGTTGTGAGAGCTGGACCATAAGGGAAGTGGAACATAGAAGAATAGATGTCTTTGAAATGTAGTATTGGAGGAGAGTTTTGAGAGTCCCCTGGACAGCAAGGAGAATAAATTGGTCAATCTTAGAAGAAATCAACCCCGACTGCTCCTTGGAAGGTCAAATATTGAAGATGAAGCTAAAGTACTTTGGACATCAAAAGAGAAGACAGGATTCACTTGAGAAAGCCTTGATGCTGGGAAAGGTGGAGGGTAAAAAAAAGAAGGGTTGGCAGAAAATAAGATGCCTAGATGGTATTGTTGATGCAATGGGCACAGAGCTGGGTGGATTGAGGGAGATGGTGGAGGATAGGGGTGCCTGGCATGCAAGGGTCCATGGGGTCGTAGGGGGTTGGAATCGACTGTGCGACTGAACAACAACAACAACAACAACAACAACAACAACAACAACAACAACAGAAAAGCCAGTATAGCACTGTCTATACTATTAATTCCAGCAACAACGTCCCTAAGCATAATGCAGAGCTATTCAATGTATTCTGTGGCCTTGTTTTATCTGGTAATAAGTGATGGCTTCCTGCTGATGTTAAAATTTGCATTTGCTTCACTGTCCATTTGAAAATTAAAGTTGAAGCAGTCTGAGCAGTGATGGGATGACCCCGGTTCCATCCGGTTCCCCGGAACCAGTAGGAACAATCTCAGAGGGTTCTCCAAGAGCGTAGCCCATTTTTAAGGTGTCCGGTTCCGGACGCCTCACCGAAAGAAATTTTTTTAAAAAAATCGGAGCCAAAATGGCTCCAATTTAGTGCGCATGCGCAGAAACTCAATCTGACGCATTGCGCATTTGTCAGATTGAGTTTCTGCGCATGCACACTAAATTGGAGCCATTTTGGCTCCATTTTTTTTAAACAAAAATTCAGAGCCAGACCTTTTCAGAGTGGCGGCGGTGGCAACAATACCAGCAGCAGGCGGCAACGGCAGGGAGCAATGGCAGCAGCAGGGGCGGGTGGCGGCAAGCAGCAGGCGGCAGCAGGTGGCGGCAGGCGGTGGCCACAGTAGCCGCAGGTGGTGGCGGCAACAGCAGCGGCAGGCAACGGTGGGAAGCAGCGGCTAGCAGCGGCGGGGACAGCAGCGGCAGGCAATAGCGGGAAGCAGCAGAAGGTGGTGGTGGCAGGCGGCTCTGGAGGAGGAGGAGGCCGCAGTCTGGCGCGGCACACCTTGCTGTGTGGTCCCGGGCCATGGGGGTTCATTTGGCCCCAAGGAGGGTAAGTAAGTGAGGGGTTTGTGTTTGGGATGGGTGGGTGGTTTATTTGTGTTTTGGGTGGGTGGGTGTATTTTTATTTAATTTTTATTTTATTTATTTCTTTATTTTATTTATTTAAGTTATTTACGGGTTTGTGTTGTGGTTGTTTGGGTGGGTGGGTGGGTTGAGGTGTGTGTGTGTTTATTTTAATTTTATTTATTTTAATTTTTTTGGCCCCGCCCACAATGTCATGACATTGGCTCCACCCACAATGTCATGACGTCATGACGTTGGCTCCACCCCACTGACATGCCAGGTACTCATTTTATCAACTTCAGAAAAATGGAAGGCTGAGTCAACCTTGGTTCCTGGTCAGGATTGAATTCACAACCTTTTGGTTGCAATACAGCAGTTTAACCACTGCGACACCAAGGCTACTTCAGGCAGCAAATTAAGGATATCATGAAAGGGCAACAAATTGCCATTTATTTATTTATTTATTGTTCATCTTAGTTGTATTTTTTATTGGCAGAGAGGGGAAAAGCTACTGCCTGCATGGAGGGGATCATGTTTTTCTTGATAACTGCTTCCTATGTTGGATTAGGTCCGAAAAGTATCAGGTTCCAATCCTTGCTTTGCTATGGAAACTCGGTAGGGGAGTTTCATCTCTTAGAAATCTTATTAGCAGCACCATAAATTGGAAGCAACTTGACAACCTGTAGTGCAGAGATGGCAAAGCACATTCTCATGCAAGTCTTAAAGGTAAAGGTTTCCCTTGCTTGAAAGCCAGCCGTATCTGACTCTTGGCTTCAGTGCTCATCTCTGTTTCAAAGCTAAAAAGCCAGCACTGTCTGCTTCTGCAGACATTTCCATGGTCATGTGGCTGGCATGAGTAGACACCGGAGCGCACCCAGCACTGTTTACTTTCCCACTGAAGTGGTCCCTATTTATCTGATTACAATTTCTTGCTAGGTTGGCAAGTCTTGACCCCCCAAATTCAGAGATATAAATAAATTCCCTGCAAGTCGGGATGTGGGTGCATCCAAGTTTATTAAGAGAAAGTTGCATGCTGCATAGTATGCAACAGACACAGTGGGTGAGCAGATACAGAGCCTTTATTGCCAATCCATTACCCGGCAGCCATTATAATTTGTCATATATGCTTCACCTAGCATCAGCTGCAAAACAAAAAGCTTTCAGCTGAGTTTATCAGCTTACCTGGATGTGTCAGGTCAACTTCCATTTAACCCACTGTTCTGGTTCATGGGCTTTTGGAAAGCTGTGGCAGAGCCAATCAAAATTGATTTTCTTTTTCTTTCCTCCTTCTTCTTTTAAACCCTTCTCATGGTTCAGATCTGAAATGTGCTTGCACTAAAATAGCCCCCAACTGTTGCAATCCAAAAAGATTTTGTGCTTCCATTTTAATTTTGTTCTTCAGACAAAAACTGCTTTATTATTTGCACAGTCTGTTAATTGCATCCCAAATTTTACAGAAAAGAAACCTACATTTCTTTTAATTGCAGTTTTGCAAACATGCATTTTGGCAAAAACATTGAAAGTATGCATTTTACTCTTACGAAGCAACATCAGAGGCACATAACACTGCAAATACTACAGACATGCTAAAATGCATATTAATCTCTCTCTCTCTCTCTCTCTCTCTCTCTCTCTCTCTCACACACACACACACACACACACACACACACACACACACACACACACACACACAAACACACACACAGAGAGAGAGCTATGTACTTCCTAATTGGGAAAAGCATTAAATTAGCACTTATTCTAAGTGCTCCCATATAAAATTACATTTCCAGATTGAGGTGTGATTCATATCTCTATTCAGCATTTTTATGACAGCCTTTTATTTATGAAAACATATGGATGCAAACACAATAAACATTTTTCAGTGCATGCTATTGAGTTTTCTTTTTACTGCCTAAATTCTCTCTAAGGAGATTTCTAAAATTACTACAAGAGTGATAATTCTTAAAATTATACGTTTTTGAAATTGCAGCCTGGTAAATTAGAGAGACTTGGGACATTATGCTACATATTCACCCTTATCTCAAGGGCAAATTTTCCTCTCTGTTCCCTTATCAGCATTAACCATGGCTTAGTTTTAGTTAGTATTAGTCTTAACCATGATTAAGTATGTTCATCTATAAGCAACTATTGCAGCCAGCATCTGCAAATCTGCTGCAGTCTGAAGGTGGACGCCTGCCCGACCAGAAGGCAGTCCTCTTTTGGAAGATGTCCAGTAAAAGATACAAAGCTACAAGGAAGTAGATCAGGGACCTAAAGAGTGACCCATCCGCAGTGAGCACCTGGAGAGCAGACTCAGTACACACACAGGTCACCTGGCTATGGTCATCTCCAATGAGGTGAGATGCATTAAATTCTACTTAAATTCTAACATTTATTTCTGCTTTTTCATTCTGTAGCTATACATCAATATATGCAGTTTATGCAAATCAGTGTCGCTTCTGTCATTGTGATTTTGGTGGTATGTAAGAGGCCACCTGTTTCTAGTTCTTGTCCAGTTCTGATGAAAATCCCATGGGAATCCAGATCAACGTCGATCTTGGTTGCATGCAAAGCTAAGATATGGTAAAGCTTAAAAAGGAAGAGAGTAGAATTCATCTTGAAGTTAGTCCTCAAGGTTGTCAAGTTAGTTAACTGCAGTATGTTATACTCTATTACCATAGTAGGATAACCTGGCCAGACATTATTCTTTGGTTTGGCCTTTCATTCCCTCCTCAACCAGTGTAGTATCAAAAGTGACCACTAGATGGTGTTATAGAGTACACTCCATATTTCTGACTTGTTGGCAATGACAGAACAGTATTAATAAAGTGTAAAACAACAAATTACTAGATCAATTGGAGTAATCATAGTGCTAATGGCTATATAGCTGCTAGCACACAACAACAACAACAACAACAACAACAACAACAATTTATTATTTATTTAGATAATAAATAACACAATATATTATTTTAAATATGCAGTATCCCTAGCTCATTCCTCATCCTTTGCTGAATCCTTTCTAGGAAATTAAGTGATTTTCCACACTAGATGAAAGCAGCAGAAATAGGCGGGCAGAGGAGGAAATCTCATAATGGGATCAGCATTTTATTTCCCTGATACTAGACTACATCCTTAAAATTTAAGCAGTGCTTTGATTAGTCCAAAGTGCATTAAAATAATATATTTTGTTCAGTTTTTAAAAACAATATCAATATCAATTACACTTGTATACCACCCCATAGTGCTTAGTGCACTCTTTTGGTGGTTCACAAGGTAATTAGTGTATTGTTACCAATGTGAGTACTCATTTTACCGACCTTGGAATGATAGAAGACTGAGTCAATCTTGAGCCCCATCAGGACCAAACTTGCAATGACAACCATTTGAGCTGCAGTACAGCTCAGCAGTTTAACCACTGTGGCATCATGACATTGTTAAGGCAAGCAATCATTATAGTATGTGCTAAGTGAACAAGAGGACTAAGTCTGAGCAACTATGTCTAAGTCTATGTAGTTAATAAGTGACAGAAATTACGTTCAACTCAGGTTTCCATTAATCTAGGAAAACTTTTCATTATCTGGTTGTTGTTGCTGCTGCTGCTGCTGCTGCTGCTGTTGTTTTTGTTGTTTTTGTTGTTACCACCTTGTTGGAGATCTATCTATCTATCTATCTATCTATCTATCTATCTATCTATCTATCTATCTATCTATCTATTTATCTATCTAATTATAAGGTTCATATGGTTGATCAAAATTATGACCAGATCATCTGAAAAGTTGGAAGTGAATCTTGCAGCCTCTTGTTCTTGGAGAGAAATGGGAGAGGGGGAATCGTAATTCTCTCCTTGCCACTAGATTCCTCTGTATGAAATTTTGTATAGGATTTTTTACAATTCCTGCAGCAGTGTCATTCCTACACAAGATAGAATTTGGCAGTTCCCTGGGCAGAACAATGCACAGAAAATGGGGGAAATAAAGATAATAAAGGGAAAATAAGGTAATGGGACTGTTTCTACAGGCAGCAGAGAAATCTTACAGATGTAGGGAGAGAGTTTCAGCAAAGATTCTGTGAATATTCATTTTTGTGAGTCCCATTCAATCTTAAAAAGTAGTGAATGCATAAATAAAATGTATGTCTTTGCTTTGGACATGATTTAAACTGGTGCATGATCTATTGTAGTTATAATCTTTTGAAACAGAATACTAAGTTAAATTGAAGTAGCATGAATGTATCGAAGGGTGGTGGAATATATATTGGCTTATGTGGCTTATTGGCTTTATTAGATTTATGCCCAGCTTAAGGAAACAAAGCAAACCTCACTTCTAATATGATAAATAGGAGCACATTTAAAAGTAACCTAGAGCCAAGTAAGCCTGCCTCAGGTCTATAAATATACAGAGCAAAATGTCACCAAAACCTTCTTTGGATAGCTTAAGAACATATTCTGGCTGGTTGTAAGAAACATCTCTCCTAATGGTTTCCACTACTTTATCTGAGCAGTCCCTTTAGCTCAAGATTAAGAAGCTTCTAAAGAGATGACAAAAAGTATGATAGACTAGCTAGGATATGAATTTTATTTTATTTTTATTTTATCATCATACTTCTATGCCATTCTATGAATGTCCAAAATTCAGGTTCTCTCAAACCTGGCTCAGTAGAGATACAACCAAATATCATCAACTGAGAGGACTATAGATAAACAATAACAAATTTTAAAATACACTATTTGCTCAATTGCTAGAGGTTTTTTTTAGGTTTATCATTCCCTTCATCTGATGTACCTACATGAACATGCAGCTTCCTCAAGACAATACAAGGTGCCTTTTATCCTGGGTGACACAGTGGGGAATTGAACTTCTTACCCAATTGTCACACAAGAAGTTATTCCAATTTCCTCAAACTATGTAGCTGGTTAAGGAGCTGTATTATTTCAAAAACATTATATAATGACCTACATGACCTAACTTGTCTTCTTACCATTGTGATTAGGATAAAATGAAAGGGGTGATGGTGCAGTGACCAAGCAGTGGGGTGTCTCATCCCAAATTGAGGAGGGGACCTCTTTACTCTTAATTGCTGTGTGCTGCTTTCTTCTTCTTAAATGAAGGAAATGATTACATGAATTCATAATAAGGAGGCCACTCTAAAGGAAAATTGCATCTTATGTACCACAACATTCTTTGAATATGTTTTATAAGTGATTATAATAGAAAATATTTCCCTCCCGCACTCCAAACTAACCTTCCCTGATGCCCCAAACAACAGGTTCACCTGCTTGCTACTTCTCCAAACATTCTCTGGTTTTTATCAACAGCATATTGATGATAGCAAACCCCAAATCTCCAGCTGACCTCAACCAGCAGCTACACATGGAAATTAAACAGCATGAAAAAGATGGCCAAATCCTGTAGGACCCTATTCCATTGGACCCAAGGATCTGAAACTGCCTCTCCAAGCTGTACTATTTGGACATGGCCATCAAGAATGGAACCAGGTCTAGGCCAAGGCTCCAAACCTTACCAACTTGTTCAGGATGATACCTGATCAATTTTACTGTAGGCTGAGAGAGCTAAGAACACCAACATAGTAACACTGCTGCTCCCAGAGTCTCTTAAGAGGTCATGAGCAGTGTGACCAGTGCTATTTCCATGCCATCCTATGGCCTGAAGTCTGACTGGAAAAAGTCAAGGATGTCCAACACCTGGAACTGATCTGCTATCACCTTCTCAATTGCCTTGCCCATAAATCAAATGTTAGAGATTGACCGGAAATTATTTAAATTGTTAGCTGTTAATCCTGGATTTTTGTTTTGTTTTTGAATTGGCATTTCCTTCAAAATGGCGAGGGTAAGTGACCCTTCTGCAGAGAGCAGTAAATGATCTGTTTGTCCAATTCAACCACCATCTTGTCAGCTGCTTTGACCAACCAGGAAAGTCAAGAGTTAAGATGGGAAGTAGTCACTGTAAGGACAGGAAAAGTCCTGGTGATGGTTTCTGATGTTACACACTGAAATCGATCCCCTAAACCAGGACAAGGTGTTGGTCCCCTCATGTCAGTTAACTCTACACTGATGTACAAGTGGAGCCTCCCCCTCCCCCCAAGAAAAATGAGGATAAAGTAAAGGTAAAGGTCACCCATGCTCAAAAGCCAGAGGTGAATTCATGAATATCAGGAGAATAAACTGCAGTTCCTTTTCCCTGTCCTTTTATTTGAAGGCATAAACTATTTTTGGGAAGCACTACTTTATCCTCAGGGACTGCGGTGGCTCAGTCGTTAAGATGCTGAACTTGATGACTGGAAGGTTAGCAGCTCGAGACCCCAGGATTGTCCTGGGACAAAGTCCCAATTGCTTTATCCTAGTTACAGTCCTGCTAGAGGCAGGAAGACATTCTTATGACATCCCTCAGAACTATCACATAATTATCTCCCAATAAAGCAGCAGGGCCAAATGCAAAACATTTTTTAAGTTGTCTTGAAGCAGACAAGAAAATGATTTTTAAAATATCAGCCACTCACTCACCCAATAAGATTACGAAGACAGCTTTTGTCCTTTGAAACAAGAATGACATAAGATTTAACTATTTCTAGATCAAACCCTGATAAGTGACAGAATCTCTCTATTTTCTAGATATTCAAGAACTAGAGGCTTACAAGGTTGTTTCCTTTGCACCCACCTACTTGTCATTGTCCTTCATACACAAAAAGACCATTGGTTGTTGTTGCTGTTGCAAGAACCATCAATAAAAACCCCTCCCATCTCTATGGTTTTCTTCTAAAGTAAGCATCATTTTGGAGTCTACATATCAATTCTTGTCCAGTAGTGTCCCAGTATTTATTGCAGACTTATGCAGCACAATTAATGTTAACATCGCTGTGAAAGCTAACTTGTGAATCTTACCACTGATCAAGAAGAAATTCAGAGCTGTTAAATAACAATAGGTTACTCTATATGTGCGCACGTGTATGTGTGTGTGTGTTACTAACGGTGTACGCAAGATAAATAGGCATGATACTTTGCTTCACTGTCAGTAGCACTTTGGGTTATTAGAAGCACTTCTTTATGTGCCGTGAGCAGAACAATAGTGTAGAAGGAATGATTAAATACCAGCTCTCTGAGAAATAGACATCTCATTGTGGCAGACCCGGGCTCACCACTGGGTGGTTTTGATAAAGGCAATATGAGTTGATAACTGATACATTTTGCCAGGGAAGTCATCTGGGGATGCTGACAGCTACTATGGTTTAATAAAATCATTAGAATGTAAATGTTTTTATTGCAAAATAAAGAGCCTCCAGCAAAGTTGACACTATCAGAGCTCCCTCCGCTGAATGAAAGCTCCGATTAGCATTCAAATGATATAATGATAGTCTGGTTATCTTTATTAAAATTTTTCAAATCAAGTCTTCATTTTGCATGATTGAGTTTTAAACAAATGCAATATCCCGTAGCATGGTAAGCTGGCTGGAATATACTCAAAATAATTAAAACATACCTTTTATTTTATTTTATTTTTTAAAAGAAAAACATGAATTTCATAAACTGTGGATTGGATTTGCTATTTATAATATGACAAAATCTTGTTAGCTTTGCATAAATACGTGGTTGTCAGAGTATAATTATTGAAAGTTTACAACTATACAACATGTGTTTCAAACTACTGAATTCAATTTTCCAAAATGTGACATGAGTGATGTTAGTGAAATATAATCAATGTATATCTGGATAGTTTTTGTTAATTCCAAAGTCAACTCTCTTACCCTATAATTGATGGTTAAAATATATTTGCCTCTCAGAGACATTCTACTGAATGGCCAAATATTTCACTAGTAATTAGAGGTTCCAAACTATTCCCTGACAATACAACTGAAAAACAAAGAAAAACCTTAGACTATGCAACAGAGAAACACAGAAAAACCTTAGACTATTGTTGGTTACCTTGAAATAAAGATAGCGGAGATCTGAGGCTGGAACTTAGCCTAGTTAGTTACTAAAAATGGTTAATTGTTAGGCTTTACTTCTCTCTCCAGAGATTTAGAGAACTAAAACTTTTCTGGATCTGCTGAACTACAAATTCTTCATGCTTAGAATTGCCATAATTCTTTCCCACAAAACTGGAACAGAAGTATATTTTACAAAGCTCCCAGCAGCGCATCTCCCAGCCCAGGCTGGAGGGAGTGGTAGCCATTCAGGCTGGTTTATTTATTTATTTCCTCAAATTTATATCCCACCCCACTCAGGCGAACCCAACTCTAGGTGGCTGTGTAGGTGGCTGTAACATGCAAAGTGCTTCAGCAACATAAATAATGCAGTGGCTGCCTTCTGGCTTTTGAGCAAGGGAGACCTTTACTTTTATTAAGAAAATGTCCACGTCATGTGAATTAACATGTGCATTTGTTTTGCTGCCCATCCACCCCAAGGTGGCAACCATCCAGAGGCCTTGGTGTTTGGGGGAGCCTGTGGTCTATAAGAGTGTGTCTCCTTCCCACCTCACCCTCTCTCTTCTTCTTCATAATCTGGCAAAAGCACGTGCGTCTTAACTTCCTCGTGTGATGCACGTGGAATAAATCTCTACGAAGAGAGAGCCTTGGAATGATGGCGCCTAAGTGTTGTGCTTCTTCTGCTTCGAGCATGGGCATGGAGAAGAGAACTTCTTCATGCCCTGCACTTGATTTGCCAGTACCCATGTACTTGGTAAGACCAGATCCAACAGATTTGGTGGCCAGGATAACAGCCCTTGAGTGGGCCGCTGCCATAAGTCCAGCAACACTTACACAAACCCCATTGATGAGACATCAAGGGACCCCGGTGGATGATGCCCTGACCTGAAAAGAGATGTTCCAGGTCCTCCAGAAGCTTGTGGATGCTCTGGACGTGGCGGCGGGATCTCGGAAACCAGATGTGTCAGTGGGGATGCCTTCGATGTCGTCTGCATAGGATGTGGAAGTTGAAGAATCTGCCCAGTCATCTGGTGCTTCCATGCCGACTGAACCTGAGAGCAATGTGGAGGGGGTGTCATCTACTCCTGGGCTGAGATTAGGTGAGTATGTAGGATTGGGAAGTGTACTGGGTGTTGGACCCCAGCACTTCATTCTTTGTGTACACAGCCGCCTTCATGGACTTGGCCTTGGTCTAGCCCTGTGCAGGCTACGAACTCCCCTTTGAAGCCCCTTTGATCTCCTGAAGGTGGGGAAAGGGGAGCAACCCTCGTTTGTTCCCAGAAAAAACTACCCATGCACTTGATATGACCTATTCTAGCTATGGTTGATCCAGAAGAGAGAGAAAAACAGGGTGATATTGCAGCACAACAGGAGAGGTTTTAAAAATCTGGGACTTTAACATGATTTTTATTGAACCAGCTGGAACAATTTTTCTGACCTTGAATCTGGGACAATCCCGGTTTTCCAGGATGTATGGCAACCCTACTCATACTGCCTTCTGATTCATTGTGGAGTGGAATTCTGGAAAAAGTATGGACATACAGAAGAAATTCAGGAGAAAAATAAGGATACTGAGATCTCATTAGGTACAAGAATTAAATCCTGAGAAGTATTTTATTATAATTAGATATTATTATGGCTCCATTCTCTTTGCTGTATTTGAAGTTTCACCACAATATAACAGTTTTGTCAGTTTATCAAATCTAAGCTCTCAATATCACCACTCAGTTACTGTATGTTAGTAATCACAGATGAGCTAGTGAAAAGATTTACTCCTTTCTGCATGTTTCTACCTTGCCCCATTAATTATATCCTCCCTTGAAAGAATGTGCATAATGATCTGCAAAATGAAGTAACACTTTGTGTATCTGAGACAGTGGAGTGACATTCATGAAAGATTACATCAAATAATACTTGTTACTCTTTGAGGTGTCACATGATATTTTCATGTTTTTCACTGCAACGGACTAACACAACCTTCACACCTCCAATATTTATACATATTCTCTAGCCAACATGGTCAGTGACTGATTCAACTGAGATACTGGACAATGTAGTCCCAAAAGCAACTTTTCCAAGCTCTATTATGGATTAATGGAAATTCATTATGAGTTGAGAAACTTTGCTTCCCAATTAATTCAAACACATCAATTTTCCTGTGCTTATTTGTGTATATATTGGATTTTTGGAAATATGTTTCAAATAATGATAAGAACTATTAATGTCCATTTGAAAGGGCTAATTCCACATTTACTTGTCTTGAGGGTACATTTGGCCAGTTTGTACATCTTACTCAGATATGTGTCTTAAAAAGATTCACAATAGCCCAGTGTTTCCCAAATGCTGGTTTTTGGACTTCAATTAAAAGGCTCAAAAAGTCTCTTTGTGCTCTTAAGAAAACATGAAGAAAATGTTGCCATGTATTGAGCTCCTGTCCTTCACATCTCTAAATATTTTACAGAATACAATTTGGACCACTAGAGGGCTTCTTCAGTGAGATACCATTAATGTGAATTTTTCATTTTCTGGGGGACTGTGTCATGCTGTGATGATGAAGGCAGATGAACAGCCACTGCATTATATTCTCAGGACAATCTTCATGGCTGATCAACATGATGATTGACAATATTTGGAATTGGATATGGAACAAGAAGAAGAGGAAGGTAGACTGTTGTCCAGGCAGAAGCATGTATGGATCACAGATCTCTAAAGGTTGCCTGCCTTTTTATTAGAGGAACATCTAGTGCTGGGAATGCCAGACTTCAAGAAGTTCTTCCCAATGGTGTATATGCTTGTATAACAATCAGTACAATGGCTGGGTTAACAGTTTGTGAAACTGTTGCGGGATCAAGTGCAGCAATAGTTTTTGGAACAACTTGTGCAATAGCTTTTGGTATGATGTGCACACTGTCTCGGAAGCATATTGGTGTCTTATGCAGCTGTGTATTGAGTGGATTGTGATAAAACTTGTGGAGTGGCATCTGAAAGAGTTTGTAAAAGGACTCATGTCATAGGTATTAATATGGGCTGGTGCATATTGGAGTTTCATCGCAATATCATATGCTATCTATTGTTGCTAGGAAATGGAACCTGACCTACAAAAATATTGTATAAAACAGATCTGTGCCTTCCACTTAAAGAACAGCGGAGCAGAGAGGAAGCTCTGAGTTAGCTGGGAAGGCAAGATATTGCACCATTGATCTATCCCAAAGTATTTGGGTATCACTCTGGAATGAAACCTGACCTACCAAAAATATTCTCTAACCCCCAAACAGAATGTTAATGCCAGAAATAACATACTTAGGAAACTTGCTGTTTCAGAATGGGGTGCACACCCATAAATATTGTTATTTATTGTTATTTTATTGTTATTTTTCTGTGTCAGTGTGTTTTCTGTGTAGGAGTTGAGTAGAGTGTAAAATAGTCCTCAGTGACCAAATCAAAGAAGGAAATTGCTTGGGGAGGGGAACCAAATTTTGGGAGAAGATTTAGACTTGATCCTGCCCAATTTGTCACTGTAATAATATCTATGCTTTGGTATTCTGTAATGCTGATATCGACTATTATGATTTATTAATATATTGTCTAGGAACTTGTAACTGTAATTTTACTGTAATTTTATATGTATTGTAAACCGCCCTGAGTTGGCTATGCCAAGTAGGGCGGTATAGAAATTGAAATATAATAATAATAAAAAAAAATAAGAAGAACAAGAGCTCCATCTCTACTACTCTGCATCAGAATAGGCTAGGGCTGTATGGTATAAAATCAGCACATGCCAAACAAGTGGATGTAGCTCTTAATGAATCATGCAGGATAATTAGGTAAAGGTAACGGTTACCCTTGCTTGAAAGCCAGTTGTATCTGACTCTAGGATTTGGTGCTCATCTCCGTTTATAGCCAAAGAGCCAGTGCTATCTACATCTGCAGACATTTCCATGGACATGTGGCAGGCATGAGTAAACACTGGAGTGCACTGAATGCTGTTTACCTTCCCACTGAAGCAGTTCCTATTTATCTACTAGCAATTTCTTGCTTTTGAACTGCTAGGTTGGCAGGAACTGGGACAGAGATGGGAACTGACTCCATTGTGCAACTCTCAGGTCTTGACCTGCTGACCTGAGTTCACCTTGCTGAATGAATGCCAAAAAGTATTTCTCACCAAGATGAGACCAAGATGTGTGGACCATCTAGAAGTCACTTATTATACTCCAAAGTGAAATAGGAATATGAAAGAATTGGTAGGTCAGGTAAAATGGGGCTACTCTGACACAGGACAATTTCTTTGTGAATGTGGAGAAATTTAATCCATTCATCATTTGTGTGCAAAAAATTTATAGTCCACCATGAAAGAAGACTTAGTAAATTGCCAAGCTAACACTATTGAAGTAGCCCACTACTGGTAGAAATTAGCCAGGTTATTTTAATATTTTAAATTTGTATTCAATTTTACATGTATTTCACAAATGTCCATAAGGTTAAATTGTGTAACACTCTATTTATTTATTTATTTATTATTTATTTATTAGTTCAAATTTATATTGCCACCCACTCGCCATGGCGACTCAGGGCGGCTTACGGACAATACAATACATTACAAAGCCCCGGGGGATGGGTGGCAAGGTCCTCTAACATGAAGAAAGAAGGAATCCAATTTCAGCAAGGCAGTTTCATGTTACTGTAGCAAAATTTAGATGAATAGCAATAAAAAGCATATTTTCAATGCACTGGATTGTTCCCATGATGAAATTCACCTTTGTTATCCTTATAATAAATAGAGGGAGAAGGGGAAATCCCAAATCTCCTCAGTAACTTCTTCCTACAATCAAAGCTTTCAGGATTTAATCATGAGAGCAAAATGGAACCAAATTCTAGCAGCTTATGAAGCAGAACTTAAAATGGAAAAGTCATAAATGTTTACCCAGTGGGTCACATGCGCTAATGAGCATGTGACATCCTATAGTAATTTGTAGCTGACTTTCCCCATGTTAAATTAAAAGACATTTATACAGAATGACCTGAGCTTGTAAAATGTATCTCTGCTCCTCTCCACTGAATAGGAAGGGGATGCATTTCTGTATTCCAGAATGTAGTATTATAGGACTATTCAAAATAATGCCCTGTGGCTTTCATACATACATTGGTGGACCTCAGTGAGTGATATACAAGGCAAGTTCTAGAGACAAAGGTCTGTAAGACATGCCTGCAGGAGTTGCCTTAAATTCCCTTCATGCTTAAAGAACTACAAGAGAAAAAATTCCCATGTATTTTTGCTGTCTCAACAAAGCAAATTCTACCAAACAGAAAATTAGAGGGGCAAGAAATATTATGAGTTTCAAGTAAAACTGTGCCCAAAGTTTTCAGAAGACTTCCTCTGAGAAAATTTCTGAGATTTCCTCACCTTTTCCCCCCTCCCTTAAAAAGTAAAACAAGGGCACTTCCATGTATCAGTTTTTGTGTTGGCCAGGTTGCCAGTCTTATTGCTAATGCAGCTGCTGCCACATGTAGTGGTGACATGTAGAACGAACGAACGAACGAACGAACGAACGAACGAACGAACGAACGAACGAACGAACGAACGAACGAACGAACGAACGAACGAACGAACGAACGAACGAACGAACGAACGAACGAACGAACGAACGAACGAACGAACGAACGAACGAACGAACGAACGAACGAACGAACGAACGAACGAACGAACGAACGAACGAACGAACGAACGAACGAACGAACGAACGAACGAACGAACGAACGAACGAACGAACGAACGAACGAACGAACGAACGAACGAACGAACGAACGAACGAACGAACGAACGAACGAACGAACGAACGAACGAACGAACGAACGAACGAACGAACGAACGAACGAACGAACGAACGAACGAACGAACGAACGAACGAACGAACGAACGAACTCTTAAGGCTATAGTACTAAATATAAAACTAAATGTATACCCTATTTCTAAGTAATCATTGGGATATGCAGTGAAACAGCCTCCTTCAAATTCTCTCCCCCCCCCCAGCAGTACCAATGTGAGAGTTGCTCAGAAATTTAAATAAGAATTCAAATATCTCTCTGTAACCAAATAAGAACAAAGTCCAAGATATCAACTAAAGTAGACTATCCATGACAGGGAATTGGCTCCACTGAACAGAAAATGCAAATACATAATATTACTGTATATATTCACCCTTCCAATCCCTCTCCTCCTCCTCCTCCTTCTGCCATATTGGTGTGAGAGAGAAATTTTGATTCATATTATTTACAAGCAAGTGCAGGCATTTTACAAGCAAGTGCAGCCATTTTAATTGAAAGTGGAATCAAAATGTCACTGTGACCTATAGTAACCTCAACAGGTGGCTCAAGACAGAGTTAACATGACTCATACTGACCATGTGCTCACGTGTATCTTGCTAAACACAAAACGTGACATGACCTAGTACTAGAAGGTATATAAGGGAGAAGGAAAGACAGGCAAGTTTGGGCATTGCAAACACGGGATCCTAGGGAAACCTGTCTTTGCTTGATTCCAAATTTATATATTATTGGCCAATCTTAATATTACTTGCATCTCTTTATTATTAAGGTATTGTACTTTATAGAATGTGTTATGGTTTTATTTGGCTTATACATGCAATAAATTAATTAATTATATTTTAAGATATTGTGCCTAGAGTACTTTTGTGTGTAGCAGCTGGGGAAAATAGAAATAAAACTTCCCTGACATTGGAATCCAAATATAGACAATCCACATGGTGATGGAGGATGCAGGGATGGAGGAATCACAATATGGGATCAAAATTGCTGGGAGAACCATCAACAATTAGAGATATGCAGATGATATTACTCAAATGGCAGAAAGTGAGGAAGATCTAAAGAAGCTCCTGCTTAGGTTGAAAGAAGAGAGTTCAAAAGCTGGCTTGAGACTCAACATCAAGAAACCCAAGATAATGGCAACAGGTCCTATCAGGTCCTGGAAAATAGATGGGGAAGAAGTAGAAGCAGTGACAAACTTTACTTTCTTCAGATCTAAGATCACTGCAAATGGTGATTGAAGCCATGACTGATTCTTGGGAGACATGCTATGAGAAACCTGGGAAACATAGTTAAAAGTAGAGACATCATCTTACAAACAAAAATTTGCATAGTCAAAGTAATGGTATTTCTCGTGTTAATGTATCATTGTGAGAGCTGTGGTGTTGGAAGAGAGTTTTGAAAGTACCCTGGACAGCGAGGAGAACAAAGAGTCAGTTGGGACTCTTGCTCATGTACCTGCCTCCCTTGCAGTGTAGCAGACTCCCTGCCTGAGCTCCTTGAGGCAGTCTCGATGTTGGCATTGGAGACCCCCAGGCTTATGTTCCTGGGGGACTTTAATTTGCCATCATTGGGGACTGGCTCGGAGGTGGCTCAGGAGTTCATGGCTTCCATGGCAGCTGTGGGTCTGACCCAGGTAATTCAGGGTCCTACCAGGAGCAGTGGCCGCACCCCGGATTTAATTTTTGTATCGGAGCTGTGGCAGAGTGATCTGAAACCACAGAATTTACACATTACCCCTGTGCCATGGTCAGATCACTATCTGGTGACTCTTGACTTTTTGGGGGCGAAGCTTCACCGCAGGGAGGTAGGACCAGTTAAATTGGCCCACCCCCAGTTACTAATGGATCCGGAAGGATTCCAGAGGGAACTGGGGTGTTTTCCTCTTGACCTGCAATGGGATTCATCTGAGGCTCTTGTCAACTCATGGAACGAGAGAGTGGCCGCAGCCTTGGACGTGATCGCTCCACTATGGCTTCTCTGTGCTTGTAGGTATCAATCTGTCCCTTGGTTTACAGAAGAGCTGAGGGAGCTCAAACGTGCAAAGAGACGCCGAGAGCACCGCTGGGTGAAGACCCGGAGTGAGTCTGACCGAACACTGGTTAGAGCGGCTATTAAAGACTACCTAGTGGCGATGGGGGCGGTGAAATGACAATATTTCACCGCCCTTATTGCCTCCGCTGAGAGTCACCCAGCGACCCTGTTCCGGGTGACCAGGTCCCTCCTTGGTAGAGGGGGGTCGGGCCCCGGTTGACAGGGGTCAGCTGAGACTTTTGCTGACTATCTGGTGGAGAAAATTGCTCAGATCCGCTCGAAGTTTAATCCCAGTGTGGAATGTGTGGAGCTGGGGTTGACCAGATGGCACAGTCTGGCCATGTTATCTGGGATTGGTTCGATCCAGTTGGCCCTGAGGAAGTGGACAGGCTTCTTGGATCTGTTCGTGCCACTGCCTGTGAATTGGATCCATGCCCGGCCTGGCTAGTCAAAGCATCTAAGACTGTGTCAAGCGGCTGGGTCGAGGCAATTATTAATTCATCGCTGAAGGAGGGGTCTTTTCCAGCACCTCTAAAACATGCTTTGGTGCGCCCCCTCCTGAAAAAGCCATCCCTCGACCCTACGGTACTTACTAACTACCAACCAGTATCCAATCTACCCTTTTGGGGCAAGGTTTTGGAGAAGGCAGTGCCACAGCAGCTACAGGAAGTCCTGGGTGAAGCGGATTATCTGGACCCTTTTCAGTCAGGATTCAGGCCTGGATATGGTACTGAAACTGCATTGGTCGCATTGGTGAATGATCTCTGGAGAGAGCAGGATGGAGGTCATCTGTCTGTCCTAGCTCTTCTCGATCTCTCAGCGGCCTTCGATACCATAGATCATGGTATTCTTTTGGGTAGGCTTCAAGGATTGGGGATCCAGGGCACTGTGTTGGCTTGGTTTTCCTCATTTCTGAGGGGCAGGACCCAGTCAGTGTGGTTGGAGAATGAGAAGTCCAGCCCTAGGCCCCTTCAATATGGGGTGCCTCAGGGTTCGGTACTCTCACTTCTCCTATTTAACATCTACATGAAGCCACTGGGTGAGATCATCCGTTCCCACGGGGTAAGGTATCATCAATATGCATCTCTGCCCGTGGGAACCCAAGCGGCGCAGTGGAAGTCCTATCCAGGTGTCTGGAGGCTGTTAAGGTCTGGATGGGGGGAAATGGGCTACAGCTGAATCCCGTCAAGACTGAGTGGCTATGGGTAGGAGGTCCTGCATCATCGTGGAAGTTACCAGCTTTGGTTCTGGATGGTGCAGTTCTGCCCCAAACGGACCCGGTGCGTAATCTGGGGGTCTTCCTGGACTCACGGCTACTGTTCAAGGAGCAGGTGGCAGCCATGGCCAGGAGGGCTTTTGCGCAACTTCATGTAATACGCCAGTTACGCCCACTCCTAGATCGGGACGCCTTGCTCATGGTCACACATGCTCTGGTCACATCCAGACTTGATTATTGTAATGCGCTCTACATGGGGCTGCCCTTGATGACCATTAGGAGGCTACAGCTGGTCCAGAATGCGGCAGCTCAGGTAGTGATGGGGTGCGGGTGAGGCTCATGCCTCACCACTGCTTTGGCAGTTGCACTGGTTGCCACTATGTCTCCGGGTGCAATTCAAGGTGCTGGTTATTACCTTTAAAGCCCTATATGGTAGTGGGCCAGGATACCTAAGAGACCGCGTCACCCCAAGAACATCAGTCCGTCCCACCAGGGCGGATCGGAGAGGCTCTCTTATTATTCCATCGGCCAGAGAGGCGCACCTCTCTAGCACCAGGAGGAGGGCTTTCTCTGTGTCCCCCACAACCCTTTGGAACCTCCTGCCAACTGAATTACGCCTACAAACAGAGCTCCTGCCCTTCCGGAAGGGTCTTAAAACCTGGCTGGCAGGGCAAGTGTGGGGATCTAGGAACGTAGGGTCCCATGTTGGGTGGCTGATCTAATGGGACAGCCATCCTTCCTGCTTCTCGCTGTTTATGTGTGGTAACTTTTAATTTTAAAACCTTTTCAATATTTTATAAATTATAGCTTTTAACTTGAGTTTTAATTTAAATTTTAATATGTGTAGGGTAGGCTGAGATTGGTCAGTCTGTTACACTGATGTGGGAATTTATAGTTTAAGCTATGCCTTTTTTATTCTTGTTGTAAGCCACCCACAGTCGAGTTAACCTGATTGGGGCGGGATAATAAATTTGAACAAACAAATAAATAAATAAATAAATAGGTCAATCTCAGAGACTGCTCCTTAGAAGGTCAAATAGTAAAGATGAAGCTAAAGTACTTTGGACATCAAATGAAAAGTGATGATTCACTTGAGAAAGCCTCGATGCTGGGAAAGGTGGAGGGCAAGAGAAGAAGGGGCAGCCAAAGATGAGATGGCTAGATGATATTGTAGACACAATAGGCACAGAGCTGGGTGGGTTTAGGAGGATGGTGGAGGACAGAGGTGCCTGGAGGACAATGGTCCATAGGGTCGCAAAGGGTTGGAATCGAGAATCGACTGTGCAACTAACTGAACAACAACATGGTGATCATCCATGAAGACTGTCCTGAGAATATAATGCAGTGGCCTTTCATATTCCTTCCACATCACAGCATGACCCCCGTACTACTGATTAAGATGGATTCAAGTGGGATTTAATCCACTTGAGGACCATCACCCTTCCCTGTGGACTTCAGCACCCAAGGCCATTAGTACTCAGGTTTGTCAAGTTAGATAACCACCACCTGTCACTTTGCTGGCAGTATGGTCTACTCTATTACCATAGCAGGAGAACCTGGCCAGACTACCAATCCCTCCCCTACATATTGAAATTATACTGGTGGTAAGGGCCTTATCATCATACGTGGGAACAGAAGTTCCTGCCTCTCCTGCTCTTTCTATTTCAAATTCTGAATCACAGCCCTTTCTTAGGATTGCTGTATCTATTGGGCTGAACCAAAACATCTAGAGGGGTTACAGGTATTCACACAGAGTTAAAGTTAGTTAAACCTAGTTATTACAGATAATATGCATGTCATGAATGAAAAGAAAAGATTAAAGGTTCTATGAACTTAATGTCTAGCTGCCAGCTGCTAAACATAGTCAGTAAACTCACTAATTCTACTAAACTGGCCAGATACTGCTCTACAAAATAAATTATTTTGGTGCTTTTGATTTTAGATAGAAATCCTCAGGCTGCTAACAGCAGATGACTTTGTTAGGGGGAAAGGAAAATGTCTCTTGCCAGCTCTGAATGACTAGTCTTGTGGTCAGTGGATAGATCACCAAATAGCATTTTTAAGCACAACAAATGCCTTGCTGTCCAGTCTCTCTTGCATAGAGTTAAGGGTTATTTTCTCCTCCACATGATTGTACTAAACAATGTCTTATAGCAATACTAGAGGGATTTTCTGACAGGATTGAGCGAGAAAGGGACAACAGACAACACTTTAGCTTTTAAAGCACTTGGAAAGCAGGATACAAAGAAACTACCTTTAAAAAATGACCATGTTTATAAAACACAAAAAATGGGCATGAATTTGCCAGGGAAGAGACACCACACAGTGGTAATAGACCAAATTATATTATGCTTAAGGGGATTTGAGGGAGCTAGCCAATCCATGCAAAAACTGCAAGAGCAGGAAAGGGCTGAGGAAGATAAATCACCACCCCAATGCAGATCTGGGGCATTAGGTGAAAAGATAAATGTATAAAATACTGTGTCAAAACCCATGGTGTGGCCCACATGGTAATTCCAGGTCAGTAATTGAACTTCACTCTAATTATTCTGGAGAGATAATATTAACTTGCAGTTGAGTGTGAAAGAGAAGGTCCATAATTCATCACTTGATGGGACTCCTCATCACATTGGGTTATTGAAATATGATGGCTCCCCTTTTATCCTGTCATAATGACAACTGATGTGCTTATTTTCTTTCTCTTGTGCCTCCAGGGATGATGAAATAGTAAGCAAACACTTTTTAAAAAATCCCCAAGAAGGAGCAACACTTTATCACACTGCCTTCATCTATGAAAAAGTGCTTGCAAAAAAAATCAGTTTCCAGAACTTAAATTTGTCCCTCCCATGCCTTCGGTGATGGATTATTTATTGACAACTATATGAAAAAATAGCAGGACATCTACCTCTGAGATTTCTAGGCCCACTCTACTTTGTTCAATCAATAGGTCACCTAGCTAAAGATTTAGCTGGTTAAACGCTGCGACCAAATGTTACACATGGCCTCCTTTTTTGGCTATTTTGGCTTTGATGTTTTACTGAAAACAGCAACATTCTATCTCTCAGTGTCTCAGAAAACAATCTATTATTCATCCATCCATCCATACATTCATTCATTTGTTGGGTTTATATATAACCGTCCTTTTTGCCTACACAGCCCAGGGTGGCTCAAAATGTCAGTTAAAACCTATACCCAATGCTAATTAAAACAGAATACTATAAAACTATCTAAAAACATTTATAAAACCTCCCCAATCCCCTTAAAAAGAGGGACACCCAGGCAGGAGTAAATAAGAATCCCAGGCAGGGCTATTTGGCAATATAAGTACCTTGATCGGTATTAGGCATATATACCAAACCATGGTATAACTTTCCTTCATGTCTCTGATTAGCAATTTTGATCCATTTTGGAATTTATGATATTCAGCAATGGTTCCAGATTCCAGGCACTCAGTAGAAGTGGCAGGATCATTATTGGATACCTGAAGCCAATGTTATTGATAAAATAAACTACCTAGCTGGCATTGTGCCCACTGATATACAGAGACAGGTAGTATTTAATAGTGAAGTATTCTACAACAACTCTGTCCAACTCTTTGGTTACCATCCTCTGCTTCACAGATTATTATTTTTTTTTGGGGGGGGGGAGTTTTGAAGAATAGATGTGAATTTTGAGGAATTAGCTGCCTCTACCCATACAAGCCCTGAAGCAAACGAAGGTCATCTGGAATTATCCTTTTAAAGGTTCCAATGACTAAAGCAGTTTGAGTGTATTTGAAAAAGATCCTTCTATGTTTTTGCCCCCATACTTTTGAATTCTTTTCCAGAGTATGACATTCTTGCAGTGATTCAGGAGGGGAAATAAGGTGGAGTTGTTTCGGCAGGCCTTTGGAATCTATAAACTGCTATTCCATTTTTTAGGTGGCACAAGTTAGTCTTTACATTGTTGCTAGGTTTTATTATGTATTATATGGAGTGTTTTGTTGTTATATATGTTCAGGGGCATAGCCAAGGGGTGGCCTGGGCGGTCTTTGCCCACCCTGAGTTAGCAGTTTGCCCACCCTCAAACTCCCGGCTACTTATATATATGACACACATATATGACATTGTGGCCCATCCTGAAAAAATATGTGCCCACCCACATCTAGAATCCTGGCTATGGCCCTGAATGTATTGTTTTTGTGCTAGGTCTCTCTGAAGATAAAAAGAGTGTGCACATGAAAATAATAAAGCAAATAAAGCAAAAATAGTAAAGCCAAGATTGTAATGTGTAAAGAAAAAATTACTCACCTCTGGCAACAGATGGATACCTTGGAGTTGCTATTCAGCACGGAGTCTGCACACTAGTAGACAACATTCTGCACACACTAATGGACCCGAGAAATCAAGTCCATTTAAATGCAGTTTTTTAGCCATTAGGATATCACGTCATCCTCTGGCTAGGCAGACCATTACATGTGCCCTCCGCTTTCACTTTGCCCAAGGGATCTGACAGAGGACACTTCGGTGAGTTTTAGACCTGGTTTAACATCATTGACAAGAGATGGGCAACTCTGCCTAGTTAGACCACTCAAGCCCCTGCGCCATGACAAGGACCTCACCTAGAGGGGTGAGAGCCACAGGAAAATTAAGTGGAGATAAACAGTGGTGGGATGTCAAAAATTTTACTACCCCACCGTGATGTCATCACAGTGTGGGCAGAGCTAAAATCATGATGTCATGTCATGGGGGGGGGGGCAAAGAAAAAATACAAAATAATAAAAATAGGGAGAACTGGTGAGAACCTGTTACATCCCATCACTGGAGATAAATTTCCAGAGTGGAGATTATGTTGTTGTCTCCACTGAATGCTGCTTGCGTGACCAGCCACACAGCCAGATGGAGAATGAGTAAATGGCTGTGAATCTGTCACAGCAGACTTACACAATTTCTCATATATTTCCTGTATATTTAGGCAACAAGATACTAGCCCAGATATTCACACTAACCTTTCCGTTAGTGTAACCCTAACCTTTCTACTACCTCATCCATCTGGCCTAAATACACACTGTCATACTCATCTTCTAGAACCCCCTTTCTTCCCTTCCATTTTGCAAATGCCACTAAAATTCTGACTTCAGCAAACAAAGAAATTTATTTTTACTCCATGATCTTTATAAGTCTATTCCTTGAAGACGTTTTTGTTCTCTCATAATGATACAAATAGCTAAGAAATTCATTTCTCGTTTTTGATAAGAATTTCCTCAGGGTTTTTTTCTTCCAGATTAGGAATAAACTCAAAAGCTAATCAACCAACTAACCAAAATATGGGGGAAAAGAAAGCAGGACCAAAGCTCTGTGTGCGTCTCTTCAAAATCTAGACTTGAATCATTATCTATTTGAACAATTCAGTGTCAAATTAGTTCTACCTGTACTTTTTTGCTGAGGAGTCCGCATTTCAACAGAAGCTTAACATGCAGGCACAACTTGCTCTTCCCCACTGCTGGATAGCTGTTCCCACTGAATTTGGCACTATCGATTTGGGGAACATGTTATTGCATTTCATTTTTGAAAAATTTACCAGACTTTACAGACCACATCTGCAAAACAGAGACAAAGTGGAATTTTAAAAACAATATTAGAGAAAGCAAAACTGTGAGATTTTCAAATCCGTGATTAATGGCATTGTTATACTTTGAGCACATCATGAGAAAGTACTGTAAGACTTGGTAGAACAACAATGCTTGAAAAATTGAAGGGAGCAGAAAAACTAAAAGACACAATATGAGATGGACTGATTCAATAAAGGAAGCCACAGACTTGCGTTTGTACAAGCTAATAAGGGCTGCTAATGATAGGATGTTTTGGAGATTATGTATCCACAGGGTCACCATACATCAGAGGTGATTTGATGGCACATCATTAAAACCAAATTAATGGTACATTTCAACAGCCTGTGAAAAGTTAGATAATGAGGATATTTTCTTTTTAATAGGGTCCCAGATGGTTCTGATGTCACATTTGTTGAACCCATGCTCCTGTTCTGGTGACTCCAAGAAATCCAGGATATGGCTCCTTTCAAAAAACCAAAAACCTCTTCCTTAAATATTAGGTACTCATGTGGTTATGTTTCCAGTTTGAAGCTCTAAAAACAGAAGCCAGGATTTTTCTTAAAGAAAATTAGGAGATTCCTCACTGAACTCTGGAAGATTTTCTGAGGAAAACCAAAAGAATTTAGACCAGATGGTTAAAATATCTGAAATGAGTTCTACACATCCCTAGCTAGAAGTGATAAAATTACGGACTTGTTTAACAAAGGTGAGAGGTGAATAATTACTTTAGTTCCTTCACTGTCTTCCTTAATTATTGCATTTGACCCTGATGTCTGTAGGAAGCATTATAAATTCTGATAAAGTTCCATGAATAGGACATTTTAATGAACTACTCACAGCAGTCACCTGTCAGCAGTAAATATAGCGGCAGGAGCCAGTGAAAATTTATCTCCCCGGCACGATACGTAACACTGATTTTTCACAGGGACCTGGACTAATTTAACTCTGCTGTTTTCTGAATTAACAAGGCTTGTCCTCAAACCTTTTGACATAGGAGCATTCTGTTCTGGTATTATTCTCTTGCTCACCTCCTTACCCTCCCTCAGGACGCACTTTATTTAATCCATCTGGAGCCTTGGTAACCAAGTTCTTTCGCTTTTCCCTGACCTCTGTGATTTATGTTTCATATTTCATGCTGTGGTTGGTCTTTCCCCTCTTATATTTCCCCTCTCTCTCCAGCATCATGGTGTTTTTCTCCCCCTTTGACTCTCCCCCACATTCCCCCACCCCAAGGAAAAAGGAAGGATAAATACTTGACAAGTTATTTGTTGTCATGAAAGCCCTAACATAGTCGGAATGGAATATAATTCAATCTGCCAGACCCTGAATTCTGATAGATCATTGGCTACTGGTAGGCCAGGGGTTGTGCCCCTCATAATTTTTCCCACTGCTACAAGTCTTTTATGGAATTTGATGCATCTTTAAGTGGTAAATCAATCCAGGTGTAATATGTCTTTTCAAGCAATGGAGGAGGAGGAGGAGGAGAAGAAGAATGCAGAGATGCCATATTAGGAGCTCAATCTATCTTCCTTGACTCAATGCCTTACTTTCTTCATGTTCATAGCCTTCTTATCAGATTTCTTGTGTAACACTCACCCAGACCCTGACTCATAAATCTGACAGAGCACAACAGTATTGACAAAATGGAAGTAAATTTCTTCTATTAGGGACGGGAATCAGTTTGAACCAAATTAAGTTGTACTGTGATAGCCTGGTATATGTGTGCATGCTCACACACATAGGCATTCTCAAGGTGCAAATAACCTAGTTTGAATAATCGTAGCCTGTGTCCTTTTTAAATGATCCCCCCACATTTAAAGGAAGGCCTTTGATGTGATAATATTAATTCCCTCTGTGCTGGAAGAAAGGGTGGGGGGAACCTAGGAGAAACGGAAATTAAATGAGTAATGCAGTGTCAGTCAATCTTTTAAACCGGCTCCTTATTAACAGCTAATCATTTTGTCATTTTGTCGCTCAAAGAAATGAATTTGATAGGAGCAGAAGGGAATGTTTTATGTTTATTTTCATTAAGCAGAAACAGTTGTGGAAATATTGTATTATTATCAAGACACAGTGCATTTTAAGTGGACTGTTCAGCATATCGCTATTTTTCTTCCTTGATGGTATCTGATTGCTATAATTTTAAATAATCCCCAGATATTATATATTTATATAAACTGAAAGAGATATACATCTTGGGTCTGTAATAGGGTTCTAGCTCTGGAGAAGCATTAAGGTTTTGTTAGCTTACTGCTTTGCAACCTTTTCATTCAGAAATAATTCTTATGTGCTGACCACAAATTTAAATCCACAAGGCTTGTTCCCAAGATTCTACATAATGCAGCCTTGTGCCTCCACAAACTGAGATCAACCCATTATCTTTGATGCCTGCAGAACGAAACCCCTATAGAAAAATAGTTCCCAACCCTGAATGCTCAAATGTTTTTGGACTACAGTTTCCATAATGCAAATGGGGTGGTCCTGGAAAGTTTGGGGGAAATGACAAAAGGAACCATCTATAAGAAGGTCTCAGGATTCAAGAAACTGAGAAACGAAGCAAGTTAGCCTAATTATTACAGGTGATGGAAGCAAGAGTATGGAGAGGTGCATTTTTCTTAGAATCGAGCAGCACTGCACACATTCATTTTACAATGAACAATAGGCAAAATAATAGAAATGAAGATAGGCAGTGCCCCAGTTTTGAAGGACAGGGCAGTGCTTTTGGGTAAGAAGGATTAGAAAACTGCATTCTGTTGCCCAATGCTTTCTGCTCTTCAGGGAGGCTCCTTTCAACAGTCATAGCAACATTTGGGCTACAAACACAATTATGAAAGTGATGAAGTAAAATGGGCAGATTGCCATTCTGTATGTCTTATACATGATCCTAAACTACCCAGTTCACCGAATAGCAGCAGGTGGCAGATCCAATTTTTGTTAGTGAGCCTATAGCTCAACAGTGTATTAAGAGTGTAAGTGATCTGATCCCAAACTCTCAGCACAGACACATTCTATTTCAGATCTACTAAACCATCCAATCTCAGTTGGTACCCTTCTGAAAGAGATATATTTTTTAAAAAATGCCAACTAGGGAGATGCAGCTATGCTCCAGACAGCCTCTCAACTACAGAACAATGACCAATTTGTAACAACCATTTTGGAATGTTTTCCTGCCTCCATTCGAAGACGCTACTGGACCAGCTACATGGTCTTATGTTGGAAATACACACCCAGTAGTTTCCTGCTTCTGGAAAGGAAGACCAACCAGCATATAATTCAAATAAACCTTAAAATGGATATTCAGAGTGAATCTAATGAATGTTCTACTACCTTTATAGTAGAAGAATTAGAAAAAGCCATAAGAAGATGGAAAAATGGCATGGTGGCACTACTTGATGATATCTGGATTGAATTTTTTAAAGATAAAATATTAGAGCCCCAAAGCTACAGGTCACTCTCCCTACTGTGCCACTTATGGAAAGTGTTTAAATGGATGATATGAAATCATCTAACCAGTGGTTCCCAATGCTGGGTCCCCAGATGTTCTTGGATGGAGCTCCAAGAAATTGTGAGCAGTAGACCCAAAGATGAAGGCTTCAGTGAGTTTTAGTTCAATATTATCTAAAAAACCAAGGTTGAGAACTTCTAGTCTAGAACAGTGGTGGCCAACCTTGGCACTCCAGGTGTTCTTGAGCGTCAGTTCCCAGAAGCCCTGATCAGCTGGTGTGCTGACTTGGGCTTCTGTGAATTGAAGTCCAAGAACAAGTGGAATGCCAAGGTTGGCTACCACTGGTCTAACCTGAAATTGAACCTCTTCTAATTCCAGAATAGGCAAGCTTTAGACCTGGCAGCACGGTTTTGGTGCCATGGCACCAATCACATTCACACCACATGTTGTTGTCCACCAGCAGCTCCTACTTTATCATGTTGGTTTTGCATTTAGTGACTCCAAATGCAAGACTGCTGATATTAAAAGCCTGATCATCTTAAGAAGTAAGGTAGATATGCGATCTTATAAGTGCAATATTATGTGAAAGTCACAACTATTTTATGGCACATTCCTTTGGGTTAGTGCATATAATTCCAAGGTAAATAAAATACAAATAACTTTTCTGGACCATATCCTTGGTGTTCCTAAAATTGTAGGCTATGCATCCTTGTATTTAGAAGGTGGGGTCAGTTGACTGGAAACCAGTGCATGGATTCAGACTTTAAAATTCTGGTTCTGGCTACACTTTTCAGTTGAATAGTGTGGCTATATGTAACATCTCTTTACAGATTCCTACACCTGTACATGGTTAATTTTGATTTAGCATAGGATTAAGTCCTTGGGGTTACCTGTTGACTCTTACGCAAATGTTTGGACACCAAGAGGCATGTTGTGCACTCAGCTAGAGGTGTTGTGATATTGAGAAATAAGAATTTGATCTCGCTAGTCAACAGAACATGTTCTCCTTTGGTTGGTAGGTGGTGTTTTTCCATTACATGGGGCTCCTGCAGCTTATTTACCCATACTTAGAACACCTCATGGTCATAGCATATTCATGCTCACCAGATTTATCATTCAACCCTCAGCCTTACTTCAGAACAGATTTCAGGGACTCTCGCTTCAAGAAGATATGGCCCATGTGGGGTCAGGCTGCCCAAATTCCTATCACATACTGTCTTACATTGTACATTGTATCAACAAAATAGAGTGAAATTGCTCATCCTTTGCTTCATAAATTCCAAGGTTATCCAGAAAAGTGGCTGATCATGTACTGTATTGCCTCTTACATCAGAATCCTTCTATAACAGCTCAAGTTGCTGTTTTTCCTCACTGCAATATGATTTGTTACTGAACAATGTCTGAATATTGCACTTGTATTTCTTGTGATATTTTTGTGTAGGTCATACTATCATAATAAACTTGATTGATTGATTGATTGATTGATCTAATGAGAAACATTTATGCTATGTTACTCCGATCTCTTGTATTACATGCTTGTGCAGTTCCCATTCGTTTCAGTGGGGCTCACTCAAAAGAACTTCATGGTGAATTTCTGCCCAGAGATATTAACCATATGTCAGACAATCACCAGATTGATGAGAGAACTTGGACTTAACAAGCTTATTTTCTCCTTTCTTCATTGTCCTTGTTGCAATAGTTCTCCGTAAGAATTCTTTCACATTTTTATAGGGAAGGAGCATGTGAAGTCTCCTTTCATATTGCAGACTCATTTACATTAATCACGAGCCCTGTTGTATGTGTGTCATCTGTGTGCCACAGTATTTTATTAACTTCTAACTTCATTACAGACTAGGTTAAAAAGGAAAACGTGCCAACCGGAGCAGCATCTTTATTCAAATGTGTGACCTTCATGCTTTATGATTTATTAGAGTAATATAGTCGGGGGCAATATCATCTAAACATAACATATTTATCAAGTGGATCTGCTCAGTAACTAGAGGTGATCATAAAGAAATTGAGTCCCCATCATTCATGTTTGGTGGGAAGGGGACTAGCTCTTATATGTTGCTGATGAAAATTTAGGTGGTGAGTTCATTTATTTATTTTGACAAATGGTTGATTCCATCTCATATGCCAGTTGCTAGGTTGCTTTTTTGTGTTAGCTCCTGTAATTATTGAATGTTAGATTAGCAGCAGAGTGGTAGTAAAATAAAGTTATATTTAAAGAAAAAGACTCCTAAGAAAAACCAGATATAAAAGGTTTCCAACTCTGTTGAAAGAGTGGTTAAGGAAATTATTTTTTTCTTCTGTCTTTCAATGTATTAAAACCATCGGCTACCAGTAAAATTGATTTGGGAAGCCTAAAAAATGTACTTATTTGCATACATATAACCGGTAAATATGTGCAAGCTCTACTCAAGGTAGTTCACATGTTAAAACATAAAACACCACAATTCTCCACCTAACATATGGAGATTCATAACAATGGTACAAGAATAAGGGGGAAGGAAAAAATATATTATTTCCTGTTTATGGAAAACTCTATCCTGTCCTATTAACAGCATCTGAGAGGTTTGTATAATTCTGTCTTGAATAGTTTCATAAACATATGGAAGGAGGGAGCCTGGCATAACTTCACAGGTACATTTTCCAAGGTTCTGGGAGCCACCATCAAGAAGGCCTGATTCTTTGTTGCCACCTTTTTGGCCTCCTTTGGTATAGTAATTTCAAATGTCATGATTGAGAGGTGTGAGTGAAATGGGTAGCTACTTTCTGAGAAAGATGTTGAGGCTCTGAATTGTTAGGGTTTTGCAGCTCATAACCAACCTCTTGAATTGAGGACGAAGACTGATAAGGAGACAAAGAAAGCACACTAGGACTGGAGATATATGGTCAAATTTAATAATTTCAGAAATCAATCTGGTCACTGCTGAAGTTTCTGTACTGTTTCCAAAGGCAGTCCTACATAAAGAATATTAAGGTTGTCTAATGTTGAGATTACCAATGTATGAACCACTGTTAGACATTTTTTATCCAGGTAGGTGTACAATAAAGAAGCTTCTAAAAGTAACAGCTATTCTCAGTAGTGTATGATGCAGACTAAGCATCGGTGGTAGCCTGTCACATTTTAGATGTTGTTATGCTCCAACTTCTATTAGCAAGCAGAATCAGCATGAGACGATAGCATTAGACCATAGGTTAAATACCCCTAAATTTAAGAAATCTATCATGATTCTTTCCGAGTTTTAGATGTTTATGTGACTATTAGAAAGCAAGGTTAAAGCGGGATTCATTTATCACAATGGTTGGACTATTTCTTTCAATTTCAGAGACATTCTCAGACAAGGTGTTGTGGAAGGATTGGAGTAGAGTGGAGGGTCAAAGCAAAAGAGTTACACTAAAGATTATAGCATATTTTCATTTACCACTCTTAGTGCTGGTAGCTAAGCTTTAGAAGAGACATTTAGAATTTTTGGATTGAGAGAAAACTAAACAAAGCACCAGAAAGCTCCAGAGGATGGTGTTTTGAGAATGGGGATGTGGCCTTCTGTGAAACATCAAAGGCCCTGATTCATCTCAAAGTTTTTGAGGTTCCCTATCCTTCTTTTGGAGCATATAAAGCAGATTCAAAAAGATCTTTTGTTCTGCCTCCAATATTTGGGCAAGAAGTGGTTAACTGATGAAGAAAGGAGTCAAGTCTAGGGACTTTTCTTGATTGTTGTCTTTGAATGATAGTGAATGAGCACAAGAGGTGATCCTGTAGATCATATTGACTGCTGACATTTATGTTGTCAATGTTCAGTCTTTGCTATGTAAAGCTTATTATACTATTTCTTGCTGACAATGCAGGGACTATATTGCAAGACAATGTCCAGCCATTTCTTGGCTTTCTGAATACATTCATAAACTAGAGGTTTTTGTTTGAAAGGACTGATTTTGTTTGGATGGTAATTCCCAGAATCCCTCAGCTAGGCTCTGTTTTATTCCTCTGCTTTTATGAGTGGAAGTATTCTTTATAATCAGGCAAGGACTACTCTCTATACAACCATTTGTAGTGTTTTAACCCCTTCACCAAGGGAAAGCAATGTCTGTTTCTGGAGTAGATGATGAAAATTTACTCTCTAACATAGGGATCCTCAACCTTTTTAAGCCAAGGGCCAATTCACACCTCCATAGTCTATTGGTGGGCTGGACTCATGGTTACAGCACTCCCCACCACCACCAGCAGAGGGATCACCCCGAGCCTCCTGACATTCCCATCACCACCTCCACAGGCAGTGGGACCACCCAAGCCCAAAACACTCCCCTAAACACTGCTTCCCTGCCTGGAGTAGCTGCATGGCATGGGTGAAGGAGGGGTCCTGGCTGTTCTTCTTGCCCATGCTCAGACAGAGTGCCCCCCCCCCGGGAAAGATGCAGCTGGCCATGTGCATCAGCTGAGAAAGCTGCTCTTGGCCCCTGGGAAAGATGCAGGCAGACTTGTCTGTCTTCCACTTCTACTTCTGCCACCACCTCAATCCTTGAACTTCCACTTGGCTTTGCATGTCCCTAACAGCACTCCATAGCAGGGTGGATGTTGTAAGCCTTCTTACAACATCTGCCCTGCCATGGAGAACAGTTAGGGGCACGCCAAGCCAAGTGGAGGGGACAAGGATTGAGGTGGTGGAAGTGGCATCTGGAGCAAGGGTGCAGGCCAGATGGAATGTTACTGTGGGCTGGATTTGGCCTTCAGGCCGTAGGTTGAGGATCCCTGCTTGAACACATACAATTTTACAGGTTTTCTTTCCCACTACTTACCCTCCCTTCTCTCTAAAATGTGTGACCCTCTTTCCTACCTGCAAAATAGACAAATAGAAACATAGGAAGGGAGATTGGAAACATAGGAAGGGAGATTGTCTCTTAGTGCATTATTTATTTAAAAATCATTGGTAAAACTTTCCCATCACATTAAAATATTAAACAACCATGATGTGTGTTTATTATACTTCAAAGCTAAATGAAATGCTGTTAATGCTTCCCTGCTCAGAGCAGGGTCTGTGATATCTTAATTTGGTTTGAGTTTCATTTTTAGAAACTGCATGAGCATATTTTCATTTCTTTCCCCATTTTTTCTTCTCAAAAACAGTTTGCACCTTACAGCACATATCACAGTTACTAATTGCTACTGGGGGCCCTCTTGGCTGGAAACCTATACCAATCTTCAGCTGAGGCTCTCCCTATATTTACAATTGCTGTTTGGCATATTCCTGACATCAGTTTCTCATTTGCAGTGTAACTAATAACATAAGATGGAATGGGAAAGACACAAAGATAATCCTCAGTGACCTTTTAGGTCATTGTATGCTGTGCTAAGGACATGAAAATGAAGGAATAACTACTTGGTCCTTTAAATTAACAGCAAAAGATATTGAATCCTTAAACCATTTAACAACTTAATTTAACATCCTTTTGTTTTGGTTTTCCTGGTGCAACAAGGAAATAGAGAAGCTTGTCTAGAGTGGAGGGAGACATGATCTGTTCATTCCTATCTGATTACTACTGGCCTTTGGACTAATATTTTCAAATGTGAGCTTTGTGTTTAGGCAGATTTACTGTACAGTGATTTGATTTGGCATCCGATATCAAAACAGATCACTTAATTCAGAGGTGGAGAGAAGGTATACCCTTATAACTAATTTCCCAGTGACTGCTCCAACCTACTAGCTATTGGGCTTCTTAAAAAGTATTCTAGATTAGTTTGGCCTTGGTAAGGCATGTCTGATGTATCAATCAATCAATCAATCAATCAATCAATCAATCAATCAATCAATCAATCTTTACATATCAAACATCCCAAACTGATCAGTTTATAATATATAATCTAGTATTTTAATGTAAAAGCAAGGAGCTACCAGATAACTAGGAAGAACCACACAACTCTCTACTGCCTGGCCAAGAACAACCATGGCCTCTGTGGAAAGCTTTTTAATTGTTTTAAATTGTATGCTGCCCTGAGTCCTTGGATAAGGATGGGGTATAAATGAAATAAAATAAAAATAAATAAATAAATAGACTGCTGGGGTAGGAAGATCAAGGGTTAATCTGAGAAAGTGGAGTTTCCCTGTAGATGACAGACTGTATGCAATACAGTCTCCAATATTATACAATGCACACGATGCCCCTCAACATGCACTGTGGAGGACCTTATATTGACAAGAGGAAATGCTGTTGATGTGGCCAGATATTCGACAGATGTCATCTAGCCCTTTTACATTCTATTTTGTTTTTAGATGTATTAATTTTAGCTTTGTATGTTGGTGGTGCATCTGACATGAATGAAGAAAAGAAAATGTAAAGGATTATAAAATACATTTTATCAAAGGAGATCACTCCACAGATCACAATCTGTGAGAGCTCTCTGTTGCTATCCTTACTAGCAAAACTAATAAAAAGACAACATATCACAGTAAAATTATTTGTTTGCATTTGTCCTCTAGCTTGCTTTACAAGTTGGGTTAGCTCCCACCACCAAAAGGCTGCTTTTAAGACTCATCTAACAATTTTTTAAAACTTTTTTCTTTCCACCTCCTGGCAACTTATTGACTGGCTACTACCAACAGGAATATTTCTGACATGAAGAGTGTGTACAGTAAAAACCGTAGGCTTTTGCTTAAATCGGTTTTTTATGTAACCCAAAGCAAACCCATAGGAAAAAATATTTTTTACGCAACTTGAAGCAAACCCATAGGAAAAATGAAAATTTTATGTAAATCAAAGCAAACCCATAGGGAAATGACTTTTTACATAACTTGAAGCAAACCCATAGGAAATCGTGCAAATCAGGACATGGTTTTAGCACAAAATCATTATGTAAGTCGAGTTTTATGTAACTTGAGGCATATGTAAGTCGGGGTTTTACTGTATCATTTCTGACAAATATATTTAGTAATGCCAGATCTCAATATGGTACTACTGGTTGGTTGCTAATCTCTCTGATCTCATTTTGGATCTTTCCTCAGGAGTGGTGTACCAGTGGACTTTACCACCACATATGAAAATTTTGCCATCATCCCATGGACTTCTGCTAACATGGGTTCTTAAAGTATGTTAATGTTACTGGAATTCAATATTTTATTTATTTATTCATTTATCATTTTATTTATCATCATACTTCTATGCCGCCCTCCTCACGAATGACTCAGGGCGGCTGACAACAAATGAAACTAATAAAACAAATAAAAATAAAATCATTTATTGGCTAGTTGGCTACATTATAACTAGTATTTGGAGAGACTGACTTCATTGGTTTCTTCTGCCAATTAGATTTCCTATAATTTATTGCTGATGCAATACCTCATACTATAATTCATGGCCTGTTGCTCAAATGGGATGGAAGGCTCTGACATTTTATCTTAGTTCTTTATTACTAAAAAAAATAAAAAGAATCTGATAGATTTGCAACAATGTTTTTTGATATTCCATTTTGTATTCGTTCTCTAGAAAGATGCATACATTGTAAATAGAAATTAACTAATCTACACAAGCTAAACTTCTCCCAACCTACAAACTGAGGGGTTGGGGGTTGGGCGATAGAATACATATTATGCTGCTATTGAGTCAAGCCAGACTTGGAAAAGCCAGAAAAATATTACCTCCACTTCCCCTCATAAATAATGAGGATTTAACAAATGAATTTTCAATTCTGGCCATAGTTATATGAGCTTTTTGTTGGACAAAATTCCATTTTTATATCCATCTAATGTATCTCTTTACTTTCTTAGGATCAAAGCTCACTGCAGATGGTGTTTGCAGCCATGAAATAAAAAGGCGACTGATTCTTGGGAGGCAAGCGATGAGAAACCTGGGGAACATAGTGAAAAGTAGAGACATCACATTGAAAACAAAAATTCACATAGTCAAAGCAATGGTATTCCCTGTGGCAATGTATGGTTGTGAGAGCTGGACCATTAGGAAAGCTGAACGCAGAAGAATAGACGCCTTTGAGATGTGGTGTTGGAGGAGAGTTTTGAGAGTCCCATGGACAGCGAGGAGAACAAATAGGTCAATCTTAGAAGAAATCATCCCTGACTGCTCATTAGAAGGTCAAATAATAAAGATAAAGCTAAAGTACTTTGGACATCAAATGAGAAGAGAGGATTCACTTGAGAAAGCTTTGATGCTTGGAAGGGTCGAGGGCAAAAGAGGAAGGGGAAGGCCCAGGATGAGATGGCTAGATGGTATTGTGGAGACGGTGGGCGCAGAGCTGAGCGAGTTGAGGGGGATGGTGGAGGACAGGAGTGCCTGGCGGACAGTGGTCCATGGGGTCGCAGAGGATCGGAATCGACTGTGCGACTGAACAACAACAAAAAATGTATCTCTTTATGTTTCTTTAGAAGTAGAAAAAGCCAGTATAGTTGAAAAGATTTACATTATGTCTGGCTTTCCCAAAACCTCTGTCACAACTAGATTTTGACGTAGATGTGATCTATTGGCTAAAGTCTTATTGCACTTCATGTAACATAAATTTATACCTGCAGATGTTCACAGAGAACTATACCCAAACAATGCATATTGTTTGCTTGATTGCACAATCGATTGGAAACCAATTGTGCAAAGGTGCCTGTGGAACTGCTTGCACAATGTTACTTCTATCTTGGCATGCAGGCTAGCTAAGACTGATGAGCACAGGTTCTTTAGCCACTCTGTGGCTGAAGAAACAAAGCTTTATTAGACAGTTCTGTAAGCAAAACATAATTGAGACAGAACACGAAACAGAATCAAGAACACAAGCAAGCAATGCATACCAAGCATGTTTTCCTTCAACCCCTTCTTTTGCTACCTGGAAGCTCGGAGCAAGTAACAAGGACACTTCTGGCACTTTTGATGTATGAAGAGCTCAATAGTCTGAGAGATATGTTCTTCTTTTATACTCTCAGCCGATGGCTGTCCCATCCATTTTTGCTTTATGCCCTCATTAAGAGATGTACAGACATCTACTAATTGGAGTAACTGGTATGTTATCCTTGCAAGTGTGAATCAAGGGGAAATACGTGTAGAACAGAAATGGGGGCTAATAAAAGAAATAACCCAGAAAGTTAGACACAACTTACCGATGAAAACTAAACTATAAGAATAAGGAATGGATGACAGATAATGTACCTCATTTAACATAAATAATAAGTACCTATAAGTATTCAGACAAGAAAAAATATATAACAATCTACAGAGGATGATTAGGGGCAAAATAAGAACTGCAAATAAAGCTTATATGATTGACAGATGTGCATAACTGCAGAACTTGACTGACATCCTACATTTTGTCCTCCAAAAACCAAGGCAATTACACAGCCTGCCCCAAGGACAGCCCATCCTACATTTATGACTCTTTAAACCAGTGATGCCCAAACTTTTTTTTCGCCAGTCCAACCCCCAACACCATCGCTGCATTGGGGAAATTTTTGGAGCCTTCCCCATTTCAAAATCCATGGTGCCAGGAGAACTCCATGGCACACCCAGAATGACTTCATCCTGGGTATGCCATGGGGCTCTCCTAGCTCCGCAGATTTTGAAATGGGGAAGGCTCCAAAAATTTCCCCAATGCAGCAATCCACGTTCCCAAAGGCTGCTGAAGCGAGGGGACCGAGCCAGAGACTGTTCAGAGCAGCGGGGACAAAGTGTGATCGCAGCCACCGCCACCATGGCTGATGTTGTAAGTGACATCAGGCAGTGGGGGTGGTCCTAAGGGAGCCCGGGTATTCATCCTGGGCCGGATTAATAATATGCATGGGCCTAATTGGGTTCACGGGCCGTAGTTTGTTCGCTGCTGCTTTAAACTAAGTTACTGTTGCTGGGCAATCCAAAGACTGAGACTGGTTGATTGTATGGTCATGTTACAGGAGAATTTACCCTCTTCTTTTCTCCTTCTCATACATAAACATACACCCTACCTTTTTGTATTAGTGTAACATTAAGGAATATTTTGATAGCAAGTTTATAATTAAAGAAAGCACTAAAAACAAGGAACAAAGGCAAGAAAATCAGGCAAGTGCAAGTTTACTGACCTCTGTTGCTGAGGCTACTTCTGGGAGGAAGGGCTGGTCCTTCTACAGTATAGCTAATTTATCCAGGGTCTCCAGGTAGAGCCTATGAATGTCTGGAACCTTTCCCAGGACTCTCAGGTAGGGCTTAGCAGTTGTCGCAGGTTGTGGTTCTTGTCCTAGAGGACTTAGAGAAGGAGCTACAAATCATGACAGCAAACCTACTGGCTGTTCCATCTACTTAATTTTTCCAAGATTCTAGAAGCTAACTGAGCAAGACTGTTGAGGAGAGGATGTTTCAGATATTACTTATTCATAGGGTTGCCTTAAGTTGGAGGTGACTTGGCAGCACAAAGAACAACAAAACAGTATTTTAAAAGACGTAAAAATGAAAAGTAGCAACACATTGAGAGAAGATAACTCTTTCTTGTTCTGTGCGTATGTTTGTCAGTGTGTTTTAAATGTGCACTCATGTACTCACAGACATAAAATGCTGGTGCAACAACTGATCAAAAAGAGTTCAAATATTAAAATAATTGATCCACTCTCATCCCCACTCAACCTTTTGCCTTTTATTATATCAATATATTGGAAACATAATTTGTATCAGCTGCTGTTTCTTTAATTAAGATCTCACCCAAATTTTTCTCATTGATTCATGCCATTAACTTATTGACTTGTCTCTACTTTTTGCTGAGACAGTATTTTTCATTGTGGGGCTGTGTCTCCTTCATGTTTAAATGGCCACAAATGTATTATTGCTGTCATAAAGGTGCAGAATGGTGACAACCTCTCCTTCTTCCCCACCCCTCACAGAAAAGTGAGCAGACAATGCAACATTTTAAAGCCACTTTTTTGTTTTGAAATGCATGACCAAATCGTTCTTTAAAAGCAAACTGAAGATGACTTTGATGCAGTTAGTCCAGCCACTATTGATTTGCGAAATGGAGTCAAGAGACTCTCATCTATAAATGAAGGTTTCATTCAACATGTAAGTGTACAAAAATATAATGTATAGAGCATGTGAAACTCCCCAAAGACCGTTATTGTATTTCAACTCCCATGTTGAAAAGAAAACGATCTAAAATGGGCTCGGCACTCTCACAGAAGAGAAAGTGTGAATGGCTTTTTCCTTTCCTAACTCCTATGCGTTGAACAGCTACTTGTCCATTAGGAATAGGCAAAATTTTCATTCCAATTATTTTTTTCCAGAATAACTTATCAAAAATAACACTTTTCTTGATAAATGTGATGGCAGAAATGAGATTTGAGGTTTTCAAAAATGAATTTGGGATGAAGAACAAAGGACCAATTGACCCCTAAATAAAATGAAACACAAATCTCATTATTTTTTGCTGCATGGGCATTAAGAATATCAACCCACATAGGAGCTCACCTTCTATGTGACTGACTGTGTCTGACCTAGGTGGAGGGCTAAAACTCAGAGTAGTGACTCATTCTGAAATTTATTTATTTATTTGTTCCCACTTGAATGCCGCCCTACTTGCAGAGCAACTTAGGGCGGCTAACAAAGTATTGCAAAACATCACAAAATATCACAAAATATAAGTTTAAGCAATAAAACATATTGTCCTCTGTTGGCACCACAGCTGGATGCTAGTGAGGCCCAGGGATCAGAGCCTGGGGCTCAATGTCCTCAACAGAGTCTGGGGCTCAATGTTCTCAACAGAGCTGGGGGTTCAACATCCTCGATGGAGCCGAGGGCTCAACATCTTCAATGGAGTCCAGGCTCAACGACTTTGATGGTGTCTTCACCCGCCTCAAGACCCCGGTGGCCCTTTATCCTCCTCCAACATTGGTGTGGCTGAAGGGGAGGAGACATGATGCTCAGTTACTTCGGCCACCTCGGGACCCCGATGGCCTTTTATCCTCCTTCAGCATTGGTGTGGCCGAAGGGGAGGAGATGAGGTGCTCGGGACATGCAGATCTTTCCCATTTCCTAGATGATTCTGATGGGAAGGCAGAAACAACCAACAATGGTACCATCATGACAGGTCTTGGAGGCAGAACTCTAGGACTTTACTCAGTAGAATGGATAGGAGGTCTCCCAAGCTGGGTTACCTTGTTTTGAAGTTAATGCAAGAGTACAATTTACTATCTTATGATATCAGACCATTAAATATAGAATCTAAACATATGTAGCTATTGAGCTCCAGGGAAAGTCAAAGCAGCAAGTCATGGGTAGTTACAATGAGCAGAGAGTGGTGAGTTAAATGATGTGGATTCATGGGAAGCTTAAATGATTTAATTCTTCTCATTTAACCTTTACTCTTGCATTCTAAAAAGTTTATGCCTTGAAAAGAGTTTGAGGTTCCTTGATGTTTAAGCTTTGTGCTGCAAACTATCAGCTCATTGTGCTCCCCAACAAAGAGAATAAACAGAAGTCAGCTTTCCTTTTGTTGTTTTACTTGAGTGTATTAATAAGTAGGGTATTTGTATTGGGCTGGGTTTTTAATGAATTGTTTACCACTTTACAGGCTGTCAAGAGGAAAAATTGTTGATAAACATTTAAATAAATAAATAAGACTAATGCAGTACAGTTATGGAAATGGCCGTGTTTTCTGGCTTCCTTCCGTTCCTGTTTGTTTTCCTGTGTGTCTGCTTATTTTTTTCAAAACTAATTACAGGCTGCTTTTTTACATCATGCATGCCCCTCTGAAGTTCTTGTGTAGAATCAAATATTGTTCACTGGAGGGAGGATGCTTCACATAATAGTTTTACTTCTGGGGACTATGCGGTTTAAAATTGTGAAGTGAAACTGAAAATGAGTGTATTGATCAGGTTGAGTTCAACAGGAATATCCTGTAAGAGCTACCGGTATATTGGTCCCACATCCTTGTCAAAAAGCAACCGCTGCACATATAATGGCATCTGCATTTATCCAGGATCTTACCTCTCTGTCAGAGAGATGAACTTTTCATCAGCTGAGGAACTATGTATCACCAAAGACTCTGTAAACACCTGAAATTCTCTTTCAAAGCCATCACCAAACACAGCAATCTGAAAAAAGCAAAGGAGGAAGAACCTTATGAGTTGTCTTCTTGTTGTGGGAAACTAATTTATGAAAAGAAGACCCACACACACAACCCTTCAGCTGTAAGGAGCCTGACCTTACTACCATTTTAGTTCCACAAGCTTCAGGAGAATAAATGACCTGAAAATGGAGGCTGTCTTTTTAACTCAAAGAAGATCTCCTTCAGAGAAATAGGTAGCACTATTTTAACATTTAGAAGCTTCACTCAACTACCAAATATTCCTAGTTACTTCTTTTATGGGCTAGGCATTGCTGACTAGCCTTAGTTTTGCCTGTACCTCAGTGTCCTAACAGGGGGTCCTGACATTCCACGTATCCTGTTATTTCTTCCTGCCTTTCAAGATTGGCTAGTTTTTTTATGTCAGCTCTGCTGGAACCCCATTGTGTTAGCCCTCACCACAAAGAGAGAGCTCCCATTAGGTAATTAGCCACAAAACAGAGAAGGAGATGAATGTCGCAATCTTATATTCAATTATTTGGTTGAAAAACAGTGATTAAGATTCCAGATCAACTATTAGAAAGTTCCTAATAGTTGATCTGGAATGATGACAATATAGAAGCCACCGGCTGTTGTTGTAGTAACAGAGTCAAGAATATGAATGCTTGGCCTAGCAACCCCTCTTTCCTTTCTTCCCATGACCCCACCTCATCCCATCTTTCCTTTGTGCAATCACTGCTCTTTTATTTTATTTTTAATTAAACAGATGTGAATAGTGCTATATCACCATATCTAGAACAAAGATATGGTGTTATAGTGCTATTCTCATATATCAATTCTAATTTTTTTTAAAGTAGGATGATTGGGAGAGATAAAACATTATGGGTTGGTACCACACTCTTGAACATTATGTTCAACAATTATTGTCACCAAGCTCAACCTACAGATACTTCCCTCCATGGGGCATCCTGTGCATCTGCATGGAAAAAACCCTTTGAAAACATACTGACATGGAAAAAAAATATAAACCCCCCAGCAGCACAGAAAAAAACACACTGCTATTTACTATTGATTAATTCTTTTTCACAGAAAATAAGGTATGGCTACATCACATCATAATCATGACTTAATCATGACGTAAGAAGAAATAACAGAACTATTTTCAGAATTGGTGTATGGTGGCTTTCTAAAAGCTGCTTGAGGCTGAAGGGAGAAGCAAAATGGTGCTTTGCATGATTCCTGAATCCAGACCACATTTTGATCCTATGATGGAGCAGCATTCATGCCAGGAGCAGCTGCTTTCTAGGTGATGGTGAGGAGCATTTCCTTCATTAGTAAAGTGACTTTTACCCCTGTAGTACCTGTATTGATCAGACTGCTTGAGCCAGATCAGCAGGTGTGGGGGCAAAAGTTGCTTTACAGCTGCTCTGGAAAGCAGTCTCACTCTACTCCAACCCCTACCCACCCCCCAGTGAGGCAATTTAGTTTAGCCTTATGGCATCTCTACGTTAGACAAGTTGGGGTGGGGTGGATTGGCCTGATCCATGTGTGCACACGATTGAACCCACCCCACCCCAAGGAATGGGCCATTTGCCCATGTTGACAGCCTGTTCTCAACTTTTTCCCTGCATATCAGATGGGGGCAAGTGAGTTCTTTAGCAATACTAGCATAATCAAACATGCCATCTTAACAATGAAGCAACTGTCTTTCTTTGCAGGACAGGTAATTCTCTTGCAGCTTAGGGGATGAAACAAAGGACATATTTATTAATTTAAAATCACTTGCTATCAAATTGATTTCATCTTATTCTTATTCTTATTCTTATTCTTATTCTTATTCTTATTCTTATTCTTATTCTTATTCTTATTCTTATTCTTATTCTTATTCTTATTCTTATTCTTATTCTTATTCTTATTCTTATTCTTATTCTTATTCTTATTTCAATTTATATACTGCCTTACTCAGTAGGACCGACTTATGGTGAACCCTTCCAGGTATTCTAGGAATATAACACAAAGAAGTGGTTTACCATTCATGTCCTCTGACTCAGTGCATGTTGACTGAAATTGCTTGTTGGCTGCTATTCTAGAGGGCATAGTGGGGAACTGAATCCCCTGTCTCTGCTTTTACTGCTACATGCCTAAGCTACCCAGTGAGCAAAGGACATCTAGATGGAGAAAAAGAGCCAACTACATTAAAGCCAGGAAGATTCTCATGTGATTCTGCCTTAGCTGAATGGGTAGCTTGAAAGAAAAAGGAATGATCTTTTTTTCTTATTCTCTTCCAATGGATGCTTTTGCTGAATAGGTAGCTGGGGGGGGGGGAGGAATTGCTTCTTTTCTTATTCCCTTCTAATCAGTGGCATAGGGTGGGGGGACCAGGGGTGTGGCTTGCCCCGAGTGGCACTTTTTGGGCTATGGGTGTTCTTGGACTACAATTCCCAGAAGTCCTAGTGGGAGCGGGAGCCAACATCCACCAGGGGGTGGCAAATTTGGCTTATACCCTGGGTGGCTGAAATCAACTCTACACTACTGCTTCTAATGGATGTTTGTGCAGCTAGACAGCTAGTGCTGATGTACTATGACCCCATATACAGTTGTACCTTGCTTAAAGAGCATTATGCGTTCCACAAGATTGTTCTTTAAGCGAGTTTGCTCTTTAAGCAAAACACCGTTGTAAGTGACCAATTGTGAACCCCGATTTATTTGTTAAGCGACTTTTTGGTTGGTTTTATTTGTTAAGTGAAGCGAACATTCAGAGAAAATCCTGCTCTTTAAATGAGTTACTCTTTAAGCAAGATGCTCTTTATGCGAGGCTTGACTGTAGTAGCAATGGTAATATTGATCTTATTATTGTCTCTCAGAAATATCAATACTCTTTTGAATTAAACATTCCATTAAAGCTCACTGATGTAGCACGACCATCAACTTTCTTTCCATTTAGACTACTTTGACAAGTCAGGCTGTGCTACCATATAATTTTTGGGAAAGAATATATCTGACCTTCCTATAAATGGCATTCATCTTAGAGAAGCCTGGGAGCTTTCTCAGCCTTCAAGAAGGGGCATGAAAATATGCAAAAAAGGAGTGAAACAGCTTAACTGTCTGGAAAGAGAGCTGTGACCAATTGTTAAAAATCAACCATGGAAGTTAAAGCTGACCTTGTGTGGCTTTAAATAACACAATTCTCATTTGTACAGGATGTGTCTTTCCACCAATAATGTTAGCTCCCCTGAGTGGCCCTATTGCAGACTTATTTAATTGCATGAATATTCATACACGTATTCTAATTTTCAACTATGAGCATAAAATAAAAATATAAATTAAAAAGGAGTGGAGCTCTGTTTTGCTTTTAAACTATCACTGGCATGGAAGTATAAGGCTAAACTCCAAGGACCGAAATTAATTTATGAAAATATTCAAAGTTCAGCAAAATTTTCATTTTTGCCATTAAACCTTAGAGCAATCTTTTTCAAAGTGAAGTTACATAGACCTGCCAATTGTTCACTACATTTATATGATTTTCTGTTGGCCCTAATACATGAATGTGCCTTCTGGAATTAACCTACAAATACTGGAATGTACTGTAATGCATTCTGAAGTATGATCAGTGGATGAGTTTACACAGTCCCACTTCCCCCCCCCCCAAAAAAAAATCACTTACTGTCAGATATCAGCAGTCCCATTTACAAGGGCACCTCCCTGGTCAAGTTCCTGAGTCTCCTGCTCATTACTGGAACTTTAACCCTTGCCTCACCTTTGGGAGAGCCGAGCTCTTTAAGGAAGGAACTCTTACTATGCTCAGACAATAGTGCAGTAGAGCATAGAGCAAAACAAGGGAGGTTTCCTCTTCTGGTAGCGTAGCTTTGTGTGTGTGTGCCAGTGAAAGAACAACAATCTTCAGAGAGAAACAGCTGCATTATTCTTCAGGTTCATGTAGGATAGTCCATGGAAAAATGTAGATTAAAAGGTCAAAACAAAGAATCAGTCCAGTACACAGTCCAGGTATGTTAGGTAATCATTTTGAGAGAAAAGAATAATCCCACACCATAGCCAGGGTCTTATGCCATTGAAATCCAGAAACGAACTAACCAACTTCTCTGCAAAATGGAGATTCTGCAGTCAGGTGGGTAACCCTTGGTCAATCAGGGAACAGAAGAAAACATTCTCAAAACAATATTTGTTTACACACATGCACAGTCAGTGTTCTAGCATGTAGACAAAACATGAAACTCAGCTAGCTAGAAAGATAAGGAATACTGGAAAACAGGCAGTCTTGTGACACATAGTCTATGAGGCAGAGAGAGAACAAACGATTTTTGTGAGGCCTAGGTAAAACTACAACCTCAAGCCTTGAGAACATTAGGAAAAAGATGTTGTTTCATGACACTTGCTCTCCATGCCTATCATATAGTATCTTCTGTGTTCCTTCCCTTAAAATAATCTATTAAACTATTTAATAATCTATAAGCATATTTATTAATATTATTATATAATAAGGGGCCAATAGCTACAGGTGGATGAGCCCTTTTAGGTGGGTGAAGGTCCCCTCATTTAAAGAAATGCCAATGAAAATAAACAGGATGTATGCAGTGGCTCAAGTGGCTAAGACACTGACTGGGAGGTGGAAAGTCAGCAGTTCGATTCCCGAGTACTGCAGGATGGAATGAGCTCCCATCTTTGTCCCAGCTCCTGCCAACCTAGTAGTTCGAAAGCAAGACATTGCAAGTAGATAAACAGGGATCACTTCAGTGGGAAAGTAACATCATTCCATGCACTCCAGTGTCAAGTCATGCCTGCCACATGACCACAGAAACGTCTGTAGAAGCAGACAGTGCTGGCTCTTCAGCTTTGAAACAGAGATGAGCACTGAACCCTAGAGTCAGATATGACAGGCTTTCGAGCAAGGGAAACCTTTACCTTTACCTTTACTAGCTATTCTAATAACATTAGAGTGAAAGGGGAGTGAAAGGACAAATATGGTATATTGTGTTAGTTAGACTATAGTATTTCTGAAATGGTTTTTTTTAACGATGTCTTGATGTTTTGTAATTTGTAATTATGATTGAAGATTTTTGGAACGTTTTTGATATGTTTTGGGATGTTACATTTGCTATGTGATATTTGTAATTTGCTGTGTGATATTGGTAACTGTTTCTATCCTATGTAATACAATACAATCCAAAACAATCCAATACAAGACAATACAAGACAAGACAACAGGTTGCCCAAAACTGGAAAGGTGATTCAAATTTAGATGTGAGTAATTGATGATGATGATGATGATGATGATGATGATGATGATGATGATGATGATGATGATGATGATGATGATGATGATGATGATGATGATGATGATGATGATTATTATTATTATTATTATTATTATTATTATTATTATTATTATTATTATTATTATTATTATTTCAAATTTATACCCCGCTTTGCTCAGGAGAACCTGACTCTAGGCGGCTTACAATTTATAAAAAAAAATAATATAGCAACATAACAATCACAAATTACACAATACCACAATAACAATCTTCACAGTATCAGAGAGAGATAAACATATCAATTACGCAGTAACAGTAAAAAAAAGTCAATATCACATTACAAAAAAGTTTTACAAAAAAGTAAAACAAAAACAGCAGCAAAAACAACAACAACACAGCATCACATTTACCAAATCCTACAATGATTATTAGCAAAATCCTACCAAAAGTAACCACAAAAAGTTCAAAAAAGTCCACAAAAGAAGGAATCCAGTCCCAGTGAGAGCTGTACAGCACGGCAGTGTCTTTTTGAACTGGCCCAGGGCGGGACAGGGTACCGGCAATGGCATGGCCCTGGCGTTCACAGCTGTGGTGGCCTATCCACCTGGTTGAAAGTCTGGAGGCGAGGGCGGAGAGCTCCTGCCATCCACCTCAGCATCTTTTGAGCCAGCCCAGGCAGGGCGGAGCACCGGCAAAGGAGTGGGATATATTGATATTTGGGATATGGCACTTAAAAACTCACATGGGATTTAAATCTAAGAAAAGGAATCTTAAAACAAAACAGACTTTGGGATATTTGGAAACCATTTCCACAATACACATTGGGAAAAAATAAAGGAGACAAGCCTGTACTGGAGATAATGAGATTTGGCAAAATAATTAAGTAAATAAAAGACAACTGGTAGACTCAAGGACATAGGGTTAGTACACCAGGGTGTTTTATGTATTTGTGTTATAAGAAAACTGAAATACAGTGGTACTTCATACAACGATTTTAATCTGTTCCATTGGGTTCATTGTTGTACAAAACAATTGCTATACGATGCATGCATCGTATAGCGATTTTTCCTATGGGATGCATTATACAATATTTTTTTTTCCGCTAAGTGGTTTTTCCCATTGAAAAATTGTACGATTTTTTCCATAGGGAAAATTGTTATGCGGGATGCCAATTCCCCCAAAACCTAATTGTTATGCGATTCCGTTGCTATACGGGATGATTTTTGTATGAGGTTCCGCTGTACCATATTAACGTGAATAATTCAAGCAAAGTAATGATATACATATATATAAATAGAATGGTTAAGAGAATTGATGTATGGAAATGATTAATGTGTGTGTGTGTGTGTGTGTGTGTGTGTGTGTGTGTGTGTGTGTTTATTTATTTATTTATTTATTTATTTATTTATTTATTTAAAAAGAAATGCCACTGGAAGTCATCATATTGGGCCCAACGACGAAATGAGCAAAGGAGGAACCACTTTCTGATTCCCAACGGTGATGGATGAAGAAGAGGCCATGCCAGATAGACTGGCTGTGAAGGTGCACCTTGATAATATTGTCAAGGCTGCGGCAATCCATTGCAGTCCCAGTGTTAAATCCTGTATGTCTTATTTCATATGTGTTGCAGGAGATGGCTCCATGATCACAGTGTGTGGGTCATTTCATGGTAAACTGGGATCCACCTAAAACAAATTCACACCAGTGGCATTTTTCCTCCTTGCATTGGAGGGTGAAGATGGCCCAGAGCCAGCCAGCCAGCTCCCAAGAACAGGCCTCCCAGTGACCTAGGGCAGGGAAAATAAATACTTGGATTGAGTTGCAGCCAACGACTTACCATATCACATAGGTATGCTATGTAAGGTAAAGGTTGCTCTTGCTTGAAAGCCTGTTGTATCCGACTCTAGGGTTCAGTTCTCATCTCTGTTTATAGCCAAAGAACCAGCACTGTCTGCATTTGCAGACATTTCCATGGAAATGCAGCAGACATGACTTAACACTGGAGTGTGTGGAATTGTGTTATCTGCCCACTGAAGTACTACCTATTTATCTACTTGCAATTTCTTGGCAGGAGCTGGGACAGCGATGGGAGCTCACTCCATCATGCAGGACTCGGGTCTCAAGTGGCTGACCTGCTGACCTTCCATTCATCAAGTTCAGTGTCTTAACCACTAAGCTACCGTTGTCCTAATTCACCCTATGTAGTTTTTGCTAAAATTATCTTTATTTTAATGTAACACAACTCAGCAAAACACAGGCCAGTTTGTGTAGCAATAATGCTGGTAACATCAGATGCCCCATGGGCTCATGGAAGTGGCCTTCTTTCTTTATATATTCCTCAACAGGTAGGAAATCACACATACAAATAGATGGTGCATCTGCTATTGTCCAGAAAAATCCAACAAATGAGGCTGCCTGTACGAAGCCATTCTTCAAAGAGACAAAAGATCACCAGTCGGCTGCTTGATAGGGGAGGTAGAAGGCTGGATTGAGTCTCTGCTCTTCAGTTATTACAAAGCATCTGACTGAGGGTGCTTCCTTCTTTGTAGGTGACACACTTACAGCCATAGATCTTCCATCCATGTTCTGTTGGATCGGAGCCAAAGTACATCAGAAGACTGAATTCCTCCTTATCAAGGAGTGACACAATTTGCATCGACTACCTTACAGAATTCTTTCCTTGCTCCCATCTCCCTGAACTTGTTCTATCATATATTTCTTCCTCAATCCCTCCCACAGATGCCCTTCAGATGACTGGAGATAGTGTGGATATATTCAGCAGAGATTTTCTTTATCTAGTGCTGTGGCAGATGTGACACGAGGGCAAAGACGATGTGATAGATACCAAGGGAAATGTTACCTTTTGATCCACGCTCTGATGTTTTTAAAGGCCTCTTGAAATCCTTCTACCTACTGGATACCACCCTTGTGAAGCTCGAATTGCTAGCTGCTAACCCGTCTGTTTTAGACATTAAATGTCTAAAAGGGATCTTGATAGGTTGAATGGTGGGGAGATGGAACAGATAAAGTGGTATCTACATCTCTCTATATTTTAAATAAGTAAATGTTGAGAGGGATAAGAGTCGGTTGGGGAGGGAGAGACGGAGCCAGCGAATGACTTAAATCTCCATAGGCCTCCGAATCCATCCTGTTCCACTCAGATTGTGGTCCTGCTTTTTTTTTTTTTTTTTTTTTAAAAATCCAATACAAGTTAATCTGATCATCTGCTCTCTAGTTTCCATGCTGTGTTTTCTTCAGAGTTCCTACTCCTGGTTTGAGCCTGTGACAGTGTGATAAGACACAAGAAATTTAGTCATCATTGCTACTGAAAAGGAGCTCAGAGAAGGGATTATGATATTCCATAACCTTTACATTAGACACGGACAGGGGCAGCTACTGCCGGGATGACAGGGCTGAACACCACTGTTATATTTCTTCCCCCCTCTCCTCCTTTTCCTTCTTGCAATTTTTATTTATTTTATTTTATTTCCACTTATTCCTCTTCCATCCCTCTACAGAAAGCTTTAAAAGATTAGCCTAGAAATAGTTCATTGTCACAATCACCATCCTCCATCGCATTGTGAGGAAAGTATGAATGCTGTGCCGTGTCTAACCCACACACTCTCAAGATAGCTCTCAAGAAACATTCATCCCCCTATTCAGTCCATATTAGGAAATTCAAGCAGTGTAAGCTGAACAAATCAACATGAGATGCAGAGGTGATGATGCTACAGGGAGAACAGATTTGGGGAGGGGAGTGGGCAAGGGGCAGGAGTAGATTCAGCTGCCTCTTCTGTTTTCTTCATGAGGCAGTAGGTCAACAAGAGAGTGCTGGCTTTGCTTCTGGGTATTCGGCAAGGGATTTGATATCATCCTTTGAGTAGAGGTTATAAAATATGGGAATGCAACATGGAAGAGTTCTATTCTCTCAGCGTGCAGTTCTGGTTGTAGTTGAACCCAAAGAGTAAGTTTTTAAGCAAAGGACACCTTGTTGAAAAGGCTTTCTCTTGCGTCATAAAATGGCAAAGATGCTTTTGAGGCAAAGGTACCATCAACATTTGCTATTACATTCTATAGTATATCACATCACAGAGAAACACTAGTGCAGATCTGTTTTCAGGCTGCGGGGTGTTTTTCTAACACCTCACAAAATGGATCATTTTCATTCAAACAACACCTGGCACAAGTTCCATTCCACATGAATGGGCAGAATAAAGCTCCCACTCTTACTGTCACATCTGCCATGAAGCAAACAGTGGGTCAGGATACTTTCAGGTGCTATCTTCAATTGTTAGCAAAATGCACAGAGAAGCTGAGGTGTGTGGAATGAGGAGCCTCACTGATTCTGTTAATGAATGCTTACACATTTCACATATGGTAGATCCAGTTTGTTTTCCTGCATCACAGCTAAATATCTTCCAGGACAAAATGTTCTTAATTTTTTTTGATAGCCCATGCCCTAATTTGGTGAATGTTTTAAACTAATCAATTTAGGGACTTAATTCTGTCAAATGTCAAGATTGGGGTCATTTTTTCTTTTCTTTTTTTCTCCCTTAGCAGTAGTACAAACATTAAAAAGCTTTCCAACTTTGGAGGCATCACCAGAGGGATTTCAAAGGCAATTGAGGCTGGAACAAAAGCAAACCTTTTTGCTTCTGGGTATCAGGAAGGACTTTAATGGTATCGTGACATTGATCTGTATATTCAAGGTCACAGTCATGTCAATGTTAATGAATTCCAAGCAGATATATGATTGCATAACCTATTAGTACACTGTAGGCAGGGAACAGTATATAAAATGAATGGTTTTTCCAATCATTATTTATTGCAAGCCATATCAAAAGCTTGTGTTAACCAAGTGTACTAAGTTTGGGCAAGTAATTGTTAATTTCATGCAACGTGCATTCACATGAGCAAACAAGAGATTTTCACTTCTGATTTAAAATTCTTGACAGCCAGCATTGCACTTACAAACTTCTATAGTCGAAGAGTTCAAATTCTTGGAAACAAACACTGTGCATCTTGGATGATGCTAGATGTTTAGTCATCCAGGCTTAGTAAAATATTGATAAGGATGCAATTTGAAATGATTTTCTGTCTTTGTTGGTTTTCTCCATCTGGAGTCAGTTCATATTTCCCTGTGATTTGCACCCATTCAAAGTCAAATGAAATTAGGCCAGAGCTGTCTCAGGGAAGCCTGCACTGATGGAGATGTCCAAGGTTACAAGACTTTGTCGTTACAGATGCCACCTCCTTCTCTGTCCATTATTAATATTGCATTAGCTTACCAAAGGAGATCACAGCACAGCTTAAAACTAGAATATTTCAGGTGGTCTCTCTCTCTCTCTCTCTCTCTCACACACACACACACACACCTATGGGGACAGGATGGTTTAGTGGTTATGATGCTGAGCTTGATGACCAGATCACCAGTTCAAGACCCCAGGGCGGGACCGGATAATAGAATGAGCTCCCATCATCTGTACTTGCTCCTGCCAGCCTAGCAGTTCAAAAGCATGAAATTGCAAGGTCACTTGCAAAAGTAACAGTGTTCCATGCATTTTTGCATCTAGTTATCCCAGCCACTTGACCACACAAATGTCTGTAGACACTGCCTGCCAACAGTGATGGTTCTTTGGCTGTCAACAGAGATGTGCACCATCACTGACTGGCTTATCTCACCTCTTTTTTTCTTTAGGTCCAGCAGGCAGGACAGACAGCAAAAATAATCCAACAAGGAAAGGAGCACAGGGGATAAAACACCTAAGAGGGAGAAATATCCCCAAAAAAATTATCCCAAAGAAGGAAGTTGGCACAAACAACTTGTTGGCAGCAGCAAAAATAATACAAAGATGGTGGTGGGAGGGGATAAGATTAAAAAGGCAAAAAAGAAAAGTATCTAAGATGGAAACACAGCACACAGGCAGTAAATCAAGATGGAGGGTACTAGGAGTTCAACACATAATAATCCCACAGGGAAATATTGAAGCAAAGAATATTATTCTTTCTACCATCATGGGTGGACTTTGTGAGGAGACAGGGGTCATGTCTTCTCTTTTGTTACTCCAAGACTCTGGAACTCCCTCCCATAAGATGTCAGGATGGTCCTATCTTTGCTGTCCTTCTACAGACAAGTGAAGAACTTTCTCTTCATGTAGGCTATCCAGTGGTGGGCAGCAAAATAATTCGTTGCCACACTGTGGGTGGAGCCGCCGTGGGTGTAGCCTATGTCATGGGTGGAGCCTACATGATGGGCAGAGCCTACACTGTGGGTGATCTAGTCATGCCTACCATATGGCTATGTATATATCTGCAAACAGGCAGCACTGGCTCTTTGGCTGTAAATGGAGATGACCACTGCACCCTAGAGTCGGATATGACTGGCTTTTGAACAAGGGAGACCTTGAACCACTTGCAGGGACAAAATCTGATGAGGCAGGGCAGGGAGGTGGGCGTGGCCACCCTATTTCGCTACCCCCCTGTTCAAAGGCCACCCAACTTTGCCCCCCTTGCCCAGAGACCACCCAATTTTGCTACCCCCTCCGGGGTGGTGCAAACCTGTGCTGTCCACCACTGAGGCTATTCCTTAGTGACCTGCTATTTATGTGGATATTTTAAATATCAGGATAATTTGTATTTTGCTGTTCTTATTTTTTTTAATGCTTTTATTTGTCATTTTAATATAATGTGTATTTAATTATTTTTAATCTTTTTCATATAATCTATTCTTTTCAGCATTCTTTTTAATTAATGTAAGCTGTCTTTGATCCCTTTATGCAGAAAAATGGTGCAGAAATATTTTAGATAGATAAATAACTAAACACTACTATCTGGGTTCTATGTGTTTATGGATTCAAAATTCCATCTTCCCTGGATATTCGTGGATGTGGAAAAGATTCAGAAGAAATACACTAAATATTTTCATGAAAAATAGAAAAACACACACACAATTTTCACGTACTCTTTCTTAAGGTAAAAAAAAAAATTAGAGGCTTTTTTTTTTTGCTAATCAACTAAAAAACTCCACAAATTACACAAAAGAGAGCCTTTTGCATACATTCCGGATTTTTGCTGATACACAATAGGCCATTTGTATCAGTTAGATGAAGGCATGGTTATTTGAACTAGAAAACAAGTGTATATCAGCAACATTTAAATTATAAAATTCACTATGTAGGTCCAGCATTTACTACTTGAATTGGGGAAATGCCCCTCATTATCATAGGCAGAGCCTAAATTCCTGTTCATGCAGTTACATCCTGGAATGCTGATATTGACACTGGTAGTGACACTCAGTAATGAAAGACTTCATTTTCTACCCTGTATCTCCCATCAGCTCCAAAAGATGAAAGGGCTTTGCAGGAGCTGTTGCATCCTGGGACAGAAGGAGGGAGTGTTTAATTTCCTAAATCTTATCCCTGCTACTGCCATGGTTAGTCTTTTACTATAATCGCTGCAAGAAAAAGATTTCAACTCATGTATTGTTTAGAAACAGTCTCTGACTTCTACACTCTGTAGATTCTTGGAAGTGCAATGCTTTCCTGTATTTGGAGACTGAAGCTCCGTTAAATAAATAGGATTTCTGTTAGATATTTAAATGTCCTAGCGGCGGGAAAATCGCCGCTACTCATTGGTCAGTGGGCTGGGTCAAGCAGGGTATTTAATCCCCTGCTGACCCAGCCGTTGTTGTTGTTGTCTGTGCTAACCACAATAAACAGACGTGTTGTTTGGTTCACCCTTAATGGCTTCCGTGTCCTCACTCCCGCGCCCTGATCTCCGGATCTAACACTGGCGACGAGGATGGGATTTTGAGGAACGGACCAGAACCATCACACACACCAGAGCCACCTCTCACGAAGGCACCTCGCCATGGCTGCTTACGTTCCACCGGCTCCCTTCCATCCGAAGGACGAGAGATGGAAGAGCTATATGGACCGTTTTGAGTTCTCCCTGCTAACTGCGGAACTGGGAGAGATAGCACCGGAGCGGAAGAAGGCGTTCTTCCTCACCCACTGCGGAGCCAAGGTCTACGAAGTGGCCCAGTCCCTGGTGGATCCAACACCAATCCTGGACGTCTCATGGGAAGCACTACAGTTGGCCCTCAAGAACCACTATGCACCGGAGCCATCGAAGTTCGTGTTCCGGATCCAGTTCCGGGACCGATACCAGATGCCAGGGGAAACCATCGGCGAGTACGTGGCCGCCCTAAGGGCAGCAGCCGTCCCAGCGATATTCGGGCCATTCCTCGAGGACTCCCTGACCGAGCAGCTTATCAGAGGAGTCCGCGACAACAAGCTCCGGAAGAGGCTATTGGCCCGGAGAGACCTGACCCTGGCCGGGGCCATCGAGGAGGCCAGAGCTTTCGAGCTCTCGATGTCGACCGCATCCTCCCTCAACCGGTCCCCGTCGGCGCCCCGCCAAGCCTCCGCTCACCATCAAGACGTCGTTTCTGACGAGGACGAAGAGGAAGAAGCAGAGGTGTGCGCGACCGACGGGGGAAACTCGGGCAGGAGCGGCCAGCGCTGCGCCAGCTGTGGAGGGCCACACCAGCGGGCACATTGCCGCTTCAGGGAGGCCATCTGCCGCTATTGCGACAAGCGGGGACACATTGGGAGGGTCTGCCGGGCAAGGCAAGCGGAGAACCAAGCTGACCGGCAGATTCAAAAGTTCCCGCCGGGCAAGATGGCCGCCAAACAGAGGACAAATCAGAGGCGCCAGGGACGCAACAGCGGCAAATTCGAAGATGCAGAGACGCACACGCTCACGATAAGCCACACCGCCACACAGAAGGGAGAGAAGTACCACGCCACAGTCACGATCGACGGGGCAGAGTGTCCGATGGAGGTCGACTCTGGGGCCGCCATATCCATCATTCCGTGGAGGTGGATGAAGAAGACATTCCCGGCCCTAAAAGAATCAGACCTCCAGACCCAGAGGATCCGAATCAAGGACTGCCAAGGCAAGTTCCTCCCCGTCGCAGGACAGAAGTGGGTCCGTGTCAAGTACGGACCGAAGGAAGAAAGCCTACCGCTGACCGTAGTCCACGGTAACATCCCGACGCTACTGGGCACAAACTGGTTCCCCGCCCTGGGACTGTCCATCGCTGGCATCCACAACACTGCGACTGACCAGCCCGGGGATGCCTCGCTGAGGGACGACCTGATGGCCGAATTCCAGGACGTTTTCGGGGAAGGATTGGGCAGGTATGTGGGGTCCCCTATTTCATTTGCACTGAACCCGAGCGTTGCCCCCATCCGACTTAAGGCCCGGAGAGTCCCACTGGCACTCAAGCCCAGGGTCGAGAAGGAGCTCGACAAGCTGGTCGCCCAGAGAATCCTCGTTCCCGTAGACCACGCTCGGTGGGAGACCCCCATAGTGACCCCTATCAAACCGGACGGGTCAGTGCGCATCTGTGCGGACTACAAATGCACGATCAACAAGGCATTAGAGCCGAGCGCGTACCCGGTTCCCGTCATAGACCACTTACTCCATTCACTGGGCCCTGGCAAGATCTTTGCCAAGCTGGACCTGGCCCAAGCGTACCAACAGCTTCCGGTGGATGACACTACGGCCGAAGCCCAGACCATTGTCACACACCGGGGGGCATTCAAGTGCACGAGGCTGCAGTTCGGGGTCAGCATAGCTCCGGGACTGTTTCAGAGCACGATGGAAAGGCTCCTCCAAGGACTCCCGGGGGTGGTACCCTATTTTGATGATGTCCTGATAATTGCGGGGGATCCCGGGCAGCTCAAGGACAGGGTCGCCGCTGTCCTGGCTAAATTCAGGGCCGCTGGGCTCAGGGTGAAACGGGATAAGTGCCTGTTGGGGGTCCCCTCCGTGGACTTCTTAGGGTTCCACATCGACGCCAAGGGCATCCACCCAACGAAGGGAAAAGTGGAAGCGATTCGGAACGCCCCGGCCCCGAAAAACAAGCAGGAGCTGCAGACGTTCCTGGGACTCCTGAATTTCTACGCGACCTTCCTGAAAGGAAAGGCCACCGCGGCTGAGCCCCTACACAGACTGTTGGCCGCGAAGGCAGAGTGGGTGTGGGGACCCGAGCAAAAGTCAGCTTTCGCTGCTGTTAAAAATCTTCTCTCCCAGGACAGTTTCCTGATCCAATACAACGCGACCCTGCCACTGGTCCTCGCCTGCGACGCGTCTCCCTACGGCGTCGGCGCAGTCCTGACCCACCGACTGCCCAACGGCCTCGAGGCGCCCATCGCCTATTACTCCAGGACCATGTCGCCGACTGAGAGGAACTACGGCCAGATCGACAAGGAGGCGCTGGCGGCAGTGGCAGGGGTAAGAAAGTTCCATGACTACTTGTACGGCCGGGACTTCGAACTTGTGACTGATCATAAGCCCCTATTGGGACTCCTGGCTGTCGACCGGCCTACACCCTCTGCCTTGTCCCCCCGGATGCAAAGGTGGGCCATTTTCCTGTCGGGGTACTCATACACCTTAGTCTACCGGCCCGGGAAACACATGGGAAATGCTGACGCCTTGAGCAGATGCCCCCTCCCGACCCAGGAAGGCGCGGAACGGGGGGAAGCATCGGTTCTTGCCCTGGACATCCTGGACTCTGCCCCCACTACGTCGGCCGAGGTTGCCAGGGCGACGGCGCGGGACGCCGAACTTCGGGCCGTTTCCAGCTGGGTTCAGCGGGGGTGGCCGGACAAGGGGGAAGGGGAGTTCAAGGTATATTTCGACAAGAAAGACGAACTGTGCTGTGTGGGGGGTTGCTTGCTGTGGGGGGACCGGGTAGTGGTGCCCAGGAAAATCCGCCCCAAGGTCCTAGAAACACTGCATGCCAGCCACCCGGGAATAGTAAAGATGAAGGGGTTAGCCCGAAGTTACGTGTGGTGGCCTGGTATTGACAAGGACATAGAGTCGTGGGTGGCCAAATGTACACCTTGCCAATCATCACGACCCAATCCACCAGCAGCCCCGGTCAGAGAATGGGAACAGTCCTCGGGCCCATGGCAGAGGATTCACATCGACCTCGCCGGCCCATTCCACGGCCAAACATTCCTGATTGTAGTGGATGCCTACTCGAAATGGTTGGAGATCCGACTCCTGAGTAGCACCACAGCCAGAGCAATGATCCGGGAACTCAGACAACTCTTTTCCACACACGGCATTCCCGACACCCTAGTCTCTGACAACGGGCCTCAGTTCACGGCCACTGAGTTTGAACAGTACCTGGCATCCCTAGGAACCAGGCACGCTCTCACATCCCCGTTCAGGGCGCAAGGGAATGGGCAGGCCGAGAGATTCGTGCGCAGCGCAAAGGAGGCCCTGGAAAGGCTAGGACCCGGGGACTGGCAGGAATGCGTAGACACGTTCTTGCTGGCCCAACACAACCTTCCCTGCACTGCCACGGGAAGGGCCCCTGCAGAGTTACTCATGGGTAGGAGACTCCGTTGTCAGCTTGACCGGTTACACCCTAGGTATTCTCCAGACAAGTTCAGGGGGGACCAACCACAGGGCCGGACACTGGCCATTGACTCACCAATCTTCGCTAGGAACTACGCGTCGGGCCACCCGTGGGAAGAGGGAACCGTCAGCGAAATGCTGGGCCCCTACACCTACAAGGTTCACCTCGCTGATGGTCGGACATGGAAACGCCATGTCGACCAGCTCAGGAGGCGAACGAGTCCCGACACGGATAGCAACCTCCCCCGGGGAGTGCAGACCGGCGCTGAGCCAGACATGCACCCGATGGACGAACCGGTCACCGACCCGGTTCGGCCAGAAAACAGCCCCATTCACGCAGCACCATCACCGGCCAGCTTACCGTGTGGAACAGGCTCACCCCCGGTCACCGCGGAGCCCGACGCTCGTATTCCGGATCCGCTCCCGGCCCAGCCAGGGCAGAGCGAGAGCGACAGGTCCGCTCTGCCCGATGCCCCAGCGCCGACTGAACTGCGCAGGTCCGATCGAGTAAGAACACGCCCCCGTCACCTGGAGGATTTTGTATGCAAATAGCAGACTGGGGCATTCTGGGGGGAAGGGGTGTTAGATATTTAAATGTCCTAGCGGCGGGAAAATCGCCGCTACCCATTGGTCAGTGGGCTGGGTCAAGCAGGGTATTTAATCCCCTGCTGACCCAGCCGTTGTTGTTGTTGTCTGTGCTAACCACAATAAACAGACGTGTTGTTTGGTTCACCCTTAATGGCTTCCGTGTCCTCACTCCCGCGCCCTGATCTCCGGATCTAACAATTTCCAATTTCATCAACGTGATTAGAGAGAACTTTTACCTCTACCTCCTCCTTTATTGCTTTGTTCATACAATTGCTTTGTTCATACAATGATGGAGATGAATGGTTTCAGCTCATATGTAGGCTCTACATGCAAGCAGGTCTTTCTCCTCTTCAGTCTCCTCCATCATTGCATAAACAAAGTGAAAATGAAAAGGAATTTTGCTAGGTGCACATCAATGACAATACTGATAAAACCTGAAATTGTGAAAGGTGAATAGGGCTTTGTTAACCAAAGTCCCACTGTACTTAGGCTGAGGAGCTAGTAGAAATAAAACAGAACACTTGAAAAATAGCCATGAGGAAGTTATGAAGCAGACTGTCAGAATACTCAATGGGATTGTAAGATGTTTGGTAGAAGGATACAGATATTAACCTTCATACTACAAAGCTTTTGTTGCCAACATACATTGAATCATGGAAAAAACAAAGGAACATCAGAAACAAGTCTACTTCTGTTTCATTGATTACACTAAGGCCTTCGACTGTGTGGACCACAACAAAATGTGGCAAGTAATTAAAGAGAGCACCTTATATACCTCATGAAAAATCTGTACATGACTCAAGAAGCAACAGTTAGGACAGAATATGGAAGGACAGAGGAGGACTTAAAGAAGTTCCTGATTAGGTTGAAAGAAGAAAGTGCAAAAGCTGGATTGAGACTTAATATCAAGAAAACCAAGATAATGGTAACATGCCCTATCAGTCCCTGGAAAATAGATGGGGAAGAAGTAGAAGCAGTGACAGATTTTACTTTCTTAGGATCAAAGCTCACTGCAGATGGTGATTGCAACCATGAAATAAAAAGGCAACTGATTCTTGGGAGGCAAGCGATAAGAAACCTGGGGAACATAGTGAAAAGTAGAGACATCACATTGCAAACAAAAATTCGTCTAGTCAAAGCAATGGTATTCCCGGTGGCAGGGCAAAAGAAAAAGGGGGCGGCCAAAAATGAGATGGCTAGATGGTATGGTAGAGACAATGGGCACAGAACTGAGTGAGTTGAGGAGGATGGTGGAGGACAGAAGTGCCTGGCAGACAGTGGTCCATGGGGTCACAAAGGGTCGGAATCAACTGTGCCAACTGAACAACAACATGTGTTCCCTCCCCATTGGTGCCCATATCCACAAATGAGAAAAAGTTGTCGTTTTAAATGCATTATATTTTCTTTTCTTGGCTTAATATATTTAAATTTATGAGAGTGGATGAAAATTAATCCAAAATTTTGCACTGTAAAATGGAAAAGCAAATGAAGAAAAATAATGAACATCTTAAGGAGGCTGAGTAGATTGGATTTGGGCCTAATAACCAATGGGAATGAGTTTCTCCACATATGTGATGAACTGCTGTGACTTTCTTCCTTCTATGAAGGAAGTGCCAGAATTCTGGAATTGAATATGTCATTTCTGCAGTTGTTCATCTAGGGTAAAATTTGCACCACAGTGAATGGAGGGGGGTGGGGAATATAATGGACTTGAGATTACAAATGAAAAATAATTAATCTGAGCAGGAGAGAATTAGACTTAAATATTGTATGCACATCCAAACAGTTTGATGCCGATGGAATGTGACTAAAAGAAAGGTCATAATAAAAAGTATTCTATTAATAAGAATTAGTGACAGAGTAATATTAATATAACTATCTATGTATTGATCACTCTATATTTTTTTCTCAGGCCTACATCTTCTAGGCCTTACATCATGCTTTAAAGCATGCTACACTTGCCAGCTGTTCTAACTCACATCATGTTCAGGATGATGTTCAGTAGCTAGAATAGCTTTAAAGAGATAATGAACAGATTTATGGACAATAAAATTATCAATGACAACTAGTCATGACTTCAGCACACACATCTTGTATGAAACTAGAAGGCCATTGCATATCAAGTGTCAAGAAACAGGAGTAACAGCATGCTGTTGTTGCATATCATTCCTACCTATGGGCTTCTCATTGGCCACTATGTGAACATGTTTCCTCAACTAGGTATGCCTTGGGTCTGATCCAGCGAGAGATCAAGTTCAAAAAGGAAAAAAAAATTGAAATGTTAAAATATAGGAAGTCAAGCAAGACTGCATATCCCTGAGAGTACAGGGAAACAAAAAGAACAGACCTTCCAATCGTTAAATAAGGAACCAGATGTACCTGCCAGTGGAGCCAGAGGTTAGGTTCAATTTACCACTGTGCCTCCTGGAAAAAGAACCAGTGTATACAGCCTTATGGCACCTACACAGTAGCAGGATGACCCCAGAATAAAGGAATAGTAAACTAGTTCTATGTCTTCTCTGCCTAGAAAACCCTGGAAAGAGTTCTCATTAGCTGGAATTGACTTCACAGCACACAGTTATTTATGTTATTATATATGCTTTTGACAATTTAGAGCTGGTTTTAAAAGTGAATTGCAGAAGTTATTTTACATTTAGTCATAATTCCTCAAGGGGAAACAAAACAAAGATACTGTACATGTGATATTCATGTTCATGACTAATATAAATCCATCTAATATCAGCTCCTTCTGAAATAAAGCAAAATATGTCAGCTAATGACACAGAGAGGGGAGAAATTGAAAAGCTAAAATATCTGGACTAATTGAATTCTTAGATCATATAGCAAGGGTCAGTACATTTGGTGGATAGGTGGGTATCTCCAGGAGCCTTGTGAATATAATTAGAAGTGACCTGAAGTCCATTGCCAGTTTTTCAAATCCCTTACTTCTTGACCAAAAATAGACGTATAGGGCATTTTTACAAAGAGAACTATTCTTCCTGTCATTGTTTGTTTGAGTGAAATACTTTGGGGGACAGTTAGCAGTGCTTCTGGGGACTCCTGAGGTCTACAGAATTGGGTAAGGAGCTGTGTCTGGACAACAGACACTATGCTGATGACTGCTGTTGTTTCAGAAAGAGTCAAAGTAAACAGAATTGTTTGGTGGGTAGATGTAGGATGAGCCCTGGGAATTAAAAGGAAGTCAATGCAAGACAAGTAGAAGCATGCAGAAAAGAAGTGTGGAACAATGAACAGAGTAGGATATTATTGGGACACAAAGGCCAGAGCGAGGATCTTTTGAGGAAAAGAACAACTGTGACTACTCAGGGCAAGGGGAGCTGCTCTTGGCTAGCAGACACCTAGGTCAACAGCTGCATAAACAGGGTTGAATACAGCCAGAACACTGGTTTTTAAACATTTAATGTGCATAGATTGTTGGATGTGAATTTCAGAGATTCTAAATTCTAGGAGTCTACAAATTGTCAATCTGAAGAATAAATGTAAATCAATCAATGGCTATCATTCCCTCTTCTAGAGAACTAAGCAAGAGAATGACCCTCAACATCCTCTGAATGGATATGAGCCTCAAGTCCACCAAATCAGATCCAGGAAGAGCTTCATGGCAAGAACAAACATTCTTGAGGGTACACAAGAGCAAAACCAAATTAAACGATGGAGGAAGGAGTTTACTGGGAAAGGAACATCATCAAAGGGGGATATGGGTGAGGAGCTCAACCTCCCCTACATCACTTGGAGGGCCCTGAATAGGTTGAGGGTTGGAGTGCCTAAATGTAAGACCAACATGCTCAAGTGGGGGCTGCTGGTGGACAACAACATGCTGTGTGAATGTGGAGAGATACAGAATTCAGTTCATTTACTGGTCTGCCGATTACTGCCAGAAGCATGCACCGATGAGGACTTAAGTTTGGCCAATGACAAAGCCAAGGAAGTGGCTTCATTTTGCCAGTCCAGGGTTTGATCTGGACATGAAAGAAGAATAATTTTTTTCCTCTTCTTATTTTATGGACATGGATTAAGGTTGCAAGTCAGTTCTCACTTTCTGGCCTTGAAACTCTTGATTTCAGTAACTCATCTAAAGGTTATTCAAAGCTACAAATGGATAGTCCTTTGCAGGTATTTGAATTGAGGTAAGGGATAGTACCTAGCATTTGCCTTGTTGCATCACTGATGCAAGGAACTGGGACTTACTTTTGAAAAAGATTTCTATACATTTCCATAATAGCTGTTTTATGCCTGATAGTTTACTTGCTTTGTTTTTCATTCCCATTTTATGATAACATGTCTCGGCCACATCTGTATTCAAGTTAGCACTCTAAAATGAAACTATAAATTTCAATTTAAAAGAAATAAGCCCTTATTCAGGCTCATAAGTTTTAAATAACACATTACCAAGGTCTACATTAAGTTTGCATTCCTAATGTTATTTTATGCATTTGACAATAGATGTTCCACTCTGCACAGGAGTAGGGAGCAAATGCATGTGAAATGTAAGGCTGCTTAAAATGTAGGAATTTATTAGAGCTGTCAGTCAGCAATGACAAGAGAGCTAAATTATTTCTGCAGTTTTCAGGAGTGGGTTTTTTGCAGCCTTCCCTACCTTCTAGCTTGAAGGTTGCAGAGATGTTGCATAAATTGGTTGTGTCTTAAAAATTTATTCCTATTTCTAGGAAATCCTGTCATTAAGAACATAAAGAAATTATTTTTGAGAAGATAGCATTATGGTGATTACAGTTGCCTCCCCCGCCGACCCTGCCAACAAGCTGTTTTTACTATTGAGTGTGGAGACAATTCTAACCGGTGACATCTAAATGGTAAAAAAAAATGTTTTCCATGTTCTGTGTACTGAGGGAGCTTTTAAAAGCCAAGGGAAGCTAGCATTGGCACCAAATTGTATTTAATATAAATTTACATGGAATATTTGGATAAGCCTTGGAATGGCGGGCAAGAGAAAAGTCAAAGCCTGCAATTGACCAAGTCAATACGCCATATTTTATTTCTGTTTTATCCATATTCCATGAGTTTAAGATTACCCCAAGTCTGTTTTTATATTGCAACACTTTGCCATCTGATAGCAGTAGCAATAATGGGAGTTACTTCTTCTCTAATCATGTGGGGATTTTGATCACATATGCAAACAAACTTAGAAACTTTTCTCACCATCATTATCTGGCCTACAACTGCCTCCAGAGAGCTTGGATTCTCTTTCAACTAAACTAAGAAGCCTAGATTTTTTTTTATAAAATGGCTACGCATTACAATTACAGATTTCATTTGTGAGGAAATTGAGGATCATGGGACCTGATGCTCTTCTGGAAACTGCAGACTTTTTAGTCAGTGTCTTGAAATGGCTGGCTAAATGTGGAGAGTCTGACTGGCCAGGCATCTCAGAAAAAAACCCCAAAATAAACAAAATAAAATAAAATAACACTGTAGCACTTTAAAGACTAACTGCTATGTTTTTATTGTTTCGTGGATCAAGTCCACTTCATCAGATAGAGAGTGAAACTTACAGGCATGTTCTTTATATACCAAATTCAGGGGCTCAACGGGAGAAGGGGTGTGGTCAAGCAAGATGACAGACAAGCGAGCACAAGATTGCAGTTTCACACAGCCATTAGCAACAATAGATTATTCAGATAAACTCTAAATGACTCCCTTTCAATCTCAAGGTTGCTGAGTAAGCCCACTATGGTATCTGATCAACTTGTGACCTGCATGTCAGGGGGGAGGGGGGACACTTGTACCTGGTTTCTTTCTGTTTTACTAAAGAGAATTGGCAGGAAAGTTGTAATATAAAATCATATAGCAATCTGTGTATCAAATTTGATAATGTCCCAGAAACCCTTCACTAATATTTAGCCCCCTGTGATGGGTGTCTAACAATGGATGTATTTGATTTCTGCTGTCTCCCTTTCAATTCTAGTTTTGTAATTTCTCTGTTCCAGAATTGCAACTTTCAGGTCTTGGATAGGTCTGGCCAGGTTATCCTGCTATAATACTGCCAGTGACTCAACGCTGAGTGTCAGGCAGCAGTTACCTAACCAGACAACCCTGAGGACTAGTAGCCTTGGCAAAAACCACAAGGAGGTTGATGGTCCCCAAGTGGATTAAATCCTACTTGAATCCATCTTGATGGAGGGCAGCAACTTCATCAATACTGTCCTGTGGCTGAGGAGGACTTTGCGTGCCAAAAGGGCTCAGGACCAGAAAGTGAATCCCAGAATTGGATCAGTGGTATATGGGTCATGCTGTGATGAGAAGGCAGATAAAAGGTCACTGCATTATATTCTCAGGACAGTCTTCATGGCTGATCGCCATGATGATTGCCAATGTTCGGATTCGGACATAAGAGAAGAAGAACAAATGTGGAGAGGGCAATGCGTACCAGTATTGAAAAGTGAGTAACATCCACTACTGACAAATTAGTGTTTGAACATGTCAGTACTGGAAACCACAGGCAAAATGAGTTTTCTAAATATCAGTAAGTAATGGCTGGATGAAATATCCTCCAATCTAAAATACATATTTTTTAAAAAATAAAGGTGTGTGTGTGTGTGTGTGTGTGTGTGTGTGTGTGTGTGTGTGTGTGTGTGTGTGTGTGTGTGCATGCGTGCGTGCGTGCGTGCATGTGTGTGTGTGTGTGTGTGTGTGTGTTGAGTTGGACCAAAATAGGGTTTTACTATTGAAAATGCTTCCACTAAAAACAATACAGTACAATTGCACAACTTTAAAGATCTGTCAGATTAATTTTGGTTGCATTTTTCAGAATCTCACTGGCTTTATTGTCCCATCTCAGTTTTGTTATTTTTTTTTTAAAAAAAGTTACAAGACTTTCCTTTTTGCTTCCTATGTGACAATAGTGTGTAATTGAAGATTACATGTTTCTTTCTAAAGGCCACTTTGTTTTTATGTGGTTTTTTAAAATGCAATCATTTTTCTATGCCTTGTTTATTTCAAGGTGTGCATTTCTAGTTGTATACTTTTTTCAAACATGCAGGTAGCTTTCTTGATCTGAATGCATCACAAAGTTAAGAAATGTGTAGATTTCTGGGCTGGGGGTGGGTTTACAATGCACACTGTTTATGGCCATGAAATGAATGCTGGCATAGGGAAATAATAACCAAATGCATTTCTTTTTCATCTGTAACAGACAGGCAAAATAAAGGAGAGTAGTCATTAAGCTGCTATACTGTGCCTTGTGGTGCAATGTTTAAACTGCTGTACTGCAGCCAAAAATTGCTGATGTTGTGAGTTTGATTCTGATAGGGATCAAGATTGACTTGGCATTCCATCCTTCCATGGTCAGTAAAATGAGTACCCAATGTGCTGTTGGGGGTAAAATTCTACTTACTTTTTGAACTGCCCAGAGAGTGCACTAAGCATTATGGTATGGTATATAAGTGTAATTTCTATTGACATTATGTACATGGATGTGCATATGACTTGCACCTAACATTCCTAATCCATGAAGTGATACACATATATAAATTACTCTTGTATGCAAGACTTGCCTAACTGGATCAAGGTGACTTTCAACACTGAAATGCCAAGAAGTAGGGATAAAAACTCCATTCCATACATTCAGATTCATAGAAACCCTTAGGGGCTCTCAGCATCCCTATGAGAATATTCACATTCACCAATGTTGGGTGTCCTCCCACTGTCACATATGTACCAGTACTTCTGCTGATAATAACAATAAATAATATGAACATTTCCTATAAAAATTCAGAAACATTGCTTTGTTCTTACTTTATTGCACTGTCTCCTTTGATTCTCTTACACCTTTTTCCTTTATTAACAGCATCAAGATACCACTTGCAGCCCTGTCTGCCTGCTACCCCTACATACAACATTTTGTACAGAAACTAATCTAAAATAATCCCAAAGCATGCACGTGAAATTCAATTATACAACAAAAGGCATCTTAGATGAAATTATGATGGTTTATTCAGGGTTCCAGTGCTGTCAGCTCTTATAGAGAGTTTATATTTTTTGCCAATAAACTTCAAAAACCCAATATAGCCAACAGCATCACTGATCCTAAAACTTCTCACTTTCATATAGTAAAAATAATCCAAAAAAATGAAAAACAAAAATCCCCAACCTTGTTTAATATACAGCCATGAATTGTCAACTACATTTAAAAGAAAGGTTTTTAAAAAGAAATCTATCATACAGAGGCTATTGGGCTTGGTTTGTAGAGTGACAAGAGACTAGAGTATAGGGCAGAGGTGCCCAAGCTATGGTCTGCGGGCTGGATCCAACCCCTGATGTCAATTCATCCAACCCATGAAGCTCTTGTCGCTCCCGGAAGTGGAAGTATGGGCACATTTTACTTCCGCATCCGGGAGCAACAAGGGCTTCATGGGCCAGATGAATTGGCATTGCTGCTGAATCCGGCCCCCAGGCCATAGTGACCAGCCCCTTGAACCATGTGACTGGCCCATGACTCAAATGGTTTGGGCACCTCTGGGCTAGAGGGAGGCATCTGGCTATTCTTGTCTCCATTAGCCACTAGGAAGCTGTTAACACAAACCTTATGCAATCTAATGTGTTTGAATTACACAGGCGTCAAGTGCCTCCCCCACTCCTTTTGTTTGTTTTAATGTTTGACCATGAGCACATCTCAGAAAGTTCTAATCCACTGGGCATTGCCAAGAAGATAACTATGTAGATTAGCTACCTCTTGACAAAGGAACACAGTAATTCACTTTTTTGTTAAGCAATGTGTGATTACCATTCTGTTCTTTTGAACTCTAGCCAGCTTGCTATTCTCTCTCAACTTCAAGCAGGTGTTTTGTTGTTGCTAGGCCAGAAACACAGCCCTGTGCCGAAGTCTTTCAAGTGTGCTAGCTGCGCAGATGAATTTTGCCTCCAAACTCTCCTCGGGCAATGAACTGACTAGTCCAACATGCTCACAGCAATGCTAATCTTGCTCAGGGACATGTGCTGCACATGAAAGGCTATTTTTTTTCTTCCATAATTTTTAATTGATATAGTTTGCCCACTGCAGAGGTCTTCATTTTCTTTCTTTCTTTCTCTCTCTCTTTCTTTCTTTCTTTCCCCTGATAAATGAATAAAGGTCTTTAAAAATTGCAAGAGTATATCCACATAAAATGGGGAGAGAAGTCTACACACAAGAGAAGTTTACCTTTGATTCATAAGGTTAGATAAGATAGAAGTATCATAATTAGCAAATTTTTAGGAAACAATTAGCAAAATAAGTTTTTCTTCCATTAACCCAATGACTAGCAGAATGTTTTTTTCTCTGAGTGTTTTTTTATTACTGGTGTTGCTGCTACTATTACTACTTTTACTACTGCATATATACATACAGACAGAGAGACAGAGATAATTCCTGATCGCTTGGTGGCTTGAACAGATAAAGACAGAAACTCTTTCCAAAGATCAATTAAAGGACAATCTTGTTAACTATGTGACCACATTTTCCACTGTCCAGTTGCCATTTTAAGAATATGACAGGAAGCTGTATATATAAGAATGGCAAGAAGGTGACCAAAGACCAAACAGGAAACAATGTTTGACTGGGTGCTGCTTTCTTTGCATCAGTTTTCCAAAGGAATGTTTAATGGTCTAATGAAAATAAAAATAGAAGAAAGAGTAAATAAAGGGAAACAAAGACCTTCGTCACCAGTCACCTGACATAGTAGACAAATTCAGCAGCTGCTTCCAGATACCTGAAGGATAAAATCAATACTGAACAGTTTATAGAGCACATAGAAGAAAAAGACCAGACAAAACTCCCTTGTCAGGAGTTTCTGCCAGAGATTTAGCACTCCAGCAGGGAAGGGGAAAGGATCCTTGTTTATGTGCTTTTACAGATCTTTCAGTTGTATGAAGTGATGTATTTGTGGAGTGTTTCTGCTCTTGTCTTTAAAGCATGGCTTCTCATTTTTAAAACATGGGGACAGTAGTAAAGTGAGAAAGTGTTCTTAAAGATATGCAAACTACAGTAATGTAAAGTCACAGCAACCCTTATTTCACTGATGTGAACCCCACTGAACTAAATGGAAGTTATTCGTGAGCAGCATTCTCCAGTCTCACAGTCTAAAATATAAAATATGACACAGAAGGAATAAAGGATATGGAGGGGAGAGGAAAGCAAAACTTTTCTTCAACAGATTTATTTATTTGGGTTGCAATTGATATGTGGCTCGGAGCAGTTGGAGACATATACCATCAGAAGGAGCTCCATGTGGGCAGTGTCTCTTCTCACCCACAGCTCTGAGTTCCTGATGTCTAGTTCCTTGGTAGGCTAGAGAACACAGAGGTGGGATGAGGGCACCAAGTGACTGGAGGCTTCCCCTTAAAGAGGGAAGGTTCTAGAAGTGATGTAAGGCCAGTGGCATGGGGTGTGAGAGCGAAGGATCCAGGACTTTGGGATAAGGGATAAAGTAAAGGTAAAGGCTTTCCTTGCTCGAAAGTCAGTCATATCCGACTCTAGGATTCAGTGCTCATCTCTGCTTCAAAGCCGAAGAGCCAGCGCTGTCAGGTTCTGTAGGTGTTTCCGTGGTCATGTGGCAGAGATGACTAGACACAGCACATGTAATGTTGTTTACCTTCCCACTGAAGTGGTCCCTATTTATCTACTTGCAATTTCTTGCTTTCAAATCGTTAGGTTGGCAGGAGCTGGGACAAAGACAGCCCATTCTGTCCTGAAGTACTCAGGAATCAAACTTCTCACCTCCCACCTTCCAGTCAGTTTCTTAGCCACTTGAGCCACTAGAGGGGGATAAAAGAGGCCCTGAGCAGACTGGTGGTAGAGGAAACAAGATAATTTCTTCCAGAATTACCAAGACTTCTTGTGTTTGTGAGAACTACTTTGCTCAGCCAAATGCCTGAAATACACACTTTTTTATGACAACAGTGCCCTCAATGATGGACAAGACAGAAGTGAAGTTGGAAATGGAAAAATAAAATTCTGGTCCATATGACAAACATCCAGCTAGTGTAATATGGGCCAGTACATTTCTCTCTGTGGAATGAAGGAAATAGAACAATTCAATGGTGGGCATCAGCAGGTTCGCACCAGTTTGCCAGAACCAGTAGCAGAAATTCTGGCTGACCCTGCCCATCCAAGTTTTGAAGTAAAGTAGTCTTAATTTGGGTGCAATACAGGGATATTCCCCTGGCCATGTCCACCGTACCACATCCACAGTGTGGAAGCCACCACTGGAATAATTGCTTATAAGAGTTTGCCTTCTAAAGGCAATGCAAGAATGCATTTATAGAGGCCAATGTTTTCAACATTTTTCCTGTTCAATTAAATGGAATTTGAGCCTGTACCGTTTTTCTTGGTTTACTTTAATGATCACTACTTTTTAATGCCTGCTGAGCAGAGCTATATTTTCTACTACCACATATTGTCATTAAATGAACAAACCAATTCAAATTCGGCTTGGTGCCCAATGGTGTCTACACAGATAAATCCCTCCTAAATGAAAACCTAATTTTACAATGTAATGTCTCTTTTGGATCATGCATAAAAACCTTAGCATAAAACCAATGGGCTCTAAAGAAGTCTTTGCCTGGGAGTGTACATCACTGAAAGAGGTAAAAAGTTGAAAATTCATTCAGACAGTAAAACATAAACAAGAAAAATAACCATGGAAGTTTCACTTCATTATTCAGATGCTAAATAGAAAGGCGTTCATGACTGCCACTCAGGCAGGGGGAAACATCACCCTGTGAATTTTATTTGCAACATTTTTATTCTACCTTTCAGCCACAAATCACTAGTGACCAGTGCAGGATCACCCAAGGGACTTCATGTGTTAGTGACAAACCTTTTATTTTATGGTTTGTTCTTGAATGCAACACATTGTTAATGTTGATAATTATTTTTTGTATCATCATCATCTCTATTAAGTGACACAGGGCAACAACTGATTATTACATTTATTCTGACTATTCTTTGTTTCAGCTACTTTCTACTGCAACCCTAAGGATCTAAATTGTGATCAAGTTTTCATAGCACCTTACATATACAGAACAGTAATCCAGTCTTCTGTAATAATTTATTAATAGTAATCTTATGTTTTTCTTGGCAGATTACGACCTCCATTTGAGAAACATTTCTTAGCATTTCCATGACAGCCAAATCCACTTGCCTCCAGATATTACTCTGACCAGGATTTCTTCTTTACTTCCTCTTTTACTCCTTTCAGGTGTTGAGGGAGACAAGGTTCTTGTTCTAGCACTTCTAGCGGCTTCCACTAGTGTTATTTGGGGTTCTTGTAATATTTGATGTTATCTCTCCACCTTCCTCTGGGTTTGCCTCATGCTCTTTGTCATTCTCCGATGTTCACATAGACCTTGTATGGTATGGAATTCCAAGACATTACAGTGGTACCTCGCTTAAAGAGCATAATGCGTTCCATGGGATTGCTTTGTGCTTACAAAGAGTTTGTTCTTTAAGTGAAACACCACTGTAATTGACCAATTGTGACTTCTGGCGTGTATGTGTATGAAAACCAATTTATTTGTTAAGCGAGTTTTTGGTTGGTTTTATTTGTTAAGCGAGGTGAGTATTCTGAGAAAATTCTGCTCTTTAAGCAAGTTACTCTTTAAGCAAGGTGCTCTTTATGTGAGGTCTTACTGTATCTCCAAATGAGCAAACCACTTTATTTGTTGTTTCTATATATAGTTTAAAATTGATTCTATTCCAATTCTTTCCTTTATATTTTCATTCCTGAGTATATCCCTTCCATTCACTCCAGCAGCCTTCCTCAGACATCTTATTTCCGTGGTGACCAACTTTTGTTTATGTTTTGTTGTAAGTGTCCATGTTTTGCACTGGTGACATAAGGTGGGAATGAATATGCTTTGTATGAGGTGTTTCTTTGGGCTGGTCAGTACTGCCTTATCTTGTAAGAGCAGAGCTAACTGTTCTAATATTTGGAAATATTTGACTCAGAACTGAGTTTCCTCACTGTATGTTAGCCACTACAGTGTTAACTCAAAGATGTGTCAAAAGTTAGTCAAAGCCTTTCCTACTGGCAGAAGCAGCAGTTTCAGACTGCCCTTGGCACAGGGATGGCAGGTGGTGGTGAAGACTGGCAGAATGGCATCCACCATCTTGGATTCATCAGGAAACTTAACAGGCAATGATGATGTGGGAGGGGTCCATGCAGTTAGCCCAAGGTTGTGATCATCATGGGTACTGTCAGTCAGTTGATGGATTGTCCAATGTGGAATCCATCCTCCATGCTAGTGCTGGGGCTACTGGAAAAAATAAATATATAGCGATGCAGGTAGTATCTGGCATGGCTAATAGTAAAGACCTAGCCTTCACTACCATGAAGGCTCAGCTGGCAAATATTCTACTTCTAGATCAGTGATTCCCAGCCTTTTTTTTTTTTGCCATGTCCCACCTAAGCATCTCTAAAATCCTGATGCTCCCCCATGTGACATATAATTTTTATTATTCAAAAAGTAAACTCCTATTCACATGGAGGAAGCCTAAAAGGCTATTAACTTCATCTAAACAAGCTTTGAATTGTCCCCTTAAAAACAAATTGCCCCCCTGTGAGTCATGTGCCTCAAGTTGGGAACTGCGGTTCTAGATGATCTCAAAAAATCAGCAAAGATAGCATTCAACAGCTTTGCTGATTAAAATCTACTGTCAGAAGACCTAAGAGTAAAGAAGGGCCATGAAAAGGCAGGGATTTCTACCATCTCTACGAAAGAGGGAATGTGAATGAAACATAGTTCAGTTGACCTCAAGTCAGTCTGAAAGATCTTTAGCCATCTTACTCAGTTAGGATTATGCTCTATTTCTTTGTTCTAAATTATTTACTTTATCACAAATAGTTTTCATATTGGCCACCAACTCACTTTTTTGGAGTGGGTGGGAACCCTATTATTTCCACCACGGATTTCTATCATTATGGCCAAAATCCTATGGATTTCCCCCCTGCACCTGCAGAATTCACAACAGCTAATGAATAAGATATTGGAGACATGTCTTGTCACATACCAGTCATGAGACTTCTTTCATCAGCCTCTGTTAGTTTATTTATTTATTTCGTTATTAATCATATTTCTATGCCACCCTCTTCATGAATGACTCAAGGAGGCTAGCAAAAGTTAAAAAAAAAACAATCATCAATAAAACCCACAATAAAATCACCACCCATCTAAGAAGAGTTAAAAATTAAAAATTTAAGGATTAAAATATTAAAAAAGAGAAAAGATTTAAAAAAAATCACAAATTAAAAACTCACAGGGGAGAGGGGAAGAGTCAAATGAGCCAGCGGGCCTGAACAACCGACTGGCCCATACCCCATATCTGCCCCGCCAGCCAGTTCTTCACACCCTTTCTGAAGGACAGCAGCTCTGTCCGGAGACGCCGCTTGGTTGGCCAGAGGTTCCATAGGGCCAGAGTGGACACAGAGAAGGCCCTCCTTCTGGTGCTAGAAATACGCGCCTCTCTAGCTGATGGTACAACCAGAGAGCCTCTCCATTCTGCTCTGGTGGGATGGACAGATGTTTTTGGGGTGATGTGGTCTCTTAAGTAACCACTGGCCCATTACCATGCAGGGCTTTAAAGGTAAGTGCAACTCCCGGAACAACAGTGAGGCACGAGCATAACGCCAGCATCCCATCACGATTTGAGCAGCCGCATTCTGGATGGTCATCAAGGGGAATGGTCATCAAGGGGAGCACCATGTAGAGTGCATTACAATAATCAAGTCTGGAGGTGACCAAAGTGTGTGTGATCATGAGCAAGGATCTTTGCAGTGATCTTTGCAGTTACATTACTAGGCAGAGAAATAAGAAGTGGAATTTGGGCCAGTTCATAGAAAAAGATTCTGGAATGCAGCTTAGAGCTTAATTTGGTTAATGAAAGGTCACTGGTGGTTTTGGCTTTGGTTCCTCATCAGGCACACAAAGAAATCTCCTCATTGCCAAACAAACAAACAAACATTGGCTCTGGCACAATATTGCTAATTCTGTGCAAAACAAATCACTTTTTTTCTGTTTATGAAGCTAAGGATCCATGTAGCCAGCACAAGTAAATAGCCTGATTGATCACACAGACATAATCTATCCAGTCCTTCGACTTAAGCTACTTCATGCAACAAGGAAAGTCAGCACATTTTCCAACACTGACCTTTTAGAAAAAAATCAGGAACCCCATTTGTAAAAGTACATGACTTCTGATGTCTTTTCTCCATGTTGTGGAGAAAAATTTAAATATTTCTTGTTTGCCATGGAAGGAGGGATCGTGTCATCTGTACTTTCTTTTGAACTGAAAATGTGGCTTATATTGGTATATACTCCTTCACTGTGGGAGATTTCTCAGGTTCTCTTTTAGGCAAACCTTTCCAACTTAATTGTCTTATTACTGAACAACACTTGACACATTTCAGACAATTTGAAACCCACTGCAATCACTAGTATGGTGTGTGATACTGACATGTATATTGTCTTGCCAACTTCTGTGCCTCCATTTGTTACAGCAAAATGGGTTCAGCTAAGAAAATGTGTGGGAGTGTGTGCGTGCGTGTGCACGCTTGTGTGTGTGAATTTCATTGCTGGACTTTTTAATTAAGCTTGCAAGGTTCACAGTATCACTGATGCAGAAATAATTACCATTTTGGGAAAGAGTTGAACAGTCAAAGCTTCGACATTTCTAAGATTCCCTTATTGACTGTTTAGTAAATAAATCTTTTGCTTGAATTGCTGTGTGTCAGGAAGATCTTTCTCATTGAGCAAAAGGTGACAAGAGCTGAATGTGGGAACACCACAGGACAGCTGTTTGGTCTGGCAAAGGCCTCCGTTTGCTTGTACGATATATCCAGAGCGACCTTTTGGATTCCATGTACATAGTAACAATTAAAAGTACACAATGACTGAACAATGTTCACTGTGACAGACTGCAGGTTGGCCGCTTCCCATAACAGCCTCCCAGGCAGATAGGAACAAAGAGCCGGGGCCCATCTGTACTCTGGCGCTGAATGCCTCATGTTCCAAAGAACGCTCTTTGTTTCTCCAAACGCCCCAGGAAGCTCTTCAACAAACAACACTCAGAGGTCCAGAGGACCCCAGTCATGACATTAATATGATAATATATTCTGGATTGCTCCGACAGATCTGACAAAGAAATGGCTTCTTTTTGTTAATAAGTTGGTGAGTTGACTAGGCGGAATTTGTCTGACTCTGGTATGATTACAACAACTATTTCAGAAAACTCAACAGTATCTGGTTGTTTTATTGTTCCCTTGCTAACCACCCTTCTCTGTATATTAAACTTGTGAATACTCCCTGCATTTTATACACATGACAGAGCCAGTGTACTGTACTGCAAGAGTGAGTACAAGGTAGATGGTTGTATATCAATAGGCCACAGACCAGTTTCTGGTGGACCATCTTGCAACTCCAAATTTCTGGGATTCTGACAAAGAATACTGGTCTATATGGCAAATGGACATTTTGCATTAATTAAAAAAAAGTTTTCTGAAATCCCTTGATACATGTTTTGTATTATGCGAGTTTGCTTTGTGCACTGAGACAACAATTTGTTTGGGCCAACTCAGCTTGGAACAGTTTAGTGACCACCTGCTTTAAATGAGAACCTCACTTTAGAAAGTCTCAAATTTCATATGTCTCTTTATTGATTGAAATTATTTTTTAAGCAATAATATTTTAGACTGCAAATATTCCAGAGGTATCATATTTAATCTTAGAACTTCAGAGCTGGAAGGGACCCTATTGATCATCGAGCCTAGCCCCTGTCAAGGAGGCACACAGTGCAGGAACTCCTATCCCCTGGTTCCCCAGACAGGTATCTAAACCACTGAGCTATCCTGCAGTTCATCACAATCTCTTATCCCTTTAGGAATGGAGGGGTAAACACCCAACCTCTGGTTCTATAGTCAGATAGGAAAACTACTGGGCTATCCCACCAGCTGGATATTTATTTTATTTTATTTTATTTTATTTTATTTTATTTTATTTAGATTTATATCACCGCCCACTCGCCATGGTGATTCAGGGTGGCTTACAATCAGAAACAAAAAACAAAAACAAAACATACACACAGCACAAACGGCTGAAGTCTTTTCCTCCTCCCAGCCAGAGGACGTTAGTCTTATCCTTCCCTGGGCAGATAGAGCCCAGGATTAGGAAGTGGGATCTTCCATCTAAAAACCTTAAAACTGTTAAAATTTAAAATTAAAATCTAAAAAAAGATTAAAAACACACCAGATGCTACAACTGCTAATTTAAAAAGTAGAGAAAGAGAGGGGCTCAGATCATCCAATATGCTGGGGTCATTATACCTTCCGCACCCCATATCTGTCCCGCCAGCCATGTTTTTAGATTCTTCCTAAAGGGCAGCAACTCTGTCTGCAGACATAGCTCCTTTGGCAGGAGGTTCCATAGGGCCGGAGCGGAGACAGAGAAGGCCCTCCTTCTAGTGCCAGAGAGATGTGCCTCCCTGGCCGATGGAACAACTAGGGAGCCTCTCCGGTCCGCTCTGGTGGGACGGGTAGATGTTCTTGGGTGAGGCAGTTTCTTAAATATATTTTCATATAATCATAATAGCATGGTCCCAATGAATGAAGTATGATAAATTACAAACAAATAAGAGCAGAGGATCAAAATGCCATTTAATTTTTTTTAAGAGAACGGTCTTAGACTTTTTATTCCTTCCTAGAATTGGATAAATTTTTTAGACTTCTATCTTTCTTCTGAAGTGATTTGCCTGTCATAGTTCAGCTATATTGGCACAAATCTTGTTTTACAGGGCCCCTTAAAACCAGGATTCAGAGGAAAGGGTTTGCTTATCTGCCCTGTAATAACGATGGACAGTCAGTATTGCGAAAAATAGTGAAGCATCCATATGAAAGTTCTTCTTTACTTTTTCTTTTACCCCTTTTGGTGTCAAGGGATCCATATGAAAGTAACCTGCAAATGTCAAGGATAGTTTCAGGAGTTTGGTTCAAGAGGAGCTTTGAAGGTGGTAGGTTAGTGATTTATTACCCCTTTATTCTCACACTCGCTCCCCTGTGCTTTTTTTTTTTTGCGGGGGTGGGTGGGAATCTGAAATATCTTGCAATGTATAGGTTAGCTAAGAAATGTGAAAAAATTCAGGAAGATTGTGCAGCAGGGCTTGGTGAGTTACTATGGTGAAAAGAATTGTGGAAATAATTGCCTGCTTTGTTTTCTTCTTAACTGACATTCACATAAAAGTTAAATGCTCCACCTCTAGTGGAATGAGTGGATGGTACCTGACTGAGAAAGTTATGAAAAGGAAGACTATAGAATTATTACTCGATAGAGTTTATACACCAAATGCTAAAATTTGCTTTGTTTATAAAATTCTATTTCTCAATTGTGCATGCAATCTAACTGGTCATTTGCTACAGCATTGTGTGACTGTTATTGATACCTATGTCAATGTACAAACACAATGGGAGTGATGTTTGGTTCAGTTATAAAACCCTACTAATTTGTGAAAATTCCCTCAGAACACCTTCCTTCTTCTCAAACAGGCAAGGGTCTCCTCATCACCTCTTTGTTTCAGGAAATTTTAACTGGAGCTTTGTAAAGGAGGAAAGAGATGGTCTCTCCACTGTCTGAGACATTCCTCTTGTAAGATACAGTGCCCTGCCCAAGAGTTATTCTCATTTTTAACAATGTATCCTCAATATGACCACCATTGGACACACATTGTACAAAATATATCTAATATGCCCAACAGTATTCAACATAAAGAATATACTTCTTTGTCAAATATGTCAAAGCAATCTAGTTACCATCACATGCATTTTGTCCCACAAATTTCAGTGAAAGCTGTTGTATAAGGAATATGATAGGTAAACCTTAGAATCTTAGAAAGCTTATTGCTAATACAAGTATCTCTCTTGATGACTTTTCCAAGTTCAGGTTTCTGGCTGAATAACTTAGTGAAATGGAGCTCTTCAGTCAGGTGGTCAGGAATTCAGTTTCCCACTGAGCTTTGCAGGAGAGCACCCAAACTGAGTACCCATGGCCAGGCTAAAAAATCCTGTTGCACCCACAAAGAAGGAAAACTACTTCTGAGTAATGTCTACCTTGAAAAGTCAGAATCAACTTGCTGACAATTTTGATGACGATGATGACGACGATGATGATAAAAGGGGTACATGGTCCACTGGATATTTGAAACAGAGTTTTGGAACCCCACTGCTCTAGTCCTAGTACTGGACTGAAGGGTCAGTAAGGCATCACTTTATAATCTAGCTGGTACCTAGTAGTCCGACTCTGCAACTTCTCTTTGGTGATCTTATCAATGCCAATCACACTCAAATGTTTGTTCAAATACTAATTAACTTGTGAACTGCCCAGAGAGTTCGCTTAGTGCTATGGGCCGGTATATAAGTGTGGCTGCTTTGCTTTTGCTTTGCTTTTTCAACCATTATGGGGTTGCTCTCAATGTTCCTATCACTACTGGTATCACTGTTGCCCTTTTGTTCCAGAGATTTCATCAAATTCTTTATGGGGAACTTTGCTCTGGTACAAGACTTCGTGGAGTTCCTTTGAAGTGTTGTAAGGACCAGCTGAAACAAACCATGAAGGTGTCAGGTATAAACCCACAAATTTGGGAAGCAGCAGCTATAGATGGCCCACGAAACCATCTCTGCTGCTACCAATCACTTCGAGAGAAAACGTCACAGATGTGAAGAGGCTAAGTGACAAACACAAAAGCTTCATCAAACTCAACTATGTCCCCCACCATCTATTCAGTGTAAAATGTGTGGTTGCATGTTTCATGCCAGGATCAGTGTTTTGAGTCACCAGGGACACATCCATCAACTGAGAAAATGACTTTCAGGAAAAGTGTATGCTTGGATACGAGTAGCAGCCGACTGTACTTCAGTTCTCAAATCCTGATATCTCATATTCTTTTCAATCTCTTTTTCTTCCACCCAGTTGTCACCTGGGATCACCACATCAATCAGCTTAACCAAACTTTTCTCAACCACAGTAATATCTGGAATGTTGTGTTCAAGCTTCTTATCAATTTGCATCCTTTATAGTCGGTCTGTGCAATCTTACTACATCCACTGATAATGTGGTCCACTATTTCATCCTTTTCTTTACAAAGCCTACACTTACTGTCAATTGCATGATGATGATGATTTACAGGGTCAGCACAAGCTCTCCCTCTGTATAAGGTAGAAATAGACTACTACCAACACCACTTCACCATCCTCCTATGGCATTGATGGCAAACCTTGACACTCCAGATATTCTTGAACTTCAGTTCCCAGAAGTCCTAATCAACAGGAGTGCTGACTTGGGCTTCTGGCAACTGAAGTCCAAGAACACCTGGAATGCCAAGGTTTGTCATCACTGTCCTATGACAACCTTCACACAGGAAGAGGAAAAGGAGGGGGAGGGGATCGACAAAGAGGCTGTAGCCTAAATTTGCTTTGCAGACAACTATTGGAATGATGTTTGAAGGGACAAAGCAGCATTATGGGAGGGGTACCCTGAAAATTACCAGCACTAGGACACAAAGATTTTTTTCTCCATTGTTTCCTACAAGTAACAGTTCCACTCCCATGATACCTGGGCTCTGAAGACCTTTGTCAGACTCAGGAATTAGTCAAACAGCCAGCTGATGGGAAGCAACCTTCCATCTCTGTCCACATCAGTGAATGGCAGTGGAAGTTCCATTGCTGCATTGCTGCCCCCAGTACTCTTCCAGGTGAAGCAATACCTCATCTAGGCTCCTGGTCCAATTTTGGCCCTGATCGGCTATGAAAAGAAAGTGGATACATAACATGAAAAGGGATTTAATGTATCTATTTATGTATGTTGTTCCTTCTTTCAATTAAAAATCTAACATACGCACTTTAGTATGGAGGTCAGTACCTTGCTAAGGTAGCACTCCAGTTGGTCTCTAGGATATAATGTGATGCAGACTGCAAACTTTGACCTATGGAATATTTGCTGTTCTTGTTAAGTAAGGTGAGCAAGGGCTTTCATGTATACTTTCACTAACAAGTGGTGGTTGAAGCTATTTGTGGAAGCACAATGAACAATGCTCTGCATTGTATTAAGATATATTTGGTTTTATTTCTGTAACAAAAGCAATGTTTATAGTAGAAGATAGCATAAGGCGCCTCTTTATCCCCAATCATAGGTAGCTTATTACTGAAAAAAGACATGCTCCCTGCAACTTTGGGAAACACCACCTGCTTGTTCAGTCTGCAAGCTACCCAGGAGCAAACTTGGTCCATCCAGAAACTGTCTGAGGTTTCGGATTGAGCTAAAGATGTATTCAAAACTTGCACACGATCTTTCCCTAAATGGAGCAAAAATGAGGGAGTTTGAGCAAAAAATATTATACCCTTGCATAAAACATAGGTTTCATTGTGCCAAATGCAATTTTTTATGCAGAAAATATATACCTGAGAATGAAATCAGCAAAGATTTCTAAATAATTTATTTTCTCATTTCATATTTCACATATAAAGCATAGGCTGTACCAATGAGCTATTGGGTGCAACTTCCATCTCAGCTAAAATGGGGTGGGCACTGGCCATCTGTAGTTAACTACCATTATATACATACAATGGAATGTGTCCCATGTTCTGACAGTTGGATGAAAAAAGGAAGAAAAAACATTAATCATTAGCCCCTTGGGAATACCCAATTGCCCCTCACAGCTTCCAGCCTGAATCCAAGTGTGATCTAATAAAAACAGCATACTTAATAAGGTGTTTGATAGAGTGTTAACAGTGCTCAGCTTCACATTTAGCTGTTAAGCAACATAGTGGTCAAATGCTGGAAACCTCTGTGCTTCTAGAGATTATTTGCTAAATTTAAGCATGCCTAGAGTAGACCTTGCCTTCTGGCTGGAGGGCATCTTCTCTTGCAGTGGGTTTTTCCTTGGGTTGTCTTTGTTTGTTCATTTGTCACCTTTCCCCTAGATCTGGGACTCAAAATGGCTTAAATTAAATATAAAATTAATTGCAAACATTTAAATAAAATCAAATTTATTATCATATTAATTAAAAATGTAAACACTTTAAAATGTTTGGTATAAAATAGTAGCTTGCCTTTAAAAAGAGAACCAACACATTGGGTAAAATATTTTAATTTGAGGCATATAATATCCAAAATTATACCTGAATTAAAAAATGTTTCAAAGGAGTTATGCAAAGGGGTAAAAAAAATCTTCCACTAGAAGTAGAGCTTTTTCAGCTATGCCCCTTCCCTTGCTGTGGAATTTCTTACTGGCTAAAATAAGAACAGCCCCTGCTCTGTTGGTCTTCTGTAAAATGCTGAAAACATTTTTTAATTTATGGAAGCATTCCCCAAATAAATACCAAAATCATGATACGGGTGAGCTTTTATTAATTTTGAGTTAATTAATTTTTAGAATTAAATTTTATGATATATTATTATGGATACTGGTGCCATTAATGTTGGTAATTGTTTTATTGGGTTGGGTGTTTTTGCTCTTTTGTTGTGCATTGTATTGCAATTATTTTATTTATGCTTTATTGTTTGCATGTCTTGCTTTTATTGTGAACTGTCTAGAGTAGTGTTGTGAAATAAATATGGCTGGAAATAAATGGAAGGAAGGAAGGAATATATTCCTAACCATTTGCATTCCTGACAGCCACTATCTCTTCCACTAAACACAAACACACAAACACACAGGCCTGAAGCAACACTAGGACTACAGAAGGATTTTGTATGGTGCCTGGGCTACCATCACAGTTGCTGCAGTAAAAAGAAAGAAAGAGAGGGAAAAGGAGAGATAAAAAATCATTTTAAAAAATTCTTTCGGGGGGGTGGGTGGAGGCAAAAGTTGTCCTAGTTGCCAGTTCTAATAATGAGACTGTCATCTCAGCCTATTCTAGAACCCTTCGCCGAGTTTTTCCTTCCTTTGAAGGACTTTCCATCCGAGTCTTCCTGGTTGCTATTCAAACTGATTATCCACCATGCTATCTTAGGTCTTTCTCAGCCATACTAGTTAGACAGCATGTCTACACTGATCCTTTTGGAGTGGATTGGCGTGGTCTAATAAATTGCTTGAGTTCAGGTGGAAGTGCAATGTGACATTTGATTTGATCCATACATTTAAATGGCATATGGACCCCAGCCAACCTTATTTAGTCCTTCTCCTTCCAGCTCTGTGGTGGGACAGATGGGCATGCACTGCTGCTCAAAGCCCATCCCTTAAAGGGAAACATCACCTCTGCATTTACCGCTTCGCTTCCTCTTGCTGGTCTCCACTCTGCTCCGTGGGAGAAAGTCTGAGGATCTTCGGGCAGCTTTGGGAAAAGCTGCCAAAGCTACCCGAAATGTTTTGGACTTTCTCCCATGGAACAGAGCAGAGACTGGAGAGAAGAAGTGAAGTGGAAAATGTCGATGTGGTGTTTCCCTTTAAGGGATGGGCTTTGAGTAGCAGTGCACACATGCCTGTCCCAGTAAATTCTCTCCCCACCATGGGTCTGTCTCCTTTCACTGTTAACTTCTGGTTTCCTGAAGTGATTTGATAAGTGTGCCACTTCATGATATTGGCAAATTGAACACTTCTCCTGTTCCTCTCTGGAGAATCAGGGGAAGTGAAATTATTAGAGGTGGGTTTTTTTTTTTGCCTCTGCTAAACCATCGCGAATATGCTGCATTGTTTAGATTAAATTTAAAATATATTATTTGTCTTGTATAAAGAGTCGACTGAAGAGTCTTATGATGAGTCGATTGAAGAGTCTTATGACGAGTCGATTGAAGCTGTGGGTAGTTTATCAGTCTTATACTCTTGGTTTATTTTATCTAAGATATGATACAACTCTTGGTGGTTCTCTAGGGACAGATAGATAATGTGCACCAATGGACAAATGCCCATCTGTTGTCCTGGTTTTCCTCATTTCTGAGGGGCAGGACCCAGTCGGTGTGGTTGGAGAGTGAGAGATCCAGCCCTAGGCCCCTCCAAAATGGGGTGCCTCAGGGCTCGGTGCTCTCTCCTCTCCTATTTAACATCTACATGAAGCCACTGGGTGAGATCATCCGTTCCTACGGGGTGAGGTATCATCAGTATGCAGATGATACCCAACTGTACATCTCGGCCCGTGGGGACCCAAGCGGTGCAGTGGAAGTCCTTTCCAGGTGCCTGGAGGCTGTTAAGGTCTGGATGGGGGAAAACGGGCTATAGCTGAATCCCGGCAAGACTGAGTGGCTATGGGTAAGGGGCCCTGCGGTATCTCGGGAGTTACCAGCTTTGGTTCTGGATGGGGTAGTTCTGCCCCAAACAGACCCGGTGCGTAATCTGGGGGTCCTCCTGGACTCACGACTACTGTTCGAAGAGCACGTGGCAGCCGTGGCCAGGAGGGATTTTGCACAACTTCGTGTAATACGCCAGTTACGCCCCCTCCTAGACCGGGACGCCTTGCTCATGGTCACACATGCTCTGGTCACCTCCAGACTTGATTATTGTAATGCGCTCTACATGGGGCTGCCCTTGGTGACCATCCGGAGGCTGCAACTGGTCCAAAATGCGGCGGCCTGGGTAGTGATGGGGTGCTGACGCTATGCTCGCGCCACACCACTGCTCCGGGAGCTGCACTGGTTGCCAGTATGTCTCCGGGTGCAATTCAAGGTGCTGGTCATTACCTTTAAAGCCCTATATGGTAGTGGGCCAGGATACCTAAGAGATCGCGTCACCCTAAGAACGTCTGTCCGTCCCACCAGGGTGGATCGGAGGGGCTCTCTTGTTATTCCATTGGCTAGGGAGGCTCGCCTCTCTAGCACTAGGAGGAGGGCCTTCTCTGTGTTTGCCCCGGCCCTATGGAACCTTCTCCCAATCGAGCTACGTTTGCAAACAGAGCTCCTACCTTTCTGCAAAGGCTTGAAGACCTGGCTGGTGGAGCAAGTGTGGGGTCCCAGGAACATGGGATCCCATGTAGGTTGGCTGATTTGAAGAGGACAGCCACCCCCTGCGACTTTTGGTTTTAGCTGCTACATTGTTTTAATTTGTATGTATTTTTAAGGTTTAAAGACCATTACTATATGGGATTTACTTGTGATTTTAATCCACGTTGTAAGCCGGCCAGAGTCGGGTATACCCGATTGGGGCAGGGTAGTAAATATAAATAAATAAATAAATAAATAAATAAATAAATAAATAAATAAATGTGATTGAGCTCTTAGGTTTATAAGATTGTGACTTCTGTGTTCTTAACAGTCAGGATAAGGAAATCTTTTTCCACATTAAATGGAGAGCAACAAGTAACTTTGTGAGGATAAATCTTCCCCTTCATTTAGAATATCTCGCTGGTGTCCACAGTGGCTTGTTGGCACCATTTAGAAGAAAGCCTCCAGCGATTCCCTCAGCTCTCATTTGTAGACATCACACTGGCAAAGGAACAATGCTGCAGATTTTCATTCAAGGGATTATGAGACTATATATAAAGACAACATAAAAAGATTTACATATATTCTGTGTAATTTCACTCTCACCAAGTTCTTTTTTTTTTTTGAGAACAGAAAAGACTGATGATTTTCCTATTACATTAATTTGATGTGAACTATGCTCAGAGAAGGATTATACTATTTGCATTACATTTTTAATTCTAACCAATGTAACTCTCTGCTCAATACACAACCAAATAAAACCCACCCCAAATTGCAAGTCATAAAGTCAATTCTGACAGTTTTGTTTTGATGACCTCCCACCTCCAGGCCTATGGAACTTCAGAGCTCACGGCAAATTCCAGGAATTTTTCTGACACCTTATATGGGGTCTTCTGACTCCCCAAAGAACAGGTGATCAGCAAAAGAACTCTTCTGCTTTCTCTCAGCAGAAGTGGACATTATGTAGTAATAAGCCAAACCGCTGCTGTTTTGGATCTTTCATCACTCTTCTTAACATTTATTACAACACAAGGTGTAACACTCAAACATGTGTTTCCACAGGGATGTTGGAAATTATTTAGGACTACCTAATCCTGGCTTAATTTTGTTCCAGCACAGTGCCCATGAATCTGGGTTGAGGAGTTTTGGATCTAGCATAACTCAGCTCATCAGCCACTCTTTTCTTTTTCCATTCTTTTATTATTATTTTTACTCATCATGTCAAACCAGACATTGTTTTATCAGATCCAGTTGTACAGACAAGTCTGAGATCAATTGGCATGGATGGTTTGTGTTGAAATAAGAAGCTTCTACTCTTTCCAAATCCAGTATTGGATTGCACTACTAGTTACCTAGAACTGTGACTCCTTTTATCTTTCCAATATCAATGTATTTCTCTAACAAATATTAGCTTTCTTATTTCCTAGAATTTTCAGGAGGCGAATCTACAACTTAATTTGTCTTCTGTTTGCTTAGCTAATAGAATCTATCTGTTTTGTACCTTTTGATGACTTTTTTGAGGACTCAACTACATAAGGAATAAATATGGGAAATCCATTCATTCCTTCCTTTAGCCTGACTTCGTACATGTACTACTCTGGGTTTGGAGTAAGCTGATACACATTTTTTTTTTACATTGACCACATGATGTGATAGGAAATGCAAATCTGCCTGGAGTCTGAATTTGTTCTTTTTTGTCCCCACTAGAGATCTACTACTTTTAAAACACTCAACCCTTTCATTTCAGTTCAAAATTTTTGATTTTGTTGAATTGATGTGCAAATTAAAGATCAAGCAAACACGCATCCAAGCATACAAAGTGGTGCTTTGACAAAGTACCTTTCCTCTAACCTCTTGTCTCTCAAGGAGGAGACGGCGCTCACATGTGTACACACACACAAAAGAAGCACCAGCAATCACCTTTGCTCCTCCACTCCACAGAAGACTCAGACACCAGTGCTGGTTGAAAACTAGAGCCACCTTTATTGAATACTGTAACCAAATAAATACTCCATCAGAGATGTCTTCAGAAGGCATCTTTGCAGTTTGCGCTGGGTAATCCCTCTGAACAAGTTCACCTTTGGACTCCCCTCTCTTCTGCTGCTGACCATCCAGCTGATGCACAGCCTGGAAGAGGCAGCCATCGTCCCCTGATGAATACCCCACTGTAGGACCACTTGTTCAGCAACTTAAATTCTATTTGATGGCCCTGGGCCCTAAGGGCCTATTGTTTGTACTACACACCAAAGTGACCTAAAAACAACCACTCCCAACTAAACACCCAAATACCCTTCTGTGTATAATGGGACAGGTGAAAAAAGCCCACACCACAAGCCAGTCTAGGTGCAAGCCAAAAATTCTTCTCTATCCCCAAAGCGACCAGCTAATTGTTGTCATGCACATCAGGGTGGGAAGGAGGGTCACTGTGAAGCCTGAACAGGATGCACAATGCTGTGGAGAAAACACAGATATTTATGTTAGTCTTAAACCACACCCCAACACCTCATTCTGTTCTGATTAGCCCTGTCTTGTGGTCTGATATCTTCTGAGTCAGGATTGGCAAATGACATTCTGCTTGGCACAATTTGCATGGATGAATGCCTGCCTTCCCCACAAAGCAACTCCTCTTCCAAAGGACTTCTCTTTTTTAACAGCTCCCCTCCCCCACTCCCCAGGAAGACTTATTTTTTGTTTGTTTATTAACAACCTTACAAACATTAATCAGGCATGATGCAATATGGAAATGAGTAATTCAGGAAGGGAAGCCTTCTTGAGGCATATCCTTTGAACTACAACTCCTGCAGACACTTCAGATGGAACTGCAAATATAAGGTTCTTTATGTTCTCTGCTTGTGTGACCACTGATTTTGAAGAAAACCTAAATGCCGCATTGCAACTTAACAACAACATTTCCCTTGCTGTATAGTTGCACCTTGAGTCATCTTTCCTCATTGTTTTTATTCCTCTGTTGTCGCTCTGTCAGCAGTTTTTCTCTTTTTTCATTTTCATTTATTAGATTTGTATGCCGTCCTACTCAGCAAATGTGACTCAGGGCGGCTCACAGAACCACAATGTCAAATACTACAGCACAATAAAATACAGAGGCATACACTGAATTTTTTCATTTCTTAGTGAACAAGTCATAGTATTTCTGGAATTCATACAGGAAACAATACATCCATAACAATGTATGCAGCCAGATTTAGCAAGTACAGTACAGTAATACCTCGGATAACGTTTACCTCGGATAACGCTAAAATCGCATAACGTTAAGCAATCTGGGAGGGAGAATTGGATCGAATAACGTTAAGGTCCTATGGGATGCATCGGATAACAACCGCTAAAGCCTGTGCGGTTACAATGTATCTCTGTGGAGCTTTAACGTTATCCGATCCATCCCATAGGATTTTAACATGCATCGGATAACACTAAAAATCAGATAACACCAAGACTTGTGGAACCAAGTCTTAGCGTTATCCGAGGTATTGCTGTATTAGCAAGTGAAGAATTAGCAAGTGTTAGAGTAAAAGCAGTAGTTGCTTTAACTCTTCATCCTAGGCAATACAGATCACTTGAAGGATCAACTAGTTTCCAGTGCTTTCAGAATGATTCTATATATATATATATATATAATGGAAACAGCATTACAGTAATACCTCATATAACATTAGTATCGAATAACACTAAAATTGCATAACATTAAGGAATCTGGGGGGAAGAATTGCATCAGATAACATTAAGATCCTATGGGATGCTTCAGATAACAACCGCTAAAGCCTGTGTGGTTACAATGTATCTCTATGGATCCCATAGGATTTTAACATGCATCAGATAACACTAAAAATCATATAACACCAAGACTTGTGGAACCAGGTTTTAGTGTTATATGAGGTTTTACTGTATATCTATATCTATATCTATATCTATATCTATATCTATATCTATATCTATATCTATATCTATATCTATATCTATATCTATATCTATATCTATATATAATGCTGTTTCCATTATGATTAACACTTCAGATATCCTTCTATATTTGGATGAGTAGTTATGTTGAATCCTGCATTATTTGTCTCCACTCTCTTTTTCTCTTTTGCACAAGAAATTAGAATTCCAAATATTGTATTCAATAGTTTAAACACATACTCTATTAAATGATGGGGTTTTTTGTTTTGTTTTTAGGGAAAATAGCTCTGACCATGGTAACTAGTACTCTACTGTTTCCTAGGTTCTTCCATGGCTGCTTTAACAAGCTGGGGATGTGGGGTGGGGAGGCAAGCAGGAGAAAAGAGACAGAAAAATCATTGATTGCCATCTTTGCATTCCAATCTCTGGGAAAGGTGCTCCTGCTACTCCCTACAGCATCACAATATTGCTCAGTGCCTCATGACTCTGGCACAATGTGTTATGCATCAGTGTTTAAGAGGATATTGCTCCCCATTATTGCCCTCTCTCCTGAGGACGGCAAACCACATTAGTCTGAATTACCAAATTCAAACTTTATGGGCAGCCTTTCTCCCCACAAAGGCGTTAGCATTTTTATGTCATAATCCATCCATTATCCCTTTCCTCACATGCTTTATAACCATTAAGTTATTGAAAAAAATCTCAACAGATGTCATCTTAAGATGAATGTTACTGGGCCAATTGGTATCAAGCTAGTATCAGGATATTGCTCAACTCCACTAAAAATGTCAGGAAGAGTACCATTCGGCTCATTTTTAGCAATGGTCTTCTTTTTTTCTTTTCTTTTTTTACAGTTCTGGCCATTTTTTCTTTGAAGATTCAGTATTTTAGTCTCTTGATGGAACAGTTTTACTACACCTTTTCTTTTCTTTGTGAAAAAAATGAGCAGAAGTTATATCAGGCAACAAGAGAAGTATTACTAGGATTGCTGTTCCATTAACAAACATTATTAGTTAATGGTTTGGGATTTTGTGATGTGGAAGAACATTATTTTCATCCTGAAACTTCTAGCCTCAAGCATATATGATTTCCCTATTTCTGTTATAATTTGCCAGACCTACTGATACTTTTCAATGATTCATTTCTGTCCCCAATGACTGGGGTGAATTAGAATTTTCAAGTTTTACACTTAATTAATTTAAAATTTTAGCTTCATCTTTTCTTTCAGGAAAGAGCCTTAATGACACCATGGTTAAACTGCTGTATTGAAGCTAAATGAATCACTAGCACTACATCATAGGCTTAGTAATAGTTGTAACACTATTAGTCTTAAATACTAATTTTTTTACTACTCCTTAACTGTGAGCAGAAATGCTCCTTTTTAAAATATATTCTAAGAACCCTAATTTTAACTTCTGTTCTTTTTGCTGTACTATGTTGGTCTTGGACCATAATAAAGATTGATTGAGAAAACCATTTCCATCAGATTAAGCCTCAAAAGAATAGAGTGATTAAGGTTCAACACTAGTACAGAGGATTAACCAGTACAGAAGATGCAAGAACAGTGATGGCAAATTAGCCAGTCCTGGTCTTCTTGCGCTGATGAGATATTATATCCTTGCTTTCACATTTCTCTCTTCCATAGTACATCCTTGTCATGTGACATTTTGATGACATGACCAGCCCACTAAAGTTGTCTTTGTTTCAGAATTGGAGTGGGACACTTGTCTAGACCGCCCCTTGTGGGATCACTGATTTTCCTATTGCTTGGGGATGATGATGTTTAGTTGATCCCCCCTCATCCAAACAATGCAATTGACCTTTCTCCATACACTATCCTAATTTAATGTACTCCCAAGTGAGTGTGATTGGTTGGGATGGGCTAAACTAGGGATTTCCATATCATAAGCAGCCTTTCTGCTGCTTCCTGTATAAACCATTGGTTGACAGCTGGTTGTAAATTGATAATTTCCCTTGATCATCTGCAATGGTCAGGGTAAATAAAATAAGATATTTTCGCCTTATACAATCACTGTTGTGCTTTCTTTGGTGGTGGTGGTGGTGGTGGGGACTCTTCTGCATATTGCCCTAGTTGAACAAAGCAGGGAGAAGAGACTGTGTAGATGGCAAATATGACAGGGGAAAGGCAAAATGAGAATGTCTTACATATGTCTGGGTTTGGAAGGTGCAGGAAAAGAACAGGCTCTGCAATCTGATGAAGTGAAGCAACCAACTCATATCTAAATACTTACAAATACTCTTAGAAATTCAAGAATAAATCAGTTCAGACCTTCTCTAAATCAGCTTGGGGCAGACTAGGCCCAATCTTTAAGTCAAGTATTAAGTTACAAATTGGATCAAGAAGTACACACACATTATTATTATTATTTGCAGTTTTCTATTTCCCCCCTCTCTTTTCTATGATAATGCAGAACAAAAAGTTGTTCTACAAATCTTCTGTTTCCTTAAACTCTATCTTCAGGCTTGATACTTGTAATTGGGCAATTTAACCTTTAGACCACTCTCTATTTTAAAACATTTTTGAAGGGTTCTTCACTAAAGTATCCTGTGGAACTTGGCACATTATATTATTTGCTTGCTACTTTCATTATCATTTTAGCTTTTATCTGCATGTTTGTACCAACACAGCTCAATCTTCTTCGAGACTATGTCTAGCAGAATGTATATTTTAATAGTCTTATTCACTCATTTGATTCTTTGCAGATTACATAACAAACTGACCTTTTCAGATGTTCTTTTAGTTAAAAAAATAACTGAGATTACTTTCAGCGCCAGCCTCTATGTCTCTTATCAAACAAATATGTTTTTCATATATCTTCTTCTAAATGAGAAAATGTTTATAAAATAGTGTTTTGGATTATTAGATGTCTTTAAGCTTGTTTTGTTTCATAAATGCATAAAGCCCATATTTTATTGCTTTATAGGTTTTCAGGAGCCATGGCTCAAATTTTGATGAGTAATCCTTATTCGTAAAAATAGCATTACTGTATCTTGTGTCAAGACTATTCGAAATCAAGACTGGACTAGAGAGGATAGCCTGAGATCATGTCCAACATTGGTCCACCAAATTCAGTACTGTATTATGACACCTAGTATCTCTCCTGGTTATCAGATAGTAGACCTTCCACCATCAACTACTGGATTTGAGGATTATATGGATTTAATTGGAGACCTTTTGTAAAGAAGGTGTCAACTCTGACACTCAGTTATGCCCTCCTTCCTGAAACTAAGACTCAGTAGGTTTACCAATCACTAAATAGGAACATATATTCTGAAATTATCTTGCAATAATAACAATCTTGCATGTATTAACCCTGGTAGGATGGGAAGAATATTTTTCAGGTTGAAGTTACTTTTTCTCTTTTGCCACTAACCAGTGAATAAAGTTATTCCTACCTCTGGGATTTGAAGGAAAACCACTCTCTCTTTCTATTGACTCATTTTGCTTCCATTGTTTGTGCTTTCTTTTTAAACTTTTTGACCACATGGTTTCATGCAGCTAGTTTCCTGCACATGGCAAAAATTGCTTGTATTCCAAACTTTTCTTCTTCTGTTTGTAGCTACTGAACACAAATAAGATGTTTTCTAGAGTGGTTTTTAAGCTGTAAAGTACAGTAAAACCTCGGATAACGCTAAGACTTGGTTCCACAAGTCTTGGCGTTATCTGATTTTTAGTGTTATCCGATGCATGTTAAAATCCTATGGGATGGATCGGATAACGTAAAAGCTCCATAGAGATACATTGTAACTGCACAGGCTTTAGTGGTTGTTATCCGATCCATCCCATAGGACCTTAACGTTATTCGATCCAATTCTCCTCCCCAGATTACTTAACGTTATGCGATTTTAGCGTTATCCGAGGTAAACGTTATCCAAGGTATTACTGTACCAGTATTATAAGGGGGGGGGGTTAAGGAGAACTTCAGCTACTGTATCTCTCATGATTTTTCGGTGCAATTTTTGTTTGTGCCTGATACTCTGCTAACTATAGAAAAGGGAATTCACTAGATCGTTTCCCCTTTCAATTGGCTTTACATTAACTGCTGTTAAGTCAAGATGAAAAAGAAGTAAAAATAAATGATAAGTAGAATGCTAGCTATTTTAACTGATAAAATAAATAAATAGCTCCAGTCAAGACATATGTTTTATTTAAAAGGCCTAGATCTATGCTTGACAGAATATCTATCCTACTATACACTCCAAGTCTGAGAAGAAGCAACTTGGAATTCCTCTAAAGCATCTCAGTCACTTCCCTTCAGTCTATGTTTTATGGCCTTTCTCTCATTGCATCAGCTAGATAAAAAAGCATGTTTAGACTTCAAATCCATCTAAAGAAATCCTCTAGAGACCAGCCATCTCCAACAGGATATTCAATCCCTCTGGAATATGGAGTCTATCTAAGGATTCTCTGGTTCTATTGTTTGTATGACAAACCAATAGCAGTTAGGGATTTTCAGATATTAACAATGAATAACAATCACTATCTGCTGTTATGTACCATCAAGTTGGAACTGATTTAAAGTATACTTAATAGGGCTTTCAAGCTAAGTATGATTTTTAAGGAGTTATTCTACCAGTTGTATTGTATCGTATCATATATTTACATTTGTTCAACTCCTCCTCTCCCAGGTTTTCATGATTGAGTGGGAATTTGAACTGTGGTCCACTATTCTATCCACTACACCACTCTGGGTACAACCACTGTAAGTTCACTGTAATATGAGCTTTTGAATGTTTAGAAATGGACAAGACTAGAAGAACCAGATTCACTAAACATATTTCCATTGAGATAATGGAACTATCACAAGAATGCAGCTAATGTGTTGATGTAAATTGGAAAACAATGAAATGCCCTTTGTTTTCTTATGGATGAAAGCACAGAAAAGATGCTACAGCCTTGATCTGTATTCTGAATTTTGTATACCATTATGTTCAGTGACTGTCTGATGATCCCTAATAGGGATGTGCTTTAACTTCAGAAATTATTCAGTATCTGAGGCAAAATGGGGGCATATGTCAGTTTCTGAACTGATCTTACAGAGACAGGAAGCTCACATTTGTGCTTGAATTAATTTGGGGCTTTCTGAAGCATCACATATTCTGTTGACACTTCAGGTGTCCAAAAACCTGAAAAATGTATTTAACAAACACTTACTGAGAAAATGAAAGGTGGTGCAACAGAAGAATTAGAAAACCCAAAGCAGAAGGAGACTGACACTTAGGCATCAATGAAAAGCACCGGCTCTCCTGAAATAGCCAATCATATAGCCTCTGGAAAGGAATCCAACACTGGTAGCTGTTTTGCAAGAGAATCTTGTTAGAGTATAGAAAGATTGATATGTATATCATTTTAATTTCCAAGAGTTAGGGCAAGTACCTGTGGATGTAAAATTTCTGCCGTCATGGAGGATATGAACAGAATAGGTCACAGTAGCATTAAGAGTAGCATCTAAGAATCTTAGCCCAATCTGTTCCATATTTTGTATTTTACCTTTTTTAATGGCAAGTGCTAGATTTTATTTTTGCTGCACCTTATCTCTCCCCCCCCCCTCACTTATTGGTGCCCATATTCCAGGTAGTTGAACTTAGCTTGCTTGCTTGCTTGCAGATCTAGCATTATACCATTACTAATGGCAAATAACAATATAAGTATTGAGTTTCACCTCCCCATCCCAGGTTATACCTTTCTCTTCCCCACCATTTTCTGTCTTTTTTCCAGTATCTATACACAAATGTGCATAAATACTTTGAAATAATTGGGTACAAATGGAATTGGACAAGCTACAAATCAGCTTGATGTGAATTGGTTGTGATTTGTAAGACAAATGGTTCAGATCTAACTGAAGCAGATGTTATTTGCATAGCCCTAAGCCCTACAGTTTGGAACATAAACATGTAATTATCTTCGGAACAACAATGCAAAATATACAAATGTTCTAAACGTCTACACTTTATTGGTAGTATAATAAGGAGGGCATCCATACTACTGGAATCAGTCTCAGCTATAGGAAATTTACTGTGACATCCAATCACCTTTTATATTCTCAAATTTAAAACAATTCAGTTCAGTTCTTCATAAAACTTTCAGTTTATGAATGTGGAATGTTGTGCCTCTGCAAATAAAAAATCCAGGAAATGGCTGGTACTGCTATGCAATATCATGCCTACCTTGTCAGTAGAAAGAAAGATGTAAAAATTTACTAGCAAAAGAGCAACCTGAATTCTGATTACTTTAATGTCTACAGTCAAGATGGTCTATTGGATACCCCTTCATGCTCATAATTCTGATTACTTCAATGTCAGCAGTCAAGATGGTCTACAGCAGGGGTAGACAACCTACGGCCCACGGCACCAAATAACTCAGCCCCCACCTTCACTCCAGCTGCTCCTGACACTGCTGGAATTGGCCACAAACTCATTTATGGCTGTCATAAATGTATTTACAGCAGGTGTAAACAGTGGGGGAACCACCAGCCCAGCCCACTCAACTGTCTGAGGGAGCATGACCCAGCCCCCAACTCAAAAAGGTTGGCAGCCCCTGGTCTCCATGATACCCTTTTGTACTCATTACCATTTACAAAGCAGCATCAAGCATGTGAAAATCCCAGACTTGGAATTTTGTAATCAATTAACCATATCTAACCCAAACACAGATAAATTGTCAAGGATTTGTTACCAAGTCTATAAACAAGCATTTTCATATTAAAAGTGGTAGGCTGATATGAACAAAGATTATTTCTGGAAACCAATACCTTTTCCTGTTATTAGCTATTTTATTGTACATTATTACTGTTGAGTTTACAACAAACAATGCCAGCATGCTTTTTGTTTGTTTTACATACTAACATGGAGAAGAAAAGGGTCAGCAATTAACAAATATTGTCATTGCCTGATTTTAATCTATACAGTCAATCAGCAGGCTAAATGTTTCTTCCCTCTAAAGGTAGCTGCTTTCCACTCTGTATAGATGCTAAATTCTGTAGATGGGTGGTTATATTTCAGCCTCTGTCTGTTCTGTCTGAGTGGTTCAGTTGTTCAGCCTAGTTCAGTCTCTTTCTGACTCAAAATGTGTTGTTCTCAGAATGTTAGTAGTATCCTCTTGCAGCCATCGTTTGCTTCAAAGATTTTCTTCCTGTTTTATTGCAACCAAGATGAAGTGAACTGTTGTATTCTATTTTTTTCATCTACTTATCAGTTTCATTTGAAGACAGGCCTTGTAAATAACTATCCCCCCCCCCCGCTAAACCTGTACAGTGGAACCCCTTATAATGAATGTATCATACAATGGAAAAAAACATACAATGAAGAAAATTCTAAAAAAACCATTGTGCCCTGTAAAACGAAAATTTTCATTATACAATGCAATGCATCTCTATGCAAAAGATCATACAACAAAAATGTCTATGGGAAAAATCATACAACAGAATTTTGTTGTATGATTTTCCCATAAGAATTTTCATTATATGATGCACGCATAGTATAATGAAAAAAATGTATAGTGAAGTGCCATGTAAAACAAATTATACAGGGTTCTACTGTACTTGACTACTTGTTTAACAGTTGAACTAAGAGAAAATGGGAATTGAGGGGGACTTGCATTTCAAAATTCTCAGCCTTAATCCTTGGCTACATGCTAACTGCACCGTGCTGCAAAGATTACCCAACACTCACACACATGATCAAACTGGTCACTGCATTCTAGTTCTGTTGAAGCATCCATATCAACTTCAAAGGAAGCCTCACTTAAAGAGATTAATGACCACAGGTACAGCATAAGATGTCTACCACCACTACTGTGTATCTCAAGTTTTTTGGGCCTGCCCAACCCAAGTCACTTTGTCCCTCTTGTAGTATAACTCTTTGAGTTATGAGTATTCTTGTAATCCAACAGTTTGTAATAATTTTCAGTTGCTTTTATTAGACTATTTTAACTTGTTTTATGATTGCATATTTTATGATGGTTTTTATAATGCATATTTAACTGACCTAAGTGACTCTAATTAATAGGGTGGTGAATGAACAAACGAACGAAAGAGTGAAAGAATGGAAGCGTAAACAAACAAACATTTTAGATTAAAAATCTGAAGAATATTACTGTTACAACAAGCATTACTTGACAAGGTATTGTTCATAGACCTTTTCTCTTGATCTTTGGCTTTCCTGCTGATTAAAATCTTCCTAGGTAAGAATGGTGGAATGGGGCTACTTGCATCATTAATTCTTCATTATGGGAGAGTTCTAAACTCTCTTGTCTAAAGGAACCTATTATTCAGTCCATTCTTTTTCTGACTCAGAGTGTGTTAGTCTCAGAAGTTTAGTAACTGCGTGCCCTTTGCAACCATCATTTGCTTGGGAGTTTTTCATATTTATTTCTTTGCAATTAAGATGAAGTGAGTTGCTGCATTCTATTTTTTCCCATGTACCTGACAATTTTATTTGATCTCAAGACTTCTAAGTAAACATTTTTCTTTCCATTAAAGCTGTGCCTGGGTATTTGTTGAACTAAGAGAAAAGAAGGGGAATTGAAGGCTTATATTTCAATGTATTCAGCCTTAATCCTTGGATACACACTAGCTACACCACCCTGCAAAGATTATTCAACAATTACTAATCCCAGCCACCCTGGTTTAGCTGGGAGAAGGGGGGGTGAGAAGGTACAAAAATGTATACACATTTTAAGAGATGTCTTACTGTTTGAAGTTGAATTGAATTACATTAGCAATGTGTAGTATGACATTCACACAAAATAATTAATGCACCATGCAACAGGCAGGACTGTCAATGAAAATGGTGGAAGCACAGTTGTCATTTGGAGTGCAAGACCATTTTGAAGAGGTGTGGTATTGTTTTCCCCACATTCTCCTGACTTAATACCCCTTGACTTCTACCTATGGGGGACCTTAAAGAATGTGGTGTATCATAGAAACCCAGCTACACTGGCAGTACTTTAGGAAGGAATCAAAATGGCATTCACAGCAATACAAGCGGACACTTTGGTTAACACTGCTAAAGCAGTAGTTTGCAGTAATAATAAGTATCTGGATGCTGAGGATAACTACTTTGAGAACCTCTTGTAACTGCAGAAGTCAAATGTGACTTGTATTCATCTTTTGTTATCAGTATATAATTCTTAAAATGTTTCTAAAAAATTTGTACCTTCTGTATAAAAAAATTAAATGAATTGGATAGCCATCGTACACTCACTTATAAGTCAGCAAGACTTATTTCTGGGCAGGTATACATCATATTGCTTTGCTAATAAATCAATGAAGTGGACATGTATTGTTTAAAAGTCGTAGTTCTGATCTTATATTAAGGTGAACCCTAGGGTTGGTGAGAAATCTGTTCAAATATGCAAAACAAAATGTTTATTTTGAATTATTTTGTCATAATTACCAAGCATTCTTGGTCCTGTTTCTAAGCAACTACAAAATACAAAATGAAATAGTAAGTAGATTTGTTTAGATGTTTCCAACCTGAATAATGGAAATCAAAATTCAGTGCCTCCACCCAGTTCTTTGGTCATGAAAACAATCAGACCACATTTTATTGTCTCTCTTTTTTAAAAGGAGGCACTTAAGATATTGCTTTTTCTGATTAAGATCAGGCTAGAATCCCAAGATCTGATTTTTTTCCTCATCATGTGAAAAGTATGACAAACAAAGCAATTGAAATTAATGCAGCAACCAAGAAAAAGAACTGTCAAAATTACCTCTCTAAACATTATTCAATAATGAAGGCAAACAATTTCCAGTCAGCTGCTAGATAACTTGTTTGATCTTTCCTTTTCTATACAGCAAAAAAAATTCAGGCAAGCCTAAATTACAATAAACTCAAAATCATTTCCCTGACCCTCAAATCTAATTTTCTATCTGTATCTGCCATTTAAATAGGAAAACAGAAGGTTGGTCTAACATAAGATAAAGTGTGCTTCTTTGTTGAATCCAGAAATAGAAAGAAGACAACTCTGATTTTAGCCAAAGGCATATGAAATAGATAAAAGAAAGATAAAAGCTTTCAAAAAGGTGGACAATAATGATTATAAGAGAGAGAAGGCAGAAAAGAAGAAAGGGTTAGCCAAAGTAAAAGAGAATAAGTTTTCCAAAGACAGGGGGGAGCTTTCCTCCATTTTTCCCAGAGAAACACAAATCTGTTATTCTTCTTCAATCTTAATCAAGCATTTGGAAAGAGGTTCTCTCTGACACTTAAAGGGAGTGTAGACTGGAATGTTTTACCTTTGACATAAAGTCCTACAGTAGTGAGTTTTTGTGCTTAATGGGATGCAGGGTCATTTCCCCTGGGCTATTTAGTGGACCTTTGTAGCTTCAAAATGTGATTTTTCCCTCAGAAGTCCCTAAAGCTGATTATTAACCACGATTCATAAATTCTTCAGAAGACTATCAAGTTAGGTTTATAAATTCTGTCTGTGACAGAACACAGCCTCCTCTTGAATCTGTAAATTCTAGGAAGGGCTGCAAGCCTTCAGAAAAATAACCTTTTAAACTTGGCTTTGTTTTCCTGATGTCATTTCTTTCCCTCGATGAAACAAATGTTCACCAAGGAATCTGTGGAGTTGAGGAATACAGTCTACGAATTGGGTATTCAGGGATAAGGGGAGGCAAGAGAAAATAACATATTAAGATGCTATCTGAGATTCTGGTTTTCATCATTTAGGCATATGGACTTGAAGTGAGTTTTCAAAAAATATATATGAAAGTACAGTACATGGGTAGATGAGGGAAAGTAGCAAGTAGGTTGAAGGAGAGAAAAAGAATATTTCACATAGATTTGTTTCCTACAAATTGTACAATCAGCATAACCCCTTCATGAACTATTTGAGCCCAATTGCTAGATACGTGGCAACAGTAAAACCATAGCTCGAAGAACACTAGGTAACCAAAGAGAAATTCCAGAGCCTGGAATGGAAAGATTATATGCCTTGTTACACAGTCACTGGGGCAGAGAAAGCAACAGAAGGAACACAAAATGCTCAAGGAAATAATGGATCCACTGACAATGGGGGATACTCAATGGTGGGCATCTACAGGTTCGCACCAGTTCACCAGAACTGGTAGCAGAAATTCTGGCTGGTCCTCCCCATCCAAGTTTTGAAATAAAGTAGTCCTAATTTGGGTGCCACACAGGGCTTTCCCCCTGGCCACACCCACCATACCACACACACAGTGTGGTAGTAAAATTATTTGGAGACCACCACTGGGGATACTCCTTCCTCTACCCTAGAATCTAGATGTCTGATGGGATAGAGGAAAAGAGCATGTGTATGAGGAGAAAGCATACAGCAGAGAACTTCAATTTATGAGGCTTTAGGGCAGGCTTTCTCAAAGTTTTCAGGTCGCGGGCCTGACCACGCCTCCTGGGCAGCTGATTGGGCTGGTCACGTGGTTCCAGCTTGTAAATTACATGAGAGAGAATAAAATACATCGTTACTGTGATTTATATCAATATATAGGCCCCTCTTGATCTTGAGGCCCTAGGCTGAAGCCTAGTTAGCCTATAGGAAAATCCGGCCCTGAGGATTTCATAGGACAGTACTTATACTGCACCCAATAAGGTTTATACAGGACACACACAATTACGCACTCTCATTTATTCCTGTTTATGTTTCCTCTTGCTTTGAAGTGGGAAACAGAAATTTTCAGTAATTCTTGCTGGTTGGTTGTATGTGCTCTTACATGAGATTGTACACTGTATAAAAATTATTTTTGTGAATCCTTTCTGCTTCCTTTGTACCCTCTAGTGCAGGAGTTCTCAACCTACAGCCAGATCCGTGGGCCAGATCCAGCCTGTGACACCAAATAATCCAGGCCCTGCCCTTGCTCCAGCCACTGTCATTGCCACTGCTGCCACCACCGTCACCACCATAAACGCATTTACGACAGCCATAAATGGGGCGGGGGGGACAACTAGCCCAGTCCCCTCAACTGTTTGAGGGAGCATGACCCAGCCCCTGACTTGAAAAGGTTGAGAACCCCTGCTCTAGTGGTTTCTGGCCTAGAAGACAGAGATATTTTTTCCTCTGGCACAAAGGTGAATATTTAAAAGTCAAACCTTGCATAACGAGCGTTTTGCTTAGCGAAAAACTCGCATAATGAGCAAGTTTTTTGCTAAGCGGTCCGACTTGCATAACAATTTTTTCACTATGCGAGTCAGATTTTTCCCTATGGAAAAACTCGCATAACGAGCATTTCTATGGGAGAAACTCGCATAGCGAAATTTTTTCGCTATGTGAGTTTTCCCCCTTGAAACGCTTGTTATGCGAGTTTTTCCATAGGGAAAAGTCCGACTCGCATTGCAAAAAATTCGTTATGCGAGTCTGACTTGCATACCGAAAAACTCACATAGCGAGCAGCCTTGCAGAATGAATTAAATTTGTTATGCAAGGTATGATTGTAAATATATTACAAAATAGAATTAACTTATATCTGCATATTCTAACAATATTTTTAATTCAAGTAGTTGTTGTTTAGTGACCTTGCTAGAGCTTTCAATGGTTTTTTTTTTTACCAATTCCACTTCCCTAGCGACTTTCCATATGGGAATCAAACCATGGCTCCTGAATTCTAGTCCATTACTCTATCTGCTACACCACACTGGGTGCATCCCAATAATTACAGAAAAGGAATTTGAGAAGTTTACTTAAATTACGACATTATTCAGCATGCTAGAACCTGCAAATTTCACACATTCTTTACATGTTTAGCTATCATAATTATTTTTCTTCTATCTGTACATTTTCATTTATCAATATTCTTAAGTCAAGAAAATGTTTTGTTCTTTTATGATACTTCAGCCTTAATCAAGTATAAAAAATAATGAACAGCAACCAAAATTAGGTTGTGTAAATTGGTGTGAAACCTTTTGCCTTGAGTCAAGATATTAAGTATTGTCCTAATTGATCTGACCCCATGACAGTGCCTCATATTTGGTTTTGATTGTCTATGTACATCATCACAGAGCTTTGCTTCTTTGCTCTGCTTTTGCTTAATCACTTTTCACTTGAATAAACCTGATTAGATATTCTATGAATTGATATTGTCAGCCTAAAAGTATGATCCTGGCTGAGTAAGATTATGGAAGAGATAAATTTATTTTCTTTTTAAAGCCCCACTAAAACTGCATATCAAGGGGAAAGCAATAAAGGAGTTGGACATCAGATAAAGAGCATTTTAAGAAACTTTAAGCATAATAAAGAACATTTTATCAAGCTTTAAACATTTTAATGGCAGAATTTGGGGGAAACCTAGTTTATACACATGCCCAGCTCAAAAATGAATGAATCTCAAATTCACTTTACTCTGTCTATGCAAAATGCTTTCCTTTCATTCTTCTCTCCCCCACAAATAAGAATGGATTTAGGTAATATCAAGATTTTACATAGACAGCAAGCCAATTAGTTTATTGTTAAGTAAGATTTTGTCTCAGTACTAGCTAATTAGCTAACCCATCTAGGTAGTGCCATTTTGCCTATTCCTTTTTCTCTTGGGGGGGAAAATGCTCTAAACTGGATCTGCGATACCATCTCTTCATCTTCATGCATTGCACAACTGATGTACAGTCTACAAGTCATGTGAATGATGAGGTGAGAATATATTCAGATATTAAAATAAATGCTAAGCCTCAGTGCATTTTTCTGCATCTTCTAAAAATCATGGAGCAGCTGTAGACCCTGACAACAACTTTTGAATTTAAACACCTAACTAGAAATGTTACTACTTCCTGCAGGCATTTTGATCAATAAATACTATTTCTCCTTTTAAGTGAGGAATAGCATTGTAATGACAAACACAATGGCAACATTCAGAAAAATAATGCAATGACCAGTGCCTTATCTTAAGCAAACTAGTCTTGTGTCCATTATTTATATTTTTGTAATGTATGTTTACAAAAGCAAATTCCCAATTCCCAGCAGTTTTAATTAAGAAATGGGAGAGAAAAGGAATAGAAGAGAAAGCTTTATCTTCAGTAGTTAGAATCATTATTGTGCAAGTTGGTCCCTCTCTTTCAGCGAGCAAGAAAAAACTAAAAGTGAGTAAAACACACACCCTTTAAGAGTTCTTGTGAACAGTTTGAGGACATTTTCAAGAAAAACTCTAAGTGATGGAAAATATTCAGTCCTTTTAGAAGATCCTGAAAAGCCCTGCACCATTTCCAGACCCACAGTTCCCATCATTTTCATCTATTGCCTTGTAAGAATTTCAAGGAGAGGAAATAAACAACACAGAAGACTGATAACAATAGAAAGTGTAGCCTGAGACATTTTGCTATTTTAACCAGAGTCCAAAAAGCATGTGCCATCACAATAAAAATTCGGTGTACTACTCAGAGAATAGTCCATGTAGTTCCTTGTCTTCATCTTTCTCCTCTTTCGTTCTGCCCTTCCAAACCAGTTGCTTCACCCTGCTGTACACCAGAGTTGTTTCTGAGTTCCAGTCTATTCCCATGAATATTATTCAGACTTCCAAGCATTCTCATGCCCCAAAGCCTCTGTTACCATCAGGAATGCTGGAACATGGCATTGCAACTTTTCCCAGCTAATGTATTTACTCAGGAGAAATTACAACTAAATAGGCGGTTGTATTGGGCAGCAATGGATTCCCATTCATGCTCAGACATGACCCATTATGCTGCTGAAAATGAAGGGTATGAAGAAATCTGGCTAAATTGGTAGGTTAACAAGAGTTCATTACATCCTATTGTATTCCACTGTGAGAATGAGACTCAGAATGCGACTTGCAGAAAATGTCCTCATATATTTTCCCATTGTGAAGCCAAGCACACACAGAAAGCAATCACAGAAGGGTCAACTAATTGATCATAAAAACATAAACAATTCACATAATGTTTCTGACTTTTAATAACCAGGGCAGCATCTATTGTAGTTCTGCATAACAACACAATGTGCACAAAAATGCTTTTCAAAATGCAAGGATTTTCATTGATAGTGAGCATACATGTTTTGTTATTTCACAGGCAGGGAAAATTCTTTTGCAGTGTCTTGCTTTTGCATATGAGATGAGACAAATGAGGATTTGCATCCCAATGGAAACACAACAAAAGTGGGACTTTCTGCTGTCCCTGGCTTTCCTTGCCTATCATTACTATGTTCAATGTAAATCTCCACAAACTATATGAGAATTAATTTCCATGAGCAGACAGTTTCTTAAATGTGATTTCTGAAGAATATGGCTTCTGGGCTACATAGCAAATACTAGAGAGTCAGAATTCACCTTTGCTTTTATGTATTTTTCATTACTTTAGCTAAAAGTAAAACTGTACAGATTGATAATAGCTAATGAGCAAGTACAGTTTCAGATAATGTCCTCTACAGGTTACTGTCTCTTGTCAAAGATAGTAACCTGTCAAAGATTGCATTAGAACATTAAAGAACAATTTGACCAATGTTCAGGATACGAAGTGTTCTGAATCATTAGCAAACTGGTCTCAATATGCCAAGTGATTTCCTCTGTGTATACCCCTTGATTTCACACTTTCCAGATTAGATTTTTTTTTTTACAAAATTTAATTTTGCTTTGATAGACTATAACACAAGGGCTGTTTTAAGCATGTGGATCCTTCACTTGATTCCTTTAATTAACCATGATACTTGCATGATTTCTGATTGCTGAGACAGCATCAGAAAAGAAATTTCTGTTGAATTGACTGCATTAGAAGAACTGTAGTTTAGATTATGTAAGATTATTTGAAGAGTCACTTTGAGGATTTCTTTCTCTTGAAGCTTATCTTATATGTAGAAGGTGATCATCGTCACCAGATGTCTGAATGAATCAGTTTACTGATTTTGCCAGCTTTGGTAAAGATTTAAACTGAACTACCAGTGGGGTAGTTGACAATGAAGAAAAAATAGTGAAATAATGTGTGTATCTTGGTTCAATAAATACCTTGCCACAGAAGTCAAACTAATTTTTCCTTTTCGCTCATATGATCTGTTCACCTGGTACCTTTGTCTTACCATTCAAAAAGCCAGCAAATGGTAGGGACAATAAATTTCCCTTCAGCTGAGGTCAAGGACTACAGTGGCTCAGTGGTTAAGATGCTCACTTTGTTAGCTGGAAGGTTGGCAAGTCAGCAGTTCAAGACCCAAGTACTGCATGATGGAATGAGTGCTGGTCTTTGTCCCAGCTCCTGCCAACCTAGCAGTTCCAAGGCAAGAAATTGCAAGTAGATAAATAGGGACCACTTCAGTAGGAAAAGATCTTGGGGACATGAAAAGATCCTCATTCGGGTGTCCCTTGAGGAGAGTTTCTCCAGCAAAAATCCTTTCAACCCAGAAAGCACCTTTGTGTGCTTCTGACAAGATTTTTTTTTTTTTTTAAAGGCGGTCAAATGGACTTGAGACTTATCCCATTCCCTTCTTTTCCTGTAGCAAACAGAAAAGAGAATATAAAATTCAGCATGTGGAAAAATAAAATAAATGTTTTAAATTTACGTTAAGAGTTGGAAAACATCCAAAGATTTGATACCTGAAGTTAAACAAAAGTAACTAGGGTACGTTTCTAGCTACTGTACTTCTCTTCCAGAAGGTATTGTTCTCTGCAGCTGCTATATTGCATGTATAGAGAAACTAACATTTATGTAGAAACTAAGAGCATGTCTACATTAGTTAAAGTCCTATGTTTGTGCCTGTTTTGCCAGGCTGAAAATCATCTCCAAGATCAAAGAAGACATGATGCACACCTGAAGCACTCATTATCTTGCGAAAATGTGGGTTATTTCAAACTGTCCATTGGAGATTGTTTATTTAGCACTGATTCCTGAATTACTCTGTTCTTCTCCAATTAAAGGTTCATCAATGCATGTGTGAGTGTATGTTGTGTCTCTTGGTTTTCCCTGAAATGTTTTTTATCTGTTATACTTACAGCACTACAACAGATCAGCACTGAATAATGTAGGCATATACCTATTCATGTACTTTACCCTTGATTCTTGATTTCCTGCATTACTCATTTTCAGACCATAGTATGTTTACAAATTTGTATGAAATTATAATTTATGCTAGAAATTTAGCTCAGAAGCTATTTCTCTGTAGTGTTACAGCACTATAACAGTTAGAATATATATATATATATTCAAAAAGGTCCCAAAATCCATACTTTAAACCATGTATGATCACTCCCATACAACATACTGAAATGTAACATACAGAGAGGTAATTGCATCAAAAGGGTGGTTTATGCGTGAAAATACATGAATAATAAAATAAAATAAATTAAAACACAATCCCCAACTCAGTTTAAAAAGAAATGACTGAGAAGCCAATGTAATCCCAGGTATTGACATACTACACCAAATAAAACACACAACAGGAGGATCTTTCACAATGGCCAAGCACATCAACTCAAATGCTGTGCGACCTTACATCAATTCCACACACAAAAACTTATTTGAAACCCAATTCATTTTACAGTCAAGGCACATCCTAAATCTGGGGTGAAACATTCTTCATAGAGATATGACACGCAGGAGACAAGGACAAAGAACAAGGAAGAACTGTCATAATCCCAAAGCATTAAAAGGGAAAAGCTATGCATCTGTAAAGATAAATAGCTCAACTATGGGTCATTTTGATGCAAATAACCCCCATAAATCTCAGGAAGATTATTTGAACTAGGCTTGCAGCTTTCCACTATTGTGTTGGTGTATTCCAAGCCTTCCCAACTACCCATTGGCTGTTTTTTCTTTCTGTTTCTTGTTAGCTTTTCACCCTGTTCTGTTTTGATGTGAACTGACTTTGGAGGGTCAGGCAGGTTAAATGCTGTTTGATTAAAATCAGAGCATTCCACAACTACTGTTTCATAGTTTGACTTGGCTGGTCTCTTCATCTGGGAATTTAGGAAGATACCTTTTGCTTTAAAAAAGAAAAGAAGGCAGCATTCTCTGTGCTGTGGCTGAAAAAGAAACAAAGAGAAGGATGGGGGCGGGAGAGCTGCATTGTCTCTGTTTTTCTGGCAATAGGTCTGCCACTGTTTATCAAGCCAAGGCAAATCCAATTAGCCTGTGGCCTGCCTCCCAACCTTATTAACCTGCTCAGCTGTGAGAAACTCAACAGCCCCTGCCAATATCTCATTTCTCCTGCGGCTGATAAGATCAGCTCAAGATATTCAATGGGGGTTTTCCTTTTCACTTCAGCTTCATCCTAGTCGCCCTAGCATCTTAACCACAGTGGCCGGGGCTCCTTATTTCCCCTCTCATTTAGTACATGAAATAGGACAGCAACTCCAAGGCCTCTGCTCGCGCGTTGTGGGAACAAAACGCTGATCGGGCCTTCACACCGTTTGACAGGACGGGCTGATTTCCCCTTATCATGGCCTGCCCACAAAGGCTCAGGCCAGGCTTGGATTATTAGCATTCCTTAGTGAGGCGCGTCAAGGCCTATTTCTGTCAGACAGACAGATTGAGCCTTTCACTCAGGCTCGCGAGTGAGTGACACATGGCCTGGCTGGGAGGACAACATTGTTATTTGAGTTAAGAAATCAATTTGTATCAAATGTACACTGTAATTTATTTGTTGGCTTTGAAGGGAACCTGGCTGAGATAAATGGGAATGGGCTGCTTTCTTCCCCCACTGCCCCCAATACTGAGCTGATAAAGTTCTTGTGAAGCTCTAGATAGTTCCAGTCAGAGTCAAAGTGACAAACACGTTTAAAGTTGCACAGTGATCTTTAAATCTCAAAAAGAACACCTTGTTGGACATGATAGAACATTTCTCTACCTTTCCCCTCTATCTGTCAGAAAGCTGCTGTGACACATTGCTTTGGTATTTTTGCTGACATTTTCTTTATCAAGCCCATCTGTTTGTGGTCAAAAGATGCTTATTCCTATATTCTTCAATCTTCAGCAGCTTCGGAACCGCCAAAAAAGGAAGCAAGAAAATAAGTTGTTGGGTCCCCCCCTCCAGGCCTAAGCCTGATGTGTTTGTAATATATATATATATAACTTTATATTTATATATATAAAGAAGTTGAAATATTCAATATACAGTTGTACCTCGCTTAAAGAGGATAATGCGTTCCACAGGATTGTTCTTTAAGCGAGTTTGCTGTTTAAGCGAAACACCATTGTAAGCGAGCAATTGTGACTTTTGGTGGGGGGGATTGCGAACGCCGATTTGTTTGTTAAGTGAGTTTTTGGTTGGTTTTATTTGTTGAGCGAAGCGAACTTTCAGAGAAAATTCTGCTCTGTAAGCAAGTTACTCTTTAAGCAAGGCACTCTTTATGCAAGGTTTGACTGTACTGTACAATTTTTTTTACTGTCATTTGAAAAGGGGCATATGTTTATGTGTGGCATACCCAATATTTATTTTGGAAAACTGCATCAGTGCAAGACCTTATCCTGGATGTAAGGCAGGAGAAATATACTGGGCCACTGGGCAATTTGAACGGTCCCTATGAAACCCTGAAAGTGGCATGCAGCCCACCAGCAATGCATAACAAAAGTGTCTGAGTTTTGCTGCTGAGCTGGGACTACAAAAATGAAGGGGATCCAGGAAGACCATAATGAACAGCTTGTAGATCCAGGCTGGTAGGTTCCAACTTGAGAACACCTGATTGAGAATCTAAATTATTTTTACACTTACTCAATTAACAGTCTTATTATATTTTAGTTTGCTCGTTAAAAAAAAAAATACCCCCCAACCCTGGCATCGATTATACAGAGTAACAGCTATGAAAAATCAAAAGCTGCATTTACTGTTTTGGGAACATATGTGTGGTTATGATTCTATAATGAAGAAATGCCAGCAAAGCTGTAGCCAAGGGCAAAGTAGTTTGTTGACATTTGAGTGCAATAATCCTGTTTTTCTCCATCTTTTCCGCCCCACGTTCCACAAGCAATATACATGTAATGTGTCATGTAAATGGCTGAATAACATTTACTGGAAGTACTACTACTGTCATTCTTGTATAACGTTTATGGTATACCCAAATGCTCTGTGTTCTTTGCAGAAAACAGGAAATATGTTGCTCTGCTCCCAAAAAACTTGCCACTTGACAGAGACAGAAAATGTGGAGGGATGCTACATTTTCTTCCATTCTTATGAACTTGATAAGTAGGGTTTATTTTTCTATTTCTTTTTTGGCAAAAAGTGTACAAGAAATAATGTTTTTCATTTTGCAATTCTATTTATTTTCTTTAATGAATGACTAGTTTGTTTCATTTTTCGTTTAACTGAATTTGTTTCATATTGAGAGGCTTATCTCCAGAGCCCTACTCCACTTGGAGATCAGGAAAACAGCAGAGTGGACAGTGGCAGGCATCACCTATGACTGCCATTTTGTTTTCCCCAGAATGATACAACACAGTGCTAGTATGACACATTTTTAGGGGAGTCACCCCTGCGGTGCCATGCAATACAGTAATACCTCATATAACATTAGTATCGAATAACACGAAAATCGCATAACATCAAGGAATCTGGGGGGAAGAATTGCATCAGATAACATTAAGATCCTATGGGATGCTTCAGATAACAACCGCGAAAGCCTGTGTGGTTACAATGTATCTCTATGGATCCCATAGAGGATCAGATAACACGAAAAATCATATAACACGAAGACTTGTGGAACCAGGTTTTAGCGTTATATGAGGTTTTACTGTAATTATGTTTTGGGGAAAATAATGACAGTCAAAACGTGAGTGTAAAACTGGTATCAATAGTGTCTTTCTATAGCCACTACTTACTTAGGTTCTGCCTGTCTCGGGCATGGTTATGCCTCCACAAACCACACAAATGGAGGGAAATTGGAGCTCTGAATAAAACTCCCATCCTTTATGTGTCTAGTAATATGTCAATTACTGGACATTTAAAATTCAACTATGTTCCCATTCAGTTCCCATTTCCCCTCATCTCCAAACAAAGGCATCATAATGTCATATAATCAAGCCACTCCAGGGTGACAAGCTTCCAATCGGGGTCATATAATAATCTTTATTTCTCTGTGTTTTGTGACAAAGGGTGAAGGGCTATTTTCTTCATACATATTTCTTATTAATTTAAACTCATTTTCATTTCCTTTTTTTTTAGCATTGAAGGGTACATTCACTAGGAACCATCTTGTTTCTCTCCTGTAAGCTTATTTTCCTTTGGCAAGCAGGAAAGCAGGTAGCAATCATTCTTTTACATTCTTCTTCTTCTTGTGCCGTAGCTGATTCCAAATATTGGCAATCATCATGGCAATCCGTCATGAAGACTGTCCTGTGAATATAATGCAGTGGCCTTTCATCAGCCTTCTGCATTGCAGCATGACACCTGTACCACTGATCCAGCTCTGTGAGTTACCTTCTGGTCCTTAGCCTTTTTGGCATGCAAAGTCCTCATCAGCCCCAGGCCAGTATTTATGAAGCTGGTGTCCTCCATCAAGATGGATTGAAGTGGGATTTAATCCACTTGGGGACCATCACCCTTCCCTGTGGATTTTGCCAAGGCCACTAGTCCTTAGGGTTGTCAGGTTAGCAGGATAACCTGGCCAGACTTGCTCTTTTACATATTGCCCTGGAAAAAAAAAGTGCAACCTCTTTTGTTCTTTCCTAATACACAACAACATCACAAGGACACACACAAAAGTGAAGAAATCAAGAATTGATAGTGAGTACAGTACTGTACAATGAGCTGTGGGTCAGGTAACATTTAATGAGCTGGCAATATTAGGTGAGCACTGCTCAAAATTACATTTATCAAAGATGTATTTATCAACTAGTAATGTGAAATAGAGGGAAGAATTGCTTTACTGATGGTATAGTTCACAGATACAGAAACAGCAAAGTGTGTTAAGTATAAACAAGAACAAGCTTGTCTTCTGCTTTCCCCACAGATGAATACTGAAAGAAAATCCATAATTTCAGCCACAGGCATATGCTTGTAGTATTAACTAGCAAAGGATGTACTGTTCTCAACATTGGATTATACTCAGTTGAAACTACAGAATAATGGCAGGCCATCCAATCTTCCTCTGATTAACCGTGCGTTACATTGCAGGGCTGTAAAATGTAGTATTTTCAATCTGCTCAGTGTGCAATAGAGGTCTGGCTGCACTAACATAAATACAGTTTGACGTCTCAGTCACAGCGTCATAGGAAAATATGGGAAAGGAAGAACTAATCAGAAATAAACAATTGGATTGTTTTGGGTGGAGCATAAGTCTTTAGATGCCAAGCTAAGTGTGGCTGATTTTGGGATATATTTGTGCCATAAAACCAACAGAACCTTCACCTTAGTATAAGGTTAAGATAAGTACAAAACCTACTGTTTATATACAGAAAGCTAGACAAGATTCAGAAGAAGGAGATGTGAAAATTCAGGTTAGTAGATAATGCTGTCTTATTGGCAGAATGCAACAATGGTGTGAAATAACTTTTGATGAATGAACAAAGTGTAATGGCCACTGAAGAAGCAGGCAAATTTAATGCTGAAAATGAAGAAATAGAACGTGTTGAAGATTTTGTATATCTTGGTTCAATCACCTATCTAAATGAAGATTGCAGCTAAGAAATCAGAAGAGATCTGAAACATGGGAGGGCAGCATTAAAGACATTCAAAAACATCATCAAGCATAACTATGTGTAGTAGGAAACCAAGACCAAGATAATCCATACTCTTGTATTTCTGATCATAGCAATTGCAATAGCAATTACACTTATATACCGCCCCATTGTGCTTAGTGCACTATCTGGGCCGTTCACAAGGCAATTAGCATTTTGTCCCCAACATAATGGGTTCTCATTTTAATGACCTCATAAGGATGGAAAGCGGTGTCAACCTGAAATCCCCATCAGAAGCAAACTCACAACGTTTTGGCTGCAGTACAGCAGTTTAACCACTGTGCCACCTTGGAAGAATTTAATAAGCAGGAAAACCAAGAGTCAAGAGCATGGATTCTCAGCCTGTGGCCCATGGCTGGATGCAGCTTGTCATTGTGACACCATTTCATGTGCCCCCCCCCACTGCCTCCACCACATCAGAAAGTGCAATGTGGTAGAGGAAGGGCAAAACAGCCATCTGACCCCTGAAGCTGTCTGAGGGAGCATGGCCTGGCCGCCGGCTTAAAAAGGTGAACTTCTGCTCAAGAGAAAAGGTAGTGGGTCTACAATGAGAAAACACCTTCTTATGTAATACTTGTGTAATGTTTGTTTGTTTGTCTACCATCCTATTAGCCAGAGTCAGTGCAGTTAAACATGCATTATTAAAACCATCATAAAATATACAATCATAAAACAAATTAAAATACCTAATAAAAACAACTGAGAATTATTACAAACTGGTAGATTACAAAAATACTCATAACCCAAAGAGTTATACTACAGAAGGCACAAAAGAGGGTCTGGGTTGGGCTCACCCAAAGGACTTGAGATACACAGCAATAGAGGGAAGACCTTATGCTGTACTTGTAGTTGTTAATAAAAAGCTGTTGTTTGTACTGTTGGCTGTCGACATGTGGTTCCTGTGTCAGTCTCTCAAGGGACCGGCCCTTCAATACTGTCCTGCCCATGGAAAGCATAAAACACATGCCAAGTAATTTTGTCTGCAGAGTGTCATGTTAATTGTTCATAATGAGTTAACAAGCCGTCTACACTTTCTTCTCACAGGTCAGACTATAGGCCTTTGACCACTCAAGAAACCTTTGCTGAATGACTGTTTGGACACAATGCTGGAAGAGAATAATAAGTCTTTGTTATCACCATCACTGCCACCTTCACCAAGTAGATCTTCCAAGTCTGAGCCTGTAAATTGTTAGACATGTTTTAAAAAATTGTTGCCACCTTCAGTTCAGTCACTTTCCCCTCATCTCACTACCACTGGCTCCCTAGGGCTATAGGGCAATATTCACCCTGCAATCTCAAATTTATGTAATGAGCCTGGATGACAAGGCTTCACCAGGAACTATAAATGCATTTGCCCAGTTAAAAGTGATGTGCCAACAGCAACCATTTCTGGATATGTCTGAACAAGCTCCACTGTTTTGTTACATTCCATTTTGGTAGCTTTTAACATACTCTTAAGTAGGATTGCCTTTTGGAAGCGTTAAGAAACATTAGTAGATCCAAAATGTTGCCTAAGTTGTGTTTTAGTTTTATATATTTCATTTTATTTATGCCTTTTTCATTTTATTTGTACCCTTTTCAATTCAGAATCCTAGTTCTGGGGGAAAATATAAAACAAATAAGTAGATAAATAAATAATATACCAAGATTTTTTTTCACACTCATCCCTTATTATGGTTCCTTCTTTCCATAATTTTGAAAACAATCTTTCTGTGAATTTTAACTTGGCTGGGTACACAGAAAGAGCCTCCTCAAAGATTGTGGTATTTTAGAACCACAATCGGACATACCATGGTAACAGCAACCTTGTGTTGCCAGCTAATCTTTCCCATGCTAAGGTTGGGCGAAAGGAACTGGAGAATGAATTCACCAAAAGGTGGCTTCATTTTGGCAGTTTCATGTTTGGTCTGGACATGGAAGAAGAAGAAGAACGGGTGAGAGTGACTAAATTACACATGTAAAAATGTCACCAATTTGGCAGCCAGCAATAATGGAATATTCAAAATAGTTGGTTTTCAATGTGTGGCCCACACCCCACAGGGGGTCTTTGATTCCCAGAAGCTTAAGTCAGTACATTGGCTGATCAGTGCTTTGAGGAATTGACTTAGGCTTCTGGGAATTGAAGTCCAAATACCAAAGGTTGGGAAAAACTGAGCTAAGCCACACGCAGATTTCCTTGGTTTTGAATATACCCCAACTTTCTTCTACTCTAAGTGTCCCAAGACAATTATCATTTTGGCAAAGCTGCATTAGCGATGTTGGTTTCAAAGTATTTCACCCATATCTTATAATGGTTTGCTTCAAAACAGAATATCCCAGAGTGTTTTGATAGGGAGGACTACTTGGTATTGTCTAACTATTCTATAAGGAGGGAAGAATGGAGTCAAGCTCATTTTTAACAAGCTGTGCTGTAAGATAGACTTCAGCATGGCAATAGAGTGGATGGCAAGGAGGAAGCACCAAACACAAATAAAAGAGCAAAATAACTTTGAAATTGTGTACTGATTAATATGCTCAAGTAGTTTCCAGTGCTTGTTACAAAAAAGTTAATTAAAGAGTTTACATTTTATCATGCGTAGTAAAGAACTCCTGACAGGCATTGTTATAATATGAAATGCTTCAGTTTCCAGTAGACTTTAATTTAAAACAACAACAAAGGGAAAAAAACAGGATATAAAACAATTCAAATGTTGCAAGCAGACTGGCTTAAACTCAAGGGAGACCTTCCACAGAATTTTTGAGTAGAAGCAAAGCAACCTGCCCTGGCACCCAGGGAATAATACCCCCCCCCCAAAAAAAAATTCATTCCCTCCACAACAAACATATATTGAAGAGTTTATAGAGTTTATATCCAGTGCAAATAATTGGTTAGCATATTACAGAGCTGATTATACAAATGAAATACACTTCCAGATATATTTGTACAGTCTGGGGACCTTCATTATAGGGGCAAAAGTCAACATATGACCATGATGTTGCCAATTCCCCCCCTCCCCCAGAAGTCACTGGCCTTCATCCAGTAGTACACTTAGCACTCAAGTTGGACTTTATGCAATGACTCAAGTGGCTAAGACACTGACTGGAAGGCAGCAGGTCAGCAGTTCGAGACCTGAGTACTGCCCAAGAGAGTGAGCCTCCGTCATTTGTCTCATCGCCTGCCAAACAAGAAACTGCAAATAGATAAATAGGGATCACTTCAATGGGGAGGTAAACAGTACTCCATATACTTTGATGTCTAGTCATGCCCGGCACACTGCATAAGCAGACAGCACTGGCTCTTCAGCTATGAAAGAGAGATGAGCGCTGAACCCTAGAGTCGGATACGATTGGCTTTCAAGTAAGGGTGACCTTTACCTTTATTATGACTTCATGCACTTAGCCCAGAAGTAGGTCCAGGTCATGGTGTTTTAGGAGGAAGGAGAGAGGAAAAAATAAATTCAGCTTTTCAAACCCTCCCCTGGACAGCTGATTGGCACATTACCTATTGTAATTGCCTAGCCTAATTTCAAAAGAAAACTCATGGTGACTTTATCAATTTATCCTTCTTACCCAGAGCAGGGAGATGGTACTTTTGTGTGGAAACACAAAAATGTACACCTTTGCATTGTGAACTATTGCAAGCAGAACTGACGTAAATTCAAAGTAACTCTTGAGCTGGCTAAAACATAAGGAAAGGCTTGTTTTATATCTCACAATTTAAAGGGATGGGAAATAATTGCATTTCTTTTTAATAAGAATGTATTGATATTCAGTAATTTTTTTTGTAGAGTGGAAAGAATGTGGGTTTTTAAAAATCAAATGTTGTGAAGCAAGGTGGCAAATTCATCCATCCAAATCCATAGCTTTCAATGCTTTGAAAACTCTTTGAAAAATCTTATTTTGAATCATTGTACATTCAGCTATGTTAGCATTGAATGTCAGACTGCCAGTAATTTATTATCTGAGAGATTTCTTATTTTTAACACCTATTTAGTAGGCATGCATAACACAGTTTCCTTCATAGTGTGAGAAGATCTATCTGCTAAAATTGGTGTCCGCAAATGGAACAACTTTCTGGTTCAGTCCATTCTTTAAAAAATGACCAATATTTTCCAATTGCTTCATAATCAGGATAAAAAGAACCAGAGGTTTAGAAAAAAGAAAAAGAAATGCTGGAGAAAGTAAAGTAAATAGACGTATCAATCCCAAATTCTCATTTTGTGGGGTTTAGAAGACTGTATATCAAATTCCCTTTATAAGGATTCAGAGAGGCAACGTTATGGGTGCCATGGTGGAGCACCCACTAATCAAGCAAGATTTACTTTGTATTTGATTTTCTGTGTGGAATGTGTTGGGCTAAGAGGGAAAGCTGTGAGTTCAAAATTTGTTATGTTTTGGCATTTTTCACAAGTTTTGATGAGAAAAAAGAAAAGTAAAACTTTTCATGTTATATTGAGTATCAAGAGCAGGGTGCACTACTCTTACACATTTCACTATTTATAACAATATTTAATTGATCTGCTGAAAGGAAGATGACTTATAACATCTATGTCAGCTATTTAATTCTTACTGTAAACAATTTTGGCTGGATGTGTTTTTGGGTGTCAGTCAAGCGGTTCTTCCTATAACAGTCGTGGATGTATTGCACAGTTTAATTGCTCTCCCCTGCATCTGATTTTTGGGAGATTTGAAGGAATTTATCAGTACAATCCCTCCTGCCAACCTAGCAGTTCGAAAGGAAGAAATTGCAAGTAGATAAATAGCAACCACTTCGGTGGGAAAGTAAACAGCATTCCGTGTGCTACAGTGTCTAGTCATCCCTGCCACATAACCACAGAAATGTCTGCAGAAGCAGACAGCGCTGGCTCTTCGGCTATAAAACAGAGATGAGCACTGAACCCTAGAGTCAGATACGACAGGCTTTCGAGTAAGGGTGACCTTTACCTTTACCTATCAGTACAATCCATATAGTTATGCCCAGTGATGGGATGACAAAAATTCTACTACCACGCCATGACGTCACGGACGTCATGGGCGTGGCCAATGTCATGACGTCATGACGTCATGGCCGAAGCCGACGTCATGACGTCATGACGTTGTGGGCGGGGCCAAAAATAAAAATAAATAAAAAATAAAAATACACATACACACACACAGCCCTCCCTCTCAGCCCACCCACCCAGACACAAATAAATAAATAAATAAAATAAAAACAACCACCCACCCAAAACACAAATAAATTACCCCTCACTTACCTTTTTTGGGACCCGGCACCCCGACTGCGTCCACAGCCGCCGCCGCCGGAGCTGCCTGCACCCCTGTGGCCTCCTCCTCGGGCCGCCGGTACCTTTTTAGCCCGGCTCCGGCCATGGCCAGGGGCGGCGGGCAGCAGTGGCTCCAGCCGCGGCTCCAGCCGCGGCTGCCGAGCCTCCCTGGGCCGTCCCCATGCCGCACCACCGCCGCCTGCATTCCTCCTCCGCCAGGCGCCGCAGCCGGGCTAAAAAGGGACCGGCCCAAGGAGGAGGCCACAGGAATGTAGCCAACGGCAGCTCCGGCGGCGGCGGGCGGCGGTTGCAGGCACCCAGCCCACGGGCCGGTGCCCGGCGGAGGAGGAGGCGTCAGCGGTGCGCCACGCCGGGCGTCCCCAGGGCATGGGGCTTGTCAGCAGCGGACAGCCCAGGCAGCCCTCAACGTGCCACGGGGGAGGTGCCCTTATCAGAGGGCTGGTGCCGCCTCCGCCACCACCGTCCTGAAAGCTCTAAACAATTTTTTTAAAATTGGAGCTAAAATGGCTCCAATTGACTGCGCATGTGCAGAAACTCAATCTGACGCATGCGCAATGTGTCAGATTGAGTTTCTGCACATGCGCAGTCAATTGGAGCCATTTTAGCTCCGATTTTAAAAAAAAAATTTCTTTCGGTGAGGCGTCCGGAACCGGACGCCCCAAAAGTGGACTCCCCTCACGGAGAACCCTCCGGAATTGGTCCTACCGGTTGCAGGGAACCGTCTGGAACCGGGGACATCCCATCACTGGTTATGCCTGCTTCATTATCATTTTGCCTTTCTACCAATGTTCATTATATCTTCATTTTCATTCTTCCCTTATACAATTCCTCTCCCACATTTCAAGAAAGATTTCTATAATTTTTACTCCTGAATTATTCAGTCATATAAACAGCAGCTTACAGACAGTCATTAGACAGAGAGCAGAACTTTAAATTTTTATTATAGGCTATGCTGACTTGAGGATTCTGGAAATATTCTTAGTCTTTAATAGAAGAGACATATGTTCTTGAACTACACATTTTTTAGCATTACTATATAATAAAACTGAAGAATTTGCCAGTTCTTCAGAGATCTAGTGATTTATTGTGGGCTTTGTTTATAGACACTAACCCAAACCACTGGCAAAACTTTTAGCGCAAACTCCCTTGCTCTTAGAATTAAAGCAGAATAAGCTTTAAAATCTCACTGTCTGAAGGTTGAAGATTTGCTCCCCCCACCCCTTGGCAATGCACTGGTAACCTTTGCATGGAGACAAGAAACTAAGCTGCCCATGGGCAACCTGAGTTTCATTGCTTCCATGAGTCAATATATTTAAAGAGTTATCCTAAAAACATTTTTAAAATAAAAAAAGGGAAAGGAACAAAAGAGGACTTGACTTCAGATGCACACCTTTGCTAAAATAGAAGTGATGCTCAGAGCAGAATCCTGGAACAGTAGCAGGAAAGGTCTGTATGCAGGAGGGAAAAGTGCTGAAAGGTATAGTTATCACAGAAAATATTTTTTTTTAAGTACAAAACTGAATTTATGCAGAACATTGCTAGTTTAAAATGTGCTGCCTGCTTTAATAGTCCTTATTTTCTTCCACAGGGCAAACACAAATTTGAGATCATGAATTTGTAGCACACAAAATCAGGAATAATAACAAATGGCATGTAATATATCAGCAGGATTTGTAGTTTAAGTAAAATTCTTATTTTTGACCTTGAAATTTGATTAAAAAAATTCAGTGAAGCAAAAAGAAAATCAAATTGGGTTTCAATCCCAATTCTTGAAATAGAGATTCAGTTGTGTGCGGAACCAAAAATGCATTTTAGATTCCATTTATCCAAATCGACAGGTGGTGTATCTAACCTCACGTTTGCCTGTCGCTGAACTCAGCCATCCACACATCCTTAATGTTTAAATTTTCTAAACAAGTTGCTGATGGCTGAGCAACTGCTGCAGGAAAGAAACATGAAGTATAAGCTAAGTTAAGGCTTTCAATGCCTTTTCCTCTGCCATTTTACCCTTGCATTGTCAAAGAAGAGTTCTAGACTTCTGCATTTGCTGCCAAAATTGTTATGTTAGTGTTTCAAAGAACAAAAAAGCTATCCTATGAACTAGCACTACATCTTGTTTACCCAGAAATCTCATAGAATCTTACTACCGGAACATAGATAGATACTTTTTTTATATATAAGTCACTAGCTACAGCTATATTTCCAGTCCTCCAAAAATATTCACTTAAAATGATAGTTAAGTAATGAGAAAGAATTCTTAACTAACTGATATATGGAACAAAACACATTCTCCACCTTTTAACCTCATTGTCATCTCAGCACCACAAGAGAGCATGAGAGACAGCACAAACCAGTTGTTGAACTATAGGAACATTGTTTTCTCATCTTTTAATAAGACCCCACTCCTTCATTCAAAAGTAATTAGCTATATCACAAAAAGACTGAAGTGATTCAGTGGTGGGATTAAAAAAAATTTACTACCTACTCTGTGGGCTTGGTATGGTGGGTGTGGCCAAGGGGAAAGGCCTGTGTTGCACCCGAATTAGGACTACTTTATTTCAAAACATGGATGGGCAGGGCCAGCTGAAATTTCTGCTACCAGTTCTGGCGAACTGGAGCGAACCTGCTGAATCCTACCACTCAGTGGTGGGATGTCAAAAATTTTACTACCCCACCATGACGTCATCACAGTGTGGGCTGAGCTAATGTCATGATGTCATGACATGCGCGAAGCCAAAGAAAAAAAATAAAAAAATTAAAAATAAGCACACACACACACACACACCCCTACACCTCAACCCACCCACCCAGAATACACACACACACACACACACACACACCTACACCTCAACCCACCCACCCAGAATACGAGGACAGCAAGGAGGCCATGCATACGCACCAAGCACTGTAGGCATGCATGCACACCAAGTGAAAAGGTAAGCCCCAAAGGTGGTTCCCCCCAAAAGCTGCTACCAATTCTCCAGGACACTGGGAAAAGTTACTACCAGTTCTGGCGAGCTGGTGAGAACCTGTTACATCCCATCACTGCCACCACTAAAGTGAACACCTTGTTAAGTTAGTTGTAACTGTTACTGAAACAAAGCAAATAATTGCCAATAAATTGTTGTTGATAGGTGCCATCCAATTGCTTCTGACTTTATGAACTAGTGTCCACCAAAAAATCCTGTCATTAATATCCTTGCTCAGGCCTTGCAAACTTAGGCTAAAATGCATCTGCCTACTTCATGATTAATGGTCAGATCAGTAGAAGAGAAATGATGGTTCTGGGGGTGATGGGGACAGAGAAACTCCTGGAGGACAGCTACTGGGCAGCAGTGGAGGGTGACAGTGGCAGAGGGTCTTTCACAAACAAAGGCAATGAAAGACTGATTTTTTATATTTTCAGGAGAAGGCAATGGTAAGTAACTTCTGAATGTTTTATATTTTGAAATCCCATAATGAGGCAAGTAACTTGAAGTTATCTTCAAGTTCTAGGGAGCAGTGTGATCATGCAATACAGGTCTATGCATATTGGCTTGGACAGCTTGGGGCCAACTGCAGATGATTTGTATGTTTGCCAGTTAGCAGCATCCCATTTTCAGGTGGACCAGGGAGTGTTTTGGAGTGGCAGTTTCCCAAGCTTCCGTCAGCTGCTGCCAGCATTTACAGAAATGCTCATGGTTCATTGGTGCTCTGCTCGCTGCTTTACTCCAAATGGGTACTATGATAAAAAGTCTGGAACAAAAGGAAGGTGTTGTGGATAGAGCCAGTTGGTCGTTGCACTTTGGCCCATTGTACAGTTTGGAGCATCATGTGCACAAATTTCCCCCTGCTGAGCCTGGAAGGTTTGATGCCAGATGGGAATGGATAGTGATCACTGGCCAGGCTTAAAGCCACCTAACAAACAAAAATCAAATTATCTGCTCATCGGCCACTCGTCTTCAGATTTTCATCTCTATGCAGTGTCCTGGGAAGCATTGCAATTCCATGGGAGTTCAGCTTGGCACTCAGAGACCTCACAACCCTCATCACATGACACCTGAAACAAAGGGTGTTTTCATCCTCAATTTGTTCTATGCGCTAATTTGAATACCTTGGTTTTTTAATTGCATTTGCAATTTCACATGCCTCATTTCCATGCATGATTTATTCCAAGCATACAAGATGATAAATTTGCACATTGGGAGTATATATTTACATGTATCTCTGCCATATGAACAGTTTGCAGTAAATATTTCATCACATCAGTTTATATTTCTCTTGATAGACCAGAAAAATAACTCTTAATCTCAGTATGCCAGGAAACTCCCTGGAACTTCTGTTCCCAAATCTAGCTTTTAATGCTGCTGTGTATGATGAGACTTATTTGAAGATAGCTGGATATAGAATTGCAGCTGTACAGCACACTCTTCAACATATCTTTGTTTGGCAATACGTGCCAGAAGGGATCACCTTTAACTTATTCTTTGATAAATATATACCAGATTGAAGAGATTTTTGCAGCTAATCTAAACCTTCCTGGGAAAGGTGGATGGCAAAAGAAGAAGGGGGCAGCCAAAAATGAGATGGCTAGATAGTATTGTAGATGCAATGGGTACAGAGGTAGGCGGGTTGAGGAGAATGGTGGAGGACAGGGGTAGCTGAAGGGCAATGGTCCATGGGGTCGCAAAGGGTCAGAATTGACTGTGCCACTGAACAACAACAACAACAAAAAACCTTCCTGAACAAAAATATAATTTGGGGGAAGTGATAGTAAGAATTTTTTGTTGTTGAGGTGGACAATACATATTGAGAATGCCTCTTCCGTGAGTCCCCTCAAAGCAACTTGGAATGAGAAGAAGCTTTCCTTCCTTCCTTCCTTCCTTCCTTCCTTCCTTCCTTCCTTCCTTCCTTCCTTCCTTCCTTCCTTCCTTCCTTCCATCCATCCATCCATCCATCCATCCATCCATCCATCAAGCGGAGCAAGCAGTGGACACAGAGGTAGCTGCTCACATGCTTTGGAGGCAGGGCTTAATGACACCTTTTTAAGATGGCCCTGCCACAAAGCCTGCCTCTTTCTTCTCTACTGGTGAATGGCTCGCCTGCCTGCCCTATAGCCCAGAATGTTGAATGGGGTTGGATAGGACTTGATGGGCTCAGTCATCCTGATTGGCAACATTAGAAAAACGATTCTGGGTGATGTTTATCTATTCCATTTTGATTCCTACAGGTCATTGGGATGTATCTGGGCTGTGTCATTTATACATGTTGAGTATTCTAGTATAACCTTAGAATGCCGTGACAGGAAAAAATAGCCTGACCTAAAGGAAGTTGTTTTGCATTGTTTGCTTGTAATTACAATGAGAAAGGTTCTTTCCTGTCTCAGAGATCACCTGACCTGGCATGTGTTAATGCCTTTGTTTGCTCTGGACTTCTCTCTCTTGCTTTCTGCTTCACAAGAGGAAAAATGTCCTTTTGAGCTCCTCCAGGCCACATGGCCAGAAGAAAGATTTTACTTCTTTCTAAACCAACTTTACCAAGACTCCTGATCGCATGTATCTTCTGACCTCATTTTGTAGCAAATGATATTTTTCTTTTTCTCAACTAACTAGCCCAAGTGTGTTTATTAGCTGGGCTAATGTCCTCAAGGCTGCGGCAGTCCATTGCAGTCCCTGTGTTGAATTCTGCATGTCTCATTGCATGTGTGCCACAGGGGATGGCGCCATGATCCTAATGTGTCGGTCACTTCATGGGAAGGTGGGATCCACCTTAAACAAATTCATGCCAATGACATTTTTCCTCCTTCAGGAAAAATTGCATTCTCGGATACGATTTGCAGTTGTCGACTAAAGAGGGGTGAACTGGGAAACTTGCATTTGTACATAAAACTTTCAAAAACCCTGCCCCTCTTTGCTGTGCTTTATAATAAATGGGTCACATTTGGCTTATCTGGTGGGCAGTGCTGAATGAGGGTGGTAGCAGTGAGTCCCTTAGGGTGTCATTTGATGAGGTGGCAGCTGGGCACACACCACAGTTCATGCGAATCAAATGCACACTTGGGATGGGGGGATTATGAGGCACTTCAGTGGTAAAATCAACATCCATTCATGTTGATAGAGTTGGAAACACCCATGGGGACTCTCCAAAACTCAACCCGCTTGTATGCAGGTAGACAAGGCAGAACACTGCACAGGGACTAGGGACTCACCTGTCTGGGATACAGAGGGACCAAGGGGTTCTACTTTTTCTAGTAGCAAGTTTGCACAGCACTACCTTAGGTCTCACTGCAGATTAAGGACTGCTTTAAATAAAACAAAAAGTGGCCCAAATTTTAACCAAGTCTCATGTATCATTCCTCTTTACTTGCTAATTCTGGGGCCACCACCATTTTCATAGACTTCAAAGATGATTGCTCTTAAAGGGGATTTGTAAAATCATTTAGGTTATGGCCATCTGTGATTATCAGGATGTGTACATATCACTCCTTTTAACAAAGGGCTGTGATACTGTTTATTGAAAAAGTCAGTTGAAGGGTATAGTTGGGGAAATGAATAATGTAAGGAATATTGCTCTATACTTATCATTTAATTTTGTGGTACATAATCCACAAGGATTGGTCTATACTTGATAATCTCATTGAAAACTATAAAGAACTGAAAAAGAAAGGAAGCAACACATATTTTAACAAGGGTCTTCTGAGGGGCATGGGAATTTGTCTTATGCATCTCTCAAATATTATGTTTATTATGGATGAGAAATTGGTTAATATGATAAGGAAGAGGGAAATTGTATGGTATTTATTTATACTTGTTTTATTTTTTCAAGAATTAATCCTCATCCATGTCAGATTCCATGCTGTCTTCAGAATTCTTTCCCACTGTGTCTGTGGTTAGTCTACCCTACAAAACTGCACAAGCAAAAAATCTTAGTCAAAATTAGACTACAAAAATTCACAACATATTATTCTGAAAAATGGCAATGATATTAGAAGCATTCCCTACAGTTTCTCTGTCATCTTTAGATTGGGATTGCTACTGAAAAATCAGTTCTTGTGAGGATTCAGAGTTTTATATCTTTCAGAATTCAAATAGACATACTGTCTCTTACTTGAAGTGTGGTCGGCCATAAAGTTTGTGTCTCAAAGTCTGTGAAAGTAAAATCTTAGTAAAATCTCCCTCTGCCTGTTTGCAGGATTTCCCTGCAATAAAGGCAGCCCCATCATTTAATCACATTGATCGGAGTGTTTTATTATTTATTTATTTAGATTTTTTTATTTATTTGTGTAGCCGCCCAATCACCAAAGTGACTCTGGGTGGCTCACAATCCAATTGCACGTGACCCTGTATAAAAAGTCCCAACATATCATTAAAAACCTTACATGGAACACATTGTTAAAATCTTCATAACAAATAAACGAAACAAATAGACTAAAAACCCATGGTTGGAGAAACAATAGTGTGCTAAACAAAAATCTACCCTCATTCCCCCACCCCCATAATTAAATAAATAAATTAAATTAAATAATTTTGAATTATACAGTCAATGACCAGCATAACACACAAAAACATAAATGCCACATCCTAAACTAGTCTGGACACGGGTAATAAAAGGAAACTATGATACTATAATACTAAAAACCTACTGGGAATCGACATAAAACAGCAGGGTGCCTATCTAAAAAACAATATTACTAAAATCCCTCAATAATTACTAAAACCTAGTGTCATGAAAATAAAATGCAATACTAATATTTACAAGAAAAGAGGGATAGCCTCATTACAAGGATATAAAATACTCTCTACTAGAGTTGTAGTTTACCAATGTTAGGGTGGAATGACTCTGAACATTTGCAAAATTCTTTTTTTTTTAACAAAATAAAAGATTTCAGCAATGATGTGCTTGTGATCCTGTAGATTTCCTTTTAAGAAGGGAGTTTTCACCTTTCCTTTCTCAGAGAGCTATTTGTTTCGTGACAGAATGTAAATATTTGGGCATCTTCAGCCTCACTATTGCTTAGAGTAAGAGCACAATTCAGAAATTCTACTGAGTTCATTCATGGTTATGCACAAATCAGTGGGTAGAGGCTTGCCAATGCAATTAGGAACAGAGAGTTTTTAAAATGGTGACTGTGCATGCTGTTAAATGACAGGAAATCAACTCTTGGTGTAAGGTATCTGAATAATGTTGGAGGACAATTGGAAAGGCATTTTAACAATATATACTTAGCAGCAGATAGATGCAATTTCCAATGTTCCAGCTTCATCCTGTGGAATCCTGGGATTTGTACTTTGATGTGGTATTTAGAATTTGGCGGTAAAGAGTTGTTGTGTACTCCACCAAGTCAAGTCAAAAGTCACTGAAGCTTTTACAGAGGATTCTGACCTCCCCATCAGGCTACTTACCCTATGCTTCCATAGGATGAAGACAGGGCACTTAAAGTTACATTAAACTGCTGTGGCTCTGTGGTACAGGTGAACTAAAAGAAGCTCACAAACAATGGTGCTTTGTGTTGGTTTGTTATTATTTTAATTTCCTGCCTCTTTTCTAGATAGATGCCCTCAAAGTATCTCACAGCATAACACCAACAGAATGATGGTAAGAGAAATCAAAGTGTCATTATAATGACTTTATTGCTAGTTCATTTCAAGACATACCATTGGCTTGTTGGGGTTAGTCAGAGTTGCAGTCCAACAACATATGGGGGATTATATGTAGTCTATCCCTAGAGGGAAACAAGTCACTCCTTGTTTTGAATTGAATGAAATTATTATTTTAAAATATCTATAACCATCCATGAAATAAGCACTGGGGTCCCATTTTGTGGAGGGAAAGGTTCTATTTCTCTGTGTGGTGCTTTGTGTGTGTGGTTTTTTAAAGTGGACTCAATACTAGTGTTCTGAAGAGTGTTCTGGATTCAGTCTTAGAGTGGCCAGATTTTGAGGCTTGACCTGTAAGATGAGTTGAGCCGGGATGGCAAAAGCATGCTTCTTCTTAGTTGCTGTTTCACCTTGGATTAGCTCAGAGTTGGCAGGGGGCAATGGAAACTTGAGTCTCAAGTTTATATATATATATTTGAAAATCATATTCAGGCACAAATCCCTGCATCTCTTATGAGTGCTTCATAACTTTTCCCTACTTTGTGCCACTGATGGTGATATTTGCATTCTTATAATTAGCAAATCCCCCTTTCCCCTGTGAATGCCATGCTTGTAGGGGGGGAAACAGAGAATGTTTGTCCAGAAAAGATCCAGTCGGAATAGCCGGCTCCTTCTTCGTCTGCTCATGTGTGCCAAAATAAATTGTTCCCAGAAAGCCTCTGTTTATGAAACTGGGATCATGAGACTAAACCTCAGAAGATTTAAATGAATCTGTCATCTCATTCTCCAGGAAACAGTTATGTCCTGAGACAGATGTTTCAGCTTCAGAACCCTATCTGGGCAAAGAAGATGTAGGTAAGAGGGAATAAGCTGAGAAGCTCTCCTCTGTCCACAGTTTCTTCCACCCCTCACTCCTTTTTAGTTTTTGGCCAGTGAGTCATGTTTTGCCCCACACTCCTCATCCCTTCCTTATTTTTTCCCCTGTGAGTCCCTTCTGTAATCAAAACTCCACTGTTCTGGGTGACAAGGTCCCTCCTGGGTAGGGGGGGCGGCCCCCGGGTGGCAGGGGTCAACTGAGGTTTTTGCGGATTAACTGACAGAGAAAATTGCTCAGATTCACCTGAAGTTGAATTCTGGCATGGAAAACAGAGAGCTGGAGTTGTCTGAGGTACAGTCTTGCCATGTTATCTGGGATCGGTTCAATCCAGTTGTCCCTGAGGAAGTGGACAGGCTCCTGGGACTTGTTAAGTCTGCCTGGATGGTTACATGGTGGCTGGGTCAAGGTAATTATTAATTCCTCGCTCCGGGAGGGGGCTTTTCCAGCATCTTTCAAACATGCATTGGTGCGCCCCCTCCTGAAAAAGCCTTCCCTCGACCCAACCATAATGGCCAACTTTCGACCGGTATCCAACCTACCCTTTTTGGGTAAAGTATTGGAAAAGGCAGTGGCATGGCGGTTACAGGAGTTCCTGGATGAAGCGGATTATCTGGATCCTTTTCAGTCAGGATATGGGACGGAAACTGCATTGGTCGCGGTGGTGGATAATCTCTGGAGGGAGTGGGATGGCGGACATCCAGCTGTCCTGGCTCTTCTTGACCTCTCAGCGGTGTTTGATACCGTCGACCACAGTATCCTTCTGGGAAGGCTCCATGGATTGGGGATCGAAGGCACAGTGTTGGGTTGGTTTTCCTCACTTCTGAGAGACCGGACCCAGTCGGTGTGGTTGGAGGGTGAGATGTCCAGTCCTAGGCGGCTCCAATACGGGGTGCCTCAGGGCTCGGTGCTCTCACCTCTCCTATTTAATATGTACATGAAACTGCTGGGTGAGATCATCCGTTCTCATGGGGTGAGGTATCATCAGTATGCAGATGATACCCAACTGTATATCTCAGCCCGTGGGGACCCTAGTGATGCAGTGGAAGTCCTTTCCAGGTGCCTGGAGGCTGTCAAGGTCTAGATGGGGGACAATGGGCTACAACTGAATCCTGGCAAGACTGAGTGACTGTAGGTTGGGGGTCCTGTGTTATCTCGGGAACTACCACCTTTGGTTCTAGATGGGGCAGTCCTGCCCCAAACAGACCTGGTACGTAACCTGGGGGTCCTCCTGGACTCGCGACTACTGTTCAAAGAGCAGGTGGCAGTCATGGCCAGGAGGGCCTTTGCACAACTTCGTGTGATTCGGCAGTTACGGCCGTTCCTAGACCGGGACTCCTTGCTTATGGTCACACATGCCTTGGTCACCTCCAGACTTGACTATTGTAATGTGCTCTTCATGGGGCTGCCCTTGGTGACCATTTGGAGTCTTCAGCTGGTCCAGAATGCAGCTGCACGAGTAGTGTTGGGATGCAGGCATTATGTTCATGCCTCACCACTGCTGAGGGAGCTCCACTGGCTCCCAGTTTGCCTCTGGGTGCAATTCAAGGTTCTGGTTATTACCTTTAAAGCCCTTTATGGTAGTGGTCCAGGTTACTTGAGAGACCGCATTGTCCCAAGGACATCTACCCGGCCCACCAGAGCGGACCAGAGAGGCTCTCTGTTTGTGCCATCAGCCAGAGAGGCGCATCTCTTTGGCACTAGAAGGAGGGCCTTCTCGGTGTCCGCTCCAGCCCTGTGGAACCTCCTCCCGAAAGGAGTAAAAACCTGGCTGGCAGGTCTGGTCTGGGGAGTGGATGGTTCAATTTCCCCAGCCAGTTGGATGGTTTGACCCCCAGTATGTCCAAGTTATAATACCTATCTTTTGATTAAGTTTTTAAGCTTTTTAAGCTTTTTATTTTTTAAGTGTTTTTCAAACACTTCAGGGAGGAGGGTCCCTTCAGGGAGGAGGGTGATAAACAAATATAAATAAATAAATAAATATCTTAAGAACTAATTCAGTGTCTATGTCTATTAAGTCGAAGTGGACAATAAATTGCAAATTATTCCTTCTCCATTCAGTCTCTGCCTATAGTTGTGGCCTTCTGCAGGCATGCTGAGATTAAGAACTAACATATCATATTATAGTGTTCAAGTGCATGAACTAGGTAGGAACTAGAAATCTCTGATTGAAATTTCACCTCATCTATGCACTCATAGGATTGTCACATCCAAGCCATTTTCTAAAAGCAGGACATTGTGAGAAATATCTTAAACATCGCCCCCAACCCAATCTGTCCATTTTGACATGTGATTTGTTCAATTACGACTTCATCCCCAGTTTAATGTTTGTGGATATCAGCATAGTCTGTAGCTGAATTCTCACGAAAATTCCATTGTGCTATATTATGGACTACCAACAGGAACATTAAAAGTGTAGTCTTTTCCAGGCATCTTTTATTCATTTAGGCATAGGGAATTGCAGGTAGAAGGATAGATGATAATATGCTAAATGATTGTTCACTGTTTGAAATTAAGCCTTTCATTATTTATGGATAACAAAGCTCTTCCAAAATGATTTTAAGTGCTGTTTCTTGATCAATTTTTAGCAAACCTATGAAACAGCAGTAGTGGATCTCATCCTCCATTTACAGCTTTTGCTCTTTTGGAAGAGTGAAACACTATATTAAAAGAACTGCATCATTTTGTCGCTGCACATATAGTTGTACTAAGGTTCCATCATTACAACCATTCCATTTGCACTTATTTATTTGGTTCCTGTTATACAGAACATCACAAGGCCTGTATTAGTGGTTTTCTACTGAGATGCAGCCAGCATGACAACCTCTACACCTCAGCCTTCAGTGATGAGACATGGAGGTGTACAATGAAATTAAGCAACTCAAATTGTGTGTTATTTTTATAAATCTATCCAAGAACAGAGGTTTGTGAAGACGTGGCTGCCAGGGCATGTGTGGGGGTGTAGGCCAAGCGGTGAGTTTGGTTGGCTTGTTCCTGTGAATAATTACACCTCTCTATCCCCCTTTGTGGTTTTTAACTTAATTTTTAACTTTTTAGTCTTTTAATCCTTGATTATAAATCTTGTATTGTATGTTATGTGTTTTAACTCTTTTAGATTGTAAGCCACCCTGAGTCCTCAGGAAAGGGTGGGGTATAAATATAATAAATAAATATAATAAATAAATAAATCAACAAAGAAGTTTACTTAAATAAAAAAGTAATGTTAAGATTGCAAGATCATTTTTTAAAAAAATTAACCATGCTTTAGCTTTAAATAATGTTTCAAAACGATAACCATCTTGTTACTGGAATTTGCATCCAGACTTCCATTTAAAAATGAGCTCCTCCTCTAATTAAGAAAGTCACTTGTCTTTGAGGCATACAGTAATACCTCATATAACATTAGTATTGAATAACACGAAAATCGCATAACATCAAGGAATCTGGGGGGAAGAATTGCATCAGATAACATTAAGATCCTATGGGATGCTTCAGATAACAACTGCGAAAGCCTGTGTGGTTACAATGTATCTCTATGGATCCCATAGAGGATCAGATAACACGAAAAATCATATAACACGAAGACTTGTGGAACCAGGTTTTAGTGTTATATGAGGTTTTACTGTACTTGAGAAACCATTAAAAGAGATCTTTAAAAATCTAGATCTCTGCAGGGTTTTCTCTTCTTGAGTTTTCTTTGTTTTGCCTATTTGAAGACTTCCAATCAATGGCTCTCTCCATAGATATAAACTGCAAGTAGAAGGTACTAAATGCCATCCCTAGTGCAAATTGTTCATACATTTTTTCCAACAACTGGGGGAAGAAGAAGCCGGGGCAGGTTGAGGACTTTGCCACCCCTCCCCCAGAGCCCCCATCCACATATTGTATTGTAATGTAATGTATTGTTTGTAAGCTGGTCTGAGTCGCTACAGCGAGTGGGCAGCAATATAAATTAGAAACAATAATAATAATAATAATAATAATAATAATAATAATAATAATAATAATAATAATAATAATAATAATAATAATAATAATAATAATAATAATAATAATAATAATAATAATAATAATAATAATAGCAATTTTTTCAAGAAGAAAAAAGAGTGAGAAATCCTGGGTAAAAGCACTGGGCAGGGCAAGATAAGATAAATGTCATATGGATTGCAGAAGAAATGGTAATACAGTAATACCTCGGATAACGCTAAGACTTGGTTCCACAAGTCTTGGTGTTATCCGATTTTTAGTGTTATCCAATCCATGTTAAAATCCTATGGGATGGATCAGATAACGTTAGAGCTCCATAGAGATACATTGTAACTGCACAGGCTTTAGCGGTTGTTATCCCAGAGGACCTTAACATTATTCGATCCAATTCTCCACCCCAGTTTGCGATTTTAGCATTTTCCGAGGTAAACATTATCCAAGGTATTACTGTAATGTGATTACTGAACCTAGTAATTTGAAGAGAACAAATGCTCCCATTTGGAAGATTCCTTAGTTATACTCCCAGTATTTAAGACTACCATCATATGTTGTTACCTACAAGATTGGGTTGAATAATATGTTGTAGAAATCCTGTTGGCAGACTCTTGTCATTCTTTAGGTCTGAGCAAGGAAAGGAAGCTTAGGGAAGACAGAAATTAAGAATGAGGTAACCATACTCAGCCTAAGGACACAGAGTCTACTTCTAACTAGTGAGGAACATGACAAGTAAAAAGCTTTAAACCTTCAAGTAATTCCCTGAGGAAGACCTGTGTAAGGCAGACATGGATTTTAGAGTGCCACACAACGATCTAGGGAAAGCAAGACTGAGGTTTGTATTTCTTAATTAGGACTGAGCTATAACTCTACATTGTTCTGAGTTTATTTTCATGAGTATCAAAAGGTGTCTCATGCTTTCTGGCAAATTTTAACTTTGAACACAAAGATATTTTATGCCACTTTTTAAACCCATTTTGATCTCCTGTTTTGCTTCTCTGATTCATAGACTACTCGGCTATCCTGTTTGGCTGAAATAACTCATATAACTTTCATGATGTTGTATTTAATTTGGCATGATCAAGCAAAATCATGCAGAATGCAGTTGCCAACTGGATTCTTGTTTTAATGTGGCAACTGAGGTAGGAGTAAGTGAGAGCGAAGGATAGCTAGAAAATCGCATCAAAAGAACCATAGCAACTGGTGCAAAGGAACACATTTAAAAGATTTTTTCCAACTAATGTGTACAGCTATGTATAATGTGCAATTATGAAAATGAATATTGAAGTTAGAGAATATTAGTGGGACTCCACAACATAAGTTTACAGTGTATCTGTGATATGCATATTATTCTAATGGCAGGTTAGCAGATACAGACATGCAATATGACAAATTATACATTACTAGTCCTTCATGTTACATCCTGAAACTAAGTCAGAAAAAGGTTGATCTCAGTAATTGACGATGACGACAACAACAACGATGATGATGACAATGACAGACAACAACAACTCACAGCCTTGTTAAGACATCCTTAACCCAGCAGTTCAGGAAAAGTTTGTCGGTATGTTAGAGCAGGGGTTTTCAACCTATGGTCCATGGGCTGGATCAGGACCATGACACCCTTCCATCTAGCCTGCACTCTCACTCCCACTCCTGCCGGACCCTGCCACCTCTGCCTGGCTTGGCATGTCCCTAATGCTGCTCCATAGCAGGGCCAGTGTTGTAATAAGGCTTACAACATCTGCCCTGCTATAGATCAGCATTAGGGGCATGCCAAGCCAGGTGGAGGGGAAAAGGAGAGTGGCAGCAGTGGCAGAAGTAGGAGTTGTAAATGCATGCAGCTGCCCAAGTCTTTCCCAGGTGCCACTCTGACCAAGCGTGGTCAAGGACAGGCAGGATCCCTCCTTCCCCCAGCCAGGCTAGTAAGCAGAGAAGCGACAGCATTAGCATAGGGGGAGTGTTTGTGGTCCAGACTGGTGGCAGGGGGAGTGTTTGTGGTGGTGGTGCTAGTATGGGGGGGGGAGTGTTGGTGATGGCATGGTCAGACTGGTGGTGTGTGTGGGAGTGTTGGTGGTGGCACTGTGGGGGGAATGGTGGTGGCTGGGAAGGGACACCTGTCCAGCCTGCCAACAGCCTGAGGGGGTGTGATCCAGCTCCTGGCTTTAAAATGTTGAGAACCCCTGAGTTAAATGAATTATCTGAATTGATCCTGCTAGCAGCTAAGTACCTGCTATAGTCGTGGTAGCAGATGACAATGGACTAAAGGAGTCCTAATGGGACTGATCATGAAATATTTTGCTTTGTTACATTGCTGGTTTGGGAGATCAGAAACTTGGCACATGTCTTGTTTTATTAAGATTTGTTCCAGGAAAGTAGACCTGTGTTTATGTTTAACTTAGTAGGATTTTTTTAAATAATGTGTTGCATTTCTTCTTTTTCTATATACAGTAATACCCCAGATAACGATTGCATTGGATAATGCTAGAACCGGATAACGATGCAAGTTTTTTGGAAAAAACTTGCATCAGATAATGATTCTGGATAACGATTCTTTAGCGTTATCTGAGGCAATAGTCTTGGGGCGGTGGATTGGGTAGAACATCTACCCAATCCACACACACCCAGCAATGGATCGCTGCGACTGAACTAGGGTCGGGGAGAAAGGCGCTCACTCCATGTGTGGAAACGAGCACCTTTCTACCTATCCCTTTTGCATTGGCAAGGATCGCTGTGCTTAGGGGGTGGATTTGGCTACCCAATCCACCCCCCAAGCACATCAAAATTGCAGCGCTGGGGTGGTGGTGGATTGGGTAGCCAAATCCATCCCCCAAGCACAACAATGACTTCAGGGACAAATCGCAAGGTTTGTCCCTGAAGTCAGGCCTTTTTTTAGCGTTGTTCGGTGCATGCATCAGACAACGTTAAAAATCAGATAACATCATGACTTGTGGAACCAAGTCATAACATTGTCCAAGGTTTGACTATATATGAAAGAAGTTAAAATCCTTAAATAAAATGCAACGTGGTCTGTGTTTTTATCTTCTCTGTGCCAAAACCTCACTATTTAAGGAGGGAAAATATTTAGACCTCAAATTGTATGTCCAGTGTCCCAGTGACAGGGAAAGAAACATATTTTCCCCACAATAAGAATGTCCCTTCTTTCTGTCTTATAGGTGGGAAGATACAGACCAGGAAAGAGTAAAAGAGGAGCTAGAAGCATTTGCTCTTGAGTAAGTGGAGGCTTCTGTCCTATAACAAAGAGGAGGGAGAAGGAAAAACCCTCTATGCATACTATGCATATTTGACCTTTTCTTTTGAATTAAGACACTGGTGATCCAGAATTGAGTGGCTCATTCTATGAAACAAGGGCATTGAATAGCCTCCTTAAAAAGCAGGAAACATGTCTCCTTAAGGCAAAGGTTCCATTACAGACTTTCTGCTGTCAGGTGAAAAATGGTAGAAGAAGAAGAAAAATGATTAAGAAGAAAAAGATGGAGTAGATCCACAGTTCCTTCTTATTGCTAGCATAAGGAGGCCTGGAAATGCCTTGAACCTCTTCATTCACAAGAAGAAGAAAAAGGAAGAGAAATGAGCACAATATCACTGTCCTCTCCATTGTTGTTCTTATCAGCCTCTACAGATAAAGGAAAATGTGTGGAGAGAAGAATCTTCTCTCCATGCATCTTTTTCAATCATGTGGAGAACCTCTCTGCAACACAGCATGAAGGATGGGAGAAACAGAAAAGGAAACAGGGTGGATTATACTCCTGAGTTCATTCCACCTTTTGCATTACATGTGTAGAGGCTATGTACTTTCTAATGCCTCTGTGGGGTAAAAGAGACTTTAAGAAAGGGGGCCTGTATGTGACAGCTGTTGGTTGGAGGTAGTGAGGAGACACTTCTTCGCCACTGTTTCTTTAAAGCCGAGTTTCTCAGTGCTGCTGAAACTGAACGTGATTAAAGTAGACTAGTGGGGTACAAAGAAATGTTGGCCATCCAGTGTGATCCATCCCAATAATAAGCAGAGACTGAGTTCCTCCCACTGGGCTGGTGAAGTTCACAGTCCAAGGTTGGTTCTGATCTTCTAGCTAATGCTCTTTAGGAAGGGCTTGCATTGTTAGGCATTCCCAGACTCCAATGCCCCCAAAGTACTTCCTAGTACCATCGCAGGTGCTTCTTTTGATAATTCCTCTTCCAGCACATTCACTGGGTTATGGGGGCTAAGCACCTGGCTGGTCTCTTAATCTCCATGGTGGTTGGTGAGAATGCTGGTATTGATGGGCAGCAGAAGATCAGTATACTTCCTCCACACCCTCGTCATTTTGCAACCTTTACCTGGACTCATACAGGTGTGATCCTCTCCCAATGCACAAAACATGGAGTCCAGTTCCTCTGCCACATCGCCCCACCACCAATTCCTCTGCCTCTGGTGAGGATGATGAGTTTTGCCCCTCCTTTAAGCCAGCCCCTCCCTTGCCATTTGTCCCAGTCTCCACCCTTTCACCAAGGTATGGCTCACCTGATTCCCTCTCCTTGCCCCCAGTTTGGGACCTAGCATCTCCCTCACATTACATTGATAGATACTCGTCTTTTTTTTCTCCCCTTTTGACATGCATTCTATGAACGTCTTAGGTTTCGGTTGGCTGGTCTGGCAGCTCTTGCAATGTAACAAATATCATGTACTTTTGAGAAGCGGTAACACCACAGCTAAGGCACCCATGAAAATAAGGGTTATGTCATTTGAAAGATCATCTCAGTGACTTTAAAAATTGGTAGAAACCAAAAGCTGAAAATGCAAAGTGAGGATGTCATCGCTTTCGGAAGTAGCATCAGAAAAGTGACAGTTTTGCTGGGTGGGGGTTGGTTGTCTGGGGTCCAGCAAAAAACTAACCAACCAATTCAGATGATCAAAAGTGTGTTTGAAAGAGGAAAGGTTAACCTTTGTGGGGAGACTTTCAGATTTGGAATTGGACTTTGGAAACATAATCTATGAAGCATTTTACAAAAAACCACTCAAACAAGGTCACACAAACCCCAAAAAAGGTGGGGAAACCAATTTAAAAAGCGAATATGTCAACTTCCTGAGGTGGAGACAGTTCACATAGAACATGAGGTGAAAAATGACACTTAAGCTGGAATCCACAAAAAAGATATTGAAATGACATTTCCGCAGGAGGGGTGTTTGGCAGTTTTCCAACAAAAAAACCAATTGACCGAACAAAATGATCTAAAGTCTGGTTGAAAGAGGACAGAATACCCTTTCTTTTGATACTGATACAATTTGTATCAGACTTCAGAAACATTTTCTATGAAAGTTTAAAACAAAAACAAACAACTTCTTTCTAACCTTCTTTCCTTCAAAAAAAGAATCTCTCCACAACAGAATAGCTACATTGGTGTGACAATGGATACACTGTAGGAAGTTTCTCCTTTGAAGTCATAACCAGTTTCCTTTTTGACTTTCCTTCTTTTTTGAAGAACTACTTTCAAGGAAAAACTCATTTTCTTTTCAGTTTGACTATTGAAATATTTATTAAAAATAGATCCTTTGCAGTTATTCGCCTGCGGTGAATTATTGTGTGTACAGTGGGCTTATGGACACATGTGCATAGTGGGTAGAGTCTGGGAGAATGGAAAATAAAGGTTAAAGGCATCTTTATTGAAAATAAAATATAAAAATAATAATAAACACAAATGAAATTGGGATTTCTGGTTTTGGGTTAAAACAACATAGCAGTTCAAAAACAAGAAATTCAAGAAGATAAATAGCAATCACTTTGGTGGGAAGGTAAACAGCATTCCATGCCTGCCACATGTCCACAAAAATGTCTGCAGACACAGACAGCACTGGCTCTTTGGCTATAAACAGAGATGATCACTGAAACCTAGAGTCGGATATGACTGGCTTTCGATCAAGGATGACCTTTACCTTAGCTCAGAAAACCTTAGATTTTATTAACATTTTATGAAAAACTTAATTTTATGAAGATAATGTCTTTATTTTCCCCATTTGAAACATCATCCTTAACTAATGAATGAAATAAAAGAAATAAATGAACTAATGAGCATAATTCAAAACATTGAATTCGCGCACTAAACCCCTGATGGTAGTGTCCTTAGACTCTACCTGCCACTTTTTTCTTGTATTTCATATGCTTTAGACTTGTAGTTCCCAACACGGCGCACATGCCCCATTGGGGAGTGAAGCTGGATTTTTAATGGGGGCAATTTGAGAATGAGTTTAGGCCAAGTTAATGGCCTTTCAGGCTTCCTCCACATGAATTGGAGTTCAATTTTGAATAATAAGACTTATATGTCACGGGGGCGGGTCAGGAATTTAGAGATGCTTAGGTGAGTCATGGCCAAAAATACAAGGTTGGGGACCACTGCTTTAGACTGTAAACCTGCATGCAGGGGCCATTCTGTCTTTATTGATCATGTACCAGCCTTTCTATGGGGCTTTCTTTGGCTAAAATGTTAAGAGGGGTATGCATTTCCATATACACACTAATATGTTTACTTTCATTTTTACCTTCATTTGTTAATTTTTAAGACAGGTGATGTATGCCAGAAATCAGGATGGGAAAATGTAGAGGCTTCTGTAGTTTGCTTTGAATAGTAATGTTAAGAGTCTCCTCACGTTTTTGTCTGTGAAATTCTTCTTTTTGCTACTCTTCCCCCTGCCTCCGTGTTGCAGCAAGCTGGGGACTGGAGGGATAAAGTGACTGGGAACCCTTAGCTGTCCCCCCTCCTCATGTCTTATAACAGATATCTCTGCCTTATATGGCTGCTAATCCATCCTGTCTCCAATTCCTGTCCCAAATCTAGAGGGTGGAGTCCCTAGATTCCTCCATCTTGTCTCTCCTATTATAGAGAAAGGCTGCCTGCTGTGACACAAACGGCTGATATAGTTCTGATTTTGCTATCCTCATTGAAAGGATACAGGTGATAGCCCTTATGGTAAAATATATTTTTTCTGGAGCAAACCAGCAGTCAAATCAAAGACATTTCTGTGATGTCTGAGGCCACTGTATTTGAACTATATGTACTCTGTCAGATCAAATAAATCCTGCTTGAATCTAGGCAGCAGTGGGACTTCTTTTCAACTTCTGAGGAGGTAGAAAGAAAATCCATGAGAGGCTCACGGCTTCGACAGAAAAATCCACCAAACAAATCCATTTCACATTTTTGTAGACTGTAGTTAAGCATTCCATTCAAGTATCAAAGTGTCCTATTTTGATAATAAGTTCTTGACACTTATGCTTTATGGCTACAAATGTGTGATGTTTTTTGCCATGACTTGTGCCAAATACTAATAAGCCATTAATCTAGATGTCTGTACCAAAGCATATTATCAGCACATACAGAAGTCAGTACTTAAGGTGCCATTCCTATCAAAATCACCTGTGATGGAGCTGAAGTAAGGTGTTGGAGAAGAAGGGTGGTGCCTAAGCACATATGAAATGGCTCAGCCAGTAGTTTATTCAATGTGACAGAGGTGGAAAAACTGCATCTCACCACAAACATATGGCGAGAAACCCGAGAGAAAGGAGATGGTTCTGCTTTTATGCCAAATTGTTCCTGGATGTACCTCTCTACTTTACAAGTACAGTGAAACCTCGTACAAAAAAAATAATTTGGTCTACGCAGCTGTTCGCTATGCAATTTTTTCATTATATGATTTTTTGTATACAAAAATTCATATAATGAAAATTTTTTGTATAACAAAAATTCATATGGAAAACTTATATAATGGAATTTCTGTGGAAAACCTTGTATAATTGAAAAAAATCACTAATCGAATTTTCCCATAGAAATTATCATTATATGAGTTTTCCCCATAGGGATTTTATTTCATTAATTTTATTTATCCAATTTATATGCCACCCTACTTAGTGAAAACTGACTCAGGGCGGCTCACAACATACAATCAAATACAATGTAACAGTTCAATAGAGCAATACAATGTCGTAGTATAATCAAGTATCATACATCAATAATTCAGAACAGTAGAATATCATAAAATACAGTACAATAAAATAAATATATACACAATATAATCAGAATACAATCCATAAACAATACTCAGTACAGAATAAACAATATAATCGCAATACAATCAATACCTAATACCCAGTACAAAAATTATCCAGGGATGCCATTTCACATAGTGAAAATTTCCGTTATATGACCTTTCCCCATAGGGAGCACAATTTTCACATAGTGAAAATGTTCGTTATGCGAGGTGCCAAGTTTTTCAGTTTCTTTTTGTTATGCAATTTTTAGCTATAGGAGGCATTCATTATACGAGGTTCTACTGTACTCTTTTTTTTAAAAAGAGTACATTCCTGTATGGAAACTTCAAGTACTTTAGCTAAAAAGACATGGTGGTGGTGGGGCGTGTGGCCCTCCTCCCCTTCTGAATGGAGGGGAATCCAGAAAGGCTCCTCTAGCATAGGTTCTATAGACACACCAGAGCAGGGAGGGTCTTGAATCATTGTATTAATTCATTCAATTGTTCAAAGTCAGCAGACCAAGGGCTTAAAAGTTGTCCATACCCCTCAATCAAACAGTGGTTTTCTGCAGCACTCCCCCTGTCCATTCATCTCTTTCCTGAGGCTAAGTTCCTTTCAATAGCCCCAGTCCATGGCACCCTTCCTGAAAGGCTGGTAGCCCAGCACAGAGCACTGTTTCTGCAGAGGGAAGCCTCCTCCAGAATCCAGTTGCATTAAGTCTCTACTGGGTGGGAGGGTGTCCAGTTCATCACATCTCCTGAGGTCATCATGGTTGGTGATCCTGAGGATCCACTGAAGCAAAGACGGGCTTGCCACTCCCCCAGCTACATCTCCGATCCAAGTGCACCTCCCCAGGTCACCAGTTGCTCAGGATGTTTGGCTGTATCTCCATATTCATCATTGCCCTCCTCCTCTTCTTCCACTCTTCTTCCTGGATCCACTACACCAATCCCAGCTGTGCACTCCCTGATTCACGTGTCCCTGGCCTCAACTTCTGCCCAGGTGCCCCCTTTTTTTTAAATGGCTGTAGCCACTAGGTCAACACCTACTTTCCTGGAGATGTGAAGAAAAGATGGGAGGGCTGCCACAGATGGCATTTCCCCATCACATGGCTTCAAACCTACTAATCATGCCTTTAACTTTCTAGTGTTCATTGACAATTACTCCTCTGAAGTACAATCTATGTAGGTATGAAGTGTGGATTAGGTTGCACAAAATTCATCCAGTGGATTTGAACAATTTATATGTGGGACCAAAAACCCATGCACGACACTAACAAGGTGTATTAACAGGCAAGAAAGGTTAAGAAAACGATGTTACTGTCATTTTTTTAAAAAAAGTTTTGATTTGCATAGCGCTTCTTCAACTCTGCTGGTATTCTGTGAATTACTTTGTTACACCTTTGCAACCCCTCCCATCTCCCTGTCCTTTTAGCATTTCAAAAATGTGTGTGAACAGATCTGTGGACTTTAGCTATGGAGTTCATGTTGCAAAAGCAACCACAGCACTTCAGGTAATTATTTTCTCTTCTGTCTCCTGCTGGGCAGCTAAAAGCAACAAGAGTCAGACTTGGTCACATCATTTCTCTTTTTTTCTCCAAAAAGAAGCCAAGTATATGGTTGTTTGAAGTCAAGCTACCAGACATTTGTTATTCTGTAAAGGACAGCAGAGCTGCAGCTTCACATTTCATCCAGTTAGTATTCAAACAGATTATATAATGTACCTATATGTTTGAGAAAGTGAGTTAAGCATGTGAAAGAAAGAGCCAGAGATCTTGCAAGATTTTCCGAGTCTTCCATGTCTACCTTTCATTTAACAAGCACCAAGACTAGAGCACAGAAATAAAGAATTAATCTACACAGCTTATAAGTAACTAGTTAAAAATATCAGAGAGTAAACAAAACAAAACAAAAACATTATAGCACTTTAAAGACTAGCTGTCATATTTTAATATTAGCTTTCATGGATCAAGTCCGCTTTGACGATCCATGAAAGCTAACGTTAAAATACAGCAGTTAGTCTTTAAAGTGTGATTTTTTTTGTTTATTCGCTGATATGCTTGAAACACAGAATAACATGGCTACTGTTCCAAAAAATAAAAATAAAAAAATGCAACTATGAATAGTTAAAATAGCTAGTTAATGTGATTAATTTCTTTACTTAATCATAAGTATTACATTACAGTTGTGATTTAACAAGGGATAACTTTCTTTCACTTCCTTTCCTTGTACAGTGGTACCTTGCATAACTAGCGCATTGCATAGCGAAAAATTCGCATAATGAAGTGTTCGTTAGGCAAGGCTGATACCCCACATAATGAAAAAAATGTTAATCATGTGGGGGTTTTGGTAACCGGGGTATACCAGTTCAATGGGAACCCCAGTAAACAAACATTTTTCCCTGTTTTCCCATAGGGAACCACATAATGAAAAAACCGCATAGCGAAGAGCACCGTGGAACAGAGGTTTTTTTTTTGTTATGTGGGTTTCTACTGTAACTGTATCTTTTAAACTTATTTTTATAGTTAAAAGGTATGTGGCCTTGTTAAATGATGACGAAGGAATACCTCATTTATTTATGTATTTATTTATTTATTTATTTATTTAATCAAACTTTTATGCCACCCTCCTCACAAAGACCCAGGGCAGCTAACAAACTTTTAAAACACAGTAAAAACATGGTATAAAAACAGGATTAAACAGGATTAAAATGGTTACAAAAATTAAAAGAGATTAAACAAGTCACACAGAGAGAGGGAGGGGTTAGATGAGTCAAAAAACTGAGGCAACCATCTGGCCCACACCCCACACATGCCCTGCCAGCCAGGTCTCATGGTAACAGTGTTGTATTGTCCTGTATTCTCTTGTGAGAATAGAAGGGATGAAATCGTTGCCCTTGAGAAATTACAATTGGGTGTCCTTTAGAATGCAGCTATGCTGGTATAACTAACTATTTGGGGACAATTTGGAACTATAACTGTAACTAATTATTTTTCAAGAATAATTTTCTAAGCTTGTCTTACAATTTTGTATTTCCTTTCCTTTCACATGAAGACTTAATTTCACACTTTTGAAAATCACTCGAGAGAAATCAAAAGCAGTGTCCTCTCCAAAGATGGGTATGTTTTAAGGAAGTACTGGGATTTTCTAAAAGCCTATTTGAAAGTAGTCTGCTAAATAAGATTAGGTAAAACACATCCTGCTTGAAGCATAGGCAGAATATAAAACACCTTAATCCTTTTCCAGTTGGGTACCACAGAAGCTTTTCAGCGGGAGAAACCAGAGCACAGTTAGTAAGCCAAGTATTTTTATCTTGATGTCTGGGCATTTTTGTTCTATTAGCCTAAAACGTCTGCAGTGAGTCCAGTTTTTAAAGACACTGGATAAACCACCAGGCAAAGCCCGAAGTACTACAGTGTCCATTAAATGGTTATTTATAATGACAGGCCACAGGAGAAAGATGGCTATTGTCAACACATTTAGATGGAAATTCAATGTATCTACAAATGAGAACATGAAAGGTCTGTGCGCTTTCCAGGGCAGCACACACTTAATTGAAACTCACAAGATGATGTAGCCACTAGGCCTTTGTAAGCTCAAGGAACCCAGCCAATCTTCCTTGTCCTGTCTCTGAATCAACGGAATTAGCTAAAAGCCAAGTCTTCCAGTTGTGCGCTACAAGACAGTCTAAAGGCCCCCTGTTCAAATCCTTCAAGTACATCATTTACATGTATACCACCCAGCTCATTCTTTTCTCCCCCTTTCTTCTCTATGTTCTTGTTTTGGTACAGTGTTTCCTTTAATTTGAAATGCCAGTTCCCCTTGCTTTACCATTTGAAAGAAAGTATTTGGTTGGTACTAGGATACACACACACACAAAGACTTGGTGTTACAGAAGCAGAATTAAACCAAGCTATTGAAGAACGAAAGGGAAAATTGAATCATGTAAACTGAGCCAATTCAGTTCCTATGGTTCAGTACAAGCTGAAGTAACAGTTGCTTCTTTTTACAGCTTTCTTAATTATCATTTCAAAGGGTGATAAGGAGGCAAACCATACAGAACTTTAATGTGCATCATATTAACATGGAGTATGGTTTGAGAGGAAGTAAGGAGGTTGAATTACAATACAAAAGGTACAGTGATATTCTTGCTGCTCTACTTAGTCCCCAGAAACTGTTTGAGGTTGCAGTTTTGTGAGAAATTGATTTAATGTGTTTCTGCAATTTTTCAATGTTGCTTTGTAACCTTTGCCAACAGCTGTTACCAGGATGAAGGAAAAGTCAATTGGGGGGGGTGACCACTGTGGTATCTCTTGGAAGAGCTAGCTCTTCCCTAATTCTTTACTCACGGCCATGATTCACAGCATTTGGATTGTGCTTTTGAGAGTATTCAGAGCACTGTGGGCACATTATCTTTGCATACCACAATCATGTAAGGTAGATCATTGTTACCAGCCTTGTATTGCAAATGGTAAGAGACTTGAAACTGAGAGAATTGCAGGCAACCCAGTTTACTCATAGCAGTAGTGAGCTTTCTGATAAGGTCTTCTTCATTCGCAGTCCTACCGCTACTTTGTTTCAGCTCTCATTAATATACAGATCACAGAATCGTTTCTTCCCTCAAACGGTTATTAGAACTGCTCCATATACAGTAGAAGGCTTGTTTCCCCAAAACATAACTGTGATTTCAATTTACTAGCTCTTTATTATTTAAAGTGGGGTCCCCTCCCTTGAATGTTTACTAGGCAGAGCTTCTTGTCTCTATTAGCAAGCCGTAGGCTGGTTCCCTTTGTAAGAAGCGGCAGGAGACAGACATTTTTGGCATCCTATTGCACTCTGCTGAGGAGAATGTTCAACATCTTAGTACAAAAGACAAAGCAAAAGCTTTTTACCATAGCGCCTTCCACAATATCTGTTTGCAACCCACAAAGAATTGAGAGCATTACAACCCAGATAACAAAACACTGCTGAATATTTTGATTTAGGGGATTTCTGTGGGAATTAGCGATTTCTGTTTAAGAGTATAATGCTGCCTCTTTAGCATAATTAATGCCCCTTGGATATTCTTTTGTTTGCCGCATAGAATTGCGTGTACAAAATGTCTTAGATTCCAGCATTGCAAAATAATCATTTGTATGCTGTGGGGGAAATGAGATACAAGCTCCAAACTGTAAATCCGGGCAGCTTTCTAAACTGTAGCCCTCATGTACTTTCTCCAAAGTAATCCAGTGACATAATTTTCCTATAATTTTACTTGAGTGGTGCTGCTCTGAGATGAAAAGTAGACTTTTTTATTGTTTGATGTATTGCTTAGATGGAAATGCTGCATTTTGTGGGAAAGAACAATGATTCCTCCTGTTTTTATACAAATGGAACAAGAAGAGCATTCTTTTCTAACATTGCAAATTGCAACGTTTTACAATTTCAAAAGGAAGTTGCCACTGTCTTATGGTGAAAATAAAGTTATGTGCCTCTGGAGAGTCTTGACTGGAGGAAATGTCTTAAGAAATTAGAAAGAGGCAAAAAAGTTGAGGGAGCAGGGGATTCTGTGCAGCAAAGATTTAGCTATAATTTGGAGAATCCTGGGTACAGGTCTCTGCCTAATCATGAAGTCCATTGTCTCTAAATGCTTTGTACTGTGGCCTACCTTTTGGGATTAAGGAGAACATGCAAGGAGAGCATGGATATTTTGGAGAAAGGAGTTCCTTTGAGAAAAGTGAAATAAAAATGTAAGTAAGATTTCTCAGACAGGTTCTATTCATCTGTGACTTGCTGTCAGGTGTAATCTCAAGCAAAAATTTAATTTGGGAGCGTTTTCATTGGTAAAATATCTGAAGAATTTCAAAGGAAGCAAAATAGTTTTTGATTTAAAAAAATGAACTTTCTTTTGGAATCCCCCTCCCCAATGCTTACTTTTTGTCACTGAGCATACAATAATTTTTTTGGCAGCATTGGGTTTCATCCAGGATAAGTAGCAAAAAAGCAGACTAAAATTATTTCTGAACTTTGTAGTTCTACCTGTGGTGAATAAGCTTCTATACAAAAGTTGGTTCAAGTTCTTGCAATGTATAACTGCGTCTTCTATCAAGGGTTGTATTGGAATTGCTTGTGACCAACATACATGTTATCTTTGGGCTGTGGTGCACACAAATCATTAACTCAGTGCACAATTCCTACTCTGCGTAAAATTGTGCTGTAAACATGTTGTTACATGTGTATCTCTCTACTGGGATAGTTTTGTGGTTCTTTTCAAGTAACAGCTATAATTATGAGACACAAGAAGCTGAGGTGAGCTAAAAGCCAAGGTCCACCTCTAGAATAATTAATGATCTGCACAACTAGATGTCCCAATAATATAAATTTTCTTCTAGCCCTCAGAACCCACTTCCTACACTATTCTGTTTCACCTTCCGGCTCAGAAGAGCCAATTTGCAGGAGACAAAGGAACTGAAAAAGAAAGGAAGGATGTTAAAATTGTCTCTTGCCTTTTGTCTTCAACAGGGGTGGCCAATCTTGGTGCTCCAGGTATTCTTCAACTTCACTTACCAGAAGCCCAAATTAGCAATAGCTGATCAGAGCTTCTGGGAGTTGGAGTTCAAGAACACTTGGACCACCAAGGTTGGCCACCTATGATCTACAGGAGTCCAGCTAATAAATTTCTCCTTCCTTCACACCTGGATGAATCCCATGAATATTTGGGATAAAGCCATTTTTTAAAAGAACACTTTTAAAGACAGAAAGTTATACTACAATTGTTGGATATTGTATTTGGCAGCAGATGTTCTTTGCTTGCATTACACCCCTTTGTAATTCCACAAAAAGAACATGTATTTCCAAGAGCCTAACTCTGGCATATCCTGAAGCATTTCTGAAATAAAAATAGGTATACATGTTTTTCCATTAAGAGTGCAAGAGCTATTCAGTTAAGCCTTCTCTTTTGAACAATTCAAAATGCAGAATTTGCAATGTTTATACTGGAGTACATCATCTTGCATTTAAACTTTAGGATGTTTTGCTGCTTGTTTTGTTTTTGGTTGTCTTTTGTTGTTAAGTCCCTTCTAGACTGGTAGCGGATTTATCTCTTTAGATGGGGTACAGAAGCTTTGAAGAGAAGGTAGTTGACAAAAGAATAGATGATTCCCCCCTCCCAACAATCCAATTCTCTGTTAGTGTAAATCTGTAGAGTCCAAATATTGTATTAGCAGTAGAGTATTGTAGGGATAGGGGATAATCCCTAGAGAATTTTCTGAGTCAAGAAATTCACTTTTGCAGTTTGTAACAGTTATTAGAAAAAAAAGATTTCTAAATCTCTCTCTTTCTCTCTCTCAAGCTATCTGGCTCAGTCCTGGGATTCTTCAACTAAAGAAGATAACTTAACTCTTTCACTAACCTGATGATTGCATCAAGATCATAATTACAAGCTTCAGATTTTTGAGAGAAGGCTGCAGGTAATTTGGGTTTTAATAACACATATTAAAAGTTATCTTCATGAAATCTTTATTTCACTTTACATCACAATTAGATCTTTTATGGTTGCATTTATTGTCAAATGAGAAGCTGCTTCCTGAAGTATATCTGAAGTGAAGGAAAAATGTATTTAATGATTTAAAAAATACTGGTATAAGACTGGAGTTAAAATTATCTCATGTGACCTAAAGCAAGAAGCAAAGACTAGTCCTTAGTAGACATGTTCCATGATCAGAGATGATGCTATGCAGTTCCACCAGTTATACCAGCTTTCAAGTCACTTTGCTTTTATTTTTCAAACCCAGATCATGATTTTGGAGTATCTGAGGCCAGCAAACATGACAGACCTTGTTCTGCTCTTGTTTTGATTTACAAGCCATACTCTGGTGCCAGAGGAATCCTCCTGTGCATTTATTTCTGCCACCTTATTGTTTATATCACTAGCTGGAAAGATGGGACGAAGATGAGAAGATGGCTGTCTCCTAGGATTCAGTAGCCATAAACTGCAATTGTTGCTAATGGCTAAGGATATGGCAGCTATAGCTATGTGTTATAGCTCATGTATTGCTATATTTATTGAGATTATACTGTGTATATGTAATTGTACTTTTTGACATATATCAAAACAAGTGTTTTTTTTAACAACATACTCATTTCACAGATTTTTAAAGAAACATCATTAATAAGTGCATCTTTTAATTGTGGGGGTAAGGAGCATACTGGTTTTGGGAAGGAATGAGTTCTGTAATTACTTCTGTTACAATTGATTTGTAGACTTATTAAGATGTTTTAATTCATTAGACAATCAAACTCATAAAACAACATCCACTTATATTTTCTGTTGCACAGTAATTTTGGGAATATGCATGTTTAAGCAAAGCAGCAGCATGGCAAAAGAAAGTGTTTCAGCACTTCTACCTATTACTTATCTTCAATTGTAACATCATACTGTCCAATATGTTTTGTCCCCACATAGCATCTCAAGCACTATCAGCTCCACAAAGAGGTTATGAAGCATACCTACTAGTGGAAACCTCAGAGCAATAGTAGATGAACATATCTCCCCCCCCCCCCGAAAACCATTTTGTCACACCAGATACTTCATGTGTGTTGGTAGAAATTTCAAAATGATTGAATGGATTTTACGTTTTGTCTTTAATCATGCTGCAGTTTGAAATTTAGAGTGATATAATTGGCTTAAGACAGGGTTGGCCAACCTTTTTATGTGTGGGCCTGACTATGCCCCCAGACAGCTCAGCAGGCTAGACCATGCTCCCTCCTGGAAGTGGAAGCAGGCACATTTACAGCTGTCATAAATGCACCCACTTCCACATTTATGACAGCCTTGGGCACATTTTATGTGTCCAGTTCCACTTCCAGGTGCGGCGGAGGAGGAGGCGGTCCAGATGGAATGGCATCACAGGCTGTTTCTGGCACCCGGGCCACAGGTTAGGAACCCCTGGCTTAAGAGGTGCATAATGATAGCTATAGGTGTGGGAAGAATATATTTCTTAGTGTTAAACCCTTCCTGCCATCTACTGGTCAACAAACAAGTATAGATGACTTCAAAGGAAAATTCATCAGGTAATACAGCAAGTTTCAGATTTTTCACAGGGACAATGTGGGACAAGTTTGCTGGTCCCAAAAACTCCTTCCTACAGTCTGGTTTTGAGTCTGAAGACCAAAGCAAAATGTAGAGATGTTGTTACTTGTAATGTAAGCAATTTAGTAACTTTGGAGAGTTTGTGACACTACACAACAGAGGTTCTCAACGTTTTTCAGCGATGGACTGGACAGCTTCCAATTTCCTGGCTTTACAGTGTGTAATCTGACACCAGATAATATTGTTTACTGTAGAAACCAGCAGGGGTTTTTGATCTTTGATTTGCCACTGTGTTTGTGGGAATTTCATTTTCACAGCAATGTTAGCAATCATAACCTATCAGCAAATCATTTTTATTGGAAATTGGTGTATAAAATGCACGAGATCATAAATATTTAGCTAATGGCAATGTGTGCATGTAAATTCCTGTTTGTATTATCCTTGCATGTGATGACAAGAAGCCACAAATGTATTCTCTTTACTTCACAAGTAAAGATGCTGGGGCGCCAAATTGCTGGGACGGGAGGCCAAGCCTCTAACTTAAAGGGCCATGCCACCTAAGCAATTTCTGCTTCGGCTCCCCTTGGCCTTGTGGGAGAAAGAAGCACTTCAGCAGCAGTGCGGAGAAATCTCCGAAGCTGCCGAAGCGCTTCAGACTTTGTCCCACAGGGCCAAGGGGAACCCTGCAAGAGGAGCCGAAGTGGAAACTGCCAAGGTGGTGTGGCCCTTTAAGTTATGGGTTCTCCGTAGAGGCACGTGGCTCCACCACCACCACCACCAAGAACAACAACCACCACCGCCGAGTAAGGTATATTTTCCAAATAATACTTTAAAAGTGATACAACTTGCTACTGGTTATTGTTTCGACTTTTAAAGACTGGAATCATCAAATAGTCTGCTTGTTTAAAAGACACAATTAGCCAGTCCTATTCACACTGTGTGTATGTACATGCTTTGCTTCTCAAATTGATCTCTCAAGATCTGGATGAGAGGAAATTCTGTGAAAACTCCCCTTCACGTTGCCTCATTAAGGCAGCCTAAATCAATGAAAAGGTTTTTTTTTAGCAAGTATTCTTCATATTTTCTAATTAAGATGTGATTTTAAGTTACATAGCTTTTTAAATAGAAGTGTTCACCTAATGATGATGATGATGATGATGATGATGATGATGATGATGATGATGATGATAATAATAATAATAATAATAATAATAATAATAATAATAATAATAATAATAATAATAATAATAATAATAATAATAATAATAATAATAATAATAATAATAATAATAGGTTACCATGTTTGCCGAATAGTAGGGGAATGCTTTTGTTAGAACTCTTGAACCAATTTTTGACATGGTGAGAAAAGTTAGATGTGCCCAAACTTCAACAGCCAGAAAGCAAAGTCATCATTATGTGACAGCTCCAAAAAACTCATCGTGCTCTGTCAGAAAGAGTTACTTCTGAGCAATCTGCACAGACTATTGGTTTATATAGAATCTCCAGCTCTGGCCTCTCATACCTTTTCTCTAAGGAATGAGACTTCCTTCTGAGTGACATTTACATCAAGACTTGAGCTTTCTTTCCCCTCTCCCTACTCCACAGTTCTGCCTGGCAGACTCCAAGCTAGCAAATGTCTTTTGCCCTGACTCTTGCTATTGTTACCTTCTGAATTTTTGCTTCACCAAAATAATTAGATAATGGGTTCGGGTTGTATTATGTTATGCTTTTATGATGTTGTAAACCACCCTGGATCGCCCCGGTGAGGAGGGCAGTATAAAGATCTGAATAAATAAATAAGTAAATATGCATTTTTATTCTGCATACATATTTGTTATATACATTATGCCAGCACACATAAAATTTGTTGTGCCAAACAGGGTTGCATGAACCAATTTAAAAAACTTAACTTCCTGGTAAGCCTGCATATCTTTTCACTTTTCTTGCATATCTTTTCACTTTTCTTTCTCTTTTTGTCCTCCAATATTTGTAAAACAAAAGTAACTTAACCCAGAGAATGATTTTACATTTGCCTCCGTGGTCAGTCCCCACCCCACCCGTTGCCCATAGCCAGAATAGCAAAAGGGGAACCACCAGCCATACGCATTTTATAATATCAGAATTTCAAAGGTACATACCATACATTCCTGCACCACTTCTCTGAAGTTTGGTAAGCATAATCCCCTGATAATGGGATGTTTTGCTTGAAAATGTCACTCATCTCTATCAAGAAGGAAAAGTTAAATCCAATTGTTGATTTTCAATTATAGTCAATACAAGTACTGGCAAGAGTCTGGTCTCAGGATGAAGAACTGAGGCTGCATAAATCATTTTGCCACAAACTTTACCCATAGGTTTCAAAGGGACATGAAATCTGAATGACATTTGAACTGTTCCTTGTAATTTCACTGAACCCAAAAAAGACACTCTTTTTTGAAAATCCTAAATAAAAAACAATTAGCAGTTTTACCCAGATATTAATGCAAATATAGGATATGCTTGTTGAATAATAGGAGATTGGGGGATAACAGATCAATTTTCAGCATATTTTAAAGCTATTGCTCTCGTACCATTTATCAGCTTAGTGTAACATTAGTGTAGCTGTACATTTTACCAAATACAGTTGTACCTTGCTTAAAGAGCGTAATGCGTTCCAAAGGATTGCTCTTTAAGTGAGTTTCCTCTTTAAGTGAAACACCATTATAAATAATCAATTGGGGGGGTAGCGAACCCCAATTTATTTGTTAAGCGAGTTTTTGGTTGGTTTATTTGTTAAGCAAAGCGAATAGAGAAAATTCTGCTCTTTAAGCAAATTACTCTTTAAGCAAGGCACTCTGTGTGAGGTTTGACTGTACATCGTGGATGGCAAGGATCACATTATTGTCTCAACAGATAATACAACAGATAAAAAAAGTACTAATTGTTTCAAGTAGCAGAATTTTTAGACTTCTAATGGCAGAACCTTTTTATTTTTAACTTTCCAGTATTTTTATTGTGGTTCACATAAACTGATCACTGTGTCCTTTCGGTCTTCAGCAAGAACATTCAGCTTCATTTTGGGTTTTCTTTGAGGTTAATGTCAGACAGGCTCCTGAAGCTTCCATTCTGTTAAGAGATACATTTCTCAGAACCATAGGATAGAGAATGGAGTTTGCAACCTTTTAAAGCCAGGGGCCAGGTCACACTCCCTCAGAAAGCTTTGGGGGCCGGATGGCCATTTTGCCCTTCCTCCACCACATGGAACTTCCTGGTGTGGTAGAGGTGGTGGGGGCCACATAGAATGGAGCCACAGACCACATCTGGCTCACGGGCCGCAGGTTGAGAATATTTGGGATAGACCTTTCTCTCTTGTCATTTACTATAATTCTGAGTTGGAGAATAATGTGGCATTTATGATACTTGGCTCAAATATATCAAAGCTCTTGCTAGCAAGCCTGGTCCATACATGCTTGGTTTATAACAAAGTCACAATTTTCCCCTTTTGCGAGTCCTTTTTTCAGAATCAGTCTTTCAGCCCTTGCAGTCGGGATTCATTCTACATTTTTTAAAAATGTGTGTAAGATCAACCATTTTCCTTTAAGATAAGCAAGATTTATATTTTCGGTTTATATGAGCTAATTTAAATCTGGGGATGTTTAGAGTCATCTGCTTTTGAACTGGGTTGCAAAACAGTTTTACATTTTGAAAACCATGATTTGAAAATCCTTTGCCCAAGCTTCCTCAAATTTGGGACAGAGCAAGAATTATACCCAAACTCATCCTGTTCCAAAATTATACTTTTTTGTTGGACTGCCCTCATTATTAGAATTGCAGGTTAGGATGCTGAATTACTCTACTGCACAATATCACTGCTGTACTCTCACGCAGCACTAAAACTTAATCCAAAAGTTTGTGACCATAACTGGAAGTGTGAAAATGGTATAACTTGAACTGGTCTTCCTTTGATCATCCTAATGCTTCCTGGGGCCTACACAAGAAAAAGCACTGTACAAAACCTAGAAATGATGTGGGTCTTGCTCATTAACTTTACCAACAAAGAAGTGTCTCTTATTTAATTGATTTAATCTGACAGCATGTTTTGGGCATAAAAGTTCTAGCCCTTTCTCCCATTTACTGTTTGGGGCAGAAGGGTTCTGGCTGGTGCCCCTATTGCTTTCGTTCTCTTTGCTTACCAACCCTAATCACATGGGCTTGTCAAGAGAACCCAGCAAAATTGCAAAAGATGTTAAAAGCAGATGTTTTACAAAATCCCATTTATTTTAGTTGCCTACAGAGGTGCACCTCAGGAGTTGCTGGGAAGCTTAACACCTGCAAAAAAAAAATCTCAAGGGCCCATTGGACTTACTAAAAGATGAGCAGGAAGGGGTGATGCAATCTTGCCCACAACCCGTGGCTGAATATGTGTATGGCTTGCAGCAGAGACTTTCTGAAATTCAAAATGTTTCTCAAAGCCCTAGTGGTGCAGTGGTTAAACTGCTTTAGTATAACCAAAAGGTTGGGAGTTCGATTTTGACGCAGTTGACTCAGCCTTTCATCCTTCCAAGGTCAGTAAAGTGAGTACCCAGCATCTTGGGGGCAACCTGCTAATTAACTAATTAACAGAATGCGCCTGCACGAGTAGTGGTGGGATGCGGGCGTTATGCCCATGCTTCACCGCTGCTGAAGGAGCTGCACTGGCTCCCAGTTTGCCTCCGGGTGCAATTCAAGGTGCTGGTTATTACCTTTAAAGCCCTACATGGTAGTGGTCCAGGATACTTAAGAGACCACATCGTCCCAAGGACATCTGCCCGTCCCACCAGAGCAGACTGGAGAGGCTCTCTGGTTGTGCCATCAGCCAGCGAGGTGCACCTCACTGGCTCGAGAAGGAGGGCCTTCTCGGTGTCTGCTCCGGCCCTCTGGAACCTCCTCCCTACTACACCTGCAGATGGAGTTGCTGCCCTTTAGAAAAGGAGTGAAAACCTGGCCGACAGGTTTGGTCTGGGGAGTGGATGGTTCAATTTCCCCAGCCAGTTGGTTGGTTTGACCCCAGTATGCCTGTGTTGCAATTTTTGGCTTTTAATACTAAGTTTTTTAAAAGTTTTTAGAGTTTTTCATTTTTTAAAATGATTTTATAATTGTTGTAAATCACCCTGAGTCCCTTTTGGGAGGAGGGAGATAAACAAATTTAAATAAATAAATAAATAAATAAATAAATAAATAAATAAATAAATAAATTAACTTGTGAACCACCTAGAGAGTGCACTAAGCACTATGGGGCGGTATATAAGTGTGATAGCCTTAGCTGCATTTTTCCTGAATACTCCAGACTGGTTAATCTCTGTGACTGGGGAAAGGTTTATTTTCTAATTTTCTATACATTTTGTCTTAAGAATTAAGTTTTGGAATGCAGGTACCTGGAAAGAGATAATTGGCAGTTGGGAATGCAAGAAGAAAGCTGGTGGTCCACCTTAACCAGGCAGGCTAGAAAAAACACACTACTTCTCTCTTCCCTCAGGGACAGGCTGCTAAGACATAGCAGATCCAGGAGCTTTGCAACAGACTTGTCTTGTGATTGGTCTTTTGGCATCGTTTTATTCCCTGATCATGATCATTCTGGGCTCTTCTGACAAGGCCTCGCCTTGAACTACCTTCCTACGTCTTCTATGGTCAGAATATTTGGCAGGAAGAAGTAGAGGTCCATTCCATCCTGTGGGCATTCGAACCTTGCACATTACTTTGAAATGCTCAGCAGAAGCAAAATGGTGATGACTCAGATCTTTTGCTGCATAAAAGAGGGAGGGAAGCCACTGCTTACACAACTATTTCTAAAATATACAGGGAAAAGTTACAAGGAATTTTGATCACGCTCCCGGCCTTCCAGTGAAAATCCACTTGAATAAAATGGAATGGGGAATAGAATTATTCAGAAAAGATTCAACTCAATCTATTTGCCCCCTAGCATATTAGAAGACAAGTAAATCTTAATCAAGATTCTGTGGTGAAAGCAGTATGTGGCTCTTTCCCTCCTTGAGCTTATGCTGGCATTTCTGTTTGGTTTTGCACTTCACCTTCTAGTGAGCGAAAAGCAGATTAAATAGAAAAAGATATAAACAAAATCATTTTGAAAGCATACTTGAGGACTTGCGGTACTGTACATGACTTGTAATGATTGGCAGCACATTAAATAAAGCTTTGTGTCAGCAGCAGAGCGGATTCAGCAAAAGCAGGATGTTAAGTTACAAACGGCAGACTTTGTGACTCCAACTTAACTCCTTGTTTCATTTTTTGCAATATTAATTGGAAGAAAGTTTATATCTACAGCACTGGTGAGATTAAACACGCACACACAGAGTTGTGTTACCCAAGTAAAATTTTAGGCAAAAATAAAAATAGGAAAGGAATAAAACAAACAACGGGGGGGGGGGGAAGGCAGCGGGAGGGATAAAACAATCCCAGTATTTCATATGGAGGTTATTTCAACATGAATGAGGGACTACACAAAGCCTCTTTAGTTAACTATAGGTTTTGTAGGAATAATAAGACTAGCTGGTTGCAGCTAATCCCCCCTGCTGTTTTGGAGGTTAAGGGCTTCAGCAATTCATAATTTGATTTATTAATTCTGGTATATCTTTGGCAGCACGCATCACTAGACATAAATACATGACTCCTGTATTTATTTGCAACTGAATCACAAGCAGGAAGACTTAACATCATGGCTGGGTTAAAACAAAAGCCACAACTTTAGTTGTTTAGGCTGCAGTTCTTCCAGACCACTCACTTGTAATTCCACTTAGATTTATGGGATTTGTTTGCCGACGCACATTCTTTACTTATTGACTGCAGCATCATGTGATGTAGCTAATGCATTAGAAGGTCACAATGACACAATTTTTATGAAGCGGTGTAATGCTCTGCAACATGGATGTCCTTTTTTGATTTAATGGGTAACTTCAAAAACTTTGGGGAGATTTTTTGGTCACTAGGGTCCACATTTCTGCTTTTAATCACATTTTTGCAAAACAATTAAAAATAACAAACAATGAGAATATTAACCAAAACCAAAGATTGGGTGTTTATGACAAGGCAATACAATCTTGCAAAAGTTACTCATAGCAAGCAAGTGGTTCTTTCTTTGTATCAGAGCATGGCAGAATTAAGACTGATTTTGATCAGAAGTGGGCTACTTTGATTTTGCAATCCTGACTGTTTATTAGACCATCTTTCATACATGTGATGGGGCATAAATTGGACTTATGCAATTCTAAGCAAAGTAGGAAGATCAGAGATTAATAAAAGTTTAACTTTAATATATACTCTTCTGCTAACAGATGTGTTTCAGTCACAACTATACACATGCAGGAGAGGGGGTGAAAGTTACTTTATTACCCTCACCTCTGAGTCTCTCATGGTATCTTTAGTGCCACACTACATGCTACTGGCAGTGTGGGCATCACACTGGGCATTCAGTGAGCACCACAAGCTTCTGCCCAGCATCACGCCTACTGTTCCTCCCCACCACCACCACCACCACTATGATGACTAGCAGGGTGTTTTGGTTCTGGTCTGGTGTTCTGCTTCCTCCAGAGGCACTCTCATCAGCACCAGCTCCCCAGTCTAGCAGTTCTCTTTGAATATGAAAATAAACTCCAGTAGAAGACACACAGTCCTCCTAGTTCAGGTGGTGTTGCTCCATTATCTCCCCCTCCCCACTACAACCTCTTCCTCTTTTAACACCTTCCATATTCTCTCCTCCCCCAATCTTAGCTGCTCTATCTCTTCTCTGATCTCCTTTAACTCCTTCTCCTCCTCAACTCTTCCTCCCCAGTCTTCCTCCCATTCCTCCTCTACCACCACAATATTTCTGGCCCCCTTGGAGTGAACACGATCCCAATCCACTGGGAAGCTAGAGGTCTCAAAGCCTGGACTCTTGTCTTCAGGGGGTGACAAGACAGCTCCTCCTCTGGAGTCACCTCCAGATGCCTCTCCTGCCAAGTGGGCCACCACAAAATGTTAACAGCCCTGGATGGTGCAGTGGTTAAACTGCTGTTCTGCAGCCAGAGAGTTGTGAGTTTGGTCCTGACCGGGTCTCAAAGCTGACTCAGCCTTTCATTCTTCTGAGGTTGGTCAAATAAGTACCCGACATGTCAGGGACAAAATCCTAATTAACCTGTGAACTGCCTGTGAGTGTGCTAAGTGCTACTGCTATTGCTAAAATATTAAGTTCTAGGGGAATAATCCTTACAAAAAGCAATGAGCTCACAAGATTTTCTTTCTAAGAATCTAGAATCTACAAATGAACTTAAAGGCAAAATTATTCTCAAAATCAATCCTGTTATGTCAAAGTTCGGTCATGAATACATCTCATTCCAAAACGCATGGGAGTATATTAATAATTATCATGTGTCATTGTCAGTTCTTACCTTTAGTGATCCTTTTTAGATCTTTCTAAGAGAGTACTCAGAAGTAGTTTACCATTCCCTTCTTCTGGTAGGGGAGGGGAGTAGCTTGTTCATCACTACACAGGCTTTTTCATCTCCTTGGAGGCACAATGAAAATCAAACTCCTAACCTCTGGTTCCACAGCCAGATACTTAACTCATTGAGCTATCCATCCATTATCTGCATTGCCGATGACTGATCAACATCCTCCCCTTCCTAATGTTTTTTCCCCCTATATTGGGGTGGGCAGCTTTGGTGTGTCTAAAGGGCACTTTTTCACAACCAGAACCCCCGTGTGGCTTCATCAGACTTGAAAATGTGCAAACATTATGAAGAATCTAACCTACATTTTGCTGAAAGCCCAGTTTTATTTTTGTGTCTTTTTTTAGGTTCAGATTATGATTCAATGGTTCAGATATAGACTAATAGTGCTATTTCATTACAAAAGCACCACTTATATAGGCTTCTGGGAATAGGAATATTTTTTTTCATAAAAAGATTTTGGGTGGCATCCAAGGAACCAAAAAACTGCCTTTGAGGAGAAGGCCATTTGCTTGCCTGTTTTTCAACATTCTGGAAACTTAGCATCTGGCTTTCTTTTGCTGTCCATATAACTGAGTCCAAAGTGATTTGGATTGAACTAATCCTGATATCCTGTGGTTTGATCCAAATGAACTGTTATCTGATTTGGCACTTAACCAAAACAGTTGAAAAGATCAAAGCTACACAATATATATGTACCAAATAAAGCATACAACCAAAACCCACCCAAATACATATGCGTGTGCAGCATTTAGCCATTTGTGTGACTATAAGAACTGTATTAGCTTAATCAGACAGTGGAAACATGTGTGCAGAAAAAAAAAGTGTTTAAAAAGGCAGATTGTCAGTCAAAGGATTTGGGCCCTAGGAAGCAAATACTGAAAGGCTTGGATTAAATTTCTGTAATGCTCCAAATCTGCAGTGCTCCTTCAAAAAGTGAGTGTCTAAAGATTATTCTTAACCTTCGCACCTAGGGAATAATAGTGCTTGGACTGTTCAGTAGCTGTCATCAGTCTCTCTGGGTTTTCCAGCTTGTTTAGCAGTGCCACAGTTTGTGCACGTGTAAAAAAATGTAGTGAAGGTCTTATTTATCGTAATGCCTTATGTGGGATGGAAACAATTTCCATTGCCTTTATCTAAACAAGAATTGCCCTTTTCGATTTTTCTAACTCTGCACACATGCACACATATGAAGTTTTCAAAGGGCATAATGTTGAAAATTCTTGTGTTTTGTAAAAAAAAATTATCTTCAATATGTTTTTATTTCATTGTAATAAAACACACTCTCTGAAAGAGGAGATAAAGTCTGTTCTGCTGAGTTCAGAACAAGGTATCTCCTCTGAACTGTCATTGGAATCAGAAGAGGCAGTAATAATTGTGCATGATTCTTAAAGGAATACAGCCTCTTGTTTTGCAAGTGCTGGTTTAAACCATATGGTGCTAACACATTCTGCTGTGGAGTAGCACAGAGGCAGAGCTGATGTTCTTATTGTTTGTCAGTGTGCACCCCAGTCTGAGTCAGACATTTTCCTAAATATGTTATTTCTGGTGAAATAGCTGAAGGAGCCATTCCCTTTTATATTGCCCAAAATGTTGAATTTGCTCAATTTGGATATCATTGAGTCCTGCTGCTTTGCCATTCCAATATCTTCTTATGGCTTCTTCTTATTCTGCCAATGTGAAGGCAGTATAAAGTTCATTAGATTCTCTCTGAATAGCCCCTTGATGTTTTTTTTATTATTATGTATTGGTTTGTTTTCTGTACATGAACATCAATAGCAGTAGCGTAGCGGGGGAGCGGCCCGCCCTGGGTGGCACTTTTTGGGCGTATGCGTGTTCTTTGACTACAATTCCCAGAAGCCCTACCAGGAGCAGGCACCAGCATCCTAGGCCCTGCCCAGGGGGTGGCAGATTTGGCTTACGCCCCGGGCGGCTGAAACCCACGCTACGCTACTGACCAATAGGATTCTATGCAATGTCATTATTTACCCTGTAGAGGAATTTTTTAACATCTTTTTGAAGGTCTGAAGAGAGGAGGCCTGCTGGATCTCAGCATGGTGATTGTTCAAAAGTAAGGAAGCCACCACAGAGAAAGCTCTCTCTTACAGACAGAACAAAACACCTGCCAATAAGCAAATCACTAATCGGATTTATGATACAAAGTTAAAGGTACAGTCAAGAAAGAAAGGAAAACAAAACCCTCAACTGTAACCTCTCCTACTGAGGGAAAATTTGTGAGCAGGCCTCTCTGTATCTACCCACAACAACAAGGCCTAAGAAGATCTTGCTGTACAAGTAGTGCTTCTATTGGAGAATTGCCCCATCAGATAACAATGTCCTAAGCCAGGAGTCAGCAACCTATGTTCTATGGGCCAGATCCGGCCTGTGGTGCCAAATCATCCACCCCATAACCTTGCTCCAGCTGCCACTGTAGGAATCAGCCACAGGTGTGTTTACGACCACCATAAATGCATTTATAACAGCCGTGGACATGTTTATGGCAGCCATAAACAGCAGGGGGACCACCAGTCCACCCCGTCATCTGTCTGATGAAGCGTGACCCAGCCCCTGACTTACAAATTTTGGCAACCCCTGTCCTAAACTATGTAAGATATTGTACAGCAGTATAAAAATCTTGAATGGGATGCAATGGTAGCCAATGAAAAAAAATGCCAGAATCGGGGATATATGGCCATTTTTTCACAATCCCATAATAACTCTGGTGGTTGCATTTGGACCCATTGAAGTTTCCATACCAGGCTAAAGGGCTGCCCCAAATAGACAGCATCATAGCAATCAATTTTAGAGATTACCAATGGATAGACCAAAGTAGTCAGGGATCTCCAATCCAGATATGGGTGGAGCTAGGCAATCTACTGCAGCTAGCAAAAAGCAACCTTGGCCATAACAGAAACCTGGCAATCAAAGATAAGAACTGGGTGGAGAAGGTCACCCAGAATTTGCACCTTATCTCTGAGCAGTAGAGTGACCTTATCCATCCCAGGCAGGTTTCCACCCAATTGGTCAGAATTTGCCCTTATCTCAGTTTTGACATGGTTCAATCTCAGTTTATCTTCCCTCATTCAAACTCTAGTTGCTTCCACAACTGGACATCTGCCTCTGCTTAGGTGGAGAAAGAGAGACATGCATATCACAGTATACTGATGATAGCCAACTCTAAATCTCCAGATAATCTCACCCAGAATCTTCACTTAGATGTTTAAAAGCATAGGGGAGAAGGCTGAGCCTTGAGTGACTCCATTTTGTTGTCCCCAAGATGTCTCACACCAACTCCCCAAGCTCTATATCCCATATCTCCATCAGCTCTTTATCTCTGATCTTGTCACTTTCTTCCATTTTTTTTTTTTGTAAATGGGTCATAGCTGCCACAAATCTGAATTTTAAAAGGTCATGTTGTTCTGGGTTATATAATCTGTAATACAGTGGTCCACAACCTTTGGTTTTTGGACTTCAATTCCCAGAAGCCTAAGCCAATTCCCCAAAGCACTGATCATTTTTTGAAGTCCAAAAAGAAAAAAGGTTGGGGACCACTGCTCTAATACACTCTAATAACTATAATTCAGGAGTGTTTGGTAATATGGGGCACCATTTAAAAGAGAAATTATATGTAAAAACAACTATCTAATAGTTTTTATCTATCAACAACTTCTACCCACATGGATGCTTTCTTTTGCCATACCCGTTTCAAGAGATTACAATATCTTTGTCAATCAATCTTTTTTACCCACTGCAACATTAGATACTATATGGAATTTACCTTGAAATACACCCTCTATCATCCCTGAAATTACAGCAGAATTCACTTTAGGTTGTGTCCTCTTGGAACTATCTATGCTGGTAGCCATCAACACATAAATTTACATCGTTCTGGTGCAGAATATTGTATATTTTTGGAATCTGGTTCTTCCTTCCTTAGCAGAGCAAAAAGCAGAAAAGTACAGCAACAGCAGAAGGGAAAATATGAGAAATAGCAGCACAAATTCCCTTTAATTGTCTTCTTCACCAGCCAGTCCTTGAAACAGTTAACAAAGGAGTCTACAAATGGATTTTACTTACAATTCCATCATTCAGTTACAATAACAAGGATAGGGGAAAAAATGCCATCTCCAGTTACAGCAGACATGTTCCCATGCAGCCTCATGTTCAAAAATCAGAAGAGATGTTCATGTTACCTACTTTTCTAGGTGCATGTTGGAAAGCAATTGACAAAAGCAGTAGAGGATTCAAACAGTAAACAGAAAGAGGAGGGGCAGAAAATAATTGGCTTACCTCACATGCCAGAGGTGTGGGGAAAGAAGTCTATTAATTGGTTAATGGCAGTAGACAGACACCTTAGCTTGTGACAGAAACCAATATTAGCAGCATGCAAAATTATTCAATACAGAATTGAGGCCAGCATTGTTGTTCCACAGAATGTTTGTACAGTAAAACCTTGGATAACGCTAAAACTTGGTTCCACAAGTCTTGGTGTTATCTGATTTTTAGGGTTATCCGATGCATGTTAAAATCCTATGGGATGCATCGGATGACGTTAAAGCTCCATAGAGATAAATTGTAACCGCACAGGCTTTAGCGGTTGTTATCCAACGCATCCCATAGGATCTTAATGTTATTCGATGCAATTCTCCCCCTCAGATTGCTTAACATTATGCGATTTTAGTGTTATCTGATGCAAACGTTATCTGATGTATTACTGTACCTGCTTTCCCTTCCCTTTCAGCTTTCTGATGATATTTCTGTGTCCATGCTGAAAGTGAAGGACAAATGTTCTCATGCTATCACTATCTGAAAATACTGTTTTAGAAGCTGTGCTAAACTCTTAAAGTAGTAAGGCAAAATACATTTAGCACTTAATATGTTCATCAATTTACTAGATAACACAGAGTGGTAGTGAGTCTGTCATGGTTTAGAATCAATAATAGGTACATAATGTTTCGGGAGATATGATGCTAATGATGAAAAAGGCACATATTTGTGTTGACATTTTGTCCAATGAAGGTCCTAATAAGAAGTAGGAAGCAACAAGAAAAATGGATGAAAAACAGGCTGAACTATATGTAGGTTGTGATGAAGAATTCCCACCAGAAATCTTACAAAAAGAGTGACCTTGACTGTAAATTTGTTTGAGAACTAGAATTGAAGGCTTAAATAAGATTTTTAGTGATTTCTGGCCTCTCTGAGAGGTGAAGAAACGCCAGTTATTCAATTTAAGATTCTTTCTGCCCCCAGAAAGGTGAAGAGTAAGCATGATTTGATGGCTTGACAGGCTAACACTATAGTCTGTAGACTTTCCTCCTTCTGTGAACATCCGATCTAAACACTGCTAATCATGTCAACACATTTGTTCCTCATGTCAGCTAATGGAAAGGTTCAAGAATTGATCTAGATTCAAGCTGAAAGAGGAAAGGTAGAAGAAACGTTGATAAGATTCTCAAAGGATGTATTTCCTGGTAGCTGCTGGCATGTAATTTCACTGAGTAAAATTCCCAGAGATGCTTTAAAACTACCTTAATGTTTCTTCTAGTTTTGCTTCCCCCCCTTAATGATTCCTAGTAGACATCCTTTTAAATAAATTCTGACATACTCAATGGCTACTAGCAAGTAAAACCCTTCACATTGTATGGGGGAAATTAATTGAATTATGAGCCTGGACTTTACTCTGTGGCCTGTAAATTGTACTCAGAGGAATCAACTAAATGAATGTCTATTGCATCTTAGACAGGTTTCGTCTAATCAAATGATATCTTAATGCTTTTGTATGCCCTGCTTGACACAAATTAATCACATTAACCTTAATTTAGGGTGAAATTCTACCTGAGATTTCTGCGCACAGCACAACATTTGAATGCTAAGAGTAGAGCTAAGCTGAAATGTTCAGCCTAGCATATTTTTCTTAAGAATGCACTAGGGGAGCAAAATGAAGCAAAGCATGTCCCAAAAGATGGAGAAAGGGAAACATTTCTACTTTTGGTAGTTTTTCCACATATCTTACTCAAGTGTACAAGATGGCTGGGGTCTGCCCTTTTCTGTTTTACAAACCCCCAGAGTTATTGTGGAATTTTGGTTATTCCTCTTAAGTTAGCAGAATGTGATGTAGAAAAAACAACAGTACACTAGAACACCGGACAACGTTATAACATGGTTCCACAAGTCATGACGTTGTCTGGTTTTTAACGTTGTTCAATACATTGGTCCAACAATGCTTAAAAAAATCTAAGAGGCGCTCACACGCGCGCGAAAAGGCGCACCAGCGGGAGCTTCTTCTACCAAACGGGTATAGCAACGGGCATCGCACGTCAAGGCAAGGTATCAAAGTGGGGGGTGCCACCCCCCACTTTGATCCCTTACCTTAACGTGAGATCCCCGTCTCGCGCACCTGGGCAAGGGTCGGCTTTTCCGAATTGCCCCCCTCCCCGAACAACGCTAAGAAAAAAAGCCCTGACTTCAGGGACAAACCACTTTAAAGGCAGGCAGGGAAAGAAAGAGACCTCCCTGCCTTTAAAGCCACCCCCCACGTGCAGCTCGACCACGAGAGACTCCAGCCTCATCCAGCCTTGCCCTGGTTACCTTGCTGCAGCCAATCACATCTCTCTATTTTCCCTTTCCCTGTCTACAGGAAGTGAAAGAGGAAAACCTCCAGCTGGCTGTCAGAGTGTGCCGCAAGGTAAGCAGGGTGAGGCTGGATTCTCTTGGCCGAGCAGGCAGTGGGTTGGGGGGGGTGGGGAGTCCCCAAACTGCTGGGAGTGGGGGGAGGAGGAGGGAAGTGGCAGGGAGAGGAGCTTTGGCCTCCTTTACTTCTTTATGACGATGGATCGGATAACGCTAAAATGAACATTATCCGGTGCAAATCTTCCCCCCAAATTTGTCATCGTTATGCGGTTTTAGCGTTATCCGGTGCAATCGTTATCCGGGGTATTACTGTACAAGAGTTAGTCTTTAAGGTGCCACAACTTTTTTATCTTTTTTGTTGTTTTGTTTTATGCTTGAAACACAGACTAACATGGCTACTACTTCAAAAATTTCTGCTATGTTTAAATGTGAGCTTTTCTGGATCAAGTCCACTTCTTCAGTCTTCTTGCACAGACTAACATAGCTACAACTTTTTATTTCCCAGGTTGGCCATATGTACTTTAAAAGCAACTTTTATGGAATACCATTTGATTTCTGTCACTTTTGCTGGGCAGGATAGCTAACTCTTATTTGTGTCTTTCAAATTTCCCTTTCCCTCACCACACCAGTCCTTGAAACCTTATTAGCATGCTTAAGATATTTTAATCTTTTGCCCTCAAAAGATTTTCACAATAAAATCATCAGCACAAATGTCTTCCATGTGTTTCATCAATACAGACTAAAGTTTCTGCCATGCTATTTACACATTTCAGACCTCAGGAAAGTTTGTTCGGGAAGTTAACTTTAAGTAACCTTTATCGCAATGTATCAAAAGAGACAAACTCAATGATTTTACATTCCATCTGTTCAAGGAGCTTGCGGCACTTTCAGACTGCATTTGGCACGGAACATTGCAAACATTTATTCCACAATACCCCTTTTTGCAAAATAAATGTGCTAGCAAGCCAATAACAAAGTGCTACATAACATCTGTCAGTACCTGCCTAAAGTTGTGAGGACAGGCTTTCAAAGGAAAATTTTCAACATCTGGTTGAAATGAGTTATATCATTTATTGGATTTCAGATATAACATTTGTTCTGCCAATGTAAGTTTTCTTTACTGTTGAACAGCACTAGTGATGGAAAGGTGGGGGTGGGATATTAATTCATAAATTAATCGTACATAATTACACCACTAACTGGCTTGGATTTCCAGATTTCATCTTAAGAAATTACAATTAATTTCAATTTTACTTGTCATGGTTCCATCGTGAAGAATCCTGGGATTCATAGTTTGGTAATTGAGAGAGAGATGAGAATAATCTCCTATTTGCGAGACATTTGGTTTTTCAGTCTGCAGTGCATGCTAAATCCCCTTCCTGAGGTAGTGTTGAATTCTACAGTACTGACCTCTGAGCAGGTACATATCAATAACTTATATTAGAGGTTTGAAACCTTCTCTGCATATTCAGAGCAAATTCCTGTTTTAGGATGGGGACTATTTAATTCTAGCATTGCTGTGTATTAATAGTAAGAATCATCTTGCTATTAATACACAGCATTATAGTGTGTATATAAACATACTTATAATTTTTCCTGTGCTAGTTCAGTAATCGTTGTTTTGTGTCATCAAGTGACATCTGCCTTATTGTGACCCGAATAGGGTTTTCAAGGTACTCTGTGTCAGATATTTAAGGAGTAGCTTTACCAGTGCCACCCAGCAGTAAGTTTCCATGACTCACTGGGATTTGAACTCATGTCTCTAGTGTTGTAATCTATTATTCTACCCACTGCACTGCTTTGGCTATCCAGAAATCCTTAGTAAAGGTAAAAGTGAAGGTAAAAGTCTCCCTTGCTTGAAAGCATGTCATATCCAACTCTATGGAATGTTGCTCATCTCCATTCACAGCCAAAGAACCAGTGCTGTCTGCATCTGCAGAGGTTTCCGTGGTTGTGTGGTAGACACACAGCATGCTATTACCTTTCCTGTTGAAGCAGTACCTATTTATCTACTTGCAATTTCTTGCTTTCAAACTGCTAGGTTGGGTCTTGAACTGCTGACCTGCTGCCCTTCTGACCAGAAAACACAGCATCTTAACCACTAAGCTACCGTGACCTCTCCAGAAATCCTTACTAGAACCCTAAATGTGAATTGGCCTGATATATTTCTTCCTATTTTGCAGATGGGATGTAGAACATGATGTTGGCATAGGCACAGGGAGGCAAGCCTAGATGCCTCAGACAAGGTCCTGAACTTTATAGAAAATCCATGCTTAGGAAAGCTTGACCTGTTGTACATTTGCATATTCTGTAACTTTTAAATATACAGGACATCTGTGAAGAGAAAAAGTGTTAGAATGGTTATTAGAAAATGAAGATCATGGATATATACAAAACATGTCAATCACAGATTTTCCACTTCTCAGTTACACACAATGAACACTTCTCATTCTATTTCCTACTTAGAAAGCAACTTTGAAAGGTATGCTTCTGAATAGGAAATCAGTGGTGTGTATGTGTACATGCACATTCAAGTTAATTATTTCATGACTCATTGTGTGATTTGCACAATTAGCAAAAACTTGTGTAACATGTAGAAGTAGTTGCTTGGGTTAGAAATAAAGAGATAAGAACAATTTTGGTAACATTTGCTCCAGTGAGAATGTTGGGAACCCTGGGGATTCTGGGTGATTTGGCTAACAATTGACACAATTCCTATCTCACTGTCATGATTGTGAGGCAAAACATGTGGAGGACAAAATGTTTCATTCCCATACTTAAGGAGAGTAGATCCAGACCAGGGTTCCTCAAACTTGGCTTTCCAGGTATTATTGGACTTCAATTACCAGAAGCCCAGGTCAGCACATCTGCTGCCAGGGCTGGGGGGGGGTTGAAGTCCAAGAACACCTGGAGAGCTAAGTTTGAAGAGCCCTGGTCTAGACTAAGAGTGCACAACCTGTAGCTCTTCAGGTTTTGTGGGACAGAAGGTCCCACCAGTACTAACCAGATAGCCAGTGATAAGGGAAACAAATATCAGAAGTGACAACTCAATGGCAGATGAGGTACTACCAGTTGCTTGTTATACTAACTGTACTATACCATGGATAAGGAAATGAACATAATAACATAAGAATGAGGCATGGAATGCTGTCATAAAACAAGATTATAGAAGCTGGTTCCTATTTTTTTATGTATTGGACTGCCAAACGTGAATTTTACTCTTTATTTTCAATGTTTGTAGTGGGATTTTGTAGGAAACCTAATAAAATAAGCTGAAAGATTGGGTCATTGAAAAGAAAAATTCCTTTTTTTATTATTCCTTTTTTAAAAAGAGTGACAATTAATAGAAAATATTGGATTCCATTTTATTCTGAGCAGGGATTTCTAGAAGTACTACAGCATATACTAGAACTTATCCTAAGTGAGTTCTCAGCAAAGCAGCAGACATCAAGGTGCACATCATAAAGTGGACTGCATTTTTATTGCTTGAGAGTGGCCAAAGCATTTTGCATACCTCAGTAATCTTTTCAACTACACAGTATGGTTTCTGAGTACTATTTTCCCATACCACAGATGAAAGGAAGAAGCTGCGATACAGCGGCTATTTATCTAATGCATTCATGTCAGATGTTGAACATGAAGCATACTATGTAATAGTTTAATAGTTCTACGTCACAATCAATACAGCACAATAATCTTTTCATCTGGGGTTTTAGTAAAATAATTTTAGCTATCTCAATATTTTTACCACATTTGTCCTTGTCTCTCTTGTTTTGCATATATAGTCAGAATTATACTTGTTGGAAATCTTGACTATCTGCCTTTTCTCAACAAAAAAATGTGTGAGGTGGAATGACATTTGCTTTTCTAAGGCAAATGAATAACAAAAGTCTTTGTATACATTGACTCACAATCTTTCTGGTTCACAGTTCAGTTTTTCAACCACCACTCTAACGCAGTGTTGAGGCAATGATTTCCATAGATCAATTAAAAGTAAAGTGAAGAAATAACATTCTTCGTTTATACTAAATCTTCATGGAATTATCAAGGCAAATGGATGGGAAGGGGCTTGGCCTTTACTTACTTTCTACTTCCTTCTCTTCTAGGGTTAACAAATATATATCTTTTTTTTTTTACATAGTCTGAATTTGGGTCTTTCAGATAGCTTAGAAACAAGCTAGACAAGTGGTCCCTGCCAAAACCTTGATAGGCAGAACTATAAGGAATGATGTTCAGCAGGAATTGGGAATGTAAAAAATTGGAATTCCAGGATCCAGAGTGTAAGAGCTGTATATTAATTAGATGAGAACAGCATCTGCTATGTTATTCACTGGAAAGTTAACTACATGTTCTACTGTAGAAGATGAAACCAAAGAATATGTAGCATCTTGAAAGTTATGATGCTTGAACAATGTGCTTTATATTGAACAGTTGGTGGCAGCATTTACTACTTTCTTTTTGCATATCATAAATTCCTAGCTTTAAAAAATCTGAAGAGGATGGTTCCTAGGCTAACATCAATTAGATTTTTATAGTTCTAGCATTCATATTACTCCCAGTTGTGCGGTGCTGCTCTTTCCTGCACTGTGGTGGTAATGTAAGAAAGCCCAGATCATCCAGCAAACATTCCTTCTTCACTTACTTGCCCACATCAGGATATGTACTCTAGAAATTGATTTTATATTAATACTGGGTAAAGTTGCAAATCCTATGGGTTCTTCTGCATGGGCCAAGCCTTTTGGTTTTACTTACTGAATGAGATAGGAATTGTGCTTTTCCCATACCACTCGAGTTACACGATGCTGAACCTTAATAAAAGATCCACAGAAAGGAGTTCTTGCAGCAAGATAATTGAGCTGTTTTTGATTTGCGGGCTTGGGTCATTATATTGCTATGCATAATTCTGGTCTTACAAGCACATGTAATTTTCAGTCTGCTGTTCAGGCTCTTGTTCCTTGGATAAAACAAGTAGTAATTAAATACATTAATAATGATAATTGTGTGCCACCAAGTTGATTCCAACTTATGTCAACACTTTCCAGTTTTTTCTAAGTGGAGAATACTCAGAATTGGTTTACCATTCCGTTCTTCTGTGGGTGCCCCAGGATCATGCAGTTTGCCCATGACTACATAGGCAGGCTCTTCTTCTAGGAGACACAGTAGGGAAGTGAAGATTTACCCTTTGGATTGTAAACTCCCAGAATCCTCAGCTAACATGGTGACTGAGGAGTATCAGAGTTGTAGTCAAAAAAGTAGGATTTTCAAACTCATGCTGTTCTAGAGTTGCCTGGTTCTTAGTGTTGAATATATTAGAACAACTTCAGCATGCAATGTTAATGTAAATTATATTCCTGATCAACCAATAGAGGAGTCTTCTACTTTAGGTGCCCAAACTTTTCTAGCCACAGGCATGACCACACCCCCTGAAGAGCTGATCGGGTCGGTCACATGGTTCCTCCTACCAGAAGCGGAAGTAAAACATGCATGTGTGGGATGTGTCACACCTGCATATGCACAGAACTCTGCTGTAAATTACCTGTGGCTGTCTCAAACCTGTTTATGACAGCCGCAGGTCATTTACGGCAGCATTTTGTGCATGCACATGTGCAACACGTTCTCACTATTGTTGCTATATTTGCCTTAGAACCAAAACATCTATGTTTAAGAAAAACATTACGATTGGGCACATGGAAACTTACTGTAAAGAAACTCTTTTACAAAGCAAAGCACATGTTTATTTCTGAAACAACTGTAAGCAAAGAATACTTTTGTTATGTTTCTAATCATTGTGTGGAGACTTTGATTGCTGGGCTATTGGGAGGAGTATAAAGCTTGGAGAACTTGTAAATTCAAACGATGATTTTTATTTATTTATTTATTTATTTATTTATTTATTTAAATTTATATTCCACCCTACTCGCACAGGCGACTCAGGGTGGATTACAACCAATATACAATACGTGGTTAAAAACTCTAAAAAACAAGTTAAAAACCATTTAAAACAACATCTCATTCCTTTAAGTAAAGGAGTAAGAGGAATAAAAGGGTAAGTGTGAGATGTTAAATAAGATGTTAAATAAGCCAGCGGGCAGGGGTCAATAAGCCATCATTACCCCACACCATTTCTGCCAGCCAAGTTTTCACACCTTTCCTGAAAGCCAGTAGCTCTGTCTGGAGGCATAACTAGGAAGGAAGGCGGTTCCACAAAGTCGGAGTGAACAAGGAGAAGGCCCTCTTTCTAGTGCCAAAGAGTCGAGCCTCTCTGGCAGATGGCACAACTAAGGCACCTCTCCGATCTGCTCTGGTAGGATGGACAGATACCCTTGGGGAGATGATCTCTGAATCCAGATAAAACTAGATAATAAGCAAATCCAGAGCTGGGATGGGAAGTGCAAAGATGCTGGCATCTGGGTAGGGAGCAAAATATGCCTAGCAGGTGCAGCACTGAACAAGGATCTCCTTGTGAGAATGCAATGGTTGTCACCATTCACATTTATCCTTCACATGTAGGGAACATTTCTATTCCCAAATCTGATGTAGGGATTTCTAGAAAGCTCCCTGTTGATATGCAAGCAAACATTCTCTTTTGTTTTGTTTTAAGATCCCTTTGCCTCTGTTATTGGGAAAACAAGAAGGCTCACAAGTCACAACACTAGCATTCCACTCCTAACCTCATTCCAGATGGCACAACAGGTCCACCTACATATAGACAGCAACATGCGCCAGCATTGAAACACATGGCATTTATTTTTCATCTTCCATTTTTTTCTGCACAGGACTGACATTATCTCTCATCAAGTTACATTTGTAATTTAATGTTATTATTCTTCATTGCTGCATAGAGAAAATTAATTACAATTTGTCATTTGTAAATTGTTACTTTGCATTTTTAATCTAAAATGGGCTAAACGTTGGGAAAAGAATAATGCCAAAAGTTAGAGAGATAACACATTTGGAAGAATTAACAGTTCAGAGAGATCTATAAGGAAAGGTTTGAGAAATAAAATGTATAGACTCTTAGTGGGACTGCAGTGGCTCAAGTGGCTGGGACGCTGACTGGGAGATGGAAGGTCAGCAGTTCGATTCCCAAGTGCTGCAGGACGGAATGAGTTCCCGTCGCTATCCCAGCTCCTGCCAATCTAGCAGTTCAAAAGCAAAAAATTGCAAGTAGATAAATAGGGACCACTTCGGTGGGAAGGTAACAACGTTCTGTGCCCTCTGGTGTCTAGTCATGCCTGGAACATGACCATGGAAATGTCTGCAGAAGCAGACAGTGCTGGCTCTTTGACTTTGAAACAGAGATGAGCACTAACCCTTTGAGTCAGAGATGATTGGCTTTCATGCAAGTGAAACCTTTACCTTTACCTTTACTTTATAGACTCTTTAGTAAAGCCAGAAGACCAACAATGTAGTCGTAGAATAAACTGGGAAACAGATTTAGGCATAAAATTAAGTAATGAGAAGTGGAGAAGATTGTGGAAGAAAAGGATTCAAAAGAGTATGTTTGTAAGGATTAAAAAGAATTGTTATAAAATTATATGGAAATGATATTTAACATCAGTAAAAATGAATTATTATAATATTAAATATTCTGTATTGTATTTGAAATGTAACCAGAAAATTCTTACTTTTTCACTTATGGTGGCTATGTGATGATATTGATAAATTTTTTCAATTAATCTTCCAAAAAATGAATGAAATTTTGTGTATAACAATTAGTACAAAGAAGTTGGGTATTTTGCTATAAATGATATATTAACATGTAAGATCAAAGTAAAAAAAAAGATTATTAAAAGTAAATAATTTAATGATATATGAGAAGATTTTATAGAATTTGTTCTATTGAAAGGGAAAGGTCAGGCACCAGTGAACTAAATACTGTATGTATGGAGAGAAATGGGGTAGAGCAACTAGAGTGAAGAATACAGGAAAAAAAAGATTAGTTTCTCTACATAGTTCTGAGTTTAATGAGGAACACAATGTTATATTATTATTATTTTATTCTTGAATTGAATGTAATGTATATTTATGTTCTGTGTCTTTAGTATAAAATTAAAAATAAAGTAAAAACAATTGTTGCTGTAATGATCTGTTACTCACGAGTATAATCTTTTTGGCCTAAACATAGTGGGACCACAGCTGAATCCAGGATTTTAAGCTTGCTTTCTCACATATCCTGATCTAAATCTAGGCTGTAAGTAAGGTAGCGCATACCCAAGTAAGCACTCCAGTCATCATCTTGTCTTTTAAAAGTATATTGTAGTCAAAGTAAATTACAGAACAAAGTTTTAGGAAGCAAAGACTTCTTAGTTTCAAAAGTTTAGAAAACACATTAATATAATAAAAGCCTATCTAGTTTGGGGAAGCCCCGGGCCCTCCTCTTAGCTTAAAAGCCCCTACATGGCTTACTCAGTGTTGCGCACCGGGCCAAGAGAGTGTTCTACCCCTTCACTCTGGATTTTATCTCTTCCAACAAGTTCCACCCTCTGGACATTCCCCTTAAGTATTTCAGCCAATGACTCTACAGCATCACATGTCTATCCAATTTAAGTTTAATTTCTTCCAGACCATGAGGCTAGCATGTTTTGGCTATCAATCCTTCTCTGGAATGCACCATACTCCTCCCACACTTGGAAATCTCCATTACAGACTCAAAATGCACATTCAGGCTCCGTTGTAACCATCACAGTTACTTCCAAGCTCTACATTTAGGGTGCCCTACTCTGTAGCTTTCTACTTAGATTTTTGCATCAATCCACATGAAATGGTTAACCTGAAGGATTCATCAGATTCACCCCAGTTCTCCAGAACCAGTAGCAGAAATTCCAGCTGGCCCCGCCCATCCATGTTTTGAAATAAAGTAGTCCTAACTCAGGTGCAATGCAGAGATTTCCCCTGGGCATGCCCACCATACCATGCCTGCAGAGTAAGTAGTAAAAAAAATTGAATCCCACCACTGAGCAGAATGCCTAGAACTACATAGGGTGGGAAGCATGGTTAAGGGTAGGGACATAAACCTTACTATCACATCCCCATTCAACCTGAAGGCAGGCAGATCTTCTCATGAAAATACACCTGAATGAGCTTCCAGCATTTCCATGATTGCAGACTCTGCTTTATCAGAGCTCTTGGTCCAGAAAGGCTGCAACCAAGTTCAGGAGAGAGTCCTTTGAGGTAGCACTGTGAATGTGCAGAGGTCTTCCTGATGTCTGGTGTGTAGGTATGTGGGGGGAAGGCCAAGGTGCCTCTCCACAATATTAAAAGTGTAGGATAATTCAGAAATGATCCCTGAATAGGGCTCTTGTTAAGGTGTTGTTGTTGGGTTTTTTTAAGAGGATCCAAATTAAAATAAGAATAGAATCCTCAGCAACCCAGTCATTCTTGTAGCTGCCACATGTGCCAACCAAGAGAGGGTTCCCTCCTTCCAAGTTTCTTTCTAGCCGAGTGAATGATGAGTACCTCTTTAAGTGGTTCTGGCAAGTGTAATGTAATACACATTCCCAGGTGAGATCAGGATTTATTAGTCCCTGGAAAGGGGTGAATAGTTTTTGCAATTAATTCCATACTGCTTCCAAAATGTTCGCATTCATTACTGCTGGTTTACCAAACATAATTTTATATCCAGAGGCAATGGCATGTACTGTTATTTTTCAGAATTGTGTGAAATGCTTCTTTCAAATGTGAAAATTAGGAATGTCCATGATTTATACTTTTGTTTTAAGTTTGTTTCAGATTTCTTTTTCATGTCTTCGGTCTGCCAGTCCTCCGTTAAACACGGAATGGCCAAAAACTGTTGAGATCAATTGATCTGTATATTATTCCCCATTCATGTTCCTGGTGCAAGTTCAATTTAAGCCCCATGGAACCCTTAAAAACTACTACTAAGAAACAGAGAGAAGGCAACAGACAATCATCTATTTCAAAAGTAGGCAACAGTAGCTGAGAAGGAAAAATAAGTCATCATCATGCAAGCAGCACTATAATACTTTATATTCTTCATGAGAAACCTGGGGAACATAGTGAAAAGTAGAGACATCACATTGCAAACAAAAATTTGTCTAGTCAAAAGCAATGGTATTCCCGGTGGCAATGTATGGTTGTGAGAGCTGGACCATTAGGAAAGCTGAGTGCAGAAGAATAGATGCCTTTGAGATGTGGTGCTGGAGGAGAGTTTTGAGAGTCTCCTGGACAGCGAGGAGAACAAGTAGGTCAATCTTAGAAAAAATCAACCCTGACTGCTCCTTAGAAGGTCAAATAGTAAAGATGAAGCTAAAGTACTTTGGACATCAAATGAGAAGAGAGGATTCACTTGAGAAAGCCTTGATGCTGGGAAAGGTGGCGGGCAAAAGAAAAAGGGGGCAGCCAAAAATGAGATGGCTAGATGGTATTGTAGAGACAATGGGCACAGAACTGAGTGAGTTGAGGAGGATGGTGGAGGACAGAAGTGCCTGGCGGACAGTGGTCCATGGGGTCGCAAAGGGTCGGAATCGACTGTGCGACTGAACAACAACAAAAAAACACATTAAAACCATCATCTTCGCCGCCACCACCAGCAATTCATCAACAGTACAATCAACAACAACAAGAGGAAACCATAAGGCCTAGCTGTTCTTTGCATGGATGCTCATTATTTTTTATCACATCATGTATCCAGCATTGAATTATCTGAAGTAATAGTAATGCTTTTGATACTCTGTCTTAGAGTTTGGGCTCAGACAGTAGTGATGGCTATGTTAGATTAAACCATTGGGAGCAAAAAATGCAAGTATTCTGTCTATGTATATTACCAAATGCACAATCTGCTTATTATTTACTTTGGATGGCTTCTGAAGGAAATATTTAATGTAGACAGAGTTATGGAGGAGATGGTAGGATATTAGATACAAATGTACATTCATATTCTTCTGTTTACATGCATCAGCACTAGAATCAAAATGTGTGCATCCATTCTTGGATTCCTCTGGTACTGGAAAACTGGAGCATATATGTGAATGCTCTTAGAGAGACTCAAAAAGAGCAAAAGGTTTGAAAGGTTTCACAGATGATAGTTACCCAAAACCAAGAGTTCTCCTTGGTAAATAAGTCACTGTCAATGCTTGCAAATGGATTTCTAAGAAAATAGATTATATAGGCAAAATGCAGCTTAAGCCAAAGCGCAGCTGAAGTGTCATGCAGTGCAATTGTGAAGAGATTGACCCCGGGGTATAGAAAAAGATCCTCTCCGACACTCTGTGGCACTACTTCTGGGCACCTGGTGTCATATCCTGTTATTCTCATGCACCAACCTGGAAAATGCTATCTGCCCCTCCCGCTCTACACTCCAAGTACATAGTACATATTTCAAAAGGGAAAGGCAAAACAGGCTAGGTCACCTATCCTTTTCGGTAATTTACCAGAGCAGTTGCCACTCTCAATCTGTAGCCATATGCCTGAGAGGCAAGGTACTGGACTTCTTCTTCAGGTCCCGTATCTGTTCCAGATACTGGCTAGCATCATTCTCAACAACTCAGAACAGTTCTTCCAAGGACATGCCACACCAGTCTCTCAGGTTCCTCAGCAATGAAGTCCATCTATGTCCAGGGCCTCTCTTCCCAGGGATCTTTTCTTGCAAAGTGAGTTAGAGTATTCTATACTTTATGTTGTTCCTGGCCAAGGTATTGGAACTTTCTTTGCTTAAAGGTCTTAAAGAATTCTTGTTTTTTATCCATTTGGCACAATACTTCTAAGTTAATCACATGGCTGACCATGTACTGGACTTAGCACCCCAAACTTTCCAGTGAATGTCTCAGCACAAAAGTTGGCCTGTCAAAGAAAATGTTATTATTAAAAACAAAAGGCAAAACAGAATGGGAAAAAAGGCTTGAACAGGTGACATATACATACCTAAAAGAAAAGGACATTTGCCTACACATGAACTTAGGGATGGGAAGTAAAATTGCTAAACTGCAAGTCAGATAAAAAGCTGGAACAAACCTTTCAGTTGACAATAAAATCTGCCTTCCTTGAAGGGAGCAAAAGAGTGGAACCTGGACCTGCCTTGCAGCTGGTTAGCCAGGCTAGTGTCTTAATCTTTCCCCTCTAAGCTGTACTCCTACACTTCCCTGAGCTCCATGGTGCAACCCTTCCAGGAAGTTGTCAATGGCTTGGGTTAGATGACCAAACTGACCTGTTCAGTGACCCACTTAGGAAAGCCAAACCCTAACCAAGCTCCATGCTGTTCTCAGGAGACAGTCATATCCACTGTTCTATCTCCTGAGGTTGCTCCAGCCAATGGAAATGTAGGGGTACAGGATCATAGGGCTAATTTCTTCCCAGATACAGCCCACCCTAGAGTTAGCTCATCCCACACTGCAGTCCACCATCAATCCATCTCCAGATTTATTAATACCTAAACTGGTTTCCTAGGACAAAAGGAAGATAAGGACATCACCTCTCAGTTCTCCCAACCAACTACTATTTTTACATCGCAAGACCATCTGGTCACACTCTCGAGCTCCTTTAACATGTGTTTTAATCCTTATGGAGCATGTTCTTCACATGAGTGATTAAAAATCTCACACAGCAGATTTAGGGGAGATTATTACAAAATGCCTAATTTTGCTTCAGTTTGTTCTTTTTTAGACCACTTATTAATCACCAATAATTAGACAAGGCACAATACAAAAATTAAAACTGTACTGCTTATATGTGTGGGTTGGCAGTCTAATAAGCAACATTTTTTTTTAAAAAAAAAAAGTGGGAAATGGAACATGAAAAGAAAGGTTAGTGAACTGATTTGCTTAATTTATCAATTGATTGTTAAAAGGTTTATGTTAATTAGCTATAAAGTTTTAATGGAATGATAGTGCTAAACTTTATTACCGTATATACTTGACTATAAGTCATCCCAAATATAAGTTGAGGTACCTAATTTGGACTTCTAAAACTAGAGAAATAGATTGACCTGAGTATATGTCAGGGGTGGAAAATGCAGCAGCTGCTAGCGAGTTTCAGTAATTAAAATACATGAAAATATGGTAAAATTAATTAGACATTTATTTGGGTATGTTTTTGCCTTTTTACAGTAGTGTTAGTGCTTTTTTTTTACTGTATGTTTGAATTTGCACCACTGCAATTTTGGGACCCTCGGGATCATTAACCCGAGTATAAGTCGAGTGCCCTTTTGGGATCTCATTTGGGGGGCTAAAAATCTAGACTTATACTTGAGTATATACAGTATTTGGGTGGGTATGTATTCTGACAATTGTGCTATGTGTGAGCTGATCATTATTAGGCTGCATAAGTTAATATTTAACATTTAAGTTAAAGAGTTACAATGGGGCTCATGAAATATTCAATTACTGTGGACTGAAGCTAGATATGTGATGAGTTCTCACCAGACTTCATACTTTCAGCAAGCATTCAAGTCTCACTATGCTAAAAACTCATGCCAAGCCCTCCTTTTCCATCAGTAAGATGTCCTGGCTTTCCATGAAAATTAGACACTGGTCTCATCCTGACCCTATCACTGATTTGTCTTTTCTGTGTAAGAAACTGCCAGCTTCAATGTGATTTAATGTCCTTTCCAGTAAGACCTGAGCAGGAAGCATATGATTTTGCACCAAAATTATAAGAATCCTGAGTACATTGGATTTTTTTCAAAAATAATGACCACATTTCCAAGAAATTCCAAAAGATTTCTTGACAGAAATAATCTCACACAGATAAATCTCATTGCAAGGAAGAGCAGGGGTTTCATCAGTTTCTCTTTTCCTTCTGTGAACAAGAAGCAGTGAGAGTCCCATCCCTAATCAAGATATAGACATTTACTAATTCTGACCAGGTTTAATGATTATTGTTTCAGTGCTTTTTTTTTCCATAACGAAAGCTTCTTTGCTGAAATTCAAAATAAGACTATTTAATTTTAAACTAAAGCTTCCAGCCTTTTAAAAACTGTATTTTTCTCCCAAATGCAGCATTCTTTTTATAACAATCATTACATTATTTCTCAAATAAAGTCTACTGAATGGAAAAAGCTAAAGAAAGTTGCATAAAAATGCTAGGTCACAGCCCGAACTAACTCAAAGTACTTGATGTTGTTGTTGTTCAGTCGCACAGTCGATTCCTACCCTTTGCGACCCCATGGACCATTGCCCTTAGTAAGACTAAATTAAACTTGGCACTAAGTAATATTTTTTAACCAGGGTGTAAATTTGGAAGCTTGTCTTTTCACATATTGTTCTCATTGTTCAGGCCTCATGGAGTCTTTGATAATTTCAAGGAAGCCATCAAAAAGAGGAATAATATACACATTTCATTTTACATGGAAAGATTTCACAGAAATGGCCATCCCCTTGTAGTATAAAAGATCTCAAACTGAAGCACTCAATTGGCTAATTAAAAAAGCAATTTGATTTTTGTAAAATTTCTTCAGGTAATTGGCCAGCAGATTTCTCTTTTGAAAGGTATCTTAGAACATAATGGTATTTGTAAAATCTGCAGATGGTAAGTACTAGCTTATAAAATACACACATACTGCTTCTTCTAAGATGATACCTATAGCACATGGCTGCATCATCTTAATATAGATGAAATATTCTTCTTTTCTCATGTTTGACAGCTTATTAAAATAAGTTGCTTTTAAACATTTGAAACGTTCAAATTAGATTAATTTATGACATTACAGAGCAAGATCACCTAGGCTATATTGGCCTCCAGGATATCAGTTGCCACTTTATCAATAGTTGAAATGTTTGCAGTGGTAGCCATGTTTTACTCTCTGATACACTTTATCGATGTGACTTGAATGAATAGACAGGTACTGTGAATGACTGGAAATATTTCACCAAATTTCAAGCATAAGCCTATATTCATGGTGCAGCTGGTTACCAACTGGAAGAGGAGTAAGTTAGAAGGGTAAGTGTGCAACCAGAAATGGTGAGAGAGGCAGGAATCAAGGTGAGCTGGCTAAAACTGAAGCATTGTTGCGGTCTACATATCCTCTTTCTGGAGACCTAATGTAAGAACAGTGATTGTGGTTCTTTCCATGTATGTTTGGAAATAAACAAAGTAATATAGATGCTGCAAGTCTCCATGATCTCTCATCCCATGGAAATTACATCCTATTTCTCCATAAAACTATTTTAGGAAGGCATCATGAACATTAATTCATCTATTCACTTTCTTATAATTCAATGGCACACTCACCGTGTGTCTCCATCATTGTATTTTACATTTTGAGAATCTGCCCCTATACTGTACTTTAACAAATCCTAGACCCTTCAACCTCTGAAAATCAGGTCTGGGATTCATGACCAGTATAATGTATTCTTCAATTTCAACACACACACATGTATATACCTTGAAGCTATTGTTCCTATGGTAATTTGTGAGATTAGAGATGGGGAGTCGCAAATCAAAGTGGCACTGTTATCTTTAATAAATTACTATTTTGATAGTAAGGGCATAGTAGAGTTACATTTCAAAAATGCATTATGGCTGACATCTAGTAGTAAGTCACAACTACAGCAGACCTATTGAATCAGTGGGTATCTGGTGAATCAACATTTGTCAGTGATCATATCATGGCAGTGTAGTGTGTTAATAATTTCCTCATCCAATGTTAATGTAAAAAAAGTTTATCAAGTCCTTTAGCAGTTAACAAAATGCATTAATGTTTCAATATAAATTATCTGGAACTTAGAGTACCCAGATTTCAGTTATCAATTATTGGTTGCAACAGCAGTAGAACATAAATATTTCCTACAGTGTTTCCTGTTTGTTATGCCATCAGATGACCACCTGAACGGCCAACAAGGCAGCCTCCAATAGTCTTAGTTATGACATGGATTTCTGTTCAAATCACCAGCTAGCATATCTAGGTATGGAAAGCAATGGTAAGATGCTCAGAAGCCTTTGTTGTTGACAGGAACTTTGAAACACATTCATCACCTCAAATACCACAGGCTGAATCCATGCTTACAGTAAACCCCAATGTGACTTAAGTGAGTGAAGACTAATTTAAGCTTATTTACTTCAGTGGGTCCACCCTCAGCATGAGATCTAGTTCTCTCAATGGAACTCAGTATGGATGAATACAATAAGGACTGACAAATCTGTTTGTGATCATATATGCTCACAGTTTTGCATGTACAGTAATACCTCGGATAACGCTAAGACTTGGTTCCACAAGTCTTGGTGTTATCCGATTTTTAGTGTTATCCTATGCATGTTAAAATCCTATGGGATGGATCGGATAACGTTAAAGCTCCATAGAGATACATTGTAACTGCACAGGCTTTAGAGCTTGTTATCCGATGCATCCCATAGGACCTTAACGTTATTCGATCCAATTCTCCTCCCCAGATTACTTAACGTTATGCGATTTTAGCGTTATCCGAGGTAAACATTATTTGAGGTATTACTGTATTTGGTTAGAGGGCAAGTATTTCCCATTTTTGTACCAATCTGGAATTATAAAAATCTGCAAGAAAATTTACATTGCACTTATATTTAAACATATACTGCATTTTGAAACCTATTTTCTTGCATAAGGCTTTTGGGACATTTTCACTCTCAGAGCAAGCTTGCCTAAACTGTTTTACCCCAAAAAGCCTACTTTACACATTTTGTTATTTTTGTGAGTGGAAAAATTCATCTAACAATTTAGAACAGTATGAATGTTGAAAAACAACTCATCCAAATTGCATAATAGTCCAGGAGGTACAGAAGAGGTCAGTTTATATCAGCATGTGCAGCAAAAAAATCCACAGCCATCCAAAATATATATTTATGTTTTGTAAGGCATTATTATAAACCCTTACATATACATTCAATGTCAAGATTTCTGGCTCTTTTATATATTTTTTAAAAAATGCATAAATTATTGTATACAACCCACAATAATGTATGCATTATTAGTCAATGTACTATTGCCTAAACACAGAATAGAAGGGCAACCTCATAAACTTCCTACTGTGACCATTTGCAGGACTAATCTCACAACCATATGGGAGAAATCCTGCCAGAACAGAAAAGGAATGTTTATAATATTGTTTGTCTGCTCTATATTTAAGCAATAGGCTGTTAGCTATTATTTTATGGGTCTGAGGAAATCAACATCCATCATTCATTATACTATATAGTCAGTGATGGGATGTAACAGGTTCGCACCAGTTTGCCAGAACTGGTAGCAACTTTTCCAAGTGTCCCAGAGAACCGGTAGCAGCTTTTGGGAGGAACCACCTTTGGGGCTTATCTTTTCACTGGTTCCCACACTGCGAATGCGCACCAAACACTTGGTGTGCATGCATGCCTACAGTGTTTGGCACATATGCACAACCTCCTTGCTGTCCTCCCAAGCGGGGAGGAGGAAGAGAAGCTGCTAGCCTGAAGCTCCCTATAGCCTGCTCCCCAAGGTAAGTGACTCACCTTTGGATGTGGTGTGTCTGTGTGTATTTTAATGTGTATATAATACCTTTACCTATATTGACGTACCACCACAGTTCCTAAAAAGGCCTGGCTTGGGGTTTTTAAGTAAAGTCTTGGAGTTACCTCATCAATAAGCTACACCTGTGCTGTTCCAATTGCTGTTCCAATTGGAGAACCCTTAAGGAGGTACAGCTGTTTTACATTTACATTAAGGCATATTATCCTAGAAAACTGGTTAGGCAAAGACTTAGTACCTAACTTCTTTAACTGTTGAAAAGTTGAAAAGTGCCAAAATGAAGCCATCTTGTGGTGAGTTCATTCTGTAGTTCCTTCCATCTGACCTAGTGTGAGAAAGATTAGCCAGAATAAGCTTGAAGCTCTGGTTTAAAAGCTCTGGTTGATTTGTGTTTGGGGTGGGTGGGTGGATGTTTGGGTGGGTGGGTGTATTTTAATGTATTTTTATTTATTTAATTAATTTAATTTATTTATGGGTTTGTGTGTGCGTGTGCGTGTGTGCATGTGCGCGTGCGTGCGTGCACTTATTTTTATCTTATTTTATTTTTAATTATTTTTATTATTATTTATTTTTATTTGGCCCCACCCACAATGACATGATGTCATGATGTTGGCTCTGCCCACTATGTCATGATGTTAGCTCTGCCCACACTGTGATGACATCACGGTGGGATAGTGAAATTTTTGACATTCCACCACTGTATATAGTGAAGTGTCTTCCATACAAAATGTTGTATCCACCCACATAAAGCAGTATAGAAAGGAGGCAATAGTTCTGCTGGTGAGAATGTTGTTCTTTGACTATCTGTGAAACAAGTATAATTTACCCTTTAAAAGTCTTCATTTCAGGAGTCAGATAAATCCAGCAAAAGTATGAGCATCAGTACAGAGGGGAATATACATATCTCAAAAGCCTACATAATAATGCTTTAGCATTCTGTGCAAAGAGATATGTTCAACCAATGTGTGCAATTTAAAACATTCATCAAACACATCCACTTTTTTGAGGGGAAGACACAAAGAAAGAGCTACATCTCATTCCTTTAATGGAAAATAACTGATAGAACTGAGCATTAATGTGTTTTAGAGAAATGGAGAATGACCATGGATTAAGATATTTAGAGCATAAACATACATAGCCTTTAATTTCCTGTCTTCAGTGGTTTAGGCATCTAGTTGCACAGCCAGAAATTGGGAGTTCAACTCCTCACTGAATCTCCTTGTCAGGGGCTGGATTTCATGAGCCATTGGATCTTTTCCAACTCTGTTGTTTTAAGATGGCGACGGTGACAGCGATAATGAAGACAACGACAATGAATTCATACATGTATGCATGGAGAAGGCACACCTGGATCTGCCAACAGAAGTCTCTTCTATCTTCTGCATTCCCCTAATTTCCTCAAAATTCTGCATCAGAAGATGAGCAGCTTTTCAGAACAGACGACGGTAGCGTTGTGAGCTTCAAGAGAAGGAATAATTAGCAAAAACAACCTTTCCTTCAGTAAATGGACGTTTCCCTTACATTAATAAATAAAGTCAAGCCATGTGACTCATCCGAAATTCAAACAAATGCATGAAGGAAACGGTGCCTTTTCAGGTCACTTTAATGTGTTTAATGGTCCCATTAGATTCCATTAGAATTGTACCAATCATATATTCATGAAAGAGCATCCTAAGATATATTCCATGATAATAGATGAAGATTCAACATGTGGGTCCATTATTGTAGATCTTGGCAAAAGCTGTAAAAATTAAACATAAGAATTGCATCAGAGTAAAATAGCAATGCCATCTATCATCTGCTGTTCTTTCATTTGCAAAAGAACAACAATGGCTTACAGATGCTTGGGCAAAGGATGTGTTTTCTATACAGGATGTGCTTTCTTTTTGAAGCAAAAGTAATTATCCACACATAATTTTCTTATTAAGTTTGTACTAATTTTCTGTCATTTCTAAGGGGTTGAGGAGCTTGCCACCATATTTTGCAGGGCTAAAATAAAGAAATAAGCACCCTTCTGGAGTATCTTTAATACATTTCAAATAGCACAATTTGGCCACAAAAAGAATAACAAGTGGCACCCTCACTTTCTAGTAATTGTAATGATTTATAAGTTTGAAAGCAGTCAAGCAAAATTGTTGGCTTGTAGAAGCAGGGACTTATTGTCTTGTCTTTGGAAGCTTATAATGCACATTTGTTTTAATACAAAATAGAGCAGAAGAGGCATTTTAAAAATTAGCAAGTGGAGGGAATCACTTTCTCTCTTCTCAGACTGTTACAGTACATTACAGCATGTTAATTGGATTGTTCACCGCCAACCCACCTCCATTATTATAATGTGAGTCACAGTCTGGCAAGGGTGCTGGGCAGACAATTTGAGAGAATTTAATAGATTCAGATAAAGTTGACAGCTGCTTGACTTTTTCTAAGTGATCAGAAGGGGACAGTTGGAGATGGCTTCATTGCAAAAGTGACAAGGATGCTGGAATGCTTCCTAAGGAGAGGGAAATAGAAGTTAGAACTGGCTCCAGGCTTGAAGGAACATTGGACAAAGTATTCTCTCATGAGGGAATGGACATTTGCTACACTTATGTGACTATGGCAATAGCAGAGTGGCCCCTTACGTATTACCAAAAAGAGAGAGAACATATTACTCAATAAGATGGAGCAGCTGGTTGAGAAACTAGGAGTCTGGAGTTTGATTCCCCACTGCTTCTTGGAAGAGAAACTACCCAGAGCACAGCCCAGAAGAAAGGAAATTGTAAACTATTTCTGAATGCTTTATGTTTAGGATACTCTGGCAAGAGTTGCCATAAGTAAGAATTGACTCTATGGGGCATAATCGTAATCAATACATCAAAATGGAGGACAAAAGAGTAGTCCATCTGGATGAAATTGCACAGATTATTGAATTACAGTGTATCTTATTGAGTGGGAAAAAGAGAGACTGGCTAAATTATGTGCTCACTTGATCTGTAACCAGTGATGGGATGTTACCGGTTTGGTCCGGTTCGCCTGAACCAGTAGCGCCCATCACGAGTGATTCACCAGGGGGTTCATAGAACCCCGGGCAACCAGTTCACTCGCCTCCCCAGTTCAGGCCGAACCCCTTCCTCTATTTGATGCATGCGCAGTAAGAAATAGAACTGTGCATGCATCAAATAGAGGTTTGACACATGCGCAGTTATGGGCAGCCATTTTGGCTGCCCAGAAAGGAAATGCAGGCAGCACTTCAAGCGGCAGCAGCGGCCTTTCCTTGATGTGCTGCAGCGCCAGGCCACTGTGACAGTTTGCCTCTGTGCCGCCGTGCTGCTGCGCCACGGCCTCTTTTGCTCCTGGACAAGTTGACCCAGGGTAAGTGACCCAGGGTTTTTGTTTGGGATTTTTATTTGTATTTGGGGTGGGTGGGTGTATTTTTATTTTATTTTTATTTTATTTCTTTATTTATTTTATTTATTTACTGGTTTGTGTTGTGGTTGTTTGGTTGGATGGGTGGGTTTAGGGTGTGTGTGTGTGTTTATTTTAATTTAATTTAATTTATTTCGATTATTTATTTATTTTTATTATTTTTATTATTTTTATTATTATTATTATTATTATTATTATTATTATTATTATTATTATTATTATTATTATTATTATTATTATTATTATTATTATATTTAGACTTATATGCCGCTCTACTTGCCGAAGCAACTCAGAGCGGCTAACATAACACGGGCATCATATATTACAATATCAAATAAATACAACATAAGCATATACAGTCAGTAAATCTAACATAAAAATGAAAATGTATATAAAAAATCAACTCCCGCCTGCTGAGAAGAACTATTACCACATACTAGCACAGTTATACAATACAAAAAAGCAAAAATATACAATACACTAGCACAGAAAATACAGTACAGTAAGGAGAGTCAAGAGAGTCCTTATCTCTTCCCAGCAGGGAGGGGGCTGGCCGTGGAACAGCTGTGGTGGCAGCAGTGGCAATGTTTGGCCAGCCAGCCAGCCCACGCAACTGCCTCCCATTCCCCAGCCCGACTGGTTGGAGAGAGTCTGTTGGTGGACACGGTGGCTGTGGCGGTGATGTTTATTTATTTATTTATTTATTTATTGGCCCCACCCACAACATCAGGATGTCATGTCCGCTCCGCCTATGATGTCATGATGTCATGATGTCATTACATTGGCCACATCCACGACGCCCATGATGTCATGATGTGGTAGTAAAAATTTTATCATCCCATCACTGTCTGTTACCCTAATGCTAACTGTGGATGTGCATTTTAGTCCCCTGTCTGCTCAATCCCTATACTAGGAAAAATTAAGGTAGTAGAAAAAGAGGAAGACTTAATGTGAGACTGGTTGATTCAATTAAAAATAGTCACAGTAAACAATTCAACAATAAAACCTGTTCCGGGTCATTAATTCATAGGACTGATCTGACTGCATGTAGCAACAATAGCTGAGAACAAGTGTCTTGAACTGGGTCTGGGAGCAAAATGGAAACAAATGCAACTGATGACAGACGAGCATGCCATGGTCATGCCAGAAAGTAGTCTGCCTCAGGATTTTGCACCAAATGCATTTACCAAACATTGTCTGTTTAATAATACAGAAGAAGTTTCAAATCCAAGATTCAGATCTGTACAATTGATAAGTTTGCTAATAGGAAATGACCTGCTTCAAATTCAAAACTTGAAAGCTTTGTTTTAGAAAGCTTTGTAACTCATGTGGTTAAGAGCTATGTATACAGCATTCTAATATTGAAAGTCCATTTAACCAGGAAACAGAAACCTTAGGAAACTCAAGCTTTATACACCCTTTAGCAAATAATGTATAACATGCCACAGATGGAAGAGAGTATTTCAACCCCATACTTTCTATTTACAGTTTTAGTGCTCATATGAAGAGAAAATGACAAGTCTGAAGATAGGTGTCTTCACTATACAATAGGGCTCTCCCTGTGAGTGGGTACATAGATTTTCTGGGCACTCAACTCATATGGAGATCCAGGGCTGGCAAGAGGTACTTTTTTGGATTCAGGGAGGAGGTAAAAATGCTACTTAAGTAATAGCAGAACAGAAAACATAAAGCAGCAAAGTTCATAGAAAGATGGACCTTCATGTCCTTCTTCATAGGAGCCTCTAAGAAGTGACCCTTGGAATCAGGACATGTGTGATACTTTCATGAGGCCTAGACTTTGTCTGAGGTTCATTGAATAGAGGCATATGGGCTTTGTATACCTTCAGACTGGATAGTAATTAATTTCCTCTTCTCATTAGTACTATCAGTGTTGATCCAACTTTCTCTGTTTTTAAATACTGTAATATTAACTGTATGTGATGAAGTCAATCCTGACTTATGGCAACCCTTCCCAAGGTTTTCTGGGTAGAGAATACACAGAAATGGTTTATCAATTTCCAGGAATACCTTTAGAGGAAGGTAACCTGAGCAGTAATAGCCATATTCAGTTATTAGCAAACTGTACATACTTATGAGTAGAAGGGAGTAGTCTAGCCCTGTGACTCTTCTTCTGCGGGCTCCCTGGGACTGTGCAGGTTGCCCATGACTACTCAAGTTGGGTCTTCTCCCAGGAGGCACAGTAGGGAATCAAACCTAGGCTTTGCAATCAGATATCTTTACATCTTACCAATTGGCAAAGTGATAAAAGAACCAAACAGCTAGTTGTGAACACTTGGTAGAGCTATTCAGCTTGGAAACTCTTCTCACTTGGTGGCTAACCTTGAGCTTCTACCTAGGACATTAAGTGTAAACACAATCTAAGGTTGTACTTTTTCAAGCAAGCTTCTATTCCTACAATTAAAGAGACATTTGAAGAGAATGAAGCTAATGTTCAAAAGAGCAAAACTGAACTATAATAGAAGCCTGGGGTTAGAGGGATCTTTGAATCACACTACTAAGCTTCATTGCCATGACAAAGGTCTTCTACAACATAACATAAATGCTAATCAACTTGTGAACCACCCAAAGAGTACACTAAGTGTTATGGGACTATAAGTGTGACTGCTTGGATTGCTTTGCTATGTTGTCTGTGGCTATCACTGCAAGGCCGAAGGCTTGTATGGCTGCTTCCAAATAATTGTAGTTGCTTTGCTCTAATGATATTCAAGGCACTACATAGAAAATACCTCTTTAAAAGTAAATAAATGCACCCAATACACCCTGCCCATTGACTACATTTAATGAATCAGTTGAAAAATAGTCTAACTGTATTTTGTTTCAGCATATCAGAAAGCAATTTTTCCCATAAATTACCATAATCACAAAATTGTACACATTTAGCCAATTAAAAATATTCCACTCAGTCTTTCATAGCAATAAAATCTCATTGGTAAACCTCTTCCCAATTAATCAACATAAAAATATTAAAATCAAACACAAATAGATTCCAAATCCATCAAAGGTTTTTGCTAGCATCACTATTGCAAGCTCATAACCAAATAATATTGGGGAGGGGGCATCATTTGGTATGGAAGAAGAGGCTGATGTACCCATTGGGTTTCTAAGGGCATAACTGGGAATGTGGTACAGTTTCTGAATGCAGTATTGGACAAACTTTTGGGAAAATACTTTGTAACCCATTTTTGTATTCAGGAGAGGAAAATCCATCCATCCCTAAACACCAATGAGATGAGTGTGCTCTTCCACTGTGTCCTTAGGGATCCCAATGGGATTAGGGACAAGTTTTTGTCACATCTTGACATTCGTCACACCTGAACAAAACCGACATCTATTTACTTTGTTGAACAGGACTTGGAGATGGCTGAATTTGAAAATGTTATTAGCAACAGCAAACACATTAGTGTTAGTTCCAATGTCAAGAAATCCTAATGTGCTGGCATTTACATTGTTCATTGCTCATGATTAGCAACTGATTTAACACATTAAAAGCTTTTTTTAAAAAAACACATTTCTCCCATCTCTCCATTCCCTCCAGGCATATGAGCATGAGTAGTTTATGAAAGCTAACAGTGCTCTGGGAATTCCCTTAGTAATATTAGCAAGGTTGTTATCAAAAGCAGTATTTGAATGTTATGCCAGAATTTGGGTAAGGGTAAAATGGTGGTGCAGAATGCACTATGTTCCCATCCCTCTCAGAATTAAGTTGGACTTCTTTGTATTTAATGTGAAGGTCAGCAGAGGAGTATGTGACTGAGTTTTTAGCTGAACATCCTTAAAATCGAAAGAAGAAGGGACAAAAATGTGGCAATTCTCTGTGATAGGTTATTGGAACTGGCAGTGGCCTGGAGGTGGGGAACCATTCAGAGTTGGGCTACAACAAAAGGAAAGGAACATATAAGGGGAGGTGACAAAAACCACCACCTGAAGTTAATATTTGGAATAATGAATTGAAATGTTATTCATTAATTCCATTGGGACCTTGACTTATCCCAGTAGATTAGGTGGAGAAGTCCAATGTACAATGCCATCTAGACCAGTGTTTCCCAAACTTTGGTTCTTGGACTTCAATTCTCAAAAGCTTAAGTCAGTACTTTGGCTGATGAGTGCTTTTGGGGAATTGATTTAGGCTTCTGGGACTTGAAGTCCAAGAACAAAAGTTGGAAAACATTGATCTAGACAGCTTTTATTGGATCTGTTTCAGTTAGTAAGACCTGAGGATGTAGATAAGGCACTTGCAAGCTGTAAAGTGACTATGTCTTTCTTAGATACTTGCCCATCTTGGCTATTAAAATCCAATGCTTCTCTTTAGGGAAAACTTCATCTCCTTCCATTTAAAAGGCCTATACTTTTTAAAAAAAAACTAATTTGATGACAGATGATTTGAATAACTACAGATTCATCTCAAATATTCCTCTTTTTTGGGGGGACAATTTAATCAACTGGGTGGTAACCAACCACTTCCAGACACTCCTGGAAGTCAGTCTGGCTCCATTTCAATTGGGATTTAGACCAGCACTGGTTCTTTGGCTGTAAACGGAGATGAGCACCTGACTTTCGAGCAAGGGCAACCTTTACCTTTACTATGGCACTTGCAGAATTGGTCACTCTGCAAGACAATCTTATAAAGTAGGAATACAGGGAAAGTATAACCCTGCTAGTCCCACTGGATCCGTCTGTGGCCTTTGATACCACTCAACATGGTATCCTTATGAGAAAGCTGTCAAGTTTAGTATTTGGAAGCTCCATTCTTTGGTAGGTTCATTCCTTTCTTGGTAGCTAATCCAAGATGGTACTTCTTCGGGATGCCATATCCATTCCTTGGGATCTTTGTTATTTGTTTCCAAATAAGTCAATTGTCTCCCCATCCTGTGGGAAACATCCCAGAAAATTCAAACCTTCCACCTGCAGTCTGAGGAGGTAAAATGCTAGTAAAGCTACACACCACTTGTTTCTAATGCATGTATCAACTGGCTGGCCCTGAGAGACAAAACTTGAAGTGTTCGTATGGTTCTGAAGAGAGCCGTGTACTTTGGCTTTCAACCAAACCATAATAATCAGCTGTATTATAAACACACACCCCATTTCCGACTCTAATATTACGAACTGTCATGTTTGCTATCCCACTGTGATAAGAGCTTTATTGTTGTACATATAATCAGTCTTTTGTTTGTGTTAGGATTTGGAAAGTTCCTATTTAAGTGAAAAGCATTGATGAAGGTTAACAATTTTAAAAAATGTATTCCTCCTTCTTCAAACAGCAACAACTGGCACATTGATTTAGCCAGAGAAATATAATGCTTCTCCTGAGCAAATATTATGCCTCATATTTGACCTTGGCAGCAGAGACTAACCTAGAGTGGAAAATGCGAGATTTAAGACAATAAATATTTACTGTAGCTCCTTTAAATCTTTTGGTAAACCATCAACACTGACAACAACTTCGGTCTGATGTTTAAACTTCTAGCATCTGTAAATTAAGGCTTATATAATTGAACAGCAAATGGAAAGTTTTGTTATAACACACAACAAGACTGCAAGCAATTGTCTTCTTGCCATTATCTCCTCGTGCCCTTTTCATTTTAATTAAAATGTCATTTGTTGTAACTTCATCACAGGCCAGCTCTTAATACTCCAACCACTGGCAATTCTTCCTCATTACTTCTGCCATGTTTATGTCCAACTAGCAGGAGCTGGACAGGCAAAACATGGGGCGCCAAGGACCCCTCCCATATTGTTAGTTATGACCTTGCAATAAGGGTAAGGATAAATCTGGGGAATAAATCAGATGTCTATGACTAATCTAAGAGTCCTGCTACATATTTACAAATCATAAGTCTTTAGGAATTTTATCTTCTTAATCAAACAGGTGGGGCAGATAGCTAGCTGGGAACGGCAATATCCTTCACAGGAATGATGGAGCAGTTAAAAAAAACTACTAGTTTTGCAGAGTAAAATTTCCCAAAGAGAAGTAAGCAAGAATGAGTCAAGGACATCTTTCTGCTGTTTAGTCCCTCTAAAGAATAAGACAAGTGGTGTACAAAAATTTCAGAGAAATCACATAACCTCTCAACATAGCAGAGACAAAGCAGGGCTACTACTCTGTATGTTTGTAACACCTGGTACTCATAACCAGGATCAATGCCTGCTCAAAAAGGGGATTTTTACAGTTAAAGGAGTGTATTGATGTACTTTTAAATGGCAACGAATTTCATTTATGCTTGAATACAGTTATTTATTCCACTGTTTTAATACTAGAAAAGTGTGGTTCTTATCACTACCATTTTAGTCAATGTTGTTGGCTTCCTTTGATCCTGCTTTTTGGAGAGATGAGACAAGTGACTGGTATGTGGATTGGACCACAGTTACTCTTCAGACTACACATGTCTTTGAATTCTGTTATGGAGTTCTCCCTTATAAATTGTGTGCATTAGGAAATGAAACATATGAAAAGATATACACTGGGGATTTGCATATTGTGCAAATTTATTTGCTTTGGGAAGCTATGTACATTTTTTTAAAAAATTAATATTTTAATGCAAATTAATTGAGAAGTACAGATGTAGGATGCAATATTTTTAAAACTAGTCCTATAGAACTGAAACGGATCAGAAAGAGATGGATTTATTCATTGTTAGAGACCAGAATCAATTAGAATTTTGTTTGGACCACCACTTTTTCAAGTAATCTAACCTAATTTGTGCTTCCTTACCCAATACAGAATTCAGACCACAAATATCCTCCAGCTTGCACATTTATCCAAATCTTGCATCTAAGTGTTGACTCATAAACCAGGAAAGGGGTGGGGGTGGGAAGAGAACTGAATTTCATTGAGAAAAGGTATACAAATAGAAATGAATATTTTTTGTACAGTCAGGGGTGTGCTGTGCACCATGGGAGGGTGCTGGCCAGGGGCGAGAGGCAGTGACCAAGGGACGGGGGAGAAGGCTGCCCCCAGGAACTGCTTGGTCAGCACCCCTCACTTGCTCGGCCCAGCACTAGGCACTTTAAAATAAGCCATTGCTCCAAACTGAAGGAAGGAGTTTGGAGCAATGGCTTAATCCAAAGTGCCACACACCAGGTGGACCAAGCAAGCAGGAGTGACCAAGGGATGAGAGAAAAGGCTGCCTCCATGAACCACTTGGTTGCTGCCCCTTGCTTGCACTTTAGAATAAACCATTGCTCCAAGCTGAAGGAGGGAGCTTGAAGCAATGGCTTAATCTAAAGTGCAGCACGCCTGGCGGATAAAATAATAATACATTTATTATTTGCACCCCAGGGCACCAGAGGCAAGGGCACACTGGTATGAATCCCCCTGTCCCAGTGGGCCAGACCATGCCTGTGTATAGTACTAGTTTTTCCTTCAAACCTCCTTATACACAATGCTCATCTAAGTGTATAAGATGGTGTTTGCTGATAGTCCCCCACATTGTGCTTCTGTCTTCCATTTTTCCATACAGGGATGGTGGAGAATTTCACAAGGTCTAAAACCTCCTGAGGGGTGCAAACCCAATCAATGATGGCTGAAGTCCGCAGAACTTTGCGGGCAGAAATGACTTGAAAAACACTTCTTCTTAATATGCTCATTTAAAGGGTTACTCATGCTTCTATGATATTCTTATAAGCACAATTTCCCATTAAAGTAACAATGAGTGCACATTACTGCTGCCACATTATCCTTTTTAGTGAACTCTCTGTCAGATATATTTGGATATGATGCCTGTATTAAGCAGGGTTTTGAGTATGATGGCCTTCTAGGCTCCTTTCAACACTGTTAGTCTATGATCCTATCAGCTTTGGCATCAACTCCCATCTGCTCCAACCTAAAACATGGGCCGGTGCCAACATCAAGGAAAAGGAGAATGTAGTACCTCCTCAAAACAAAGAGATAGCTTATGCTTTTTTTAAAAAAAGGAAAGTGAATGGAACTAGGTGGTGTTGCTACATTTTCCTCCTACCCCCAGTACTCACTGGAAGATTCATCTCTTTATTTTGACATCATCCAAATGTTGGTGTATTGACACAAAGTCCTAACTGCTGTGTCATAGATATGGTCCTGGTACCATACACTTTTTTCCCTCTTGTGTTGTAGTTTCTCCAGTTAATTGCCCTTAAGATAAAATTATTATAATGAGGATGAAGCAAAACAGCAAGCAATTTTTGAGAAGTTCTTCTGAAATGTAGAAAACGTCCACCTCTTTTGATGACTTTACAGTGACTACTAGAAAAATGTTCCTCTTCTATCTTAATTTAATTTAATTTAATTTAATTTAATTTAATTTAATTTAATTTAATTTAATTATAGCCCTTTCTCCCAGAAAAGAGATCCAAAGTGGCTAACTATAAATTTAAAAACAACCATTAAAAATGAAAATACATTTCAATATTAAAATTTGTTATTTCAAATAATAATTGTATGAACTCCCATAAAGGCTAGTGTGTAACTTTCTCCCCTTTTCACTTCTGTTGCAACTGCTTCTATCACCAGTCTTGGAATTTGCTACCCAGCATAACCAGTAGCTACATTGGCTGGGAAAGTAACCAGGTTTCTAGTCCAAAAAAAGCAATTGTTTGAAACCCAACCCCTAATTGCCTTGGATTGACAAAGGGAAAAGTGATGAAGCAATGACAGGTGAAGGAACCAGGACAACTAAAAGGACTGGCAGAAGAAAAGATGAACATTGATAACCAATATAACAACAATATTGCTTCCATTTCCTTTTACCCAACAGGCAAACAAGCAAACATTCTTTACAGAGCTCATGATAATACATGATGGACAGACGCATACCACACAGAAGCATTTTTTGTTTATTTTTATTATTATTATTGCTGCCAGACCAAGGCTCAAGCACCAGAGAGATCTTCCTTACCTGCTTTCTGTCACTCAGTTTTGGGGTTCCAACATTGGCAAAAGCTTTCTTTGCACCAAATTGCCGTTGCTAAAGCTCCAGCATTGCGGGAGACCCCCTCCAGAAGAGAGATAAGAACAATTCTTTTCTGCCTTTGAATGTTTGAAAGATTTGCAGGAATGACACATGCCAGGCCTCTAATCAACTCAAAATACTGGTCAATTATGTTCATTTGCTATGCTTTGGGCTCCTTCATTTTATTCTCTGTCTACATTCCAGTGGAATATTAGTCAAAGCAATTGTTTATTTTTTTTGCCAGAAAAACAAACTGTAAAGCACTCAACACCGGAGCTCACGAAACCATCCCTTTGTTTTGTTTGACTTGCAAAGTACTTTCTGCTATGAAAAATTATTCTATAATGGATGAGGGATCTGTGGAAAAAAATCTGCCCCAAACAATTTTAATTTGCTGCCATAAGGAGAACTACCATAGAACAAGACCACCAAGAATGCTCTAAAGACAAGAAGGGAAATAAATAAATAAAAGACGTATCTCCCTAATTAAGTTTATTACATTTGTGATTTTTTTAATACATTGTCTAGCTCTGTCTAAAGACTTGGACCATTTCAGATGGGGTACATCTGGAGTGCCCACCAACGTGTATTGTACTGATCTAACCTGTAAAGCCCTATTCTTGTAGCAACTGTGATTGCAAAGGCTAGTAGATGCCAAATCTGTTTATTACACATCCTCACACACTTAAAATATTAAGATCTCAAGTTCTTTCTGTCCAATGGAAGCAGATTTGCAAATTTGGGTACATTAGGATTTTTTTTTTAAAATCAAACTAAACATAAAAAGTTTCAGATGTTTACGGAAACCAGTTTCAGTAACACAGTTATTCCTTGTCTGGAGAGAATCATGTTGTACCTCTGTTCTATGTAAATCTTAAAGATAGAGAGGCATGAATTAGTAAATCCTTCTACTTCCATTGCTTGTGGTGGTGGAGGATCTCAACTTAATTCTATTGAATTTATGGGGGGAAGGGGAAGAAATGTGCAGATTTAAAAAGGGGTTTTTTTAAAAAAAAAACCAAAAGCAAGCCACATTCTCATCCACCTTTAAGTCATTATTTTAACTGCTATTTTTTAAATGTCATGTTAGCCATCCAGGGTCATTCATAAGGAGGGTGGCATACAAATATGATTAAATAGATAAATAAAATAGTTTAGCAAGTTCTATCTCTGAACTTGTTCAGCCATACCCAGATGTTGCCTCTGACTCACTCTTGATCCTTTCTCACACTTCCCAGTTTTCATCATGGTTTTATCCCCATTCTATAAGCACTATTTATTCTTCCATTGTGCCAGCAGAAACTCCTCCATTAGGACTAATGTTTTTGTTTTTGTGTATTTATGTGCATGAGAGAGTACAAATTTTTCATATATGCATATAAATTTCAGTCATATGAGTCTTATCTAACTCCCTATATAAGTGGACTGACTCTTAAAAGAAATGAACCCACAGAAAGCTTATAACTGGGGCAGATGGGGCACCCATTGAAATTGTGGGATAAGATATTTCCCCATTCCAGTTCACAAGCCACCCCTGACTAGATCCCAAAGCCAGAAGGGAAGACGTCTATGTTAAAATAATTTAAGACAACTATTGTTCATATCTGTATTTAGAGTTATTATATATATCTATCAAATGTTTAAACATTAGTAACCTTTTCCATTCAAAGGAAAATGGATACCAGTGTGGTGTAGCTGACAGAGTAATAAACTAGGACTCGGGACACCTGGACTCTGCCATGAAAACTCACTCTGAAGATGTGGAATTGGTAAAACCACTCCTCAGATACCTGAATCTATTAGGATAACTATAAGTCAGTTTTGATTTAATGGTACATAACAACAGCATTTAAGCACCTGCAATTACACTTGGAATTGAACCTAGAAAAGTTAGCTTTTTGAACTGACATTCCCAGCATCATGTTGCATGGAGAACTATTGGAGTTGTATTATATAAAAAAGTAACTTTTGCGAGATCTGGGAAATCAGTCTTTGCTAAGGGAAGGAGAAAGTGGTTAGAAATTCATACAAGCAGAACACTTATAGAGGACTGAACTGCACAGCTTGCTTGCTTCCAATCCACACATCCTATATACTCCTTCTTAAGAAATGTTTCTTAAGGAATGGCTAAGTGCAGAAGAATAGATGCCTTTGTACCGTGGTGCTGTAGAAGTCTCTTGAGAGTCCCCTGGACTGCAAGGAGATCAAATCAGTCAACCCTAAGGGAAATCAACCCTGACTGCTGCTTGGAAGGACAAATATTGAAGCTGAAGCTCAAGTACTTTAACCATCAAATGAGAAAAGAAGACTCGCCAGAGAAGGCCCTGATTCTGGGAAAGATTGAAGGCAAAAGGAGAAGGGTGTGGCAGAGGATGAGATAGCTAGATGGCATTGTTGACACAGTGGATGTAGATCTGGGTGGGCTACAGATGATGGCAGATGACAGAGGAGCCCGCCATGAGGCAATCCATGGGATCACAAAGGGTCAGACTTGACTGTGCAACTGAACAACAACAAGAAGAAATTGTTCAGTTCCTCATTGATCTTGGCTTATTTAATGTATTAACATGATATTAAAGCAAAATAAAATCAATCTCTCATTCTTTCCTTCTGTTTCAATATTAGTTTCCATTGCTTGGGAGATGTGTTTTATTTTATTGGCATTCTGGTTGGCTTCAGATGTGTCAGCTGTGCCCATTTCTTTGTCCGAGTTTTTATGTGGGCAGGTACACTTAGAACTTCCCTGAGATAAGACATGATGTCAGCTGTGAAAGTGTTCTCCCCAAAATGAAGCAAAGGAGAAAAGTAATAAGCAGTACCACCACATGGCTTCTTGCTGTGACCTGAAAAGTTAGTCGGTGTCACCAAAATGCAACAAAGATTTGCTAAATGAGAAAACTCATGAGAAGTGCTGCCTCTTGCCCCCTTGCTTCATGTAGGTCTTTCTTGGGGATTTTGATCCCTGTATCTTCCATTTCTTTCCATGCCAGTTATGAATGGATCCCTTCTTCCCTTCTTCCAATGTCCATAAAAAGGGAGCGTTTTTGCATATCCCATCCAGGGGACAGAGACAGGATGGAGAATGGCAAGGGAATATGAGGACAGAGTTGGAGGCATAAGGGAGAGAGGTGTTAGTGTGGAAATTGATCTTGGATTACATTCCAGGAAATATTAAAACAAAATATTAAATGCTTGGATCGAGCCATTCTGGAAAAGGAATCACAGTTCCAGAAAACTTCAGTCTTAGCAACACACCTCATTTGATTGAACCCTCTCATTTTCTATAATTCCTGCTTTAGGTGTGGATGGTACCATTTTGACTACATAAGGATCGGTATCCAGAGAATGATTTTATTATTGTAGAAGACAATCCCAGTAAAATGGTTACAATCAAATACTATGGTTAGTCATTATTATTATGCCTATTTTCAAGATGGCTTGAAGGGACTGAAGCTGAATGCTGCTAGGTTGATAGAATCCCCCTAAGGAGAGGGGAGGTGGTATTTGACACCATTTAATTTAAACCAATTTGATAGCAGTAAATCTAAAAGTTGTTGGTGATGTCAAAAGGAAACGGGGACATACAACCATATGTGGTGGGAATGTTAAGTCATCTCAGACTATGAGGGGGGTGGAAATTGGAAAAATAATGGATGGGACTATAAAATTAGATCTACAAGTTGTATTATTAACAGATTTTGGAGCAGATAAAATAAGATTAAAAGGAAATATTTGTTGTCCATTTTTATTTCAGTAGCCAACTGCAAAAAATTGGAAAAATAATGTAGAATTGAAAATGGACAAATGGTATGAAGATTTGTGGGACATGGCTCTGAATTATAAACTGACATGGGAATTAAATGTAAAAAAGGGTATACTGAAGGAAAACAAGTTTTGGGATATATGGGAACGTTTTTTGCATTTTACTTTAAAACAGAATAGAAGGAGAAAACCAGTACCCGATCTAACAAATTTTTGGAAGAAGTAAAATATAAAGGTTTATGAATGTTATTAGCACTTGGTGAATTCTTAGGACAATTGTAGCTAGCACAGGGTGATATTTTTTTGTCCCCCCCCCTTTGTTATCTATTTTTTTAATGTTTAAACCAAGAAAAATAGATTAACAAGCAATTATAGTATATATTTTATGAAACAGAGCTATAAGAAAATTACAAGAATTATAAAATATTTGATATTTTAAAATATGATTTTTCCTTGGTGTATTATTTTTCTGGTTTTTTAAGCACTATTTTGTAATTTAATTTTTTAAATAAAAATTAATAAAAAAATAAGCCTCCTTAGGGTACAATTTGAGCCCAGAACATTCTGCTTTATAAACTTGTTGATTATATCACACCTGCTCTCCTTGCTTAACTTCCTTTTTTGATTGTTCTCTAAAATTATGATAGTGTTTGTGCCATATTTTTGAGGTGGCAGAGCAAATCATAGACTAAAACATAGCTTGGCTGTCGTTTCTGAGAGGGGTCAAATCTCAGAGGCAAAGTTCATGTTTTACAGGAAAGTGGACTCCAGCTGAATTTTACATTAAAAGATTGCTAAGTTTGGGAAGAACCAGCACCTCGTTCACACTCAAAGCAGATCTGGCTCAGAGGGGGCAAAAATCCTGACTTAATATATTGCAGCTTCATGTGTTCCAGATAAACTCATTTGCATTTTCAAGAAGGAAATTCTACTATGACAATGACTCTAACAGCAACTGAGAAAATCCAGTTGAGATACTAGTTTCCTGATATGATTTCCAGGGGATCTGAAGGAAAATAAGGATTTAACTATGTAAAATAGTAAAATTGAAGAAATATCATTTGCTGAATCAAAACTAAATCATTCAGTGTTGCTTTACTTCCATTTCTCATAGAGATATCAGAGAAGTCAGTTAGATTATCTGTATGAAGAACTGTATAAGATTCTCTCAAAGATGACACTCAGTTCTAATGTAAGATCATTATATTATAGCTAGGCTAAACTCCTGTTAAAATGCAAGACAAAAGTTGGTCCATCGCTACAGCATTGCCTCAAGTATTAAACAATCCTTTGATACTTTGGATTCCTTAGTTAAAATTCTGCTCAGTCACTGTCCTTTCAACCCCAAAACTCAGCTGTTTGAGCATGCTTGGCAGATACTATGGCAAAGAAACCCTGACAAAAATTTCAATAAAAATGACTGAATTATAAAGAAGATAAAGGAATAAAGTTGTACCTTATGAGGTGTGTGTGTGTGCATGCATGCACTGCACACGCATGTGTGTATTTGAATGGAGACAAAACAAGTTCCTCATTTGTATCTCTCAAATTGATTCACTATATATAGCCAAAGAAAAACTTTGTCTAACTGGAAGCTTTCTTTTATTTAGAAAAATAGAAAGTAGCCTATATTTGGAACATTTGCTTCTCAGTTATTCAAACACATGATTATAATGCAAGGTGTTTAGACAGAAACAATGAAGGACATTTTGTAAGAGACTGGTCTTTGTTCATGCCTGAAACACTCGGTACAGTTGATAAACATAAAATATTTTCCATCCAATAATGGGAAACATCAAGAGCGAGAGGTTGGTGTCTCTTACATGGATTACCAAATAACCAATAACAGCAATAGTCACTTAATCTGGTTCTTGTCATGGCAAAGAGTTCAGGATCCTTTCTTCACATGTAGAAAATGGGAGAATTAATGCTCCCAGAATTATTGGCTATGCTACTTGAAGAATTCTGGTAAGAGTAGTCCAAAAAAGAGTAACATTTTTCTAACTGCTCTGGTTCAGATCAGCTGTTCACACAGCTGCTGTCTCCATATCAATTTAAGTACCTTAAAACCAGTTCTATGTCCCCAAAGATAGACTGTAACAACATTTTCAATACAACCTAATAATTGACTAGTAATATTAGAAGGAACTGCTGGATAACTCAGTGGTTTAGGTATCTGGATGCGGAGCCAGAAGTTGAGAATTTGATTGCCCACTGTGGCCCCTTGTCAGGGACTAGATTTGATTCACAGGGTCACTTCTAGCTCTGCAGTTTTAAAATTATTTAGAGCTGGTGGGATAGCTCTGTGGTTTAGATATCTGACTGAAAAGCTAGAGTTTAGGAGTTAGGATTTCTCCTGCATGAAGTCCCAGCCTGTACAGCATTGGGCAAGCTGCAGAGTCTCAGAATGGCTCCAGAAGAAGGGAATGGTAAACCACTTCTGAATATTCTCTAACTAGAAAACCCTGAAAGGGTTGCCATAAGACATAAGTACATACTAGCCCAGGGGTTCTCAATGTTTTCCCACCATGGGCCGGACCACGCCCCCTCAGACAGCTGAGCGGGCTGGACACATGGTTCCTCCTGCCATAAATGCTGCCATAAAATATGTCAGTGGCTGTTGTAAATGTGTTTAGAACAGCCACAGGTGCATTTGAAGCACATTTTCAGCTGTTTTTGCTGCTTCCAGCAGCAGCAGCAGTAGCGAAGGCTAAAGAGACACATGAAATGGTGCCATGGGTCGTAGGTTGCAAACTCCTGTACTAGCCTAATAGTTATGTTACAGGTGTGTGAGACGTTCAGAAAGCAATTTACTATTCCACCATCCAATGAGTTTCTATGGCAAAGTGGGGATTTGAACTCAGTTTCTGAGTCATCATCTGACATTCTATCCATTGCATCACACTGGTTGCCTTGGCAACCCAAACAGAAATCATAAAATCATGTCCCTGTGTGGAAGAACACTTGTTCTTCCATAATTCCTCATCCAGGAAAAATTGGATGTTTTCTAAGATTTCTTGCTCCTTCATTTTCAGCTCTTGTAATCATCTCTTACTATCTGGCCCATTCTTCACATTGCAAAATATAAGGATCATAACTGGCACTTTGCTCATCTTTCTCTTGTAAAGTGTCATGCCTATTGAGGATATACCATTTTTGGGAGGATAAGACTAATTATCCTGACTCATATAAGATGAAAATCATAAAATGAAACTTTGGCCAGTTTTACTTGAATAATAAATAGAATAATACTAATAGGTTAGGACTTTTCTTCTAAAAAATGAATTGTAGTAACCTCTCAAACAAAACCACATCCAAGTGATGGAGTACAATGTTATTTATTCAGTGGTACACTCTAGTTCAGGGGTTCACAAACTATGGTCCATGGGCTGTATCTGGCCCCTGACACCATTCCATTTGGCATGTGGGGATGACTCTGGGATCAGAAGCACCTGCACCAGTGCATGCGCAAACATGTCTGTGCATGTACAAAATGTGCCCACTACAGTTTACGGCAGCGTTTGTGGCAGGGAGAAACCATGTGTCCAGCCCGCTCAGCTATCTGAGGGGAAGTTGTCCAATCTGTGACACAAAAATCTTGAGAACCTCTGCTCTAGTTCAGGAGTTCGCAACCTATGGCCTGTGGCACCATTTCATGTGGCCTGCCACCCTCACTCTCACCGCCACCACTGAAAGCAATGGAAACGTGAAAACAGCTGAAAATGTGCCACTCTCTCTCCTGCTGCTGCCTCCAGAAATGGCAAAAACAGCCGAAAACACACCATAAACGCACCTGTGGCTGTCATAAACGTGTTTATGAAGCCATGGATGCATTTTACATCAGTGTTTATGCCGGGAGAACCACTTGTCTGGCAAACTCAGCTGTCTGAGGGGCCGTGGTGTGGCCCAAGGCAGGAAAACATTGAGAACCACTGCTCTAGTTAAAATAGGTACTGAAGTGAATGACTATATAGCAGGCAGTAGTTGCATAAACCATATTTATCTGTTGCTCACTTCTTCATCTGTTTATTCATCTGCAAAAAGTGTGTATGAGTGAACGAGTGTAAGTATGTGTGTGTGTACATAAAAATGAGAGAGTTATATTGGATAACAAGTATTAGCATAATAAGAAAAAGCTGATTTCAAGACAGGAACTGGTCTTTTGAACCAGTCTTTTTGTGTGCATGTGTGTTTAATGAATCCCATCTGATGTGGTTCCTGAACATCTGTAATAAAGAATACTTTTATGTCTGGCTACTATTGATTAAAAAATCTAGAATATGTTTTGAGAATAAAGTGGGATGAGGGAACGGTTGACACAGAAAATGAGTGGGGGAATGCCTTTTTTTCCATTAGCAGAAATACAACTTACATTGGTATATAGTCCTAGTCTAGCACTCTATCACACCCCACTGGTTCTAATAACAATAGCAATTACACTTATATACCATCCCATAGTGCTTAGTGCCCTCTCTGGGCAGTTCACAAGATAATTAACATTTTGCTTCCAACATGCTGGGTGCTCATTTTACTGACCTCAGAAGGATGGAAGGCTGAGTCAACCTTGAGCCTCATCAGGATAAAACTCTCAATGTTTTACTGCAGAACAGCTGTTCAACCACTGCACCTCCAGGGCTCTTCATATCTTTCATTGGGACCACCATATTGTTACAGAACTGGCACAAAATGTGTCACACTGTTATTTCTCCATGTAATGTTAATCATGTGGCATACAGAATACCAGGAAAGTTGTTTGTTTGGCTTTTGACTGAAGTACCCTAAAGACAGCTTAATGTACTCCTATTGGTCCAGCACTATGTCTGTCTTTCCTGTCCTGCCTTAAAAAAGTCTGTGAAACACAGACAAGATCAAAGTAATTTCCCTCATTATTTTACCAACATTTATATACCAATTCTAGAATTGAAATGAAACCTGTTTAACATGGGCGGCAGCCTAAGGGTGAGTACAACTCATGGGCATTTTTCCTGTTCTTACCAAGGCTTGTCCTAGCATTAGGCAGAATGAGGCAAGCATCACAGGCAGTGGACACATCAAGTCCAGAGGGCAGAAGTGGCAGTCCCCTGTTATTTCCTGCTGAGTAGACAATGTCTGGAAATGTGACTTATTTTGAACTGTAAACTCCTAGAATCCTGAAGCCAACATCTCAATGGGAAATTAAGCAGTTGCTGTTGTTTCTTTTTCAAGCTCTGTTCCTGAGTTACCCTTGCTCTTTCCTGTGTTCATTGCCAGGGTGATTCGTGCCTCACCATGTGATTTAATCTCATAAATTGACTGTCTACCTCAGGTGTCACAGAAGATTCCAACAGCTGGTGGTCCACTGGTGGTCCACTGTAAAATTCTATGGAGTTTCAAAGGGAATGGAAGCATCTTCTTTGCCTCAGGCAGCAAGATGTCTTGGATGCAGTGTGGTCTATTGCAGTGGTGGGATGTCAAATATTTTACTATCCCACTGTGATGTCATCACAGTGTGGGCGGAGCTAACAATAAAATAAAATAAGCACCCACCCACCCACACCTCAACCCACCCACCCACAGTACCACTATACATCAATATAGGTAAAGGTATTAAATACACATTAAAATACACACAGACACACCACATCCAAAGGTGAGTCACTTACCCTGGGGAGCAGGCTATAGGGAGCTTCAGGCTAGCAGCTTCTCTTCCTCCTTCCCGCTTGGGTGGACAGCAAGGAGGCCGTGCACATGCGCCAAGCACTGTAGGCATGCATGCACACCAAGTGCTTGGCACGCATGCGCAGTGTGGGAACCAATGAAAAGGTAAGCCCCGAAGGAGGTTCCCCCCAATAGCTGCTACTGGTTCTCCGGGACACTGAGAAAAGTTACTACCAGTTCTGGCGAACTGGTAAGAACCTGTTTCATCCCATCACTGGCTATTGTCTTCAACTCCATTGAATTTCTAGAGGTGTACATTGGAAAACTCCTGTCACTGAGAAATTTGCACCTAAATCTTCCTTCCTCCATGTCTAGGCCAGACATGAAACTGCCAAAATTAAGGTACTATTTTTTGAGTTCATGCTGCAATTCCTTTCGCCTGACTCAGTGTGAGAAAGATTAACACAAGGTTGCCATTACCAGTGTATGCCCGGCAGTAGTGTCATGTGGATTTCAGCCGCCCAGGACTTAAGCCAAATTTTTCACCCCCTGGTAGACACTTGCACCCACTCCCACTAAGGGTTCTGGGAATTGTAGTCCAAGAACATCCATAGCTCAAAAAGTGCCACCAGGGGGAGGCTGCCCCCTTGCCCACCCCAAGCTATGCCACTGACTCCTGATTGAGGTTTTAAAATGCCATTGTCTTCAAGGAAGCTCTCTCCATACACCTAGGTGAAATTCATACACAAAAACATTCACCACCTCCATATTACTATGTCTGAAGTGGAAAAATGAGGAAGTGCTCTACATTTTCCTTCCTATACACTCAACAACATAATGGCCACTAGGGATTAGGTGATGAGACTACCTAGTCCTAGATACTACCTAGGGAAAACCAGTGGTGTGCTGGCCCACGGGGATACAGGGACTCATCCCAGTGCACCCCAGTGACTGGCACTTCCCTCCCCCGAGCCAGGCAGAGGTAATGGGAATGTATGAGATTTCTTCCCCCCAATCCCCGCCAATAGGCATCCCATCACATCCTGTCCACCGCTCTCCAAGGTGCCCAGCACACCCCTGTTCTAAATTTGCTCCAGGTTTCTCTGAAATCAGATAGACGGTGGTATCTCTGGTATGCATCTACATGCATAAAGCAAGGATGTGATGAATTTTAGCAAAAAAAAAAAATGTTGTTGTTGTCAGTGACGTTCCCAGTCTTGCAGTGCCAAAACTCTCCACTGAATCTTCCCCTTCTTCAGTGAGATATTCCACTTCCTCCTCTGTGGCTTAGTAGTTAAGACACTGAGCTGGAGACTGGAAAGTCAGGTTTTGATATCCAAGAGCTGAACTTGAGAACATGAAAGGAGCTTCATTCAGGTGTCCCCTGCTTAACTCAGCACTTCTTTATTATTATTATTATTATTATTATTATTATTATTATTATTATTATTATTATTATTATTATTATTATTATTATTATTATTATTATTATTATTATTATTATTATATTTCAATTTCTATACCGCCCTACTCGGTTGGACCAACTCAGGGCGGTTTACAACACATATAAAGTTACAGATTCGTAAACACAACATGTAAATATCATAAATAATCAGCATCAATACCACAAAACATCAAAAATCACAATATCATTACAGCATCGAAAATTCTACAGGCATCAATAACAAATAATAATCAAAAATTCCAAATCATAATCAAGTTCACACAGTAATTATCATAATTACAAAGATTACAAAAGGTGACAAGCCTCTCCGCCCAGCTGCAGATGTTCCCACCGGCAGTGAAGCAACAGTCTTGCTGCCGCAGAACTTTTAAAGCCCCAGCTTGGGCTGGACCTCAGGCCAGGTGGAAGGTATCCCCGGCGTTGGATGTGGGAGCAGCCTCATTTGTTCCCGCTGGCAGCAGTTCTCTCCGGACAGATGACGGGGCCCAGAGGAGGGGTGGGAGTGTGCTCACACCACCCGCAGTTGGTGACAGTTCTCTACGGGTGGATGATGGGGCCCAGAGGAAGGTGGGAGCATCCTCACACCGCCCGCGTCCAGCGGTCCTTTTATCGACCTCCGGGCAGATGACGGGCCTGGAGGGGGGCAGGAGCGTGCTCACACCGCCTGCAGCTGGCAGAAGTTCTCTCCGGGGCGAATGACGGGGTCCAGAAAAAATATCACAAAGCATACAAGAAATCCTCCAAGATCTGCTCATAGAAATCTCATTATGAGGGGAAAAGAGTGATTTTATCCCAATAATTTCTCTCCAAGAAAGAAAGGCTGTGATATTTGCATCCCTAGATAAAGATATTTTGGGACGGAGTGCACTACTGGTCTGGTTATGAGCTACCTATGGAAACTAGTCCTTGAACTATATGACACAAGTTTTACAAATAAAAATTGAAATATGTTGTATATGTTTCTCAGACACTAGACATGTTGGACAGCATCTGTGGAGGTGAGAATTACAAAAGCCAAAGGTAAAGTATTCAATTATTATGTTGTTTTCCACTGGATGCCTAACAACAAAATAGTACATAAATCATCATAACTATATCATGAAGCAAAATAAAAATTAATCAATTATTTGACAACTCTACAGATTCATAAAATAAAAACACCAACAGCCGATTAACTGACCAAGTAAAAATAAAAATAGAGAAATGCTGATTAGCAGCTGAGTACAAGCATGTCCATTTTGTTCTGGTGATCTATTATGCCTAGAATGCCTGGATGCAAAGATAAGAGGGTCTTATCACTACAGCTTCAGTAGAATTATTAGATTTGTATTTGCCCCCTATGTTTTAATAAAAATGCATAGTAACATTGCTTTTTGGTAACAACCACATTCATCTCACAAGAATTAAATGGGTTACATTTAAAATATACATGCCTAGAATTTGTCTCTGTAATATTACAATAAAAACTCTTTACCCTGTATAATACTTTGCCTGGGAAAAAAATACACTGGTTGACATTACAAATTAGATTTCTTTCATTACTAGTTTCTTCTTTCTTCTGAGAAAGAAATAAGGAGAGAGAGAAATAAGCAGAAGAAAAATGGATTTCGGTATTAAAAAATAGCTACTACCTGTTAGCACATGTTACAAATGAAGCCAAGAAAAGATCTGTCTTCTAACTTTGACAGAGAGTATTTTATTAACTGTTGGTATGTAAATGGCATATAAAAACCAAGGTTTTTTTTATGTAGTCTTTACAAAAAAATGGGAGAAGTGAAGAATAAGCAAAGCAATCATTTCCTTTGTCGGCTACTCAGAGAGCAGAAGCTTTATTAGCAATTAGAGAAATCGGTCCAAAGTGACACATCTTCTTACTATGAGCTTATCTTCATGCAGCAACAAAGCTGGAGCAAAGCAATTCAATTAAAAGAATGTGCATTACAAATACAGTAACTGATTTGCATCGTAGAAATGATTTGGCATTGATGTCTTGTACCTTTAAATAAACCAGCTTGATTACACAAATCTTCTTTGCCCATCCCAACGTTTTTCAAATGCTGAGAGGGGTCACTTCACAGGATTTCATGAAGAGGACTGGGGGAAACACACTAATTACAACATGCAGTAGGGCTCAGTTTGACTTTGTGCTACAATACCTGTATTAAAACAGACAGGTGGAGCATTTCAGCCATACTATCAAAGACCTGCACAAGACACAAAAATATCAGAGAATAAACAAAACAAAAGCACTGTAGAACTTTAAAGACTAACTGTTATATTTCAATGTGAGCTTTCATGGATCAAGTCCAATTGGTCAAATATTGGAGTGAGACTTCATGGCGTAATTTATATACATCAGATACAGAGGCACAAAGTGATTAGCCAGCATGACAAATAAATATACAAATCAATCTGGCTTTTTACAACTACCAGTAGCAGATGATCTCTGGCTGTTATTCAGATTAACTCTAAATGTTCCCTTTTTGATTGCAAGTAGTGGGAAGATACAAAACAAACACCTGGCATTGAACATTTGCTAATGAGTTTAACCTTTGTGTTATTGTGTGAGCATATCCTTCATTCTGTGATACAGCCTATGTTATAAAAGAGAATTTTACAGGTAAGTTTGTGAAGGTGGTACAGTATAATATAACAAAATATAATATACAAAATATGTAGCAGTATATACCAATCTGTGTATCAAATTTGATAATGTCCTTCAAACCTTTGCAATGGGTGTCAAACAGATGGATGTATTTTATTTCTGCTGTCTCTCTCTGGATCCTAGTCTTGTAATTTCTCTGTTCCAGAATCATAACTTCCAGGTCTTGGATAGAATGTCCACGTAGATTGAAATGGTTTGAAACAGGGTTCTCTGTGTTGCCATTCCAGATATCTGATTTATGTCTATTAATTCTTTTGTGCAAAGATTGTCTTGTTTGTCCTACGTAGAGTGTAGAAGGGCATTTTGGCAAGAGATGGTATAAATCACACCCATTGCAAAGATTTGAATATTAGCCAAGTGTTTCTGGGACATTATCAAATTTGATACACAGATTTGATACACAATGTGAGCGTTCATAGACTTGATCCATGAAAGCTCACATTGAAATATAGCAGTTAGTCTTTAAAGTGCTATAGTGTTTTTGCTTTATTTTGTTTATTTTTTGATATGTCTGAAACACAGACTAAAACAGCTACTATTCCAAAGACAAAAAAGCTCCATGTGTCCATTCCATTGTTTGCAGTGTGTTTCCTAGGTTTTCCATGGCCTACAGCAGTGATAGCGAGCATTGGCATGCCCATTGTTTTCGGGCTTCAATTACCAGAAGCCCAAGTCAGCACAGATAAGTTTTTGTTTCTATAGGCCAGTGATGGTGAACCTTGGCACTCCAGATGTTCTTGAACTTCAATTCCCAGAAGCTCTGATCAACAGGAATGCTGACTTGGGCTTCTGATAATTGAAGTCCAAGAACACCTGTAGTGCAAAGGTTCGCCATCACAGACCTAATCTGTACAAGCCTTCCCAGCAAGTAAAATATGACTTTTTCAGTGAATTAATATAGTTTTAGCCTCAAATCAGACAATAGATTATGAGAGAATAGACCATGGTTTCCGATTGTATATGTGTACACATATGTTTGTCCTGATGTTGCTCTCTAGTCAAACAGATTTTGCATGGAGTGAATGCTATGAAACCAGAGGTGAATGGATGCAAAAGAAATAAGTTATAATAACCAGAGAATCTGAGAGTTGTAATTCAAAAACATAATGTTTCCAAGCTCTGGATAAAAATTTAATGTGTCTAACTGTAGTATTATCTAGTAGGTATTAGAATCTGTAGAGAAAGGAAATCTTTTACTCCAGGTATAGGCCAATGGACTGATATATTATGGCAACTTAATTTGAAGGGTCACGGCTTACCACTGAGAATTTTTTAATGAAACCTGAGCCATAGATATGAGGAGAAGAAAACCAAATTGTTTAAAACTAACAATGTTTCTCACTACTGAATTTTAAAGAAGATGGTATGACAGAATGTTAGTCTCAAAAAATTTGATCAACTGGAAGGCTCTAGCTCAGTGGTTGGTAACCTATGGCACGCAGGCTGGATCTGGCCCACAGCACAAAATCATCCAACCTGTGTCCTCACTCCAGCTGCAAACATGGACGTATTTACAGCAGTGTTTATGACCACCAGTCTGGCCCCCTCAACTGTGACAGATCATGACCTGGCCTCTGACTTAAAAAGGTTGCCAACCCCTGCTCTAGCTAGAACAAATACAAACTACCATGAGGATGAATATGAGAAGTCAATCAGTCAGCTTTGAAAGAGATCCTGTTATGGGGAGAAACTCAGCTATGGAGGATCTAGTAGGAGACAGAAGTGCAACCAAACAATTTGGTGCAGCTTGAAAGAGAATGAACATTTAAAAGAGGAGTTCTCAACCTATGACTCACAGGCCAGACACGGCCCACATCACCATTTCATGTGGCCCATGTTGCCACCACTGCCGCCACCGGAAGTGGAACCAGATGCATTTACAACAGCTGTAAATGCACCCAGTTCTGTAGTAAATGTATTTAAAACAGCCGTAAATGTGCCTGTGGCTGTTGTAAACATGTTTACGATAGCCGCAGATGTGTTCAATGCCAGTGTTTATGCTGGGAGTGCGGCCCACTCAGTTGTCTGAGGAGGCATGGTTCAGCCCATGGTATGAAAAGGTTGAGAACCTCTGATTTAAAACATCAGGACTGCAGTGGCTCAAGTCACTAAGACGCTGACTGGGAGGCGGAAGGTCAGCAGTTCGATTCCCGAGTACTGCAGGACGGAATGAGCTCCCGTCTCTGTCCCAGCTCCTGCCAACCTACCAGTTTGAAAGCAAGAAATTGCAAGTAGATAAATAGGGACCACTTTGGTGGGAAGGTAACAGCGTTCCATGCGCTCCGATGTCTAGTAATGCCTGCCACATGACCATGGAAACGTCTGCAGAAGCAGACAGCGCTGGCTCTTCGGCTTAGAAACAGAGATGAGCACTGACCCCTAGAGTCGGATACGACTGGCTTTCGAGCAAGGGAAACCTTTACCTTTACCCTAAAGCCAGGCTAAGATGAAATTATTCGAAGCCACTGTAGCTGAAGAAGGATTTCTGGTAGAAGACAGGCATCCTTCAGGAAAGAGCTGAAGGCTGAGTGACAGATGGTGAATAGCTGTCTTAGCTCTAATACTGCCACTGTGGAAAAATTAAATGTATGGTCTTAAGCAGGGGTTTGCCCTGGCCTGTGACAGCAAATCATCCAGCCCACAGCGACAACCAAACCCTGGAAGCGGAAGCAGACACGTTGACAAAAGCTGTAAACACACCCATGCATGCGCAAACATGCCCATGCATGCACAACTGAGCCCACCATGGTTTACGGCAGCATTTACAGTGGGAGGACCACAAGTCTGGACCACTCAGCTGTCTGAGTGGGAGTGGTCCAGCCCGTGGCACGAAAAGGTTGACAACCCCTGGTCTTAAAGGTTCTTTTAAAGTCAGGGGCCAGGTAATGCTTCCTTAGATAGTTGAGGGGGGCAGACTGGTGTCCCGCACCCATGCTGTAAACACTGCTGTAAATGCATCCATGGCTATTGTAAATGCATTTACGGCTGTCACTTCCAGCCATGGCAGCTGGAGCGAGGATGCAGGCTGGATGATTTGGCACCATGGGATGGATCCAGCTCATGGGCCGTAGGTTGCCAACCCATAGTCTATATGGTATAATCACAGTAGAAGCTAAACCACTTCCTCATAAGCCACCAAGGCTTATGAATTTGAGGCACAAGGAAAAACCCATAAAAAAACATAACCACCCTGGCCATTATCCAAATGAAGGTTTTGGAAATCGACTATCTCTACTGCACCTCTACCTCAGAAATATCAGGCATGGGGGCGGAGCCAAGATGGCGTAGGGGAAACATCGTCTCTCGCTTGCTCTGCCATACCAATGTGGAATCAATGGGATAAATAAACACAAAATAGAAATAAACATACCTGGCGGTCCTGCTCCGAAATGCAGAGGGGGACGGAATTGGTGAGATATCCGGAGAGCAGCCGATTGTGAGCGGGGCATGGAAGACTGAGCCCCCGGTGGCGGAAGGGGGGGGGTCGGAAGACTCAAACCTCGCCGCAGCCTGGTGGAGCTGTGGAAATAGTTTTTTTCTGTGCCGGAGCTTGTTTTGTGACGGAGGTTGGTGGCTGAGTTCCCGGAGGTTCTTGGAGGTTTTTGGGACGAAGTGGAACGGAAGGAAGACGTGGACGGCGGAGAGGAGGCAGGCCGTGGTGAGCCGGGGATCGGAGGCGCGTGTTCCGGGCAGCGGGTGGAGGTGTGTGTTTCCCGCTACCTGTTGAGCCGCGCCGGGATCGTTGGAGCAGCGGGTTGAGGTGTGTGTGTGTTTGCTGCCTGCCGAGCCACACCGGGATTGCTGGAGCAGAAGAAAGGCAGGGGAAGAGGAGTGAAGCGCGAACTGAGGGGGCAGTGCTGAGAAGGCAGCCTGAGTGAAATCGCACATAGAGCTTTACACATATATACTTTTAAAACATAGTTGAAGCGGGATTAAAGTGCTCTTGTTGGGTCATCGCTGTGGTGTTTGGGCTACCGATTTTTATTTTTTTATTTTTTTTTTTGAGAAGTAATGGCGGACAGTTGAGCCTGAAAGGGGCGGTGACGAAGCGGTTTCTTTGTACTACAAGCCATGCCCAGGAAATACTGCGGTGGGAAAAGTGCCTTTTAAACTCTGTCAGCAGATTCGTTTTCAGGTTGTTTCTCTGTTTGTTCTTTCGGCTTTGAGAGATAGTGCAGGCCTTCAAGAAAAGACCTTGGAACTTTGATAAGAACAGTAATATTTTGACTCGGGGGCTAAACGTCAACTCCTTAATTAACAACAATATACAAGATCTTATATATAAGTGCCTTTGACTTAGATCAGGGGTGCCCAAACTTTTCGGCCCGGGGGCCGGATAACATTTTATCAGAGAGGGCCGAATTATCTTTCAATATACAAGATCCTATATATAAGTGCCTTTGACTTAGACCAGGGGTGCCCAAACTTTTCGGCCCGGGGGCCGGATAACATTTTATCAGAGAGGGCCGAACTATCTTTCAATATACAAGATCCTATATATAAGTGCCTTTGACTTAGACCAGGGGTGCCCAAACTTTTCGGCCCGGGGGCCGGATAACATTTTATCAGAGAGGGCCGAACTATCTTTCAATATACAAGATCCTATATATAAGTGCCTTTGACTTAGACCAGGGGTGCCCAAACTTTTCGGCCCGGGGGCCGGATAACATTTTATCAGAGAGGGCCGAACTATCTTTCAATATACAAGATCCTATATATAAGTGCCTTTGACTTAGACCAGGGGTGCCCAAACTTTTCGGCCCGGGGGCCGGATAACATTTTATCAGAGAGGGCCGAACTATCTTTCAATATACAAGATCCTATATATAAGTGCCTTTGACTTAGACCAGGGGTGCCCAAACTTTCGGCCCGGGGGCCGGATAACATTTTATCAGAGAGGGCTGATCTATCTTTCAATATACAAGATCCTATATATAAGTGCCTTTGACTTAGACCAGGGGTGCCCAAACTTTTCGGCCCGGGGGCCGGATAACATTTTATCAGAGAGGGCCGAACTATCTTTCATGTGTAAATTCTGATTGTCATAGCTTGAATTAAGACACTGGGGTGTTTGTTGGGAAGGGAGGGGAAAGTAATGGAGGAGGTTGTGAAACCAAAAGGTCGGAAAGGGAAAAGGGGCAAAGAGCAAGAAGTGGGTAAAGAGCAAGAAGAGGAAGAGCGGCACACTCCATCACCGAACATGGAGCCTACAACGGCAGCAACGGATTCCACAGCAACAGAGCAAGGGGGCTCCCTCGACCTGGCCCAAAGGATGGACAATATAACGACAATTCTTCAACAGTTGGCCAAAAACATGGCTGATACTCAGGCAAAAATGACAGATACTCAGGTGACAATGCAAAAACTGGATGCAAATCAAACTAAATTGAATAAAACAGTAGAGGCCAACAGTGAAGAAATGAAAAGGGACAGGGAATTGGCCAGGCTACAATATGAAAGCCTGGCCAAAGCCCTTACAGACGTGAAGAAAGATGTGGTAGTAAATACACAAAGGATTGATGAGATTACAAATGCAATGCAGAAGGAGGTTAAAAATGCTATAATATCTGTAAATGAGCTTTATATTCAAGAACATGTAATGGAAAACAAGATGGCTGTGCAAGAGAGGAAAATGATGATGATGGAGGAGGGGTGGAGAAAATCTAACATTGTGATCCATCACCTGCCTGAGAGGACGCCAGACAAGCTGAAAGAGAGAGTTTTGGAATGGTTGAACTCACTAAAAACGGGTAAAGATTTTGGATTAGACGATATTGGTGCTGTGTACAGGGTGGGGGGAAGGAAGGATAGGAAGACATCCAGAAACGTTCTAGTTAAATTTGCAAATTGGGCGGATAAATTGAAAGTGATGTCCTTTATTAGGCAAGCTGGGTCTGGCGCCCTAAAAATAGAAGGGCTGGATGTGGAGGTCTACAACGATATTGCGCCCGAGGAGAGGAGGTGGAAATACAAAATGAAACCTGTTACAAGATTGTTGGTAGCAAAGGGCGTTAAGTATGGTTGGCGATTTCCACAACAGCTGAGATTTTTTTATGACAAAAAATGGCATGTTCTTGATGTGAATACTGATGCATTGCTGTATTTAACACAAATTGGCCTGATCAAGGAGGCGGACGCGGATTGGATTCTTTTGAGAACAGAATTGTACAAAGTCGGTGTTATGGGATCGGTATTGGGCCGGGAGGAGGAGGGAGCAGTGGGAGGAGCAGTGGGAGGAGCGGACATTACAGGGACAAGCGCGGAACAGGTGGGATGATAAAAAGTAAAATTTAATCATGGTCAGAGTCGGGGAGCTATTGGAGGAAGTATATGCCATCTCTCTCCGGCCCCCCCCTCCCCTCTTTGGAGAACAAAGGTGACATCGGGAAGAAAGATGTGGGGAGGGAAGAAGAAAGGGAAAGATTAGGTAAGTCTGTTTTTTATTATTTTTTATTTAGTGAAATTAGTTTTTTGATATTATTATATTTTGCTTTGTTTAATTTCTTTAGTAGTAGGGAAGCAGGAGGGTTTTTAGGGAGCACGTCCAGGGAAGGAAACGAACAATGGGAGGTGGAGTTAGACACAAATGGTTAAGTCACTGAAAATAATAACGTGGAATGTGAAGGGAACAGGGAATGCCCTGAAAAGAAGGAGATTGCAGATGTCGCTCAACAAAGATAGGGCTGATATAATTTTTTTGCAAGAAACTCATCAAAAATCTGCAGATGTCAATAATTTGGTGGTGAGGGGAATCGAAATATATGAAAAAGCATATGGGACATCCAAAGCTAGGGGAGTTGCAATCCTGATTTCGGAAAAATTGGGGTTTACGGTGAATAAAATTATTGCTGACCCAGAAGGAAGATATTTAATAATAAAAGGAAAAATAGAGGAAGAAGAGATAACGTTGGTTAACATCTATGCTCCAAATGACAAACAGCAAGAATTTTTAGATAAAGTGGGGAAAATTTTGAATAAGGAAGGGACTAAACGCATGGTCTTATGTGGAGATTTTAATATGATGTGTTCAGATATTGACAGTACAAGTGTAAAAAAAAGAGGTAAAAAGTACATATTAGAAGAATGGAGAAAATTCATGGGTATGAAGGATGTTTGGAGAGAACTTAAAGCGCAGGAAAGAGAATATACTTATTATTCACACGTGCATGATATGTACTCACGGATAGATTATATTTTTGTAACAGAAGAATTAGTCAAAACAATTGAGGATATAAAGATCGGGACATTTAGGGAATCTGACCATGCAAAGGTAACAGCAAATATAAATCTTAAAGAGATAGAAAAAGGAGGGTATATTTGGAGATATGATGCGAAGTTATATCGAGAGGAATCAACGAGGAAACAAATTATGGAGAAATGGGAGGAAAGTTGGAAATTTAATGAAAATAATGAGGTCAGTCGGGGAGGAGTTTGGGATACAATGAAGGCAATCTTTAGAGGGGAATCGATAAAACTGAATAGTATTAGAAATAGACAAATTCAAAATAGGAATCAGGAATTGGAACAACAATTAAAACACCTTCACATGGAATATGCTAAAAAGAAGGATCAGAAAACATTTCAGAAGATAAAAAAAATTAAGAAAGAGTTGGATGGGAAAGATATTGAAAAAGTAAAGAAAGATTTGATCTTTCTTAAGAGAGAATATTTTGAATATGGCAATAAAAATTCTAAATTATTGGCAAAAGCAGCAAGAGATAAAAAGAGTAAAGGGCAGGTTGGTGTCTTGGTAGACAAGAATGGGAAAAGATGCAACAAAAAGAAAGAAAAAGCTTTGCTTATTGAAAACTTTTATAAAAATTTGTATTCAAAAAAAGAGGTAAACCAAAGAAAAATGCGACTAATCTTTGAACAGCAACAAAATAAAAAAATTACAGAGGAAGATAGGAATAAAATGGAGCAAGGAATATCTATGAAGGAAGTAGAAGATGTAATAAAAAAGTTGAAAAAGGAGAAAGCACCTGGGGAGGATGGTTTACCAGCTGAGTTTTATAAAGATTTTATGCCTTGGATTGCCCCGAGATTATATGAGTTATATAATGGGATTTTAGAGGGAGATGCAACTCCAGATTCATGGAACAGGTCGATTATAGTTTTGATTCCCAAGCCTGGTAAAAATATAGAAAAAATTGAATCTTATAGACCAATTTCCCTGATCAATCAAGATGCAAAAATTTTTACGATTTTGGCAAACAGATTAAATGGTTTCATAGCCAATTATATTAAGAAGGATCAAGCGGGATTTGTTAAAAACAGACATATGGCGGACCTTATAAGAAGAGCAGTGGACATACTGGATTTAGCTGAAAAAAGAAAGGAAAAGATGGGATTCTTAGCATTAGATATTTTCAAAGCCTTTGACTCTTTACAATGGGTGACGATTCATGAGTTGATAAGATTATATGGATTCGGAGATAAATTTCAAGGGGTTATTGGAAAGTTATATAAACAAGGTTCGGCAAGAGTCAAATTCAATGAATCTTATACAAATGAGATTAGGTTAGAGGCGGGTACGAGACAGGGTTGTCCATTGTCTCCTTCATTGTTTATATTGGCTATGGAAATGTTGGCAAATACAATTCGTCAAGACGAGGACATAATTGGAATGGAAGGTACCAAAGTAAGCCTCTATGCAGACGATACACTGATAACGGTGAAACATCCAACAAAAACTATAGCTAAAATAAATAAACATTTGAAAGACTTTGAGGAAGTAACGGGACTGAAAGTTAATTGGGATAAAACAGAAATGATCTTAGTTAATGGGAACAAAGAAGACGAGGAGTCAATAAAAAGGAATTATAATGTGCAGATTACACAGAAAATGAGGTATTTGGGAGTAATGCTATCACATAAAATTGGGGAACTCAAAGAGTTAAATTATGGAAGACAGAAGAAGGAAATAGAGAAGAAAATAGCACAATATAGTAAATTAAATTTGTCATGGTTTGGTAGGATAGCCATATGCAAAATGATGTTAGTTCCTAAATTGAATTTTTTGTTTGATGTTTTACCGTTAAGACACACTGACAAGGAGTTGAAAGGATATCAGAATATGATCAATAGGTACTGTAATGGAAATAGAGGAGCTAGAATAGCCAAATCACTGTGGTATCTCTCACAAAAGGAGGGAGGACTAGGGATTCCCAATGTTATTAAATATTATAGGGCCTTTCAAATAAGAAATGTGATAAAGATTTTAATTAGGCAAGAAACAATCTGGGAAAGAATTGAAGGGAAAGGACTTACAAAGGAGGGTAAGGCGCAGTTTTTATGGGATGGAAAGGAAAAAGGAAAAAAGGAGATTCAGGTTCTGATGTTAAAGACAACAGTGGAGACATGGAACAGAGTGAGGAATGAGCTTACTCCGGGGATTTCACCGATTTTAGAGGTGGAAGATTTTCAGGATTTTCCAATTAAAATTGATAAAAAGATTAGGGATATATTGGTAGAAAAGAAGGTAAAATTATTAAAAGATTGGGTTAACACTTGCAAAGATCAGGAAAAAAGGCATGAGCTGTACACGCAACTACAATTAGATTGGTTTAAGATCCTTCAGATAAATAATTGGAATAAGAAATTCCTAAGGGAAAATGGACTAAATAGAGATTGTACGGAATTTGAGATACTTTTGGCTAAAGTCAGGAATGAAGAAATGGGTATTAAAGGATTAGTCAGTAAAATCTACAAGATCCTGAATAATAGCCAAAGTATACAAGAGGTGTTAAGACAAAGTTGGGAACAGGAACTAGATATAAGAATACCAACAAAAAAATGGCAAAAGATGTGGGAAAGAAGGATAATGAGAACAATGTCGGTCAGAATCAAAGAGCATAATTATAAAATAGTATGGAGATGGTATAGGACCCCAGTCGGCCTGCACAGAATGTATAGTAATCTGAGCGATATATGTTGGAGATGCAAAAAAATGAAGGGAACATATGAGCATATGTGGTGTAGCTGTGAGGCATTAAAATTTTTCTGGGAAAGAATAGAAAAAGAAATAGAGAATATATTAAAAGTGCAGATCGGAATGGGGTCAGATACAATCTTGTTAACAGATATAGGAGATTATGATATGAATAAGAACAATAAAGAGTTATTGACTATAATGTTGACCGTTGCAAGATTATGTATAGCCAAAAAGTGGAAATGTAATGAACAAATCAATATTCAAGATTGGTATATACAAATGTGGGATTTAGCGTTAAATGAAAAGCTTACTTGGGAAATAAATTGTAGGAAAGGAAAAATGCAAAGTAATAATTTCTGGAGGATCTGGGAACCTTTTATAAGTTATTCTTTGGAGGAAAAAAAGGGCATACCCCCTGTACAAGAACAGAATGACTTTTGGAAATTGTAAAGGTACAGAACTCCCTGGACAGTGTATATAGCACGAGGGTGGTGTTAATGGGCTAATAGAAAAGAAGGTGTAGAAGATTATGTCTAAAAAGGTGGTAAATGTAACACGTAATATCGTTATGCATAAAATACTCTACATGATCTTCATAAGTCTAGATATTTCTGTAATTGTCTTGTTATGTATTTCTGTATTTTTGTACTTTTGTACTTTTGTATCCTTGTATTATTTTTTTTAATACCTAATAAAAATTTAAAATATTTTATAAAAAAAAAAAAAAAGAAATATCAGGCATGAGGTTCCGGAGTTTCTCTTTCTCCAGGATTATTATTCTGAACTAGTTACTACAAGTTGAATGCCGTATGAAGGATCTACTTTGTTCCTGTCTATGTATGTTTACGCTGCATCCTTCTCTTTTTTGTCTTGACACAACTTCTGTTTCTCTCTGGGAATTGGGTTTCCTAACCCACTCATTTGCCCCACTGGCAAGTGAGTGCCTCCTACAGGACTTGAAAGAAAGTGTGTTCATACCCTGCTTGCAAACTTTGCACAGATTACTGGCCAGCTATTGTAGAAAGTACCCAAATAGATGGGCCTCTGGCATGACACACCATAGCTGTTCTCACATTTGAATGTTACTGTAGGTCTGTGAGAGACTAGCAAGATGTCCACATGCATAAGTATTATTCTGCAAGATATTAAGAAGAGTTCTTTCTCAATAGTGGAACATCATCAGTAACAGATGCTACATATAAACCCAGATATGCAGGTTTTGTATAGCTAGAATTAAAGTATAATATATTGTGATTTCTGTTTGGGGTAGTTTAATATGTGAGCCAGAGCTTGGCTCTTCAGAATTTCTTAGGCTCCCTCGTTGCGCCTCTCTTGTCTCAGATTACCCGTGATGATTCCATTAGGAGCCATGATGGTTCAGTGGCTAAACAGCTGTACTGCAGCTAAAAACGTTGTGAGTTCGATCCTGAACACGACTCAAGGTTGACTCATCCTACCATCCTTCCAAGGTCAGTCAAATAAGTGCCCAGCATGTTGGGGGAAAGTGCTAATTAAGTTGTGAACTGCCCAGAGAGTGCACAAAACACTATGGGGCAGTATATGTGTGATTGCTTTGCTTTGCTTAGACTAGAGGCTTCATTCTGAAGAAACCGTTGACAAAAATACTAGAATATTTTGAGGATCTGGGTCAAACAAACTACACATCTCAGGATTGTCCTGTGATCTGAAATGTATCTTTACTATTCAAGAATACTAAATTGCAAATGCTGCTGATAATCAGTTGGGTTTTGAGAGGAGGCAGATACAAATGAATGTGCATTTTTAAGGTATTGGAATTGATTGGGGATTACGATCCTTAGTGGATCAAAGAGAGTTTGAATTCTTTGAACTCATACTTGCCTGCCTAGTGGAAGGTTTATGATCATGTGAACTGCCCCAAATACTCTGCATAGACATCAAAACTGTTTTTCACTAAGCTACAATCCTGCACCCAGTTCTACAGACCTATTTTTTTGAGGAACAAATATATGCAGATCAGGATATAAGCAAAAGGCAAGGTTAGAGGAACAGAAAGCTGAGACACGTGAACAGCAATGCAGAGACAAGTAGATGCCTCTATCAGCTAATGGAAGAAAAGACATCTTTAACTTAGATATCATTTTTTAAATTCCCCTTCTTGTGAATAGACTCAAAGGAATAGCAGCTTCAGCACTGCACATGTTGAGAATGGTTTCTGTTTTGTCTTGAAACACCTCTTGTTCCTGCCCTCTTTTTATTTGCTTACACTGACGCTTCCCTTTGCATGAAGAGAGATCCCATAATCCCAGAGATCAAAGTGCTGAGAGTTTATTGACTGATTTCCTGGTGTCATAGGTTAGAATGTACTGTCAAACAAAGGGGATATTAAGAAATTGAAAGGTTTACAAATATGAGAACAGGGGGATAAAGGATACACACTCAAGGAACTATTTAACTCTGTTGTAAGTGAAAGTGAATTTGATATATAACTACTGGAGGCTTCTAGGAACTTGAATTGGAAAGAAAAATGATATACTATCCTGTAGATGCCTTCTTTCAAAAATGCTTCATTATTATCTTGAACAACTAGACATTATATAGTATAATTTCTCTTGGCTTCAGCTAACTATTTAAACAGGAAGCTGAATTATAGATTTATATGCCACATCCTGAGACTTTAAGTAGGGAAATACTACTATCTGAATTAAAATGCACTAAACTAATACATAAAATATCTATCTCTTGATCCATTAAAACCTAATTCAGTGACCAGAATCTATAAATGTTTTCATTAATATTTGTGTAACATGCTATGGCAAACTGATGAGATCTCATTCCATCCTGGAGTATTCAGGTATCAAACTCCTGACCTCCTACCTTCCAGTCAGCATCTGAGCCACTTGAGCCACTGCAGTAAGATAGCAAGAGGGAATATAATTTTGCACAACTTCGTGTAATACGCCAGTTACGCCCACTCCTAGACCGGGACGCTCTGCTTATGGTCACACATGTGTTGGTCACCTCCAGACTTGATTACTGTAATGCGCTCTACATGGGGCTGCCCCTGATGACCATCTGGAGACTTCAGCTGGTCCAAAATGTGGCGGCCCAGGTAGTGGTGGGGTGTGGGCGTTATGCTCATGCTTCGCCGCTGCTTCGGGAACTGCATTGGTTGCCAGTATGTCTCCAGGTGCAATTCAAGGTGCTGGTTATTACCTTTAAAGCCCTATATGGTAGTGGGCCAGGATACCTAAGAGACCGCATCACCCCAAGAATATCTGTCCGTCCCACCAGGGCGGACCGGAGAGGCTCCCTTGTTATTCCTTCGGCGAGGGAGGCGCACCTCACCTGCACCAGGAGGAGGGCCTTCTCCGTGTCCGCCCCGACTCTCTGGAACCTCCTGCCCACCGAGCTGCGCCTTCAGGCAGAGCTCTTGCCCTTCCGGAAGGGCTTAAAAACCTGGCTGGCAGGACAAGTTTGGGGACCCGGGAACGTGGGTTCCCATATTAAGTGGCTTATCTAATGGATTGTTAACCCTGGATCTGATTGTGGGAGGTGTGTGTTGATTTTGTATTGTTTTTAACTTTGATGATTTTTAACTTATTGTGGATTTTATTTTGAGATGGATTGTTCTGTGTTTTATTTCCTGTTTTGTTGTAAGCCGCTCAGAGTCGGGTTCTCCCGATTGGGGCGGGGTAACAAATGTAATTAATAATAATAATAATAATAATAATAATAATAATAATAATAATAATAATAATAATAATAATAATAATAATAATAATAATAATAATAATAATAATAATAATAATAATAATAATAATAATAATAATAATAATAATAATAGAGAGAATCTGATAGCAAGATGGAATACAATAGTTAAATTTCAAATTAATGTGAAAGGTCTGTGCATTCAACCCTCCACCATCTAACTGGACCAAATCTATGGACATAGACCAATGGACACATAAGACTGCTTCACATACTGCCTCAATGAAGAGCCAGTGGAGCACATATGTGATGGCATTACAAGGTGTGACTGCTAGAAGCACTTCATCATGTTGAATATGATTCATATAAACATCCTATTCAGTTGCCTGCCACCGAGAAAATAAATTTCAAAGCATGCAAAGTGAGGAATCAGCATAGATGCACAAGAAATCTTTAGCACCAAACCATCATTTCACATGATATCTGATTAGCCTGGAAATTACCATTCAGCATTATATGATCCCAGTGAGTGGGTGGGAACATATCATTATTCCAGGGGAAGTGTATGGTTTGAAAAATAACTTGTTTTGTATTGGGCACATTTCTGTTGCCTAACTTGCACCAATGTAACCCAAATTGCATGACAGAAACATTTAATTTAAACTCATGTAATTTTTCCAATCCATCCCCCGTTAGCGTCTGAGTTTTTCTAGGGCTCCCTTTTCCCTCTGGAAAGCCTTTGATAGCCACAGAATATGAGATGTGAGAGTGTTTAATAGAAGAATATTCCTGCCAGATCTAGGCTGTTGGTGGTGATCTAGTGACAATGTTTGTCTATTAAATGCTCCCTCATACCCCATCCTGGGGTTACCAAAGGCTTCCCCAGTGGAAAAGGGAATCCTGGGCTACCTTCAAATCTGAATGGGGGAAGGATAGGAAAATTGAACTTTCTGGTGCCTGATCCAGATTACACCGACACAAAATTGTGGCAACAGAATTTTGCCCATTATGATTCTTTAATTTAGAAAATGAAAAGTAAACACTTTTTTAAAGGACATATCAGGTGAAACATTTATTTATTTAAAAAAGACTGGAATCTGCATTGGTTTTATCAATATTCCCACCATTTTCCCACCATTCTCATGACATAAAAGTTGTTTCAATTAATCTGGTAATTTTCCCCATTACCTTCTGCTCCTTTTAAGAACCCATTAAAGCAAGGAGAGTAATTTTCTTAATCACTTCATTCTGGTGGTAGAAGGCAAGTAGCAAGAAGATCCCAGTCAGAAGCTTTCAATTAGCACCAAACAGCCACTAAAAATTAACAACAACCCACATTTAGCTGAGCAACTCATAAAGACACAAATTTCTGCACGAGTTCTTCAAGAGATTTTTTTTTAAAAAAAAAAATACTAATTAATTAAGCAAAAGTGGGTGTTTGCGATGAGTGGCTGCTTGTGAGAAGCTTTCAACTGGCACCATCTCAAAATGACAACAATGAAAAAATTACCAGAGAAGAACTTTTTGAAAAAAAGATTTCTGCATGATTTTAAAACTATTTCTCAAATACAAGTTGATGTTCAAAAGAGAAAAGAAACAGCATTGTAAATAGGTGTTTGGACACAAATCCCATTAAACCCTTTGTTCACAGGTCAGAAAGGGAGGTGGAAACAATTGTTCCCAAATTTCACACCTGATTTCACAAATTAATGGCAGTGGCAAAATTAAATCTGAAATTAAATTTAATTTAATTTAAATTAAAGCCATCAACAGTCTGACAAGGTATTTGATAAATGTTTCCATTTAGGGAAAGTCTGATTTAGAACTTATCTTGTACTCATTCTTGCTTGTGCTACATTGACTATCAGAGTCACAGTGTTTCTTCTGACTTTGTTGCTTCAAGAGTAAAACACTTTGTACTGTACTTCTGTGATTGCAAATCACTCTATATCAGCCCACTCACATTGCTAGAACATTTAAATACACACTTTCTTGTTCCATGGTTTTGTGTTTGCCAAGGTGCAAATTTTTAATACATAGAGTGCTACATTAATTAGCAGGGTATATAAATGTAACCCTGAGAATGTACATTGTGCTTTAAAATGAGGTTTGAACAGTAGTTTACTAAAAGTCAGTGCAAAACAATCAGCCAAATTTGGAAAGCAACACCACTATACAATAACATTGCCTTGCAAAGTGTAATCTCTTTCATGGCTGACAGCTGATCAACTGGTGAGAAAGACTCAAAGTAGAAAAAAAAATCTCCTAGAGACCTGAAGTACAGATAGAGTAAACTGGTAGCTGACTGTCTTGATCCACCAGCACTTTCAGCCCATATAATTTTACCATCCTAGTAGAATGATACCCAAGTAACTTACTGCTTCCACAAGTGCAGGGGCATATAGTCAAAATAAGAGTGCACATTTGCCATTGCAGCATGATGTATTAGAAATGTAGCCTCTGTTTTTCAAATGTGTCCTTTTGGGCTATTAATTCAAACATTTTAAGAATGTAATTTAAAGATTATTGTGAAATTTCTATTGCACCCTTTGTGCTCCTGCATTTTGGACTGAATCCTGACTTACACAAGTATTTGCCTACAACATAAGTTTGGCTTTCATATATTTTGAGCATTTCTGCCTACAGTTTGTCCATAGTTGCAAGACCCTCTTTGAGGGTTTTTGTGCATGTGTAACACAGGAGCAACATAGATGAATAAAGCTTGCAGAATTATGCAAACTGATGTTGCCTGAAATTATTACAACAACAAAAACACTTCTATCTTGATACCCAGGTAAATTATATATGGTTGAAAGGGTGTAAAATAGTCTTCTGGTTGATACTTGACTTAGACATTTCTGTGATACATGCTAGCTGCAATGGATACAAGCTAGTGATTTCTCCTAAAAGATATATGAAGTTGGAAGAACTCTTAGGAAGATGTTTATGTGTCAAGCTTTCTGCCCTGACATGTTTACCTTGATTAACATTACTCACATTCTACGATCCAATTATATGTATTGCATTGTTTCAGACTTTCCCTTTACGTCTGAGCAGTTTTGGCTTCAGACTGCTGTTCTCTCAAACACAATTCCAAGGGCTACACAAGTTATTTTCAAAAAGAGGAGGAGGAGGAGGAAGTTACAGGTGTTTTGCTTCTGTAATTTCACTTATGCAAGCAATATTTGCCAGTTGGAAACACTGACAGAATACTACTATGCGGCCCTGCTAGGAAAAAACACATGCCGTGCTCCGACAGATGAACACCATCGGGGCGATACAGCCAGGGGGCATCCTCAATGATAGATGGATGCCCCACAACTACGCCCACCCCCTCCTCCTGAAAAAAGCGAAAAACACCGCAGTTCACACTGCGACGGGTATGATCAAGGGCCACCGAATTACCATGTGAATGGTACCCAGACCGAGGGATGATGGAAGACCACAGAAAATGAGATGTAGGGCATCAAAGGTGGACCAAAGACAAGTCCCAGGATACCACGACACTGAGGTCCATCCCAGGCACGACACCCATATCGTCGCCACCCACGTGTAAAACCAGCAGACCAGGAGGAGAGCAATGGTGATGCTCCTCCAAAAAAGGTAGGAGATGGTGCCACCGCATGCCCCTGCGCCCCAGCCAGGACACCATTGCCCGGCCTTCCATGCTGAGATGAGGTCCACCAGGCACCCAGGCAGCATGCCGGCCGGCTCAGAAAAATTAACTGTGGCCCACCATCCAAATACACGGCAGGCCAACTGGAGGAACCAAACCTGCAAGAAAAGAAAGAACAGATAACAGATCAACAAGGGCGCACATACGCCTGAAAACAATCAGAGGTCCAAGACGCCTGGTATCAGCCGCCGAGTAACCACGAGAGGTCCTGTAGACACCGCACCAATCCAAAAAGAATGCGAACAATAGCGTGCCCCCATGACACCAACCACCCTCAGGACTGACCCCGTGCTGTGCCCAAACTGGTACCTGGGGAGTGGCACCCCACACTGGTGTGCAAACGGAGGTCCCGGTGCCGAACCACAAAAAGCCACATACTTGGTGCAAAGCACGCACCGGGCAAATAGTCTTATACCCACATGGAGAAGGAGTACCTTCGCACCCTTGCCCATTGGGTCAGCTTTGTAACTGTGGACTGTAAGTAGAGCCAATGAAGGTGACAAGGCCAAATCAGAAAACAGCAGAGAGCAGGCAGAGCGGTCCGCCGAACCCCCCACCACCAGCTCACTGCACTGAAAAGGCACCGAAACTCGCCACCGTGGCCGCGGCATGAAACAGCCTTACCTCATAGGCATCATGGCAAAAGCGCAGCCAGGCAGCAGCAATACTGTGCAGGACCGCTACAGAAATGGGCTACCGGCTGTCAGGACAGTGGCCACATTCATGCGACCAACTTTCCAGTACACACCATACCCGACAGTCCTGCGCGGCATCTAGACAACTGGACGCAGGAGAGGCAAATGCCAATGCAGACAACCATCCCCCAATGGTAGAAGGGGAAAGACCACGCCCATAGAGCACAACCATGTATGCCAGGACATGTGTGACTGGGATAGGCCAAACTTCTGACAGGGGACCATCCTGGTGCAATCCGGCAAAGCCCCGCACTGCCGCACCCTAGGCGGAGCAAGTACCAGGCACCAGGGAAGCGGCAATAGCCCGTGCTACTTCCCCAGTCCACTTGCGCAGATCACCGGCGGGAGCTCCAGCAGGTCCCCGCAGGCCTCCGGGGCAAGGGCACAGAACCTGGAAATCTGTGAAGAGGACAAAGCATCGGCAATACTGTTATCAAGGCCAGGAACATGGCAGGCATGGAACATGACATTATACTGTAAGGCAAGAAGTACAAACCTGCAGACCAAAACCATGACCCGCACGAAGCTGGAGGTCCATGGTAAGGGATGTGCCTGACCCACCTGTTGTCAATCCAAAAGGTGACATTGAAATTAGCCCAGGTCGGACCCACAAGCACATAGCACCTAAAATAGGAAAGAACTCCAAAAAGGTGAGATCCTTGAGTCCACCAAGGCACCACCGAGCTGAGGGCCAGGGTCCGTAGCACCACGGACCCTGGCAACAACTGCCAAAGCCAAAAGCCAGACGTGGCAGAATGCACCTGAAACTGAGAACACAGTTAAAGGAAAGAACGCCAAAAAGACCCCGTTAAAATCCCTCTGAAAGTCCAACCCAACTCCCAAAGTCTCCCTAATCCCCATAGTAACCCTGATGCGAGGGAAAGGACAAGACAGACTGACCATAGTGTTGCAAAGGTGTCCGGCAAATGCCCGTCCGGGTGCCACCACCTTGCACGCGAACTTCAGGTGTCATGTAACGACTGGATTTCCCTGAGCGTAACCTTGCGCTTAGACAGGAAGTCACAAATCAACCCCACCAAGTGCTCGACCTTATCAGCAGGGAGACGGGACAGCTGATCAACCATGTCCAGCTCGATGCCGAGAAAGATAACAGCCCTAGAAAAGACCCACTGCTTCTTCAGGGCAATGTGCACACCCAAACTCATAATCAATGCAGTAAATGAACGAAGCGGATGCTGGCAGCCATCCGAAGGAGGGGCTCCCCCAGAAGGAAGTCGTTTAAACAATGTGCCACCCAGGACGACCCCGAGATCCTGACCCCAGCCCAATGCAAAAGATCCCAAAAAGTTATACTGGCCATCAAAAGAAAAGCCTAGTAATTCAAAGTCATCCGGGTGCATTGGCAGCAGGTGAAACGCAGACTCAATGTCGCACTTGGCCATCAGCGTACCTGGACCACAAGACCGAACTATGCAGATCGCCCCGTCAAAGGAAGTATAACGAACCGAACCAAGTCTGGGCGGAATAGCATCGTTGACGGACAATCCCTCAGGATATGACAGGTGATGGATCAAGCGAAATGCGCCCGGGTTATCCTTGGGCACAAGGCCAAGAGGTGACACATGGAGATTGGGAAAAAGGCGGAAATGGGAAAGGCCCACCCACGCGCCCGGCAAGCACCTTTGTACGGATCTGGGCAGGCACCACATGTTTGTTCCCCACCATAGACCGAAGGTTGTAGATAACACGGGAACCTGGGGCCCAACAGCCGCTAACCTAAAAACCCCGCATACCAACATTAAGAACATGTATACAGCATCCCACCTTTCCGAGTAAACAGCCAAAAGTGACCGGGGGCATCAGGCCAAACTGGACTGGGGCCTGTTGACACCAGAGCAAGCGAGGGTGACATGAGATCCGGCGCATATGGCGCACTCGTGCCGAAATCAGCACTACCCGCGAGCACATTTGCCGGCCAATGAGAAGTCCCAGCAAAGCAAGCGGGGGTGAACTGCCTGCCCCACCAGTGGGTGGGGCACCTGCGCCCCAGTAGGACGCTGGACCAAGTGGCCGCAATTGCAGCGGTTGCCCAGGACTGACCAGGAAGGTATCATAAACCACAACCAGAGTTGCTGGTGCGTCACATCCAGGTGCATGTCTATGTGCATGGCCATCCTCATACGGAGTGTCTTGGCATAAAGAAGCACACCTCCCAGGTACAATCTAGAGACGCCCAATAAATAATATTGAGGTACTGTATAAGTGGTAAAGCCAGCTCGAGGGCACCCCTAACAGATACGCCTGCCTGAACCAGATACGCCGGGAACCAATTCGCCCAAGTGCGTAGGGGCTTCTTTAGCTGCGCCAATCCTTTGTCCCGCTCGCCCTCCCTGTCCCGGTCACCCTCCTCAGAATACCTGTGCAGGAGACTGAATATATCAACATATTCCTCCCTCCAAATTGTGGCCCTAGTAGCAGGGGAGGAAATGGTCACCAAAAGTCACCGACTGATCCCCAAAAGGGGAAGGTGGAGCGAGGTAGAGAATTATAACCAGTATCCCCTGTGGAGTATGCGGGCCAACACGGGGCCGGAAAAGCGGGCGCCGGTGAGGTCACAGACCCGCCCCCACCCAGGGAAAGGCGACAGCCACGGGAACCAGGGAGGGGGGCGGACACCTGAGTAGGATACGGGGGGGGCATGGGCCAAGGCCAGTGCGGCTGAGGAAAACAGGGCCCAGAGGGTGTGTGTGCAAATGCCGCAGGCATGCTTTGAACCGCATACTTACCAGGACAAGCCACCCCAGACACAGGGGCCTGGGTGAAGGTACAATCGGAAGGGAAATGGAGAACTCGCCCGGCCCAACCGGAGGAGACCAAGCACGATCCCCGGGAAGGGATCGAGCAACCAGCTCAGGAGGGAGAAGGCCCTGGCCCTTGTGCTGTGTGGCCTACCAACCGTCGACCCAACGGAGCAAGGAAGCCAACTCTGCGCTCGAATCGGGCGATGCGCAGACCGCGGGTGGCACGGCCAAGCCACGGGAGGTGCCGCAGTCCCAAGCCCGACCTCTCCATCCAGAGTGGTTGCCCTGGCCGAAACGTCAGTCACACCAAGTGGAAAATCCACCCAGCGACGAGGCTCCAAGTGACGCGACCAGGGGAAAATCTAATCCTGGCTACGGTCCTGTGTGGATTCGAACCCAGATCTCCTGAGTCCTAATCCTTCACTGTATCCTTTGTATGCACAAAAACAGCTGCAAGTCTCCCTAAGAAAAATGTGTTCGACGCGAGGCGTATGGGCTCAATTCATGGGCCGAAGCCCAATTAGACGAGCCAACAAGGGGAAGAAAAACGGCGATCTGAAGTAAGGAAAAAACAGCTTTCGACCATTCAAAAGCAACAGAGGATGCCTCGTGGGCAACATACCCTTTTATAGATGTGGCTCCGTCCCTATTATTGCCGCTAGTCCATCCCATCCCGGGAATGGGTGCGAGCAAAGCGCGCGCCAAAAGTTATCCTTTCAGTGCGGGGGCATTTTGTTTGGTTTAGTTTTGGGGAGGAAAGGGGGAAGAACTTTACTGAATTTTCTGATGCCTTAAAACAGTGATTTTCAACCTGTGGCCCACTGGCCAGATGTGGCCCATAGCACCATTTCAGGAAGTGTCATGTGATGGAGGAAGGGCAAAATGGCCGTCCGGTCCCTGAAGTTGTCTGAGGGAGTATGTCCCAGCCCTGGCTTAAAAACTAACAGGTTTTATCTCACATCAGCTTTCATAGATTGTAGCTGACATCTTCATATATATTTGAAATGGGCTACTGTCTATGAAAGCTTACAGTCTTTAAACTACCATATGACACTTTATTTCAGGGGTGGCCAGCCTTTTTACACTGACCACATACCCCGGAAGTGGGAGTGGATGCATTTACAGCTGTCGTAAATGCACCCTCCTCTGCATTTATGACAGCTGCAGGCTGATGTAAACGTGTCTGCTTCCACTTTTGGGTGCAGTGGCGGTGGTGATGGGCCAGACGGAATGGCGCCATGGGCTAGGTCCGGCCTGCGGCCATAGGTTGGGAACCCCTGCTTTAATCTGACACAACAACAAAATATGACTACCACACTGGATGTTTTCCCGTATCTGTCATGGTGCTGGCTGCAATGCCTTTTCAGAGAAATATCAGCGGGAAAACAAAGCAACGCATAAAGGAGCCTCCCGTGGCCACGGGAGGCTCGAAGACACTGCAGCTGACGAGCCCTGCACGCTCCCGGCCACACCAGCGGCCAGGAGGATAAAGGAGCCTCCCGTGGCCACGGGAGGCTCGAAGACGCCGCAGCTGACTCCATGCCTTGCACCCTCCCGGCCAGTCCACCTTAACAAACTCCTTCTCTCACCCAGTCTGGCCCAGGGAGAGGAGACACAGCTGTGGTAGGCGCTTGTGGCTATGAGACCTGCCGCCGCCCCTATCAACAGACTCCTTCTCTTGCCCTCTCAACAGACTCCTTCTCTTGCCCGGTGGCCAGGGGAGTGGAGACACAGCTGGGCATCCTCCAAGCAGGAGGAGGAAGGGACACCAGCGACAGGAGGCAGCAGCTGACAAAAATCTGTGACTCCAGACCAACGTCTTTTGGCTGGGAAGAGGAATTGGACTATAGCCGCAGGTGGACATTTTTGCATTATAATGTTTTCTACTATGATGTGTATTTTCTTATCGGAGCTGTGGCAGAGTGATCTGAAACTACAGAAATTAGACATTACCCCTGTGCCATGGTCAGATCACTATCTGGTGACTCTAGACTTCCTGGGGGTGAGGCTTCACCGCAGGGAGGTAGGGCCAGTTAAATGGGCCCGCCCCCGGTGACTAATGGATCCGGAAGGATTCCAGAGGGAACTGGGGTGTTTTCCTCTTGACCTGCAATGCGATTCGTCTGAGGCTCTTGTCAACTCATGGAACGAGAGAGTAACGGCAGCCTTGGATGTGATCGCTCCACTACGGCCTCTCCTTGCCCGCGGGCATCGATCATCCCCTTGGTTCACAGAAGTGCTGAGGGAGCTCAAAAGGGCAAAGAGACGCCGAGAGCGCCGCTGGGTGAAGACCCGGAGTGAGTCTGATCGAACACTTGTTAGAGCGGCCATTAAAGCCTACCTAGTGATGATGGGGGTGGTGAAACGACAATATTTCACCGCCCTTATTGCCTCCGCAGATAATCACCCAGTGACCTTGTTCCGGGTGACCAGGTCCCTCCTTGGAAGAGCAGGGTCTGGCCCTGGTTGGCAGGGATCGGCTGAGGCTTTTGCTGATTATCTGGCGGAGAAAATCGCTCAGATTCGCTTGAAGTTTAATCCCGGCGTGGAAGAGACAGAGCTGGGGTTGACCAGAGTACAGTCTGGCCATGTTATCTGGGATCAGTTCGATCCAGTTGGCCCTGAGGAAGTGGACAGGCTTCTTGGATCTGTTCGCGCCACTGCCTGTGAATTGGATCCATGCCCTGCCTGGCTAGTCAAGGCATCTAAGGCTGTGGCAGGCGGTTGGGTCGAGGCAATTATAAATTCATCTCTGCAGGAGGGGCTTTTTCCAGCACCCTTAAAACATGCTTTGGTGCGTCCCCTCCTGAAAAAGCCATCCCTCAACCCTACGGTACTTACCAACTACCGACCAGTATCCAACCTACCCTTTTTGGGTAGGGTCTTGGAGAAGGCAGTGGCGTGGCAGCTACAGGAAGTCCTGGATGAAGCGGATTATTTGGACCCTTTCCAGTCAGGATTCAGGCCCGGATATGGTACTGAAACTGCATTGGTTGCATTGGTGGATGATCTCTGGCGAGAACGGGATGGAGGTCATCCATCCATCCTGGCTCTTCTTGACCTCTCAGCGGCTTTTGATACTGTCGACCACGGTATCCTTCTGGTAAGGCTCCAAGGATTGGGGATCCAGGGCACTGTGTTGGCCTGGTTCTCTTCATTTCTGAGGGGCCGGACCCAGTCGGTGTGGCTGGAAGGCGAGAGGTCCAGCCCTAGGCCCCTGCAATATGGGGTGCCTCAGGGCACGGTACTCTCGCCTCTCCTATTTAACATCTACATGAAGCCACTGGGTGAGATCATCCGTTCCCACGGGGTGAGGTATCACCAATATGCAGATGACACCCAGCTGTATATCTCAGCCCGTGGAGATCCAATTGATGCAGTGGAAGTCCTATCCAGGTGCCTGGAGGCTGTCAGGGTCTGGATGGGGGACAACGGGCTACAACTGAATCCCGGCAAGACTGAGTGGCTATGGGTAAGGGGTCCTGCACTATCTCGGGAGTTACCATCTTTGGTTCTGGATGGGGCAGTTTTGCCCCAAACAGACCTGGTGCGTAATCTGGGGGTCCTCTTGGACTCACGACTACTGCTCGAGGAGCAGGTGGCAGCCATGGCCAGGAGGGCTTTTGCACAACTTCGTGTAATACGCCAGCTACGCCCACTCCTAGACCGGGATTCCTTGCTCATGATCACACATGCTTTGGTCACCTCCAGACTTGATTACTGTAATGCGCTCTACATGGGGCTGCCCTTGGTGACCATTCGGAGGCTGCAGCTGGTCCAGAATGCGGCTGCTCGGGTAGTGATGGGGTGTGGGCGTTATGCTCGTGCCTCACCACTGCTTCGGGAGCTGCACTGGTTGCCAGTATGTCTCCGGGTGCAATTCAAGGTGCTGGTTATTACCTTTAAAGCCCTACATGGTAGTGGGCCAGGATACTTAAGAGACCGCATCGTCCCAAGGACATCTGTCCATCCCACCAGAGCGGATCGGAGAGGCTCTCTTATCATTCCATCGGCTAGAGAGGCGCATCTCTCTAGCACCAGAAGGAGGGCCTTCTCCGTGGCCGCCCCGGCCCTTTGGAACCTCCTGCCAACTGAATTACATCTACAGACAGAGCTCCTGCCCTTTCGGAAGGGCCTAAAAACCTGGCTGGCAGGGCAGGTGTGGGGCTCCAGGAATATGGGGTCCCATGTTGGGTGGCTGATCTGATGGGACAGCCACCCCTCCCTCACTCTTTTAAACTTTTTAAATCTTTTTAAACTTTTTAACCTTTTTAAATTTTTTAGATCTTTGTAAATTCATGGTTTAATTCTTTTTTAATTGATTTTTTAAAGTAATTTCGAACCTCAATGTTTTAATTTATGAATTTTCTGTAAGCCGCCTAGAGTCAGGTTCGCCTGATTGGGGCGGGATAATAAATCTAAATAAATAAATAAATAAATAAAATTGTTCTACTGTATGACATTTAGTGAACCTTATTGCCCTGTTGCACTACAGACCATGGTATTCTGATAGTACTGTAATGTGTATTGATGTGTAATGTGTATTGACCTACTATATTTACTGTACTTTACTGTTTTGTTATATTGTATGCTATTGTATTTTTGTTTGCACTTTAATAGTGATATTAGGAGACTCTGTGAGCTGCTCTGAGTCGAGGAGAGTGGGATACAAATCTAAATAAATAAATAAATAAAAATAAATAAAGCAAAAAGTATTGTCACACCTTAAAGACAAACTCTTATGTTTTAATGTTAGCTTCAAGGATCAAGTCCATTTTGTCAGACATAAGAGTGAGACTTCATGGCATTCTATCAGGTAAAGAATTACACAATGATTGGCTGGTATAACAGATAAGTTTGCAATTCAGTGTGGTTATTTACAAGCAGTAATAACAGATCCCTGACTGGGGTTCTGATTTATTGCTGTGGAGTTTGGTTCTGCTAAGTTGTAAATGTTTTGCAGATGGATGCAAAATAAAAATTCTGGCATCAATGAGTTATTTGGGGATGGTGTGAGTGACCTAGCCAGAGACTATTAGCTATCCTGGTAACCATCCCCTTAAAGTTGGTCCTGTACAGTAAATTATGTCATATAATAGTTGTGACATTTTAAAATTGATAATGTCCCAGAAACCCTTGACTAATGTTCAAACCTTTGAGATGGGTGTCCAGTATATGTATGTACTTTATTTCTACAGTCTCTCTCTGGATCCTTGTCTTGTAATTTTTCTGTTCCTGAAGGGCAACTTTCAAGTCTTCTGCAGATTGTCTACATAGCTTGAAATGGTTTTAAACAGTTTTCTGTGTATTGCTATTTCTGATGTCTGATTGATGCCCATTAATGCTCAGACACCAGGAAGGCAAGTCTTTAAGGTGCCACAACATTGTTTTGTTTTGTTTTGTTTTGTTTTGTTTTGTTTTGTTTTGTTTTGTTTTGTTTTGTTTTGTTTTGTTTTGTTTTGTTTTGTTTTGTTTTGTTTTGTTTTGTTTTGTTTTGTTTTGTTTTGTTTTGTTTACTCTCTGATATACTTTTACAGAGGAAAATTCCTGTCTCATATTGAGCTGATGAAACATAGAAGAAGAAAACTCTTTTAAGGTCAGCAAATTTTACTTAAGGTCTTGGGATTGATTTTTTTTATTTAGCATATAGCAAGGACTTGGGGAAGTTACTTTTTCAGGCTACAGGTCCAGGTAGTATTGCCACTGTGACTTTAGGAGTTCTTGTCCAAAGAAGTAACTTTTCAAAGCTCTAGATTCCTTCATAAGCAGGCACTTATGAAGACCCTAGAGAATTCTAGGAGTCTTCCACTGAGAGGATTAAATGGTTTAACTACAGCTCTAGAAGTCTAGCAAACGTTGATGTGGTTTTGGAGAGACATTGGACTAAGCCTCTTTGAGTGAGTGCATAGGCCCTGACTCACTACAAGTCTAACACAAATAGGACTTGCTTACCACAATTTCACTTCAACACCACAAAAAAAAACTGAACTCAGATGAATAGGCCACAGCAGTGTGCCTTCTTAGTATTGTGGGTTGTTCACCCTTTTGGGCTGTTCAACTGAGTGTTCTTTTGTACCATATACTTATTGCAGCCAGAACAGTAAACAGATGGCCCTTTTCTACTAAGAATATGGAATGGCCAGCTGGTAGAAATATGCTCTCCCCCCGAAGCTAGTATTTTTAACCTCTGCTATAATGCCAAAATATCCTATAGCTGGAAAACATACAAGCTATTTTAAACAATCTTGATGCCATATGTCTTGCTGATCTAATTGCTTCATAAGATAATGATGTTTTACCATAATGGTATGTGGCATGGGGCAACTGAAAAGACTCATTCTTCCCAAAATGATACATGATTTTTTTCTCTGTCTTAAATAAAGAGGAAAGAATGGGAAGGCCTAAAACAAAGCTTAGAAACAAGGGTTTTTAAATTATGCCAATTCAGCCATGCTGCTTCTAAAAGAGGTTTTGAATAATGAAGCTTTCCCTTCTCCCAGGAGCTGCTTTTAACTTTTAAATGAAGCATGACTAAATTTGAGCAAAGAAGATTTGATGTTTCCAATTAGCTCAGAGAGTTGAAAATGGGTTCTGATGTTATCACGGCCAATGCAGTGAATGGGAACCACTTCCCAATAGAATTTTCATAGTGGTTAAATAATTCAGGCAGGAAAACTCCCATATGTGACTTACTATAATTGTTGATTCAGGACTACTCTTCTCCCCCCACCCACCCCAAGGAAGTTTCAGTCATAATTGGGCAATAACACAGAACTGCTTGGCTACATATTTGCCAGGCAATTAGTTGGCAACAATCATTTCTTCTAAAAACATCTCAGAGCCATCTCTTCAATATTCGTGGTTCTCGAAAAAGGTACATTTAGTGTTCTATGTTAAAATACAGTACAGTAATGCATAAACCAAACATTATCTTTACTGACTATAATCTCTTTAGGTAGTACAGTCAAACCTCGCATAAAGAGCGTTTCACTTAAAGAGTAACTCGCTTAAAGAGCAGAATTTTCTCTGAATGGTCGCTTCGCTTAACAAATAAAACCAACCAAAAACTCGCTTAACAAATAAATCTGGGTTCTCAATCCCCCCCCCCAATTGGTCACTTACAATGATGTTTCGCTTAAAGAGCAAACTCGCTTAAAGAGCAATCCTGTGGAACGCATTATGCTCTTTAAGCGAGGTACAACTGTATTCTCAAACAACAATGGCATTTATGGTGGAAAAGTGGATCGTTTTCCAGTTGACCAGAGTTTGGGGTGTTTATTGAATTTCCAAGAATACGTCAGGAATGGGAAAACTGTAATCCAAAAGAATATATTTCAATACTGTGATTGGAGACCCATCAAACACCCACCCTGGACATCTTACTAAAGCCAGTTCTGAATCCTGAAAATGCAATGAAATCAGGATGGCAAACATTTCCATGTCTCAGAGTAACATATGAAAACGCAAAGATTTATTTTGTTTTTCTGGGTCTTCAAGTCAAGGGGATAAAAATCTGAAGGCAAGCAGCACTCAAGGAAGAGAAAACCTGATTTGATGGCCTTAGCACCCATCTCTACCCTCTTTCAGCTTTCCAGTGCTCACCTGCTCAGTTTAAAGATTGTGCACATGTTGTGCTTTTGCAATATTGGTACAAGAAACAGTCAGAAACAAGGGGAAGAGAATTAGAAAAGATGCAGAAGTGCTTGGATTTTGATCCATCATGTTGCTTGGAGCAAGTTAAGGTGAAGCACTAGTGTCAAAACCTCTGAAGCTTCTTGTTTCATAAGCCTTGGGTGCAATAATATGAGGGATGGGGAAGAGACTTCTTGTTGGTTGGCAACGAGCTTTTCCACAAACCCAATCTTAAATAGGAAACATAGAAAAATCCCCCTTTTATTATGTACACTGTGAGTAAGACCACATGGCATGAAAACCCTGATATAATATCAACTACTATTGTAGAGGGGTCAGTATACTTTGTGCCTCCCCAGCTACCCAAAATGTAGGATTGTATTCCCTGGTTCTAAGTGGTCATATTACTCAGTTATCCCTATTCTGGGTCAGTATCCCTTGTGTCTATTTCTATAATCAATTGGCCCAGAAGTTGTTCACACCATCAAGTCCACTGGGTTCTGGGAGTCCTACGCTAACCATTCTGCAACACTGCCTTGTTAGCCCTGCTATGGGTGAACCCAGTAGAGTTAATGTCATTATAACCAGTAAGATCTGCCAATCCTTGTGCCTCCCAACACTCCAGTCTATGTGACTGAACAGTACCTTCAGGGAGTCTCAAAATCCACAAAGTGTTTAAGCCCTTATGCCAACTCTGCAAGGTAGATGTGACACTACACACAAAACATATAGGTTCCCAGTAACTTGGTTAAGGAAGGGCCTGGTTTTATGACCCAATCTCTCTGAACTCACACACACACACACACACACACACACACACACACACACACACACACACACACACACACACAAACAACAATCAGCTAGAGGGTTTTTTAAATATTTGATTAAAGTTAGCTTTTTAAAAGAGATAAAGAGGTGAAAAGTTCCAAAAATCTCAAAAAGTTTTCAAAAAATATTTGAACCAAACAAATAAATGTGGGGCAAAGAATATACAATCAAGAGATGTGCAATAAAATAAGAAAGCTAGCTAATATGCACACACTTACTATTGCATCATCATAGCTGTAAAGCTTGCCCAAGGTACATCCCTTGGTTGCTGCCATGTGATATCACATGGCAGCAATCAAGCATACCATCTCCTAAATGGTTACTAAGACAACTAAAGTAACTTCTGACTCATATATCTTAAGCTTTCCTTCTAGAGTTTTCCAGATGGTCTACCAATCAGGCATTGAATTACCTCTACTATTCATGAAGACAAGAGCAGTTTCTGCTCACTCCGTTCAACCAGCTGAAATCATCTTCCCAATGTACTTAATAGCAAAGAACCCACCTTGAAGGTCTTTCTCAGCAAAGTGTATGCATATGTGTGTGTATGCAAACATGGAGAAATTGTCCCCCAGCCCTTGGATAGCACAAGGAAATTTCTTATGCAGAGAGAAAATGAAAACAAAATTTCTTTCATTTTGAGGTTCGGTGCTGGGGATATTGGCAGGGATTGACTGTTTTGTATCTCTTATTTCAAGTCTAACAACTGTTATAGCAAAGCAATCATGCTTATATACCACCCCATAGCGCTTAGTGCATTCTCTGGATGGTTCACAAATTAGTTAGCATTTTGCCCCCAACTTGCTGGGTACTCATTTTACCAGCCTCAGAAGGATGGAAGGTTGAGTCAACTTTGAGCCTTGGTCAGGATCAAAGTCAGAACCTTTTGGTTGCAATACAGCAGTTTAACCACTGCACCACCAGATTGGGAAAGGGATATCTGTAATTCCTTCTACACCCTGCCTTTCCATCAATATGGAAATTGCTGGCTTTCTTTCCCATAACTGTGTGGGGAAAAGCTGTCTTGCTCAAAGATTCACTTGTGTACATGAGTTATTCATCGATCCTACTGCTTATAACCATGACGATGGAATCCATCCCCAAAACCATTTCATCTAGTCTTTGGCAGCCCAAATTCCAAATCCAAAGGTATGTTAAAATATTTATTCTTTTTTCTCGCCCATCTAGCTACAGGGTGGTAATAAATGTATAAAAGTGATATAAAATGCATAGTGAATGTGATTGGTACACATGAACTCTATTCAGTTCTAGAGATCTATCTGGATAAATTTTTAAATAAGGAGCTTTGGGGCATGGTTGAATATGGGCTCTTTGTAATGGAAGTGATGTGGCTATTTAAAGTCAACTGGTAAGCCAGTTAGGGAGGTAGGGGAAAGAATAATTGGACTGAAAATTGGGAGTAAACCATTGCTCTCTCTGTCACTCTTGAACATGATGTTCCACAAAGTTGTTGTGGCTTCATGTGCTTTCATTTGTCCACTGCCATGTATTTACTCTTTTCTTGTGTAATATCTGAAGTGATCATGGTTTCTTACAATACTGATGCATGAGAGACAGTCTGATAGGAATGGGCAGAAGACAGGTCACAAATAGTATGACACACACACCCTCCTCAGGGCCCAAATTTAGCACCCCTGGGATCTCCTAGAACCTCCCAAGGAAGGTTTAGGAAAATAAGGCTGAAGTGGAGTCCATTCTCTCTCCTTCCCATATTTTTAAATATTAAAGATATTTTTGGTATTAGAATGTACAAGTGGACTTTCTAGTGTTCCTCCAATTTGTTTAAAGGGGGGACACATAGGAGCAAGTGTAGCCACTAAGGTTGAGGTATGAGTGTGAGCATCTCCTTGACCTCTGGAAAGTGACCACCCCTGTTTTAGATTCTTTGTATGTCCATCTTGATATTCCATGAAGGTATCAGTCTGGATTTATGGGTATGCCACCAATTCCACCTTCCCATTATTTCCTAAATGGACTCAGGCATAATGCCTGCATGCTCCTTTCTAAAATTAAAAAATATATATCATAAGCACATACAAAATCAACATACTAGACATTTTCTGTTACTTTTAGCTACCTCTGTGTGAAGAGCTGGAGATACTATAAGCATTCAGTCATGGCAACCACTATCAATCCCAGCCTGAAGTGTTGCAGGTCAGAGATAGATTTACCAACCTGATGGAAACTTTGGCTGTATGTACTGCCAGATCCTCCATGGAGAGAAGGATGCTGGCTCTAAACCTGACAATCATGCTGTGCGTGTATAATCACCACTTCGTGAGTATGTCTCTTAGAGCAAAAATTCACTGTGTATGAACTTGTCAAGTTTCAGGAAATAATAATAGCCTCAGTCCCCTGATTCCAGTTGTCACCCTTTGGAACTACTCTGCCAATATATTTTTCCTATAAAACAACGTTGATGGAAGATAACTATTGAATTATTGAACCTATTGCCCTACAAGGGTAGGAAATACAGTCTCTAGAGAGATGATACATCAGGTAGTAAACTGATAAGATGGCTGATCTTGGCCACAGGGTCAGTTCTAATATTTATTGTACACTGCATTTTCTGTAATCTTTGGTTGCTTTATCTTCAATAAACAAAAACCCCACGCTGTGAACATGTTTACCTTCCCTTTTCTCACCTTAGGTTGTCTCAAATGACCTCAGATTGCACTAGTTTTGACTGTTAAGTGAACGTAAATGCTCAGGAAGGGAAAAGGGTTTTTTTTTAAGGTAAAAGTTTGACAGTACTTCCATAAACATCAATAAAGAGATTCATAGGGCTAAATTAATACATACCCTGTGAAATCCCACACCCCAAATTAGATTGGGCAACAGAAGGAATCGTTGCCTTTAAGAGCAGGCACAGAATGGAAGTCACTGATTTAATGTATTAAATACAAACTTCTGTTTAGAACTAAATTGAAAACAAAGCACAACCAAATGAAAGCTGCAATGGGGGGAAGAAAAACATAATTTAAGACGTGGAATAATGAGAACGATTTCCACCCATGAAATATCTTCTGATAACTCACAAACGGTAAAGCCATGAATTTATGCATAAGATACAATTCACCACAAAGAGATAATTCATATTCAACTCTCATGGTCCTCCATCACACAGCCCTCTGTTTATATGTAGATAGCCTTATGAGAAAATGACACCAGGCACTACCGAAATTATGAGACAGCAAGTCAAGCCTGAAGATAATAATTACTTAGTTCACACAAGCACAGTGAGACTCTTCAGCTCACAATCTTCATGGCCTGCACTAGCAAATGTACCATGTGAAAGCAGTAAATTAAAGGGACACCCTGCCTTTCCTCCTCCATTCCAAAACACTTAATGAACTAAATAACTGCTTAACAAAGGCTGAAAGAGGAAAAAGGGAGGTGGAAGTTGCCTGGAAAAACGGGAGAACAGAATATCTTGTTAACTTACAATTGGTGTAAATGGGAAGAGACCGGCAATCCTTGGCAGGTGTTAACCACAGTTTGAAAAATCAAACCAATATAATCCTGTATGTGTCTACTTGGAAGTAATCTTGTTAAATTCAGTCATAAAAATTATTCCCACTTAAGATACACTAATATGTGGAATCATAAGTGTTAGCTGATCCCTAACCCTGTGCTTAACTCACTCTGGAAAGAAAATACAATAATTATATATTTTTCCCAAAATATACTTGGAATAGAGGCAGGGAATTTTGTCAAATTTGCTTTTCGTTAATCACAGTTTCTTTAAATCTCAACATTTTTCTTTAAATCTCACTTTTCTCAGCTTTGTTCTTGAATATGAACAAAAGTGAGAATGTTGGTAAAATTCTTCAAAAACTAAATGAAACAAAATCTCCTACCCTTCCTGTACTGGCTAATTCCAACCAATATACCTGTTCCTAGAGCAGTGATTGCAAAACTTGGCACTCCAGGTGTTCTTGAACTTCAGTTCCCAGAAGTACTGCATATGTGCAGTAAACCCATTCGTGTGGGGCCTGCGAAACCCTTGTCACTCCTGGAAGTGGAAGTAAAATGCTCCCATACAGGTGTGTTTTACTTCTGCTTCCAGGAGTGACGAGGGCTTCATTCATTCATTCATTCATTCATTCATTCATTCATTCATTCATTCATTCATTCATTCATTTCGATTTATATGCTGCCCTACTTGGTGAAAACCAACTCAGGGCGGCTTACAACATACAATAAAATACAATGTAACAGTTCAATAATACAATATCATAGTATCATAAAATATAGTACAATAAAATAAACATAAACACAATATAATCAGAATACCATCCATAAACAATACCCAGTACAGAATAGACAATAAACAATATAATCACAATACAATCACTACCCAATACAAAAATTACACAGTAATCGATTTAACAATATCTATCTGTTTGGGCCGGCTCCAGGAGCCTCTGTTGGCGGCGGCGGCAAGGACAACAAAACTGTCCGAGTTTTAAAGCTCCTGCCCTGCCGCCCAGGTGTTCCTGCTCCTCATCAGCAAGCCGGGCCAGCTCCAGGAGCCTCTGTTGGTGGCAGCGAGGGCAGCCCAGGCAGAGCCCCTGGTAACAGGTGGAAAGAGTCTCGGGGCTGGACACTGAGGCAGCCTCTCTGCCTGGCCGCAGGTGTTCTTGGGAGGGCCAAATGAATTGGCGTCAGGGCTGGATCCAGCCCCCTGAACCACATGGCCGGCCTGCAGCCCCCCAAAAATTGGGCACCCCTGCTCTAGCCTTAGATAAAGAAACTTTTCTGCTTTTGTCATTCCAGCTTCTGACATTTTCAACTCTTAAATTCTTTCCGTCCACAGCGTGAAGACCTTAGTGAACCTGGATAAGTTCTTGATAAAAAAAATGAACTGAAACAACATTTTCCCAATTCCTAACTTTAAATCTATAGGAAGTACAGCCAGGATTTAAGCAATGCCCAAATCTAGTCCTTTAGCTTCTGGGCAGAAAGGATGTACACAGTTGCTCAGTAGATGTTTGAGCGTACTTGCAATGCTTTCCACTTTTCTGAAAGCCTTCTTTAATGTTATTTTACGACCATAAATGACAATAATTTCTTTTAATATTGGGGGGGGGGCATCTCTTCATCCAAAGAGGAATGTTCGGCTTCAGTTTGCCATTAATGGAAATGTGATGTTATTTGTATCCAACTACGTGGCCAGGTGGGCTTTCACACAACTTTGCATTATTCACCAATTACACCTGTTCCTGGACCAGGACTCCTTGCTTATAGTCACACATGATCTGGTCACCTCCAGACTAGATTATCGTAATGCACTCTGCATGGGGCTGCCCTTGATGACCATTCAGAGGCTGCAACTGGTGCAAACTGTGGCTGCCCACATGGTAATGGGGTGCGGGCATTATGCCCATGCCTCACCCCTGCTGCGGGAACTGCAATGATTGGCAATGTGCCTCTGGGTGCAAGCCCTACATGGTAATGGACCTGGTTACTTAAGAGACTGTGTCACCCCAAGGATATCTGCCCATCTCACCAGAGCAGACCAGAGAGGTTCCCTATTGGTGCCATTGGCTAGAGACACCCACCTCTCTAGCACTAGAAGGAGGTCATTTTTTTGGTATCTGCTCTAGCCCTATGGAACCTTCTCCCAACCGAGCTGTGTCTCCAGACAGAACTGCTGACTTTTAGAATAGGTTTTTAAACCTAGCTGGCACACACACACAATACTTAGTTTATGTGTTTCCACTCTGGAAACACACACCCAATACTTAGCTTATAATTCACACTGTGAAGAAAATTCTTTTAGTGAACATACAATAAAATCTGAGAAAAATTTGATCAGCTCTTGCAGAAACAAAATTAACTCCCTTATGGACACTACAACAGAGCTTGACATAGCAAGAAGGAACCAGAAAGCTTGGAAACTACTGAAAAGACTGAGCAATAATCCAAACAAAAATACACTCTATGCAAATATAATCCCAAACCAAATAGCCCACCAACAGCTCCTGGCAAGGAAGACTAACCAACACATAATAAAAATAAAACACCAATGGAATATTCAGAGCAAATCCATTGAACTTCTTACTGATATTGGTGAAACTACAGGAAGCCATAAAAATCTTAATGAATAGCAAAGTGGCAGGGCTTGATGATATCTAGATTAAGCAAATTAAACATTTTGGGTAAAACACAAATGGCTCCATTAACTCTTTAAATAACAATGGGACAAGCAAACAAATCCCAAAAATATGGTGAAAAACAAGAGCAATTGCTATCCTGAAACCAGCCAAAGAACCTTCAGATCCCAAAAGCTACAGGCCAACCTTCTCTGTCAGTTATACAAAATGTTTGAATGAAGAATATAATTTGGCCCCCAAAATTGAACCTCTTCTAATTCCAGAGTAGGCAGGCTTTAGACCTCATAATTCAGACAACCTGACTTCAAACTTCACCAAACTTGGAAAAGGCATTGAGGAAGATCAGGAGAAGACTCTTTCCAATTTTGGTGTGTCTACGTGCTCGGGGGCTGAGTTATCCCCCTCCCCCACATCTCCCATTGAATTTTCCCCAAACCAGCTATTGGTTGCCTAAACGTTTTGCACATTACTTTACTTAAGAAACTAGCTGGCTCAGACTGGGGCGAACACAGTAATAACAACAGTTTTGTACCTGTGCTGCTCCTTAACAGAACATGCTAGTGCAGTATGGTACAAATCAGCATAAGCCAAACAAGTGGATGCAGCATTTATGTACATGCAATAATGGAAGGAAGGAAGGAAGGAAAGGATATCCCAGTAGACACCAGTTTGCCCTAACATTTAGTGTTGGGTATGACAGTGACAAACTGTGGAGGAGTCTTCTCCTGCTTTTGCTTCCTGGCCAATTCTGCTCCTTTAAAGAACTTTCACAATTTACCTATTGTAGCTCCTGGAGTTGTCCTTATTGTGTGGAAGAGAAAAATAAGAGTGTTAGAAGTTTTGCCTTTGGTTGAATGAGGCTTGCAAACTTCCTCTGGGCCATCTGTGATCTAAAATACACAGGTCACAGTTGATGAAGAACAACAGAGACAAAATTTGACTTTGTCCTCTTTGCCTGTTAGTTTGCTCAGTTTTTTTAAGCTGCTCCATACCTCTGGCTTTATAGAGTGACTTTATATGCAAAGACCAGAGTAGAACTGCATCATATTTACCAGAATTCAGTGTCTGCATACCGGCTATGGCTTATTTATTGCAATGGGAGGGCAATAGCAGTAAAATCTACAATGGACCTTCAGCATTAAAATATGCAGTAAAGACAGCGGCTTGAGGCAATATGGATTTTGGAAATGTTTACAAATGCAGCTTCAAATAAAATACTTTCATAGAAAAGAGCATGAAGATTAGATAGACGGGAAACAATAAATTTAATCGTATTCACACGGCTGTTGGTTTTGCTGTCTCTTTTCGGCTTTGTTTTGTTTTTCTTTTATCTGTGCCATCACTTCTGCCACAGCCTGGAATTTTCTCTATCTTTCAATATCTAAAATAACTCTGATTACATTTCTTTAAAATGCAGCACAGCCAAATTGTTTTCATTCATCATTTAAAATGGCAGTACAGCTTTTCTTGAATCGGAAATGGGTTATGTATGTCTCTATTTCTGTGACCAAAAATTAAAGGAGGGTGAAGGAAGACCTAAATCAGGGGTGTCCAAACTTTTTGGGCCGTTGGCCTGTCACATGGTTCAGTGGGCTGAATCTGGCCCCAATACCAATTCATCCAGCCCACAAAGCCCTCATTGCTCCCAGAAGCGGAAGTAAAATGCACCCATACGAGGGCTTCATGGGCCAGATTAATTGGGGTTGGGGGCCGTATCCAGCCCCCAGGCCATAGTTTGGGCATACCTGACCTAAATGGACTTTGTTGGCATGGGCAAGGAACAGAAGTCTGAAAATAGTGTTTCCCTCCAAAAACAATTTCTATGAAAATTACCTCATAGTTTAATAATGAGGGCACCATCCTGCTTCCCTGTCATGAAAGCCTGTGTGAAGTATAGACTGCATTTCTCATAAGCAACTAGTCCCCCTCTATTCATCACTAGTTAGGCCACATTTAGAGTACTGTGTCCAATTCTGGAGACCACATTTTGAGAAAGATGCAAACAAATTAGAGCAGGTACTGTGAAAGGCAACAAGGATGATCAGAGGACTGGAAACCAAGCCCAATGAGGAAAGACTGGACAAACTGGACATGTTTAGCCTTGAGCAAAGAAGAATGAGATAGCACCCTTCAAATACCTGAAAGATAATCACAAAGAGGAAGGCCAGGATCTGTTTTCTGTCATCCCAGAGTGCAGGATGTGTAATAATGGGCTCAAAATAAAGGAAGCCAGATATAAGCTGAATATCAGGAAAAACCTTCTTATGGTTAGAGCATTACAACAGTGAAGCCAAATGCCTCGAGAGGTGGTGACCACTCCAACACAGGAAGCATTCACAAGAGAATTAGACAACCATTTGTCCTGTTTGCTTTGATTTGGATTCCTGCATTGAACCGGGGTTGGGGAATCCATTGAACAGAATCAATTCTATATATTATTCATCTGGCACAGCCCCACCACACACACACACACGGATGAAGAACCAGGTACAAAATGCTATGCCGTAACAGTTGCCCACTTTCCACTGGAGAATCCTACAGCCTATTTGCCTGGTGATCCCATGTGCTCAGGCTGATGTTGGATCCTCCCCAGCAAAGATTTTGGGGTAAGCAAGCATGCTCAACTAGCCACTGGGATAACTGTGGCTCATAGTGTGTCCACAAAAGCATTAAATCATAATGGAGGAGGTACTAATAGTTATGAGTGTTGCCAACCCACCGGGCCAAGACAGCATCAAACACCTGCCGAAATTCTTTTTTTCTTAGTCTAAGGGCTATTTTGACTTTCACAGCTCCCAGTACTCCAGCCCCGTAACTTGTGTGTTATACCTGAGTGGGCTTACTGTCTCCCCTCAGGTCATGATCCAAAACGATGAGCCGTGGAAGGTTTGCATAGTAGCTTGTAAGTTTTAAACTCATGTAAGCAGGCAACAAAATATGCCAAAATTCCTGTTGTTCCAGGATCACACCAAACTGGACACGACATTTCCAAAATTCCTTGGAAGTAAGACCTGGGCGGTCTTAGTGTTTATTTGATAAAAGGAATATCAATGTCCATAAATCAAAATGTTGCTTCAATAAGCTAAGTATAGCAATAAAATATCCCATTCCTGGGTTCTAATCCTTGCTAAAAAGCTAATAAGTTGCTCTATCAGGCTAACTTATTCCTAAGTATGCAATGCCCTAATAATTGAATCTTGAAAATAAAAACACAATTATTTTCTAAGTCTTGCTTCTCCTGGCTAGAAGCTGAAGATTTTCTAAGTGTTGCTTCAGACTGCTGGCTGAGAATTTTCTAAGTATCAAAGTTAGAAATTCTTCTAAGTATTGAAGTTGGAAAAATGGCTAAGTCTGTAGCCTGTGTCCCACTCTGCTGATAATTGCTAAGGAGAGAGCCTTTGAAAATTTCCTTTCTCCACAGTGCTGCATCTTCTACAGGAATTCAAAATGACATCCTCCTCCTATCTGTTCCCAGCTTCCCGGCTCCTTTCTGGGCTATCTAGGGGGCACTTTTATACACTAAAGTATCACTTGCCCCCACCTTAAGAATGTCAAACATCTAAAGGTTCAAGGAGACATTTTCCTCCCAACTGTCTTTGGGTGGATGACACTAGAGTTCAAAGTGTATGAACTTGTGTGTGTCCTGATGTATAAATTCTCCCTTTAATAATTAAAGTGCACCACTAGAGGCACTTGTCTAGCTGACGTAATGCATCTCAATGAAGAATTTCTAAACACAATGTAAGTCAATGCAGGTTTGCCTGTATGAAACCTCAACCAACGGATTAACTACATCACACTAACACTCTCTTGTAACTTATTTACATGACTTAGGCATTCAAATTCCATGACAGGAGCACCATCAGAATTATTTCTGACATGATGATCTGCTAAACTCTGGTTCAGAAAACATTTGAAAAAGAAGCATGGGAGGAAAAAATATTAAATAGGAATTATTTGAGGTTTCAAAATCTTGGGTGGTTCAGTGAGTATTATATTATATGACATGTAGAGAAGAGGAAAACAATTATATAGTTTTTCTTTAAAAAATCTCATATGCTTCACAACATATCTAAGATATAGGACAGTGATGGTGAACCTTGGCACTCTGGGTGTTCTTGGACTTCAGTTCCCAGAATCCCAAGTCTCTGTGAATCCACACAAATGGATTTACTCCAGCACTCCAGGTGTTCTTGGACTTTAATTCCCAGAAACCAAAGTCTCTGTGAATCCACATGAATGGGTTTACTGTGTGTATGGGCAGTAAATGCATTTCTGTGGGTTCACGGAGACTTGGGCTTCTCGGAATTGGTCCAAGAACACCTGGAGTGCCAAGGTTCACTATCACAGATATAGAACAAGCAAAGAGACAGCAGCTGCTTCAACAAGCAGCACTATGAAGCAGCTGCAGAGCTTGAAGATCCCCTGAGTCTAGTTTTGAAAATCTACCCCACACACTGAGTTGGCTCTTTGTATCAAGATATAAATGACACAGGCCTTATCAATAAGGTGGAATGAGGGCTTCAGCTGTGAGACACAGGGAAAAAACCTCACTGATGTCTTCTACCCCAAATAGGCCTTCCTATTCTAGAGAGCCATCACTGCTCTGTGCAACTTTCCAACCCTGACTTCTTCCTAAATACCTGCCCTGAGGGGTACTCCAAGTCAAGACACTGTGAGAGAGGCACTATGCTTCACAAGTGATTTGCCAGGCCATCTTGGATCTGCAAACTCATCAGACAGGCATTCAGGAAGCAGCCAATCTGCTGAGCATAATATCCTCTCTTCCTATGACTGGAGAAGCATTCAAAAATGCACTGAACCCTAGAGTTGGATATGACTGGCTGTTGAGCAAGGAAAACCTTACAGCAGGCATTGGCATGTTTATGCATGGGTGTGTTTTACAGCTGTCATAAATGTATCCACTTCTGGTAGTGGCAAGAGTGGCAGCAGGCCTCATGAAATGGGGCCACAGGCTGGGGCTGGCATATGGGCTATAGGTTGGCCACCCCTGCTATAGAGCATAAAATAGTGAGAAAAGCCTCCCTAGGCAGCAATTGAAAAACCTGACAATATTGGGTTTCCTTACTTTTCTAGTTTTACACTTCTGGATTAGATTGCAGGTTTTTTTTTTAATGGATGCCATTTTGGGTACCTGTTTTGATTAGAAGCCTTCACTTAAAAACCCAGGAAGGTTACCTTCGCTGCAGTGCCTACTGCGTGTGAGGGGTCTTTGCCGCCCCGCCCCGCCCCACCTCTGGAGGCGGCAGGTGACGGCAGAGTGGAAAGAGCTGATTGGCTTTGGGGTCTTTCAGGGGGCGTGGTTTTAAGTTTTGTACTGAGGGAAAGTTCCAGTATTGTCTTGTGGGTTTGGGATTTTGTCACCCGCCCACCCACCCTGAAAATCGAAGTAGCTAAAGTGGTCACAATATTTTGGGCCGGGTAGGAATTTTTGGTCTCAGCTGATTGACTGTGTTGGGACTGTTTTTGCCTACACTACGTCGATGAGTAAGGATTCGGGGTGCTAGCATTGTACGGGTAGGGCAGAAGGCCCGGGGGTTTAGGGGTATTGGAGTCCAGGGGGAGGGATTTAAGGTGTTTATTGGCTACCTCATTTGGGGGGTTGGTCAATAATTTTTTTGATAAGGGGGGGTACCTCCCCCCGGAGGTTTACCCGTGCCTCTGGCCCCTGCGGTTAGGTTGTTTGTTCCACTTTCCATATAGCATTGTCACTTAATAAAGTGGCCAGTTTCATTCCATGCTGTCGTCTATGTCTTTCTTGGGGGGGGGGGGCTGGGGGGGCATAGGCTGTGTATTGAAGTGTCCCCATGTTTCAATTAACACATACAGTAAAACCTCAGGTTATGATGGACGTCTTTTCTAACAGCCTCCGTTGTGACCTGAAAAAATTGTAAACTGAAACATCCATAGGGATGCATTGAAAAATTAAAAAATGGTCCTGAATTGATCACTGTAAACCAAAAAATAAATAAATAAAATTTTGTAAACCGGGACGGCATTTCCATAGGATTTGCTGTTGTAAACCGCAACATACTTAAAGCAAGGCGATTGTAACCCAGGGTTTTATTGTACTCTGATTTAAATATTTCCCCCATTTTTTCCTCCACTCCAAAGATGCATATAAAAATGTATGTCATCACAAATGAGGTATATCTGCCTTAAAAGGCAAACCACATGTCTCTCCCACCCCTACCCCTGGGTATGTGCAGATTACATTTCCACTCCCACCATGATGCCAAACACCGGGGATATGAAAAAATGGTTCCAAGTCATTTCCAGAAAGATTTGGGACCCACACACTCTCTCTTTTTCTCTCTCTAGAAAAACAATCACCGGGCAAGACTTCTCATTTTGCTTGTTAATTATACATGAACTTTGGAATAGAAGGATCACTTCCCATGTAAATTACAGTTTCTACATCTCATTATAATGCTTTAGAGTATAATACAGAAATAATAAGACTATAATTACCCTCTGTGCACATGGTAGTTCAATAATTATTACAGGATTAATTGATCTCATTGAATGCAGGCGTATTTGGTTATGTTACGTGTGCTTGGGGTGATAAAGTGAAGCCCAGTGCGTTGGTGTGTCTCTTCTGATCCACATCACCTGAACACTAGCTACTGTCTTGATTTTGTTTGTCTAGCCTGAACTAGATTTATAATGCATGGAATAGAAAGAATATCTGTTTAGATAATTGGGCATCTGGGATCCTTGGAATTCTTTATTATGCGCAAGAGCCCAAATAACATCTGTTCCTACATTCCCGTTATTTGAGGTTGCTTTGTAGTTATCGCATCTTAAGGGACCGCCAAAATATGAAACAAAGAAATTCAGTTGAAAATTCATATTACGAGAAACCTTTCATACCAACATAATGTGGAGTGGGTCAGAATTAGATTGTAATTAGTACTGTGCTGAATATACTTCAGCGTTGGTTTTCAGGTCAAGAAGATATCTATTTCAGTGCAGTATAATTACCACTCCGCCAACATTTAGTTTTGCAAATTTTCACTTTTTCCATCTATTGCTGAATATTTATTCAATTGTTGCTCTTTAACTCTGTTCATCACTCTGGATGGTACTTTTTGCATTCCAATCTAGCAATACAATAATTCCACTGAGTAAAGGAGAGTTAATGGAGAAGAAATCTGAGCAATGCAAGTTGAAAGGTGGGGTTTTTTTAAGGAGTTCAAAATGCCATAGACAAAGAAAATCACTCTTAATTTGTACAAAAAAGAAAAGGTTGTGGTCACTCATGCTCACAATTTTTCTTCCATGTCTAGGCCAGATGTGAAGCTGCCAAAATGAAGGCACCTTTTAGTGAGTTCATTCTGCAGTTCCTTTTGCCTGACCAATGTGAGAAAGATTAGCCAGCAGCAAAAGGTTGCCATTACCAGGGTACGCCTGATTGTGGTTCAAAAATGCCACAATCTTTGAGGACGCTCTTTCTGTATGACCCATGCTCACAATAAAGTGAGCCACATGGCTGATATTCTATTAAAATGGTGCAGTAAATATACTGCACTCTCTTGATTTCCAAACTTTCATTTACTGCAACAGAAATTTATAATAATAATTTCATGTCAGAAATTATTATGGGTTGAAAGGATTTTTGCAGAAGAAGCTCCACTCAAGGAATGCCCAAATGAGGCTCCTTTCATGTCCCCAAGAGCTGGCGTTATAAGAAAAGAGAGTTGAGACAGGCTATGTCTTCACTTTTAAAAGAATCAGGGTTCCAATCAATTTTTTTAATTGGGTAACAGTCACTTGGTGGTGTCTTTTGAGAAATCTTGCCCAAATGGCTGTTCTGGGACCTGTAGTTCAAAAGTGTAATTTTTCCTAGTTCTGAGATAAACCTGAACTGGACTTCACTGCTGGAGCCATGTAGGAAAGGTACACACCAGGGAAGGATGCAAAAGAGCCCCTTTTTACATGATTTCTTGCTATTGGGAGGTTTCCTTTTGTGTTGCAGCATTGTCTCCCCATTTTAGGGCTCTCCGGCTTGATTCATCTGTAGATATTAATGTCCTCTGGTAACCTCTCACACAACATCTGCAAAGCAGGTAGATAGGAGGTATTGCTGGGACTATATAAAGCCCAGACCTCTAGGAAAGAGGACAGAATTGAGAGAAAGGCAGGCTGGAAAGAGGGAGAGAAGCCAAGGCAGTAGCAAGACCAAGTAGAGATTGCAACCAGGCTTGCCAATAACTCTGTCCTTATTACCCAGTGAGGCAACCAGACAGTGGTGCTCTTTGGGAGGAAGGGATCCCTAATGATTCTTTTCTTAGTTGATGGACTAAGAAGGAAGACTTGAGAATACTGAGGCCTACAAATGCCTTCTATCATCCTGCTGCAATCAATTATATCAAAGATGGATGACAGTCTCGCCTGCCGTGACTAAGAGCCTGATCTGGTCAAGGTGTACAATTGTCTTGGCCTGGCTGCTGCAAAGGCTTGTGGCAGACATGTCCCAGACCGGTCACACCTGGTTCAGAATCAATCTGAATCAGATGTTGGATCCCCCAAGTGGTAGGTTTGGAAGTGGGTCCCTCTGCCCTGTGTGTTTGTATATAGCTCAAAAGTTCTGATGTGTGTTCTATGGGGAATAGGAAGTTATTTTTACAAGGATAACAAACAGTCTGATTCAGTCCAATTACAGTTGTACCTCACTTAAAGAGCTAATGCGTCCCACAGGATTGCTCTTTAAGCGAGTTTGCTCTTTAAGCGAAACACCATTGTAAATGATCAATTTGGGTGGAGATTGCAAACCCCAATTTATTTGTTAAGTGAGTTTTTGGTTGGTTTTATTTGTTAAGCGAAGCGAACATTCAGAGAAAATTCTGCTCTTTAAGCGAGTTACTCTTTAAGCGAGGCGCTCTTTCTGCAATGTTTGACTGTACTTATTTGAACTGTAGCTCACAGAATCCCATATCTTAGTGCATAGAGGAGTTGGCGTATGTCTTCCCTCTTCCACTATTTGCATAAGAAACTATCAGCTATTGGCATTCTCTTTGTAAGATACATATGGCTACTTGCCTTGAGTAATTCTTCTTTCTTGACAAAGTGGGAGGGAATCATGCAAGAAAACCAAGCTTTCTCAAGTAAACTGTGATATACTTTAGATTGCATGGGGGAAGCACATCACTCATTTTCTCCATACCAAGCCTGTCACCAGATAAACAAATGTTTGAACCCAGGCCTTTGAATCTACAGTCACTAAAAAAGCCATGGGAAGGCACGGGAGAAAACCTTCACCAACTTAGAAGTGAATGGTAGATAATTTTCTTCCAGAGGAATAACATAATATAAAAAATGATTCTTCATAACATCTTTGCAGTTCCAGCACTTTAAAAAAAACAACACATCAGTGCTACATCTGTAATAGATGCTAATTTTTTTTCCTAGTGTGTTATGTTTGCTGTTTTGTAAAGTAAAACAGAAACCTGCAGACCATAGGAAAGAAAAACTAAAGAAGACAAAAATATAAGAGGCTTTAATCCTGCTTCGGTTGGCAATCTGAAAAAGCTGTAAATAATTTAACAAAAGATTTAACTTCTAACAGCCTGAAAATGACACATACAGAAGGAACCTTCAAACAGGTGAGCAAACTTGTGATGAAAAGTTTTTTAAAAAAATAAAATAAAACTGCCTCATCCTTATTGTCCCAAACAGGGCTTTATTGGCCCATCCTCAAAACCAATCTCTGTCAAACCCATGAAATAACAGTAGTAATTATTTTTAAGAATCCTTTATAAACATTGCTTTATACCCAACGTGGGTGCAACCATTGTTCCACAACGGAAAATTCTAGCAACTTGCTACAGACAGAAAGAGATGAGAGGCTTTCAGCCAAGAGTCGTCACTTGGCTTTGTCATCACAATCTCACCCTTACACATTTGAAATGTATAAAGGTGGGCAAAGTACCAGAGAATAGTTCTGACTCCATGAGCTCCTTCTTAGCACTTCTGAAAGGACAAAAATAAATTGTCTTACTGTATCCAACAGGATATACCAGGAGACATAAATCCAGATGCTTCTGGAAGCTCATAGGCAGGATGGGATAGAGATGACCAATCTCTTTTGTTTGTTTTCAGTATCTGGTAGCCAGAGGCATACACAGGCTATAAACATAGAGCCTTCCTTTGGTTATCTTGGCTAATCACTGTTGAAAGTCCTGTTCTTACACAGACAGTGTGTCTGAGCATGAAGGCAGTGACATAAAGGTACATCTGGATCTATGTCTCCACTTGCATCACCATTCAACTATCTAGTTCTATGATTGATGTGCAATCCCACCTCAAGTCTCCAGTTGTTCTGCAGAGCTATGACCTGAATAATAATCAAGGGCTTGGAAATAATCTCTGACAAAAAGAAAGAAATCTCAGCTTGGTTGTGTGGATAGAATGTTCTTTGCTTTTCTATATAGATCTTTCAGTACATAGAAAGAGCCTCCTCAAAGATTGTAGTATTTTTGAACCACAATTGGGTGTACCCAGTGATGGGCTCCAAAAAAAATTACTACCACACTGTGGGTGTAGTATGGTGGGTGTGGTCAGGGGAAAAGCCCTTTGTTGCACCCGAATTACTTTATTGCAAAGCTTGGATGGGTGGGGCCAGCCACAATTTCTGCTACCAGTTCTGGCTAACTGGTGCGAACCTGCTGATGCCCATCACTGGGTGTGCCCCTGTCAAGGTAACCCCTTACCTTGTGATGGCTAATCTTTCTCATACTTTGTCAGGCAAAAGAAACTACAGAATGAATTCCCCAAAGATGTCTTCATTTTGGCAGTTTCACATCTGGCCTCGACATGGAAGAAGAAGTATAGAGGTTACGTGGAGGTAAGAAAGGAGTAGAAACATTGAGGAAAACTGTAACAAGAGCACATTGTGCATTCATCATCTCCAAAATTATGTGTACAAACTCTCTAAACTCTTCAGAGGGGGGCAGAGGGTAGCACTGAACACAACACCAATGAAGCACTAAAGCCCAGCCAGTGGCTTAATAATGGAAGACTAGGAAACTCTATTTCCCCCTTCATTTATCTGTCACTATTGTTATGTCTTATCTCAGAGATCCTTTAAACTGATCCCATGAGCTGAAGATAGGGCTATGATAATCTCTCCATTTTGTTATTTCCTGGAATCCAGCATTTTATCCTCATCCTTGTTTAGTATTAGATTATGAGATTTTGTTGTAGTTATTTTTAATTTCCCCACTGAAATGAAACTATTTTCATACAAATTACCTAATGTGCACAATTATTTAAGCATTTTCCTAACTTGGCAATAATCCCCTTGACTAAAGCACATTTATGTGTATATTTTCCAAACAGCCTCATTTTAGCGTTTTACATTTTGTATTGTTTTCATGGTTTTTCATGCATATCATTTCTCCCCCAAACCCTGTAAACTCGAAAATCTGTGAATTCTCAAAATAAGGTGTGTTTCTTTTTAAATGTGTATTTAATGTGTTAAAATAATAGAATGATGGCATTGGAAGGGGGCTATAAGATACTTGTGACAGATGGTTATCTAGAAATCTGAGTGTTGGAGCGTTCCATGCTTCCCAAGATAATTGGTTCCATTTTTGTACTACTCTAACAGGCTGGAAGGTTTTCCTGATATTCAGTATATTTAAAAAATTGGCTTCCTATAACTTGAGTCCATTATTATGTATCCTGAATTCTGGGATGATTGAGAACAGATCCTGTTCCTGCTCCCAATCTTTCAAATAGTTGAAAAGTGCAATCATATCTCATTCTCAGTCTTTTATTCTCAAGGCTATGCCCAGTCCTTTTGGTATTTTCTCACAGGGCTTGGTTTTAAATTCTCTGATCATCCCTGTTGTCTTTTCCAAACGTATTCAAGTTAATCAAAATCCTGCTTAAAATGTGCCACCCAGAACTGGACACATTACTTAAGATGAGGCCTAACCAGTGTTGAATAAAGGGGAAGTAGTACTTCACAGGATTTGAAAACTATATTTCTTTTAATGCAGCCTAAAATCGTTTTGGCCATTTTTGCAGTCACATTGTTGCCTCATATTCAACTTGTGATTTACAACAGTTCCAAGATCCTTCTCATTCATATCTAAATAAATCTAAATAAATAATAAATACTGTTACCAAGCCAACTATTCCCCAAAGTAATTGCGAGTTTGGTTTTCTCTCATAGGCATAGAACTTAGCTCTTATCCCTGTTAAATTTTATTCTGTTGTTTTTGGTCCAGGATTTGAACCTACCAAGTTCTTTTTAAATTTTGTTTCTGTCTTCCAGGGTATTAGTTATTCCACCCAGTTTTATGACCCTGCACCCCATCATCCAAGTCATTAATAAAAAATGTCAAAGAGCACCAGACTGAGCCTTGTGGTATCCTGCTGGTTTCCTGGTTTCAGAAAGAACCATTGATAAGTATTCTTTGAGTATGGTATTTTAGCCAACTGCTTTTCCACCTGACAGTTTTTCTATCCAGCCAACACCTAGTTTGTATGTTAATAAGAATATCACAGGACACTTTGTCAGAAGCTTTGCTGAAGTCAAGATATATTATACCAACAGCATTTCCACTGTCTACCAGGAGGTTTATCTGATCAAAAAGTGAGATAAACTTAGTCTAGCAGGATTTGTTCCTGACAAATCTATGTTGTCTTCTAGTTATTACTGCCTTGTTCAAGATGCTTAAAGAGGGATTGTTTTTCAATCTGCTCCAGAATTTTCCCTGGGATTGATTCAAGATGACTAGTCTGTAGTTTCTCAGTTCCTCCTGTTTGACCTTTTGAAGATAGGGACAACATTATTTCTCCTCCAAGCATCTGGCACTTCACCCATCATCCATGGTTTCAAGGAAGTAATAAAAAGTAGTTCTGAGATCTCTTCAGCCAGTTCCTTCAATAACCATGGGTGCAGTCCATCTGTCTCAAGAGTATTTCAGCTCTTCAAAATTATAAAGTATTCTTTGACATTTGTTTATCAATCTAAAGATGCAATCCTGTCCCTTGTCAAGGTAACTTGGATTCCCGCATGTTCCATAATAATGGTTTTAGTTTCTGCGGCCTCAAGATATGGACAGAATCCTTGGAGAAATGAGAACTCTTACATGTATGTTGGACCTTTGTTTTTTCTGATTCATAAAAACAGCTTTTTAAAATGTGATTTTGAATTACTCTTTACTGTTTCCATTCAGTAGGTGTAGCATGTACTGGCTAGAATCCTCTTGCATATTTATATCTGTGGCTGCTCGGGTGGTGATGGGGTGTGGGCATTATGCCCGTGCCTCACTGCTGCTACAAGAGCTGCATTGGTTACCAGTGTGCTTCTGGGTGCAATTCAAGGTGCTGGTTTTGACCTTTAAAGCCCTTCATGATGGTGGGCCAGGATACTTAAGAGACCGCATCACCCCAAGGTTTTCGACCCATCCTACAAGAGTAGATCATAGGGGCTCCCTAGTGTTCCCATCAGACAGGGAGGCACATCTCACTGGGACCAGGAGGAGAGCCTTCTCGGTCTCTGCTCAGTATCTGCCCTATGGAACCTTCTGCCACTTGAATTGGCCTCCAGGCAGAGTTGCTCCCCTTCAGAAAGGCCTTGAAAATGAGGCTATGCCAGCAGGTGTGGGGTACAACTGGTACCACAACCCAGTCTTTCTGGCTTATTTAGCCCTGTTCAGGGTTCTTATTTACTCCTGCCCAGGTGTCCTTTTTTAAGGGGATTGGGGAGTTTTTATGGACATTTTTAGATAGTTTTATAGTACAGTATTTGGTTTTAGTTAGCATTGATTTTAACTGATTTTGTGACCCACCTTGGGCTGCTTAGGCAAAAAGGGTAGTTACTGTATATGCTGGCGTATAAGACTACTTTTCCCCCTGAAAAACATGCCTCCAAGTGGGGGGGGGTCATCTTATACGCCGGGTGCACTTCAGTTGGGATAGACATAGCTGCCCATAGTGGCCTCCTGATGCTCACCCAGTGCCCATAGTGGCATCCCGGTGCCCGCCTGGTGCCCATAGTGGCCTCCCGATGCCCACCCACCTCATTCTACATACCATCCAGTATCGCACAGTATCCAGCGTGGCTGTGGCAAGCATCAGCAGCGAGACAGGGGTACCAGCGTTTTCGACGTGACCGACCCGTTCTGCTCGGCGGGAAGCAGTGGTGCTCCGCCCCGCTCCTTGTCTACGCAGAGCTCGCACATGCACACTTGCGCACTAGTGCCGGCCACAGGGAGATGTTGAAATCAAATCTGATGTTCTTTTATGTTTTATTTGGTGTGTGGAAGGTGTGCAGAAGAGGGGGTAGTCTTATACGGTGAGTATATAACAAACTCTATATTTTGAGTGGAAATGTTGGGGGGTCGCATTATGCTCTTTAAGTGAGGTACAACTGTACTTTGCTTTCAAAGGCAGCTCTCTAGTGTTTTGCAGTCCAGAGGTAGATCACAATTTGGCTTAAGCTGTGGTCAGGGGATGGCTCATATACAGTTGTACCTTGCTTAAAGAGCATAATGTGTTCCACAGGATTGCTCTTTAAGCAAGTTTGCTCTTTAAGCAAAACACCATTGTAAGTGACCAATTGTGACTTCTGGTGGGGGGGATTGTGAACCCCGATTTATTTGTTAAGCAAATTTTTGGCTGGTTTTATTTGTTAAGTGAAGCAAACATTCAGAGAAAATTCTGCTCTTTAAGCGAGTTACTCTTTTAGCGAGGCACTCTTTATGCGAGGTTTGACTGTATTTTGTTCCCGTAATTGGAGAACACTTGTTATAAACCGAGTGGCTTTCTACTGTTGTCTGTTCCCAGCAGCTGATATTCAGGAGGCCGTTGCTTCTCAGTATGACATTTTGACTTGTCCACCAGAGCTGATTACTAATGCTTGGAAAGATATTTTCTTTTCTACTACAGCTCCCATTGAGCCATGGTGTCTGGCCCCTGCTGGGAACCATAGTCTTTAAAATAATCTTTTCTGAGCTAGTAACTGCTCAAATATCAACTTTGTTCATTTCAACATTTGACTGCTTCACCTTAGACAATTTAACAACCTTGGGATGAACACATCAGCATTCTTCTTTTTTTTCCCCCAGGAATGTGGTTTGTTATCTGCAAACCACCCTCACGTTTTGGAGATTCAGACTACACATTCATGTTAGCTTCCTCCATCCAGGTTTGTGAGGTGTTGTAAAAAGCTGAGCAGTAAAATGTAAAACATTTCCATGTATGCAGAAGGAGGGAGGGAGGGCTGGAGTCAATGAATGGAAATTAAACAGCCCCACGTTCATACTATTTCTAAGTAAACAACTGCTTGTAACAGTTATTTACTGTATTTTACAGCTCACTGTTAACCCATGTCATAAAACATAATGACTTGGCCAGGGCAAATGTAGCAGCTCTTTTTAATTTTCATTCCACTGCCTTTTTAGCACTTGTATTTTCATTTCCAGGAATGTGTCATAAATTGCAAGAGAAATTAGAATTAATTTGTGCAGCAAAATCCAAACAGATTTTTTTCCCCCTTGTCAACCCGCATTTCAGTCTTCACTATGTGAAGAATATTTTTTTTTACCCCATGGAAGCTAAATATTATGAGCTTCGATTCTGAGAACACTTAGATTTGATCCGAAGAACACTTTGATCCTAGGAACTCTGAATCCCCTCTGGATTCAGACTGAAAATTAAGATCCATTTCTTTCCTTCTCTCTTGCAGAACACATATACAGTCAAACCTCGCATAAAGAGCGTTTCGCTTAAAGAGTAACTCGCTTAAAGAGCAGAATTTTCTCTGGATGGTCGCTTCGCTTAACAAATAAAACCAATCAAAAACTCGCTTAACAAATTAATTGGGGTTCGCAATCCCCCCCCCCACAATTGGTCACTTTCAATGGTGTTTCGCTTAAAGAGCAAACTCGCTTAAAGAGCAATCCCGTGGAACGCATTATGCTCTTTAAGTGAGGTACAACTGTACATCAGCAAATTGTAGAAAATATGTCACTCAGGGCAAGACCAAAACCCTTCTGCTACCTAAGACAAAGCAGCAAATGCCCTCTCCACCCCACTCATTTAAGGTGTAGACAGTGGTCTAGCATGGGGGCAGAGGGGGCCTATCCCAGGTAGCATTTTTGGGGGGACGGCAAAATTTCACAATAAATAGGACTTTGCCACTCCCCCCAGACTTCCTAGCGGCCAGGCCAAAGAGGCTGCTGCGGGGACAGGCACCAGGAGCCTCCACCACCGCAGCATCCTGGGCTCTGTCTAGGGGGAGGAAAATTTGGCCTATGCCCCAGGCGGCTGAAACCCATGCTACATCACTGGGTGTAGAGCATCCAAAGCCAGCCATCTTATTAAGCTATATGAGGTAGAAAATCCTGCAAGTAATTTCTCTTCTACTTTAGGAAAAAAACCTGTAACAGTAGCAGATTAAATTTTTAAAAATTGTCTTGTTCTATCATAACACTTAGAAGCAATTCCCTCACTATACCTAATGACAGAGCAATCCTGACACCACTTCAGATGAGTTGTGGAATGACAGTTTAGCTTATGCAAAACAGCAGCAGCAACGGTGACAGAGAACAGCATATGTACAATACCATATATTTTCTCTTATTGTGCGCTAAGTAGCATAATAACAACTAAATGACAATGACATAACCTAGAGTGGGGTGAGATTTTTTTTAAAAAAAGCATTCATTTTAATTGTCACTCCTTTATAAATACAGTGGAACCCCATATAATGAATGCTTCGTGTAACAAAAAATCCATACAACAAAGTGTTTTTGCATTATTGCCGATGCACCGTATAATGAAAAAAAGTTCATTATATGATTCACCTTTGGTGATACCCCATACAAAAGGGGGGGATCCATTGTGCTGGGCATTGCCAATGGTGATTTGTATAACAAACATTTTATTTTTGTTATATGGTGCATCGTCCATAGGGATCTGTATAACGGGGGGAAACATATAGCGAAGAGCTCTGCTGAATGGAGTTTTTTCATTATACGGGGTTCTGCTGTATGTCTTTAAGAGTTCTGCTGGCACAGTGGTTAAACTTCTCTACTGCACCACAGCTACTGACATTGCAAGTTCAATCCTGACAGGGATCAAAGTTGACCCAGCCTTCCATCCTTCTGAGGTCATTAAAATGAGTATGCAGCATGTTTGGAGCAAAATGCTAATTAACTTGTGAACTGCCCAGAGAGTGCGCTAAGTGCTATGGGGCAGTATAGAAGTGTGATTGCTGTTCAAAAGTAAAGTCTTGATCATGATAGCAGTGGACTATTTATTTATTTGTTCAGATTTATATTGCCACCCACTCGCCGAGGCGACACAGGGCAGCTTACAGTCAAAATAGCAACAGTACAGTAAAAATCATAAAATACAACCTCACAAAACAAAAAAGGCAGAACACAGACTAACTCCCCTCTGGCCGTTGCTGTGGTAGCACAGTAGTTAAACTGCTATACTGCAAACAAAAGGTTGTGAGGTCAATCCTGACCAGGTTTCAAGGTTGACTCAGTCTTCCATCCTTCTGAGACTGGTAAAATGAGTACCCAGCATGTGGGGGGGGGGATGCTAATTAATGTGAACTTCCCAGAGAATGCACTAAACGCTATGGGACAGTATATAAGTATGACGGCATAAGTATGATTGCAAGACTGCAATGGAAGAAGAAAGGGGGTTTGCTGGGGTACGTGTGTCCCAATCCACATCCCCTATAAAGCAGGCAAGGAGAAACCTCTTCACCATTCTGGAGATGACCATCTGCAGCACAATGTAACATATGGAAAGACTTGTATAACTTTTTCAAGGAGGCCTGGAACCTAGAGGTAGCCTGCAAAGCCATATCTTGGATGAGAGAAGCAGTTGGCTGAAGAAAATTCTGTCCAAGAATGGTAAATGGTGGGAGAACAAACCAGGGAAGAAGGCAGCTTTAAGTGATCCAACCACCTCTACCATATCTCTTCTGATTCCCATATAGCAACAAGCAAAACCAGTTTCCATGGCTAGAGTGTTTTAACCTCCTAACAACTTAACATTTAATGAAATATGGAGCAAGCATTTTGGATCAGTTGAACTGTCCTCAGGCATAAAGTGCGAGAAAGGACAGAAGTTGATTGTTCAGTGCTTAAATGTTAGCATATTTTGTTAAATAAACTTGTGAAATTAATAAAGTTCAGAATGCTTAAATGTATAAAGCATCAGCCTACATACGGTACAGTTGTTTGAAAAGGCTCTCTGGCATTATTAAAATAGTCTTGGCATAGTGGATAGAAAATAGTTACCACTTAACAAGGTTATTTTTTTTGAACAGGTTAACATGCCATATTTTTACATATTATTAAGCTTATTAAGTTTTAGTGCAGTAAACATAAATCATGTACATGCTCCTTTCCCCTAATGATAAAACTTTCAGAGGTTTTTAATTTTGATTTATTTTACATTTTGTTAGTCTATTCTTAGAAGCAGAAGAATTCCATATTTGGTATCTCAGGACCAATTCATACAAACAGTATCCAGCAGAGACATTTTTGGTAGACTTTGTGGTTTAGCTTTTTGGAGGGATAGGCCTTTCACTAAAGTTGCATCCAGTACTGGAGTCCAAAGGACAGCAAGTTGTGCTTCTTCTACCTGGATGGTTCAAGAGGGTATTGCTGGCTCCTCTCCAGTGGTGGAAAATGCCACAGTACTGAAGTAGTAAGCAAGACCTTTCAGATTAGGATACTGATGGGTTCTGCAGAGACATTTTATCTTCCGTCTTGCTCGGGCAAGCTGATCATTGTCTGTGGGATGTGTCTGCTTCTTTTCAAGGTTATCCATTACCATTACACAAACATACTGGTTTCCACATCACACATTGGAAGAGGAAGAGGGGCTAACGGGGGTGGGGTAACAGTACAGTAAAACCTTGATATAAAAAATTAATTCATTCATCAAGTTTTTTCGTATCTTGAAAAATTCATATCTTGAAATATACTTTTACATAGAAATGCATTGAAGGCCATGCGATCCATTGTGGAGCTCAGAGTTAGACCAAGGGAGTGTCTTTTAGCTGTTAGGAACTCTTTCTAAAATGGTGAAAATACAGCTAAAAATTCCAATGAGTACTTTGGAAGGAGTTTTGGACAGGTAGGGGATGTATATTTGGCTTTTTTCCTGAGCTCTGGAGCTGATTGTTTTGGTTTTCAATGCATATTCGGAACCTTTCTGACAGCACCATCTAGTGACCAGCACTGGTAATTGCAAGAAAGTACCCAGCAATCAGGGGGAAATTTTGGCACTTCCTGGTTGCAGGGAGATCTTCTGGCGGTGCCAAAAAATAATAATCCAGAAATGGAGCAGAAATGCTTTGAACACGGTGCCGCCACCATGACATGCATTGGAAGACCACCACCACCCAAAAAAAACATATCTCCCCAAAAAATCATATCTCAAAGCATTATTTCTCTGGCATTTCCTTTCTTATCTTGAGTTTTTCATAAGTAGACGTGTTCGTAACTCAAGGTTTTACTGTAAAATAAATGTGGTAAGAGAAAGAGGGAGAAAAGTGTGGCAGGAAAAGAGAGCAAGAAAGAAAATGAGTGGGAGATAAACAGAAAAGAGGTGTTGAGAGGGTGTGGAATAGCAGCCATGGGGTAATGTCCTAGATAAGTCTCACTGTTCTTTTTTATGTAAGGCAAGCCATGGCAGCTCAGAGCTCAGGATGCAAATGAATCCAGATCTACCTGGGCCAAGCATGCTGTACACCCATTTTATGTACATCATGGGACATCAGCATTTTGATCTTAGGGCAGGGGTTCCCAACTTTTTAGGTCATGCCCCCTCAGTCAGCTTAAAGGGCCGGACGGTCATTTTGCCCTGCCTACACAATGGGGTGGCCACTTTATCACAACAGCTTCAAAGGGGTAGCCATTTTGTTTCTCAAATGACCTTGCAGGGGTGGGGCCACATGAAATGGTGCCAGGAGCTGGATCCAGCCCACAGGGCATAGGTTGGGACCCCCTGTCTTAGGGTGTTACTGCTTTTTTAAAACATTCCTCTATAATTTTAGAGCAATACTTTTTACCATACTTCCAAACCCATAATTTTGGGGGACAGGTTTTTATTAGTTAAAAGAATATACTTCAGATATACAATGTAATCACATAATTTTAGTTTTTCATTCTTCTTTACCACAACTATGAAGATGTGAGTGCTGCATTAATTTTAAGAAATTGGTGTGATGTGCTGCTTGCGGACCATAAGGCAATTCTGTAATACAAATTAGATTGACTTTAAATGCCTTTGAAATATGGTGTGTTAAAAAATGGTATGTACAGGTTAAAAGTTTCAGATTCCGAACAACCAGGATTTACATGAAATTATCACACGTGCTTTGATAGAGTCCTAGAATGATTCAAAAGAGCAAGTTCTGCATGAAGCCATCTCCGTTTCTTTGATAGCTACCTTGATCTTTATGCTGTCATCTATTAATTATACTACAGATAAGGTAAATAAAAAGTGTTGGAATATTGAGATCACAGCTTTCCGCTTTCCTGTGAAGACGAAAGGTGTAGGCTTCTATGAAGTCATTGAGCAATGTGAGATGATAAGGATATTCTTCCACTGTCAAGCGGTATTTATTTTGACATGTGACAGAAAGAGATCAGTGGTTAAGAGCACAGTTGACAGGGCAGAACATAGGGCTGGTTTATTATAGAAGCGGCAGAATCAAGTGGTCAAGCAAGGTTTTGCTCAACTATATCACTTCTGGATATATTTCATGGGAAAGGCTGAAGGTCTTCCCTATATTAAAAATAACTATTAAAAACCTATCTCAGTTGCACATAGAAAAAATAGCACATTAAGGAGAACGAACTACTTAAATCCATCTCTCAGACATGCCAAGTTGGCATGTGTAAATGACTTTAGGAGTGTGGATATCACTAAGATATGATACCATTTTGGAAAACTTAACCATCCATTGATTCTATCAGCAGATCCTGTAAGGTCCCTTTGTTTATTTCCTTACTTGCTCATTCTACTTACATTCTGCCTGTTCTCCAATTACATCGAGATGTCTTACATGGGCCCTTCTCCCCATTTTCTCTTCACAAAACCCCTGTAAGATAGGTCAGACTGAAAGTGAGTGGCTGGTTGCTCAGTGGCATGCATTTGCCCTGATTCCTTTAGGCCAGGGGTTCTCAACTTATGGCCCAGTGGTAGGATGTGGCCCACAACACCATTTCATGTGGCCCCCCACAGCCTCTGCCACACCTGGAAGTATCATGTGTGGCAGGAAGGGCAAAATGGCCATCCAGTCCCAAAGCTGTCTGACGGAGCGTGATCCAGCCCTCACCTTGAAAAGGTTGAGAACCGTTGTTTTAGGCAATAAGAGCCAAGTGATGTAGGACCTTATCTGGCACTTTGAACTGAGCTCAGAACCATCTCTCTCTCTCTCTCTGGTTTTCCAAGAATTATGCAACATCTATATGAGGATCACAACGTTTAAAATGTAGCTTATGTCACATTCTAATAGTACTAGTCAGTGGGTACACAGAAAGAGCCTCCTCGAAGATTGTGGTATTTTTGAACCACAATCAGATGTAGCCTGGTATTGGCAATCTTGTGTTGCCAGCTAATCTTTCTCACACTAGGTCATGTGAAAGGAACTTCAGAATGAACTCCCCAAAAGGTGCCTTCGTTTTGGCAGTTTCATGTCTGGCCTAGACACAAAAGAAGAAGAATTACTATTCAGAATCCTTGTGTATCTTTCTCTTTACTATGACTGGCTGCAACCCATGCCCCCTCCAATCCAGAGTACTTCTCTTCCAATGGGTAGGGCCACTCCAGCATTAATCAGTGAGCGTAGATTGTAGCCATTTGTATGTGTTTATTTATTTTGCCAACTCCCTTTATAGCAAAGGTATATGCTTTCTTCATCCCAGCAAGTTTATTTTCTCACAAAGTATGGAATGCAATTAAGAAACCTGTTATCTAAAATCTAAATCTGCTGACTGGTTGCGGTTTTGAAAAGAACTTTTAAAAATTGAGAGCAGTTCAAATTATGGTAAGCTTTCTATTAATGTGATTTAAAAAACACAAACACTGCATAAACATTGTACAAGTAGGAAGAGCTAAATTCAGCCTTGTTATGTTATATGATAGCTTTGCATAGAAAGGTTGAAGAACAGTGAGTGAAACAATTTCAATTCAGGCTTTAAAACCATTATTGTACTAATCATCCTATTCCTTCTGAGAGAAGGAAAATGATTTCATGGATTTCTCTTCCTCCGTGTATGTCTGTTCTGCTATTTGTTCTATCGATGAACATTGTGTACAATAAAAACACCCCATAAAAGCAAAAGTAAAGTTGTTTCTGAGGGTGTGAGTAATCAGTGGCATAGCGTTGGGAGGAGGTGGCCCACCCCAGGTGGTACTTTTTTGGGGTGACAACAAAATTTCACAATTAATAGGACTTTGCTGCTGCCCCCAGACTTCCTAGTGGCCAGGGCAAAGAGGCCGCTGTGGCAATGGGCACCGGGACCCTCCACCACTACCAGCATTCTGGGCCCTGCCCCGGGTCAGGGCACAAAAGGCTTCTATGGTGGCAGGACTTCACTGCCACCTCCGGACTTCCTAGTGGCCAGGGGGAAGATGATGTTGTGGGGATGGGCACAGGAACCCTTCTCCACCACCGGCATCCTGGGCCCCACCCAGGTGGTGGTGAATTTGGCCTACACCCCAGGTGGCTGAAACCCACACTACGCCACTGTGAGTTATAATCCAGGAAAGCTCACTAAAATCGCTCTGTAAGATTAACCTACTCTTATGTTTTTATTTTTGCTATGGATGCCAAAAAAGACTAACATGTCTACCTCATTGAAAAAATGTGAATGCCATACGTGCAAGAAGCAGCATGGAAATTACCAGCAAGTTTGAATTGGCAAATTGTCCCCCCACCCCATTCAATTTGGGCATGTTCTTGTAAATTTGGATGAAAGCCAACTTGAAACAAAATTCTCACTTGTCCCTAATGTGTTCAGTGTTTGGGTGCTGACTGCAAAGTAAAGCTGAAACACAGTGTGAAGTGAAGGAAGGATGTGACCCTACTAGAGATGTGAAGAATATTTTTTTCAGTCTCATTTTTCACCATTTTCACAATCTTTCTATGAGGAGAATTGTTGCTGGGCTTTATTTGGTGCCCGTGAGTTTTCTATGCTTCCTGCAAAAACAAGACTCCACTTTAGAATTCCCTCTTTATTCTTTTTTTCTCATTTTCACTTGTTTTGCCCAAGAGGCTGCTACATTATGCACTGCTCAAAACCCTTTCCAGGGAATCCTGTGGAGAAGTGATGCCATTTTGTGCAGGAACTGTAATAGTTCTGCACAGATAGTTGCCTCTCACAGTTAAAAATCATAGAATGCCAAGATACCTCATAAGCCTTTCCCAAAACAAATACAGTAAAACCCTGACTTACATATGCCTCGAGTTACATAAAATCCGACATACATAATGATTTTTGCACTTAAACCATGTCCCAATTTACATAGCACAATTTCTGTAATAAAATAAGTAGTAGTAGTAATTTCCTATGGATTTGCTTCGAGTTACATAAAAAAATCATTTTTTCCTATGGGGTTGCTTCGATTTACATAAATATCATTTTCCTATGGGCTTGCTTTGAGTTAAGCAAAAAAATCATTTTTCCTATGGATTTGCTTTGAGTTCTGTAAAAATTCTTTGTTCCTATGGGTTTGCTTCAAGCTAAGTAAAAAAACAATTTACATAAAAGCCTACGGAACAGACTTTTTATGTAAGTAGGGATTTTACTGTACACTCCCACACCCTTAATGCAGACCAATGTTGCTTTAGAAGAAAAGGCTTCCCTCTATTTGTTTCTCAATAAGAGCAAGCTTCGCATGCTTAGCACCTTCCCTTCCTCACAAGCAAAACCAGCAGAGGAGTCAGGATTTAAGTTATTCCTTTCCTAAGTATGGGGATCTTTGTGCAAAAAAAAAGAAAAAGAAAGAAAGAAACATGCTGTTCTTCTTCAGAAGCAGGGAGAAGAGAGGAAGTGGTGGCTTAGAAGGTTGGCTTTCATGCCATACTCAAAGTGGCTCTGCTAGGAAGGAAGGAATTCCCAGGTGTAATCTAAGGCACTTTGGTTCCTAGGGCAGTAAAAAAAAATCCTCCTCCTGTGATGTGACTGATGATTCCCCTAAGGCTCGGGCAGTGAGCCTGGAGAGGCAAATACTAAGCACTAATGCACAAGGCATCCACAGATCAAGAATAACCCTGGGGGGTGGGGGAGATATAATGTAGACTAGCACAGGTGGATAAAAGATGGCCTCCTGGTCTTCTAAAAACTTTGTAAGTTTTCATACCTGAAATGAAGTTTGTTGGCAGGTAAAGACTCCAATGACTTTTGATTCAAAATGGTGCCCTATTGGCTTATTATGAAAACTAGCATGAGAGCAACAGATTTTTTTTAAACCCTCTCTGTTTGCTTCTTCTTTATGACACCCAGAATCTGCTGCCTGAAGTGGCTGCTTCAGTCTGCCTAGTGCTGAAGTCAGCCCTGTTTTATAAATTATACCAGTAGTGTTTTGACAGTGTGCTTTTCTCTGGACAACAGAAGAGAAACTCTAAAGGAATAGTCCATGCTTTGGAAATGTTGATGTACAGGGAGAAATGCTCAGTAGATGAACTGCTATTTCCCAAAGAGCAAGAATTCAGCCCCAGCCACCTTGATACAGAGGAAAACCCCATGGACTGTATCAAAAGGCTAAAAGATATGACACCAGAAGGTGAACCCCTCAGGTCAGAACGAGTCCTTTATTTCTTTATTAGCAATGCTACATATTGCAATGTAAATTAGGTAGCAATATGTAGCATTGCTACCTAATGTACATTGCTATTTCCTACCTGATCTAGCTGGTTTTGTAAGCAGAAACAGTCAGTGATTGAAACCTATTGTAGATTTCTCTAGCCTAGAACAGAACCACAAGTACTCTGAAGCAGCAAAAGGTTTTATGCTGGTTTCCTGAATGGGAACAGGTCCCTATCAGGTGGAGCAAGTTCTATGGTAGTGAGATAACGGGTTTGTAATCCTTACACTGGGAGAAAGCTGAAAGGACGCTCTGCTGTGAATGTGTCTGATGGTGAAAGGAAAGTCCAATACTATAAAAATAATATTGCATAGGAACCTGGAATGTAAGATCTATGTATCAAGGTAAGCTGGAATGGATCAAGCATGAGATGATAAGAGTGAACATCAACATCCTGGGAATCAGTGAATTAAAGTGGACAGGAAATGGTTGAATATAACTCAAGTAACCACTATATCTACTACTGTGGGCAAGAATCCCTTAAAAGAAATAGAGTGGTCCTTATAGTCAATAAAAAAATGAGGAAACTAGTAATGGGGTACAATCTTAAAAATGCCAGAATGATCTCAGTCCAAACCAAGACAAACCATTCAACATCACATGAATCTAAATCTATGTCCCAACCACTGACATAGAAGAGGACAAAGTCAATTGGTTCTGTGAAGATCTACAACACCTGAAATTGACAGCAAAGAAGATGTCCTTACCATCATAGGGACTGAAATGCCAAAGTAGAAAGTCAAGTTGAATAACTGACAAGTTTGGCCTTGGAATAAAAAATGAAGTAGGGCAAAGGGTAATAGAGTTGTGGCAAGAGAATGCACTGGTCATAACAAATACCCTGTTCCAACAACCTAAGAGGCAACTCTACACATGGACATCACCAGATGGTCAACACCGAAATCAGATCAATTATATACTTTGAAGCCAAAAATGAAGACACTCTATACTTCCAGTAAAAATGAGACCTAGAGCTGACTGTGGCTTAGGTTGCCAAATTCAGGCTTAGCATGAAGAAAGTAGAGAAAACCATTAGGTCATTCAGTTATCACTTAGATCATATCTCATATGAATATACAGTAGAGGTGAAGAATAGATTTAAGGGATTAAACTTGATAGACAAAGTGTCTGAAAAACTATGGATAGAGATTTGTAACATCATATAGGATGCAGCATTTAGAACCATCCCAAAGAAAAAGAAATGCAAGGAAATTAAGTGGCTCCCTGATGAGGTTTTACAAATAGCTAGGTGAAAGAGAAAGTTTCACCCAATTGAAGATTATTTTTGAAAAGAAGCAAATATTATGGTGGGGTGGGGGAGAGTGCCTCTGAACTGACCTTGTGCTGAAAGTCAATATTGGTGTTATTGCTTTGGTTTGGAGGGGAGGCAGATGGGGGAAGAAGGGAGGGCTGAGTTGGGACTGTATCTCTCGGATTAGAAGACTTGAAGCCAAGATACAGTGCCTGAGCCCAGGGAGAGATTCAGAGCTTTGCTTGTATTGACAGATGATTAGAGGACTTTGACTTCTCATGCATTTAGAAAGGTCAATCATTCTGTGATAACACAGACTGGCACCTCAGACCCCCTGTTCCCTATTCCAGATTCGTACTGTTTGGCAAAGGTCTTCAGTGTATAAGACTACCGGGGCTAAACAGCTGACACCCTAGGCCCCAACCCCCATTCACAAAGCTTCATAAAGGCCATTTGCTTCCATGCCTCATAATTACATTTAGCTGTTGAAGCCATTTGCTCGCTCCTCCCTCACTTGCTATCTGTAAATGTCCATTCCTAGAGTAGAGGCACTCTGCTTCTTTTATGCTCTCCATTTTAAACTAATTAACTGTGGCTCCATTTGGATGGGTGCTGTTGTTGTTATTGTTTTAAGAGCATTATTGCAAACATTCAGAAGGCCTGTTTTAGAACCAAAAGCATGCGGCTTTGGTAAGCATCGCCAAAAGTGGCTATTCGGGAGAATTGTCATCCATTTGAACTGTTCTTTCTTTCTTTCTTTCATAAAATGATTATCCAGGGATTTTATTTGTTGTTGTTGTTTTTAAAAAGACACAAAGCACACACTGATGAATGGTCAGGGGAAAATGTTTTAGTTATGGTCCAATACATATGAAATGGACACTTGCATACATTATGAAACCGACATAGTGGACATGGGATTTTATAAAGTTCATTAGAGGAAAATCAAAACTGACACAATAAGTTATCAAGGCCAAAGGCTTGAGTGCTTCCTTCATAAACACTTGACTTTGAATTTCTCAACCATCATAATTGTGGTGCTGTTAGGGCTAGCACTCTTATCTTTACCAGTCTGACTTTCTCAATTCTGCTTGTTTAAATGTGCATACATTGATTAAAATATATTGTGAGTGATCAAGTTATTAATTTCTAACTGGAGGGTACACAATTTTGTTCTGGGAGGTAACTTCAAACACTTCTTAGCAAAAAAAAGAAAATCCTACACCATTTTCTGATACCTGCCCCCTTGCAAATAGCCTTACGCTCTTTCCTAATGTCAGCAAGTACTCACTGAGATGGGAGGAGAGAGGTTATAATGTGTGAATGTGTGTGTGTAAGTATTGTGAGAAAGGTATTTGTAAACTTGTTCCTTTTTCTGTTTTTGCTATGTGCTATCAGATGAGTTCTGACTTTTGCAGTTTTATGAATTAGTGAGAAATACACACAAATACCAGTTGTTGGTACTAACAGAACATCTCAGGTTTTGCAAATTCAATGCCATAGCTTTTTATTGAGTCAATCCGTTGCTTCAACTGCTCCCTTTAACACTTCCCAGCACCATTGTCTTTTCCCAGTAAATCATCATCTTCTCATGATTTGTCCATCATTACAGTAGCCTCAGTTTAGGTACTTTTGTTTCTACAGAGCATTCTGTCTAGACCAGTGTAGGCTAACCTATAGCATGCATGCCAAAGGTGGCATGCAGAACCATCTTTTTGGACATGTGTGTCATTGTGGGCAGGCCCCGTGCCACCCCATCCCACTGGTGCCAATGGAAGCACTGATTCCCCACCCACCCCTCTCCCTCCCTCAAAGGGAAGGCTGTAATCCCACCCGTGAGACAGCAGTGCAGGTAGGGTCAAAGTGAGGCAACCAGACACCCCACATACAACCCTCCTAGGAGGTGGGGGAGGCAGCAGTGTGGTGTGTGGGCAGGTGCAGGATTTCAGCCTCCCCTTTGGTAGAGGGAGAGGGGTGGTTTCGACGTGGTATTGCTATTGGCACCCCCAGTGTGGAGCGGTGCAGGGCGGGGCTTGCCCACAATAGCATACACCACTGGCGCCAATGGCAGAGCTGCTTCCCCACCCACCCTTCTCCCTGAGACAATGGGGAGGCTGAATTCCTTCCCTGTGAGGTGGGGGCAGGGGTGGGGATGATGTGAGATGACCAGACACACACGCACATACCCCTCCTTTTTTCCTCAGGGAGAAAAAAGTTACATAGTTGCAGAGGCTGTGTTCTTTAGAGTTCAATACAACCCTGGGCGCTGCAAATAGTCATCTTGGAGGGGTCACTATAGATCCATTTCATCTGTACTTCAGATGCTTATAATATAGCTGTTTCCCTATGTGCTATGAAGCAGGTAGGAGGGAGGGCATTGTGTCCAGTTCCAGGGAAAATGTGAAGCAAGTGGTGTACCAGAATTTGTCCTTCAATATTTATTTCCCCATGAAAGAGGATTCTATATGTTTCCTTCACTACCAAGAACAGTTGCCACATATGAGGCCATCATCTGAAGTCTCACCAAAAGTGCCATGCTTTTTCTAAGTTTCCAGGCAGGGAAACAAATCTCAGAGCAAGCAGTGCCAGACACAGGAACGGAAAATTAGTTAGTTTGCTTTTTAATCCGTGGAGTGATTTTTCAAATCCCAAGCACCGATCATCACCTGTTCCCAGCAGGCACAAGGGCTCACAAACTAATTGTGAAGGTGTTATGTGTGTTGTGCTTTGCATGTTGTTCTTACCTAATGTTAGCACATAAAAAAGTTAGCAGCATTACAAGGAAATTAGCATGCACCTGGACCTACTAAGTCATTTAGACAGTAGCAATTGTTGTATAATGTGCCTGCCTACCTGCAGGAGGGGTGTGTGGAATTTCTTGGTTGATTGGTTTGCCATATTACCAGGCTAGCTTGGAGAGGGGTCACCTTTTCTATTATGTATTGCTAGTTTAGAACAAGGATCAGCAAACTTTGCTCTCCTGTTTTGGTGTTGGTGTTGGTGTTGGTGTTGGTGTTGGTGTTGGTGTTGGTGTTGGTGTTGGTGTTGGTGATTCGATTTATATTCAATTACCAGAAACCCAAGTCAAATTGAAGTCCAAGAACATCTGCAGAGCCAAGTTTGCTAACCATTGCTTTAGAACTCTGCCACTTCCTTGGCTACCTATACTTCCTGATATCAGGTTAGAGCAGTACAACAATGGAACTAACTGCCCTAAGGGGTGGTGAGTGCACCAAAACTGGAAGCATTCAAGAGAGGATTGGACAACCGTCTGTCACATCTGCTTTGATTTGGATTCCTGCATTGAGCAGGAGGTTAGACTCGATGGCCTGAAAGGCCCCTTCCAGCTCAATTAATCTACGATTCTATGAAAGCCTCCCATGAAAGGAATTGGCTTATGCCATCTTTCCTGAGACCTTGACTGAAATGTGGGAAGCTGAAGAAGCTGCTGTTTGCTGTAGAGTTGATTGTGTGTGAGCGGACAAGAAAGATACACCCAGCTATTCCATCAGCAAGGCAAGTAAAAACATTCTGAACCGCACTGTTAATTTCTCCAAAATCTCTCCTCTGGCTTTCTTTTTAGAGAGATTTTCTAATCCGGTTCAATGAGAAAGGTGACTAATTTCAAGGGAGAAATTTTGGCACAACCCTAGTTAAAATCATTGTAGTACAAAGACAACTCTAAGTAACAAAACCTGACATTGTTCTAATTCTGCCCAGGCTTTGCACTTGACCCAGCTCTGACACACATTCCCAAATGCAACTGCTTGTTTGTGTCCTGTTGCTTGATTACTCTCCTTTCCATCCATCTTCCTGAGCTGGCACAAGTATCTCTCTGTGCCTGTTCTGCTCTGCTGGTGGTAGAGTTCTGAGTGGCTGCAATTAATTTGTCTTCCACATTGTGTACCCGCCCCACTTTAAAAAAAGTGACACACATTAAACTTTTGATACTTGCCGTGTAGAATTATATCCTGAGTGTGAATATTACACTCCATTTTCTGGTAATCCTTTGCTCAGACAAGGCTGGAGAGAAAAGGAGGGAGAGCTCAAACTACAAACAAACTACAAAAAACTGAACATGTCCAACATGCAAGCTAAGCTTTGCTCAACTGATAATACTGGCATTTGCCTCCAAATAGAAGAAGAAAGCACAGATGTGATTGTTTGGAGTCTGGGGTGCCAGGCCTTATTGATTAGAATACAGTACTATTAATCAAGCTCATTTGATTAGAATATGAACTGGTGGGAAATTGGCACATCTCTTTCACTATTTCTAGTCCTTCATTCTGGATCCTCTCCATCTGCAGAGATTGATTTCCAGTCCTGTTGTCACAAGACATGCCAATTGACAGTCATCTGCAATTTCTGAAACCTGAGCTTGCCCCGGGGATGATATATCTTTAGCATGGAGTTTGGAAGTACAGTAATACCTCGGATAACGCTAAGACTTGGTTCCACAAGTCTTGGTGTTATCTGATTTTTAGTGTTATCCAATGCATGTTAAAATCCTATGGGATGGATCGGATAACGTTAAAGCTCCATAGAGATACATTGTAACCACACAGGCTTTAGCGGTTGTTATCCGATCCACCCCATAGGACCTTAACGTTATTCGATCCAATTCTCCTCCCCAGATTACTTAACGTTATGCGATTTTAGCGTTATCCAAGGTAAACGTTATCCGAGGTATTACTGTAACTCGTTACAAGTAGTCGTTATCTAAAACTACAGTCAAACCTTGCATAAAGAGTAACTCGCTTAAAGAGCAGAATTTTCTCTGAATGTTCACTTCGTTAACAAATAAAGCCAACCAAAAACTCGCGTAACAAATAAATTGGGGTTCGCAATCCCCCCCATAATTGGTAATTTACAATGGTGTTTCACTTAAAGAGCACACTCACTTAAAGAGCAATCCTGTGGAACGCATTATGCTCTTTAAGCGAGGTACAACTGTACTAGGAATAAAAAGTAAATATAGTATCATTTTTTAGATGAAGTGTCAAACAGCAAAGTTACATATGTGTAATGAGTAACAACTAGCACCCAGTTTTAAAGAACAACTTTTAAAAGGCATTTCAAAGCATTTGAGAATCATTTTATGAGACTTTGGTTATTCTTTTAACAAACTTCTGGCAAAGGAAATGTTTAGTGTTTACAAACATTTTCAAGGTATAATCACAAAAGAGATGTTTTCTAGGGAAGCACCCTATGGATTTGTTTGCATTTCAGCTCCCAGAATTCTGGCTGACAGACCCACACCTAGGTAAAGGTCTCCCTTGATGTCAAACTCCAAGGGTCATTGTTCATCTTCGTTTAAAGCCAAAGAGCCAGCGTTGTCTGCAGACATTAGCAGACAATTCTGTAGTCATGTGGCAGGCATGACTAGACACCAGAGCATACAGAATGCTGTTACAGACATCTAAAATTTTTGGAAGCCGTGTTAATATGTGTTTTAGGCATATCAGAAAACAAATCAAAATGTGGCTCAACTGGAAAAAAGGCCTCATTGAGAGGCTTTCTTGCTTAGTTTCCAGTTTAAAGAGAAGAAATTCAGAGCCTGCCCACTTGATCTTGCTTTTTGGTACATTGATGTGATGAGTTGGTCCATTGCTGCTTCCAGAATCCACATATGGTAATTGCTGGAGAAAACCAATGTGCCACGATGAACACCTTTCAGGGCCTACGTTACAGGGACATCCTATTTTGGTGTACATTGGTGGGCTCTGCTTCACTCTTCTCCAGCTTGTGTGGTTGCTTGAATTTGACAAAACTAGAGACTCATAGCCGTCAAAGGTTCTTTCTGGTGTTAATTCCTGGTAACTCGAAGTGGCTTTAATTACTGTACTTAAAAGAACATGTGAAAGCTCCGTCCTCTTAGAATTGCCCAAGATTCTCTGCCACAACACGTACCTCCTTTTAAACAAAGCTTGGACACATTATTTTTATGTGACTGCAGCTCTCCTAACGTTCAGCCAACATAACCAATTGGAATTGTACTCCAGAACTGTAACCTTCCAAAGTTATGTGCTCTTGTTGTGTAACCGAGCAAGCAATGTCCATATGGGGATGGGTGAGGATGGCTAGAAGATTGTATTACAATTTGGAGAGACTGTGGTGACCAAGCTGGTATTCATTTTGCTAATCTGAGTTTTGGATCAATGTGTAGATTCTTTAGTGATTACACGCCTGATATTTTAATTTGTGGGGGTTTTCCTGGCCTCTTTGTGTTGAATTGTCATTTCCAGACTTGTATAAGAAGATTCCATTAATCAGATGGCTATTAGCATTTTGAAATAAACAAACAGGCTATGGGACTCCTTTCCTTTGGAGGATGAGGAGCCAATTTCAGTCAACATTTGGACTCGCCTCCCAGCACTGTGTTAAAGATTTCTCTTTCCCCAAAGCCAGGAGGAAGTTATTGGATTGGTAGTCAGGTTTAGTCTGTTTTGGCATGTGGGGACCAAAATAAAAACAAAACAGCCATGACACTTTAGAAGACAGACTCTAAATTTTCATGGATTACAGTCTGCTTCACTACATCCTTTCAGACATTTTAAGAAAGTATTGCTGCTTAGGGGGCATACCTACTTCATTTTACTTTTCTTTATAGGAGATCAAGATGTTGTCCATTGTTTGATCCTTAGGAGTGCCATGTTTAGGTTTTTCAATGTCATTCAAATTAATTTTTTTTACAAGTAAAGGAGTCACTAGGACAATCAAGTACTTACTGACCCAAATCCTGTTACCTATTTATTCTATACTAGAAGAGAATTGCCCTAGGTTAAAAAATCTGCTTAAACGTTATCAGTTGCATACAGATTTCTGTGAGGGCAAAGCTGGTGTCTATGGTGATTTCATAACTTGGACAATTTGTCTCTGAGTGTGGCACTATTTGCATAGCTAAACAATAAGATTTTGGTTACTTATGTGATCCATTAATTACAGTTTTTGTTGGTTGCATTTTTAGTTACATTTGTGCTCCTCCATGCCACCAAAAGAGCTCATGGAATGTACATGGCTTAACTCCTCCTCACTATATATTGATAACAATATAAAGGGAGGCTAGACCATGAGAGTGAGTGGCCCAAATTCACCCAGTAAATTGAGAAAAGCCAAGCTACTGTAGTCTGCATTGGATTGTTCTTTTTCATGCTGATTGGAAGCTGTCCTGGAGGGTTAGAGGCGCCAGGCTATTGGGTTAAAAAGAATTTTGAGCAAAAGGTTGAGCGTAGCTATCCACAGTCTCACCTTAACGTTTATCATGCCTGTCTCTATGTGAAGGGTGGCATTGGATACACAGTCAGGGGTCTGGACTGTTGCACATAAGAATTTAGATTGTATGCTTTCCCTAAGAGCCAGGTTGTTAGGTGGGCCCTGGGTCACTTGGGGGAGGAGGACGATAAATAAGTCTGACTAATAAATAATAAATAAATAAATTCCACACAGGGCCTGTAGTTCCTATTATCTATTGCCATTGCCCAGGCTGGCAAAGTCTGTTCGAGTTGGAAACTGAACTTGGATTTCCTAACTCCCAGCCAATGACTCCTCCAGTGACACCAGTATATCTATTTCTCTATCTGAGCAACACCCGCGGTAGCTGAAATCAGGTCAGTCACTTTTTCTCAGCCTGATGTACCCTGAAAAGCTGTTGTGAAAATAGAGGAAATGAGAGATGCTGTTGAGATAAAAGTATCAAATTAACTAATAGCCAAGCAGATAAATTACATCAGCTTGGACATATGAGGAAGACTGAAATGGAGCATGTTCCTGGATGACTGCCACATGCCCGGCATAAGATTAGAGCCAACTTGTGAAGTGCTTCCCTCAGTGGCTTAATGATCTGAAATACCCTCTTTCTGCATCAATGCAGGTTGTGTCCCAACTTCACAAAGGCTCTATTTTCATACCATTTCTTTATATGCAATATGGATGTGAAGATTTGAAGATCTGCCACCCAGAATTGATTGTGGGTAGTTAATCCCATCAGCTACTGAACAGATACAATGAGGAGCTGACTGGGCACATCCCCATTCATTGCTATTACGCAATGGGATTTAGACACCATGCTTTGCATCCTGAACTGTGCTTTGCATCCTGAATAAGGCCAATCCTTATTTTTGCCATGTAAAACAGGCCAGTATTACCATAACCATGTAGCACATCTGGCAACCCAAGATGTTTTTCTACCTGAGGCAAAGGATGGGACAGAACCCTGTCCTCCACCCCTTCTCATTCCATACAGAGAAGAAGGGAAGCAAAATTTAACTTCAGCACTGCTGACAGGACAGCGTTTTCCACTACAGCCAAGGTCAGCAGGAACTTTTGCAGGCTATATGACCCTGCTTCTGTTCTTCAACCACAACATCTTCTGCCTGAGGTGGCTGCCTCAGTGTGTCTTCTTTGAAGAGGCTAGAAAATGTTCACTTGTTCAAGGCTACTTGGTAAGCCCATAGGCAGGGCTTCCAAGTCTCAGAACTCAGTGACCTTGCTACAGTTCACTAGTTTTCTAGGCATGGAAACAAACCTTGGAGTAACCAGCAATGAAGAAAGAAGGCATTTGTGTGTGTGAAGTAGCTTTAATACCTGGGCACACAGCTCCACCTGTTCCCAGGTGACACCAACAGCATGATGGTCAGGAGGGAGCAGCTTATGTGAATGTTTTATGCACAAAGTAGGCCAGTGAGATATAAGTCCTAGTAGAAGTGGTGGCAATCACACTTACTGGTGGGTAGATTTTGCCATTAACCCAGCTGTTGAAAAATTTTTGTTTCCTTTCCTGGCTCTAACATCGCATAATAGCTGGTTAATTAGATTTGATCCATGTTCTGGACCCATTTTCCTAAATTGTCCCCATGAACCTGTCTATAAGCAACTTTCTGAGAAGCAATTCTATCTTCATGTCCCAGTACTTGCCTGCCCTGCTTCTGTGATATCACAAAGGTGCACTTCTTCCTCTCAGGTTTTCACCTTACATCTTAGGGTCTTTAAATTTCAGTGGCACGCTATGACCTTATGCCTCAGACCTTGTAACCCTCTCCATGGAAGAAGCAAAATTTGAAGTTGAGGTTTCCCCTGTGCCTTCTGTCATTGCTTAAGTTTCAAGTGTGTGGTACTAGCCAAGTTATAAACAATTGTAAGGAACATAAGAGAAGATTTTAGGAAACATATCACCATAGAAGAGAAAGAGATGTTTAGGGGAAGGCAGAGGTGAATTAGAATACTCTTGAAATATTTCACATATTGCCATAAAGAAGGAAAGAGAACATTTGTATCCTCTTAGCTCTGTGGATAGGAAATTGGATGTTTAAGTTGAAGTATGGTAAATATTAGGAAGAGAAAGAATCTTAGGATATGATCCAGCCAAGGTTAAATAATTTCAAGGTTCACTGATTTCAGTGATGGAGTGAAGCATGTGCAGAAAACTCTCCCAAGATTTAATGTGTGACAAGTCTACAAAACCTTGTTGGTTAGCCACTTCAATGTTGGTCTAAATGAAGTCAGGATCGAAGGTTGTAGGCAGATTGTTATTAAAACGTTGAGGATTATTGTTAAAAGAGTACTCAAGTAGTCTCTGGACCACACCAGGGTCTCTCTGTCTAGCAAATTTATGTGAGAACAACCTAGATTTAATTCCATAGTGGTATAAAAGCATAACAGTTGCCAGTTGGATCCCCACAGATAAGACCTTCCCCAATCAAGATGTTACATCTGAGAAAGTCCTCTCTCACTTCTCCACATACTATATCACTCTCAATGGTGGCATGTGGAAGAAGGGGCCCAGAAGGTCTTACTGATCAGGCTGGTGTGCATATAAGGAGATGTCCTCTCTTAAATATCCAGTCCCAAGCCATTAGAAGTGTCTTCAACTCTGATTGGAAACATACTGGTAGTATTTCAGTTGTGTTAAAACTGGTGTGGTACTAGTTCTGAAAAGTATTGCTGCCAGCGCTCTACCTTTTATACACAGGACTTGCTGAAACATCCATATTGTCTTCAAGGACAACCCCATGTAGAGTGCATGGTAGAAATCTTAATGGAAAGTTACCACTATCCAGTGGAACCTCACAGTTACTACTGTGTCCAGTGGAACCTTGCTTAACAAAAAGCTCAATTAACACAAAAATCGCAGAATAAGAGGAAATCAATAGAAAAAAAGTGGCTCACTTACTTTTTTTCTTTTTTGAATGAATGAATTGGTTCTCAATGAATTCCTATGGGAAACCACATTTCATTTAACAAATTTTAGTTTTCAAATGCATTCCTATGGGAAATTGCATTCAGTGCAATTCACTTTACAAATTTTTCATAGTACAAAAAGTCCCAGAGAACACATTAAATTTGTCCACCGAGGTTCCACTGTAATTCTTTTCAAGTTCTAGAAATGTTTGATAGAAAGAGGTTGGCTTCTTTTGGTGATGGTTAAAGGTACTTCACTGGGTAAAAAAATTGTGCTTGATTTAAAGCAGGGGTTCCCAATCTAAGGCCTACAGGTCAGAGTTGGCCCATGGCGCCATTTCATGTGCCCCTCCCACTTGTCCAAGGGCATTTGAGAAACAAAATAGCTGCCCCTTTGAAGCATTTGGGACAAAATGGCTGCCCCCATCATGCAGGTAGGGCAGTGGTGGGAAGCAAAAATTATCACTACCATACCATGGGTGGAGCCTATGTGGTGGGCAGAGCCTACATCATGAGCGGAGCCTATGTCGTGTGCAATCTAGTCATGTCTGCCATATGGCCATGTATACATCTGCAAACACAGGCAGCACTGGCTCTTTGGCTGTAAATGGAGATGAGCACTGCACCCTAGAGTTGGATATGACTGGCTTTTGAGCAAGGGAGACCTTGAACCATTTGCAGGGACAAAACCTGTTGGGGCAGGGCAGGGAGGTGGGCGTGGCCACCCAATTTTGCTACCCCTCCTGCCCAAAGGCCATCCAATTTTTCTAAAAAACCCCAGGGGGTGGAAACCTGTTGCTGCCCACCACTGAGGCAGGGCAAAATGTCTGTCCAGCCCTCAAAGCTGACTGAGAGAGTATGACCTGGCCCCTGGCTTGAAAAGTTTGGGAACTCCTGATTTAAAGTATGATGGAATACTTCGTGGTAAGAAGTTTAGCAGCACTTATGAAAAAGAGATACAGTATTCCTAATTGGTTAGGAATAGTGAATTTTGTGTAGTGCACAGCTGTGACAGGTACCATTTCATCTCATTTTGTTTTAGTATGTATTTTTCTACCCATTACTTTATCGACTGCTTTTCTATGGGGGAAAAATCAACCACAAAAGCAATCAAGATATGACACAGAAATAACCCTCAAAATCATATCCATCTATTTTCTTGAGATTAAAGTTTCATAGTAACTATGGATCCCCCAGACTCAGCTTGTTAGGTTTTAATTGATCAGCCTATTAGGTTTTTCTTGAGCTGAAGGATTCCAGTAGGAGACACAGTGTGGTGTAGCAGTTAGAATGTAAAACAAAGATTTCAGTAATCCGGGTTCCAATCCCTATTTATCCATGGAACAAAACTGGATACTTTGGATCAGTCACTCTATCTAAAGAACTCTGGTGGTGCAGTGGTTAAACTACAGAACTGTAGCCAAAACTGCTGGTGTTGTGAGTTCAGTCTTGAGAGGGATCGAGGTTGACTCAGCCTTCCATCCTTCCAAAGTCAGTAAAATGAATATCTAGCATAGGGGTGCCCAAACCTTTTGGGCCACGGGCCAGTCGTGTGGTTCAGGGGTGCCCAAACTACAGTCTGGGGGCCGGCCCTGGGCCCCGATGCCAATTCATCTTGCCCGCAAAACCCTGATCTCTCCTGGAACTGGAAGTAAAACGCACCCATATGGGCGCGTTTTACTTCCACTTCCAGGGCCAACGAGGGCTTCGCGGGCCAGATGAATTGGCGTCAGGTACCGGTGCTGGCCCCCGGGCCATAGTTTGGGCACCTCTGATCAAGCGTATTGGGGACAAGATGCTAGTTACCTTGTGAATTGCCCAGAGTGTGTACTGAGCGTTATGGGGTGGTATATGTGTTGCTATTGGTATTAACCAGATCTGCTTCCCAGTATTGTTGTTTTTGTTTACAAGAAAGTGGGAAATGTGACAGCTCTTCATCCTTCTTTGGACTCACAGGAGGGAATATGGTTTGTAAACATAACTGCTGCTCCTCTTCTCCCGCCTTCTGCTACTTTATTTTTTTTTAATCCCAGTAGATCTTCCCCTGCCTTTTTGTGTTTTAAAAATAGCAAAGGCAGACTTCTCTAAGAAAGACCAGCGTTACCATTCACCAGCCAGTACTTTGTGGTACCCACTCAGATTATTAAAAGGAAGAACTTGGACACATCATCAAAGCAGTGGTAGGAGGTGGGGAGTGAGGCTGGGGAGGGGGAGAGAGACGGATAATACAAAACTTGTTCTGATTTTGTAGTGACCTGAATTTAACATCCAACATTAAAATGGAGACAAGAACATTTTGGTTGAGAGATAAAAGTCAGCCTGGAGAGCAAAGCTGACCACATATTGGATGATATTAGTGGCAGATGGGATCGTCAGAAGTGTGATGGCATTTCCTCTGAATGTGCAAGAGTGTGCCTCTGCTTTGATGTGAGCGTGATTAGCAAGGAAACTATGCTTTGTTCCCTTGCCGTCACATGGTCTCAATATCAGGAGTTATCGTTTTACTCGTGTGTGTGCGTGTATGAAAGAAATAAAATAAAATATTGTTTTCTTTCCAGTTCATGCATAGATGCATCACGCAACACAGTCTTCTTGTTGAACCTTAAGAAAGAAACAGAAAACAGTCCTGGGCTGAATATATAGCCTGCAGTGCTAAATATAAAATGGTTCTTCTCTTCTCCAGTTCTCACTTTCCTTCTGAATCCAGACCTTTACATTTTCTCTGGTTTTGATCTTTAAATCTCACTGCCAGTTCTCTCCCCCCACCCCGTACATGACTTAATGTCAGTCCCCCTTTTCTGCCCCCCAGACACCCATGAAATGAGTGCAAATGCCAGTTTATTGCAAAATGACTGCAGTTTATTAAGCAGCAGGATTTACAGGCAATAACATAATCAATATAACATTAATATATCACATTATTACAGAGAGCTCCTAAAAGGCTTGCCTGTGGCCTGAAATATACACAGAATCATTGTTTCCACTGACAGAATCCTAATCAGAAATAAATGTAAGGGGTGAAAATGCTTCCTGCCTCCCCTCTCCAACCTGCGAGTCTAACCCAGGGGTTCCCAAACTAAGGCCCACTGGCTGGATCTGGCCCATGGCACCATTTCATGTGGCCCCTTATCCCTCCAATGGCATTCAAGAAACAAAATGGTGTCCTTTGAAGCTGTTGGGACCAAATGACCACCCCCTCCCATTGTGCAGGCAGGGTAAAATGGCTATCTGGCCCTCGAAGCTGACTGAGAGAGTGTGACCCGGCCCCCAGCTTGAAAAGATTGGGAACCCCTGGTCTAACCAGTGGTTTCATCTGAGGGTTTGTTTGAATTATCAGAGCAATACTTCTGACCACTACCTTGACTGCCTTGTTGTATGTACTCTTGCCCTTCCCCACAATATATAGGTAGCCTCCATGTTTGACTGAGCTGTCCCACAGAGGGAAAGGCAGCAACTGTTACTTGTTTGCCATGGCTGGAACTGTTCACATCTCACAAAGACAGTGCAGCCCTTCAGCCAACTAGTCTTAGACCTATTTGGGGGTTACCCTTCATGATTCAGACCATGAGGAGCCCCTCAATATAGCAATATCGTAACAGTCATATGGGCTTTGAACAGCAAGTCTAGGGAATCAAAAGCAATGAACAAAGCCCAAGAGGGCTTGAACAAAGAATGGTTCAATAAAATAAATACACGAAGAGAAGACTAAGAAGAGAAATAAAATTGTGAACAAGAAAGAGAAGAAAGGTGATGAAAGAGATACAGTAGGTCTCAAGTGAATGAATCAATAAAAGGAAGACTGAAGATCACAAATCATCATCATTGAACTGCAAAGTTAAAGTGGACCATATAAATTCTTGTGGAATTCCATGATATCAACTCTTATGTCTGATGAAGTGGACTTGGTCCATGAAAGCTAACATTATTATACACAATTTCATCTGGCCCACGAAGGCCTTGTCGCTCCTGGAAGCGGACGTAAAACGCGCTTATACAGGGTCATAGTGACCAACTCCCTGAACCACATGACTGGCCCATGGCCTGAAAAGTTTTGGCACTCCTGATATAAATCATTGAGTCCAGCCCCTTCCAAGAAAGCACAGTGAGGATACAAACTCTCAGTCTTCATCTAAACTACTGAGCTATCTAGCAATATGAAGATACATCAAGCCAAAGACCATAAGAAAAAGTCTTGTATAATAATTTTTGAAGTGGTAGCCATGTTAGTCTGTGCAAGCATATCAGAGAGTAAACAAAACAACACAAAACAAAAGACAAAAAAAGGTGTGGCAACTTAAAGACTAACTCCTGTATGTTAATGTTAGGTTTCATGGACCAAATCCACTTCATCAGACATAACAGTGGATATCATGGAATTCATGGTCTTTGTACATTTCCTCAGCATTAAGTAAAGTTAGCCAGCCTAACTTAGACTTACTGTTTGTATCACATTCCCGTCTCTTCTACAAGAATAAAATCAATAAAGGCATCTTAGGAAGAAAAAAGGTAACCAAGATTGAAACACACAACATGGATTTTAAAGGCCCAAGGAAATTAAAAAACAACACTTGCCTTGTGTTGACATTACATCAGTCTTGGAGAGAATTCTATAATTGAGGAGCCACCACTGAAAAGACCTGCCAACCTTCCAGTTGTTGTGTTCAGCGTCTTAACCACTATGCCACCACAGTACTGGAATATATTACTTTTTAAAAAATTAGAAACTCTAGCTTTCACTTTTAAAGCCATTCAGAGCTGGGGAACAATGTAACTGAGGCTGAGATCTCCTATTTCTATGCACTGATTCTCATGCTAGATATTGCTAGTATTTGATTAGGTGGCTGGATTCGTCAGTGATGTAGGTATGCAGTTCTAGAGCCAAAGGTTGGGAGTTCAATTCCCGACTGTGCCTCCCAAAAGAAAACCCAGTCTGTAAAGCCTCAGGCAAGCTGCACAATCCCAGAACATTCTAAGAAGAAGGGACTGCTAAACCACTTCTGTGTATACTGTACCTAGAAAAAACATGAAAAGGTCTCTATGAGCCATAATAAACTTGGTTGAATGTCATTATTACCATTATCGTACCTTCAAAATGTATTATGTGTGTTATTGTTTTACATTAACTGGTCATTAATTTTTCTAAGAGGGTGATTTATGGTTGGAGAGAGAATGGCAATGGAATATTCCACTCAAAATGCCTCTAAAATACCCTATGAAACGATTAGAAAAATAACTATGAAAATAAATAACTTATTTGTTATGCACACACAAAATACAGCAACATCTCAACTCACTGTGCAGAACTTCTTTCAAATATAACTTTGTTACACAGTTGTTCTCTCTCTCTCTCTCTCTCTCACACACACACACACACACACACACACACACACACACCACCACCACCACCACCACCACCACCACCACCACCACCACAATTACCATTGTTGCTGTAATACTTGTAATTTGGTATTTTCAAGCTCTGGTAAAAACCAGCATTTTGAACTGAGAGTGGAAATGGACTGACAGCTACTGTAATTCATTAGAATTCATCTTTTATTTCTCCTTTCTTCTGTTCATATATCTGACCATTCTGTTCAACAGCACAGGAATCTGTTCCGTACACTGTCCTGCTTAAGCTCTTGTCAATCTTCCAAAGATCTTTCATAGGAAAACTTTCAAGGGGGTGGTCTCCTCAATCTAAAGAGACCATCAGGAGGAGCCAGGGCCACATTTCTCTGTATTCAGAACACACATATTTGATTCATATGGTAATTGGGTGGGCAATTTTTAATGCTCAATAGTGACAGCATTGAATTAACAAGTTTGTATTAAGGAGATTTAGCCAGAATTAGTTCTCTAGCATAGATGGAAGAAGATACAAATGGAAGAAGGTGCCAACTCGATGACTGCTGTTGACTTTCAAGCCCTCAAGGCAGGATGGGGTGAAGACCTACACATGCCCAGAGCTGTACCTTCCTCCTAAATTGTATCTCTCACTTCAGAACTACCCTGAAGAGTCAAAAGGACATGTGGTCGCTGATGTGCACAAAGTCAAAAGGAAAGCTCTTATTAGTTGTGTTCAGGAAGAAATTGATCGCACACCAAAAAAAATTTGCTGATAAATTATGGGTGGCTGGTGTGCAAAAGGAGGAATTAAAGCAGAACAAAATTTCATTTAAAAAGTCAGTGGATTAAGATAAAGCTCTATTCTTTCTGCCCAAATATTCCATTCTTTCTGCTCAAGCCAAACTCAGGTATGGACTGTGGTGTTCTTCATGAATTGTTCATACAGAAAATTAAGCTGAATATTAATATTAAAATTTGAAATGGAAGAAGAATTCTAGGATGATTATAGTGCCAAACAATAACTTCAAATAACACTTCTAAGGAATTCAATGCCCATTTAAAGAACAGATTTACATTACAAAATCAATTTGTTCATGAACTCAGATAGAGACCAGAGATACTACCAGGGAAGAATGCAGAAAAGATAGTCAAAAGAATGACTGTAGCTTCAATGGATGTCTGTGGAAACTTTAAATTGTTAACAACAGATGAGAAACAAAAGTAAAAAAGGATAGAAATAGGGTCAGAATCCTAAATTCAACTTTTCAGTGATTTCCATATAGGGACAAAAAGAATTAAATGAGTGATAATTGCAAGGGAACTATTATAAAAAGAAGTAGAAGAGAAGAACCAAAGTAGAGGAATAAAAGATCTAGTTCTTAAGATCAAAAAAATCAAAGGGAGATTTAAGCTTAGATAAGGGATGCTGAGAGATCCTCAGAAGAAAATACATGATCAGGATAAAAGGAAGAAAAGATTGCAACTATACTGAATATATTAAACAGAATATATGCAAGGTTTACATATTCCTTCCAAGAAGAATTTTCTGACAAAGGACCTGTAATTTTAGAAAGTGAAATGAAAGCAACTTTCTAAGCAATTGGAAGCGGGGAAAATTCAGGATGAGATACCAATGGAGTTCTTTAAAGCTATACAGACTGACTCTGTCAAAATGGTAAAAAGAATATACTGTACCAAGAAATATGGAAAGCAAAACAATGGTTCATAAATAAGAAATGTTAAATATTCATTACAGATCCAAAAACTGAAGCAACTGTAGAAATGTCATATTCATTTCCCATGCAAGCAAAATTATGCTCAAGATTTTATTACACAGATTTTTGCCATGTGTGGGGTAAGACACTCCAGATGTGTGACCTGAATTCAGACAAAGAAGAGGTACTACAGATCATAGTCCAAATATATAGCATTCCACAGAATCTCAGAAGCCCTGCTGCTGAGTGTAACAAGTCACAAATGGAGTAGGTCCATTAAATCACTGGAGATTTGGTGAATCATCTCCTCCATATGTTCCACTGATTCATGGGCCTATTCATGCTCTGATTTATTATGCTAAGCAGCAGGTTTTCAGCCAATGAGTGTTTTGTAGATTATAGCAATGTCTTTGTGTAGATCATAAGAAGTCACAGATTGTTCCCAATGAAATAAATGTGCGTATTTGTTTGCCATTTACTATAGATAAAGGGTTGTTCGTAAGACACAGGGAAGCAGAATGGTGTCTCAGATGAAGGAGTAAGACTTGGTGGAAGAGATGTCAATAATTTAAGATAGGTAAAAAAGTATATTACTGGCAGAAAAAAAGAAAGAATTTGAAATGAGCTAGCCATTGTACATCAGTTCCAACTTCACAGCACATGACACACTCACACACCTATACAGATATCTTTGCAGTGGTGGGCATCAGCAAGTTTGCACCAGTTCACCAGAACTGGTAGCAGAAATTCTGGCTGGCCCCGCCCATCCAAGTTTTGAAACAAAGTAGTCCTAATTCAGGTGCAACATAGGGCTTTCCTCTGACCATGCCCACCATACCATGCTCACAGTGTGTTAATAATTTTTTTTTAGCCCAACACAGTATCTATGGCATTCCTTATGGTAATCGTCTTGCACCCAGTTCCCACTAGGATTACACTGAAAACTAATGGACATTGTCCTGATGGATTATAAAAGAACTGCGGTAGCGGGTGGCGAAAGGACGCTCCCGCTCTTCCTCCGGCCCCTTGCCACCGAGACTGGAGAAGACGAAGCCGGCGCAGCTGTGGGTGGTCAAGGCGATGCCCCCGCTCTCCCTCCGGGCCCTCTCCACCTCGATAAAAGAATTGCGGCAGCGAGCGCACGTTGTAATTATGACATTTGATATATTGTTTTCTACTGTTAGATGGAATTTATTTATTTTTTTGTCATTATATTGTCATATTGTTGTATTTTTATACTGTATGTTATATTGTACTTGGGATTGTATTTCTACTTTGTATTTTTGATTTGTTATTTTGTTCTTGACTGTGTTGCCACATTGTTGCTGTTTTACCTTGTGGTGGCCTTTCACAGCTTTGTTTACCTTATTGTTGTACCTTATTGACTGATTGTATGCTATTTTGTTGTACACCGCCCTGAGTTGGTCGCACCAAGTAGGGCGGTATAGAAATCTAAAAAATAAAATAAAATAAATAAATATGTCAGTGACTGCCTTCCCATGTGGGTTTGCCCCCATTATTTCCATTGTGAGGGGTGGGCCTGGTTTTAATTAGAATAGAGGCTCTTGGTTGGAAGAGCCTATCATTGACTCAACTCCTGCATTCCTAGATATCTGTATTAGAGCTGGGCAAGGTGACAGATATGCCTTAAATAACCCTTGTAATATCAGGTGGAGAGAAGCGGCAAGGGGAAGAGGATTTCATACCTCTAACTGCTGTGGGACTCAATTTGCACCCTCCCTTTTATCCTTATATGTAACTGAGCACTATTAGAGATAAGGCATCCTAGACCCTAACATAACTTCTTCTGTATTCAAAGTCATTTGAAACTGTATGGATTATCATGCTCAATTTCTATCTCAATGGGCACTCCTTATAGCCATTGCATTGGCTGGACAAGCAGAGCTTTGTTTGCAGTGGCCCCACTTTAAAAAGATTGCCTTGCCTTAGCTATGCTAGCCACTAGCAAAGAAACAAAAGAAGTGGAGCTCCCTGCAACACAGAGGGATGTCAGTGTCCCTGCCTTGAAGCCAAGCATCTGGAAGAAATGTGTGCCAAAGCAATGGATTTCCTAATGGCATTACTATTTTTATTGGGAGGAAACAGAGAGAGAGTGTGGTGTGTGCTTCGCTGCAAGTCCCCGGGGCAAAACTTCAGATTCCAAGAGCCTATGCAGCTGGTATAGGTAAGTAAAGACTTACATAAAGAGGCCTCACAACATTAAAGCCAAAACTACATTGTACTTTCAGTAGGCAGCCACGGCCAAAACAGGGACGGTGTTGAATTCAAGTGAGTGCTTGCTGCTTTAGTGGTGACCACATCTTCTATGTAGCATTTTGTCCTTGCCAAGCTGGAAGGCTTCCTGAAGAAGATTGTACACAATGAAACGATCAGGGAAAGCAGACATAACTGAAGCAAGTTCCTTGTGTTCCTTCTTACGGCCAAGAAATATGACATTTAGTGTTGTCAGGAATACTTTCTATTCATTTTCCAGTGAGTTCTTATAACAACTCTATTATTTGCTATATTATGCTATTTGTTTTTCCCTTGCATTCTATTTCTATCTTACCCTTCTGAGACTCAGGACAATCTACAAAATTATTACTTAAAAACATGTAGGTTAAAAATAAGTATTTATTTCTTCCATGAATAAAAACACATGTGTTACAATGTTAAAAGGCAATTGAACAAATTATACTATTAAGAAACAATTACATTAACAGCAACGACTTTTTTAAAAATACATTAAAAAATACAGTACTCACCTGTTGAGACTTTTCTTCTCAGCAAGCAATTAGTTAACAATAGTCACAGGGAGCCAACCTAATCTTTCTACAAAGCAAGTGCCATGGTTTGGGAGCCAACATCAAGAAAGCCTTATAAAATAAATCATTCTTAAACTCACATATGTTAGTAAACCTCTGATTGTGGTCTTCTCTAGTGTCTAGGACAGACCTTAAGTTGCCAAAATGAAGTCACCTTTTGGTGAATTCATTCCATAGCTCCTCTCTCCTGCCCCAGTGTGAGAAAGATTAGCCAGCATAACAAGTTTGCCATTGCCCGGTTTATGTCTGATTATGTTTGATAAATACCACAATCTTTGAGGAGACTCTTTCTTTGTTAAGATGGAAGCTTAGGAGATCCTTGCTTACAACTCTTAGCTGCTGAACCAACAGGACATAACTCTGAAGTTGGTATAGATGTCTTTCAAGAACAGGTCAGTTACTGGAATTATTATGAAGTTCTTGAATGATGGTATGCTGGAAGTAAAGATGAGAAACTTTTGGTTTGCAAACTGTTGTTGCTATGTGACATTAAGTCAGATCCAACTCACAGAAACCCTAATAGGGTTTTCAAGGTACAGTAAAACCTCATATAACACTAAAGCCTGGTTCCACAAGTTTTGTTGTTATATGATTTTTAGTGTTATCTGATGCATGTTAAAATCCTATGGGATCCATAGAGATACATTGTAACCACACAGGCTTTAGCGGTTGTTATCTGAAGCATCCTATAGGATCTTAATGTTATCTGATGCAATTCTTCCCCCCAGATTCCTTAATGTTATGCGATTTTAGTGTTATTCGATACTAATGTTATATGAGGTATTACTGTATATGATAGCTTTTTAAAAAAGTAGCTATGTAGGCTATGGACACATGGCTAGACAAAAATAAAACCCAAACCAAATCCTGAACAAACAAACAACCAAACAGCAAAAACATTGTTGCGACTTTAAAAAATAACTGTTGTATATGCATCCACTTCTTCTAACAAGGTATGTGCAGGGCCGTAGCCAGGATTCTAGATGTGGGTGGATATATTTCATGCACACACACGCATATGTGTGTGTGTGTGTTTGGAGTGGTTTATATCAATCCTACATATATGCACACTCACAGTTTGCAGTGAGTGTTCATGGCCAAGCAGGAATTCAAACCCACATCTCCTGAATACTAATCCATCACTCTATCCACTGCACCACACTGGATATTGTTTTGGACTTCAGCTCCCCAAATCCTACAATCATATGGCCACTGGAGAAGAAAATCTCTGATGGAGAAAGTATCCATTATCATGTAATATAAAACATCAGGATCCAAATAGCCTAATATGTTTAAGATACAGTGGTACCTCATACAACGATTTTAATCCATTCCATGGAGCTCATTGTTGTACAAAAAAATTGCTATACAATGCATGCATTGTATAGTGATTTTTCCCTATGGGATGCATCATACAATGATTTTTTCGCTAAGCAGTTTTTCCCATTGAAATATTGTTGTACGATTTTTTCCATAGGGAAAATCGTTATGCGGGACGTAGTTCCCCAAAAAACCTAATTGTTATGTGATTTTGTTGCTATATGGGGTAATTGTTGTAAGAGGCTCCACTGTATTAAATTTAATAAATAATTTCAGTTTAATGACATTTAAAAAAATTTCTTTATATGCGTCAAAGGCTTCTGAAGCCCTCTGCTCCCTTTTGACCAGTTTGACCACAGACGTTGCTTCTATGTCTCTCAGGGTAACTGAAAGGGTTAGAGACTTTATTTTATTACAATCTAAGTTGGGCATTTAAGAAAATTTCAACAACAAAAATAATCCACATTATTAGGGTCAGAATTCATTTATGCTGAACGAAATAAAAGAAAAAACTTATCTGATATGTCTGCACAGACTAACAGATAATACTCCAAAAAATACATTTATGACGACCAGCATTCAACCTGGGCATCTGTTTTGATGCAATGACTGAACCCTTGAAATGAGACTTGATTCAAGTGACTGCAAGCAGGTACAGCACATACACCCCTCACTTCTGAGGAATTACAAACAGCCATATCCAAAGATTGTTTGCAGTCAAACTTGAACCATCAAAGACATAAAACCCTAGAGCTCAGGAATTTATAAGTGTCTACAGAACTGGGCCTTGCTTGGATCAGTTTGAAATTTTAAAAAAACAGGCTGACACAATACAAACCAACATCCGCACTATTGCTACTCCTGTGGTGCTGAGTTTGGAAAAGTTACTCTTGATCTGGACAGTAACAAAGTCTCCCAGTCAGCATGACTGAGGATGCTGGAAACGATCATCCCCAAAAAAGAATGTAACTTCCCCAAGAGCTAATTTGAAATAAAAAGAGAGAAATCCAGGAAAGCTCTGGTCACCTCCAGACTTGATTATTGTAATGCGCTCTACATGGGGCTGCCCTTGACAACCATTCGGAGGCTTCAACTGGTCCAGAATGCAGCTGCCTGGGTGGTGATGGGGTGTGGGCAGTATGCACATGCCTCACCGCTGCTTCGGGAGTTGAACTGGTTGCCAGTATGTCTCTGGGTGCAATTCAAGGTGCTGGTTATTACCTTTAAAGCCCTACATAGTAGTGGGCCAGGATACATAAGAGACTGTCTCACCCCAAGAACATCTGTCCATCCCACCATAGCGGCCCGGGGAGGCTCTCTAGTTGTTCAATCGGCCAGAGAGGCACATCTCTCTGGCAATAGAAGGAGGGCTTTCTCTGTGTCCGCTCCTGCCCTATGGAACTTCCTGCCAACAGAGCTACGTCTCCAGAAGGAGCTGCTGCCTTTTAGGAAGAATCTAAAAACATGGCTGGCAGGGCAGGTATGGGGTGCGGGAGGTATAATAACCCCAGCTCAGTGGATGATCTGAGCTCCTCTCTCCCTCTATTTTTTTTAATTAGTAAGATGTAGCATTTGGTGTGTTTTTAATCTTTTTTAGATTTTAATTTTAAATTTAAATTTTAACAGTTTTGAGGTTTTGAGGTAGTGTTTGTGTTTTATTGCCTTTTTTTGTTACTTGTAAACCACCCTGAGTCACTTCGGTGAGAAGGGTGATGGAGAAATACAAACAAACAAATAAATAAATAAATACTGGAGAGCCTTCATCCCCTCTCTCTCTCACACACACACACACACACAACTTGGTCCTGTCTCATTCTCGGGTGTCCTCTGACATTTTCCAGTATCGTCAGAACTATTGTTGAAACTGGTGTGGCTGAAGTGAGAATCCCAGCAGTTTGATGACAATTTGCCCATCCCAGACTCCTCTTCTGTCTGGCTATCACTCCAACATCTTCCTGGCAAGATTGGGGGGGGGGGGCCGAGAAACTGCCTAAATGCAAAACATCACCAATCCAAGGAGTATAATGCAGGCCACTTTGCCTGACTCTGCTTATGCTTGCGCAGGTAGGATCTCTTCCTCGTGCCCCACTCCACTGGGCCTGTCTCCTTCTTCTCAGCGTTACTGTTTCCAAAAGATTAATAAAGATGTTCAGGAGGCTGAAGTGCTGGGAGATTTGTTTAATTATTCCCCACAGTCCTGCCCTAGCAATCTGCTGACATTTCGCCCTGACCTTGCAAATCCTCAGCAAATATTAATATATCAACTCAAACAGGGGCTTCTTGTTTTATTGGTTCACAGAGCTCAGAAAGATTCGCCACAGCAGTGGGGGGGGGGGACATGCTACTCTGAGGGGGAACCGGCTCCTTTGATATCACCTTCTGCTGCACACATGTGCTAGGAGCACCAACAAAATGGAAATGCTGCTCCTTTACCACAGCTGCGGAGTGACACTTCAGATGCCTTGGCTTCCCTTTGTACAACTGATTGGAACAGGCCCAGAATCCACAGTGGCAAGAGATTAGAAAGCACATAACACACCAGAGGGTGCAGGGAAGAGAAATTACATTTGATTATCTGACATGATTGAACATTTTGAACAATGGGGATGTTCTCTCTCTCTTTTATTTTTATTTATTTTTTCTAGCTGAAGGTGCACAGTCCAGAAGACTCTGAAGGACAAAAAGCTGGGTTCATGTGCATAGCCTGCCCTCTCTGACATCAGTTGGCAGCTCACAGTGGGAACAAACCATCCCAGATTAATTGCCACGGATGGAATTTTTGTATCACCCAATGTCACTGCCAATTAATTACGGAGGCATCAGCAGATTACACACCTCAGATAGTATCTTCATATCCCCCAATGTTGACTCCTCAAACACGGAGCGATTGGATGGCAATCTTTCACATATTCAGCAGAAAGCATCAAGTTTTTTCCCATATGTTTGCTGCTCCTTATCTATAGCATCCAGTATAGAGTTGGATAATTAAATGTGAAAAACATAGGGAACATTGGGTAGCATAACCAGACAAGTGAACTTAACCAGACTTCTGAAATACAGACCACACTGTGGGAATCCACTGATTTGTAAGAATGCAAGTGGCTGTGAAATGAAGCTGAGGAGCAATGGCTCCTGATATCACTAGAACAGTGATGCTGAACCTTTTAGAGACCGAGTGCCCAAACTCAACTGGCTGCCATCTGCGCCACAGAGGGATGGGGTGAACTCTGTGCTGGGGGAGGGAGGAAATGCTCCCATTGGGCTGCTTGGCAGAAGGGGCAGGGTGAACTCTGTGCTGGGGCAACAGCATGTGTACCCACAGAGAGGGATCTGAGTGCCCCCTCTGGCACGTGTGCCATAGATTCACCACCACTGCACTAGGATAACAATATTCTCTAATGTAAGTGGGTTTTCAACTCAACAGTTTGGAGGCTGCATAATGCAACCCTAGGCAGCTCTATTGGATAAGAAACCTTATTGAGGAATGGGACCCTCCCCTTGCCACTCTTTGTATCATCTTCTCTTGCTCTGGGCCCAGTCAGAACCACAGCCAAGAAAGAGAAGGCAAAGCCCACATAGTTTCCTCCTTCTCTTCTCCAAGTATGGCAACAGAACTTGGTAGCTGCCCAACAACATTATATTCTGTCTCTGTCAGTTGCTTTCTGCTGCCTACTGATGACCCTCTTGCCCTTGGTAGCAAAGACACTTAGAAGCAAAACTAGACAATTTATATAGATGTGAGACATGGTTAGATTAAGATACATATGGAGCTATTTTATAGTGAGTCAGACCATCAGTCAATCTAAGCAAGCATTGTCAACTCTGACTAGTGGCAGTTGTCTGAGGTTTCAGGCAGAATGCTTACCTTGTCCTACCTAGAGATCCGTAGCGGCCTTTCATCCAAGGGCTAGCCAGTCCGACCCTGCTTAGCTTCTGAAATCAGACAATATTGATATAATCCATCCAATGATGTGGTTCAGCCTATTGTTTTGCTGTATCAATCCAAAGGTCTATCTTGTCCAGCATTTCAACTCCAAAAGGAGCTAGAGAGGTGCCTATGATAAGACCCAGAAAGAGGGCTTGGCCGTCTCCTGTTTTCTGTTTCTCAAAAATACATTGTGACTCTTGGTAGATTTATTTCCCTGTGCATCTTCTCTCTATATCAGGGGTCCCCAAACATTTTGTGCTGCAGGCTGGTCACGTGGTTGAATGGGCTGGTCACGTGGTTCCTCCTGCTGTAAAACACATCTGTGGCTTTCATAAACAGCATTTACGACAGCCATGGGTGCATTTATGGCAGTGTTTGTGCATGCATGGGTGTGTTTTACTTCTGCTTCCAGAAGCATTTGCGCATGCAGTGGGCACAATTATACTTCTGCTTCTAGTAGCGGCGAGGGCAGCATGGGCCAGATGATTTTGTGCTGCGGGCCATGTCCAGCCTGTGGGCCGTAGCTTGTCCACCTCTACATTATTCACCACAAATATGTGACATTCCCCAAACATCAACTGGACTACAAAGTCCAGATTTTAAGAGGCAACTCACCAAGAACTGGTTCACATCTGTTGTCCCTAAGGAATCACTTAATGATTCATGCGTTGACACTGGACATTACTCTGTTAAGCAGAGAAGATGCAGTGAGACAGAAGACAATGTGGACTGTTGGTCTTAGGGAATTTGACCTGTGGTGTCTCATTGACACATGCAGGTACCTACTTGCTGCTATGGACATGAGTGTCTAATGTACAGATGTGTGTCCTCCATTTGGTGATTCAGACATTACAAAGCATTTTTTTTTAAAAAAAACATTCTCTTTAAATACTTCATACTTTTAGGTAAAATCTGTTCACATAGCTCTAAATCATGAGGTACAGACTAAATCATGTACATGAGAACTGTTTGCAACTAACTGTTATCTTAAGCAAAAGAGATCAAGGGAAGTACACTTGATCCTGAAGTTTCTTTGTCCTTTTCTCTCTGTCTTGATCCCTCTGCCAGTCACCTTGCCTTTCCTGAACGGCCACCCTGTGCAGTGACTTCTGCTTCCCCACCTCATTTTTGGCACTTCTCCCTCTTTAACACACTTTGTCTATCAAAACACCTGCACAGAAAGAAACAAAGGGTGCCTGTATTTGCAACTTCCTCCTTCGGGGTTTTTTTTTATCCTTCTCCCCCCTTGAAAAGCACACACATTTCAGTCTGACCACTAACCCAGCCTAAAGTATGTTGCAGTTGGGCGGGACCAGGGTTGCCTTCCTGCCTGCCAATTTTTTAGCCTTTAGAGACGCTGAGCTGCTGAATTAATATGTGATTAATTTGATTCATAAACATGTTAATCGCTTCATTGTGTGAGTGGGTTACTTTTCCCAGGGGCCTGTAACTTGCTTAAAACTTTCTGCCTCTCTCTTTTTAGACACCCATCCACAGTACTTTCCAATAGATTTACCATAATTATTTTTCCCTCTCTCCAGTTTGCCCTTAAGTTAGCTCGATGCTTCACTCTGGAATTTGCTTTCAGTGCCAGCAGCCTCATCCGGGAACATGTTAATCATTTGTCTGTCTCTTTGTTTATTTTTAATTTTTGCCATATCTAAACCCCATTTTCCTCCAGTAATCTCAAGATATATTTGGTTCTCTTCCTCCTCATTTTAATCCCAAACTATCCCATACATTGGGCTTGAAGAAAGCGGTTGGCCAAAGGTCACCTAATGAACTTCATGGCTGGATCTCACAGGTCTCATACCAGTGCTTGAAAACTTTAGTAAATTTGCTGTCTTACCACATTGACATTTCCACCAGACCTTTGCATGCAAACAATCTTGACATGGCAGTGTAGCTAACACAGGGGGAAACTAAGAAGTTGTACAAGTACATATGTGAATGCTTGCTCTCATGTAACTTGAGACTTGGTTCCAGACAGAGCTCATAAAATGTAGTTTTGGGGGTGACAATACCTAGAAACTCTCAAGCTAACAAGACAAGTGTCTGAGGACTATGACAACTGTAATATTAAAAGGCAACTTTTCAAATCTCCAGTCATAGTTAGGAAAGAAGAGAAGCCAAAGGTATGTGGAAAATTATGTTTTTTGACCGAGGGGGCTAAACAAATTGGAGTGGAAGAAACCACAGAGACATTCTGGGAAGCAATTCACCAATAAGAGTTAGTGAGGTAGAACAGGCATAACTGTAGAGTGAGATCTCCATGTCCCATGACAAGCTAAGAGTACATTTTATGCAGTGATGGGATGTCAAAAATTCTACTACCACGCCATGACGTCATGGGCGTCATGGGCGTGGCCAATGTCATGATGTCATGACGTCATGGGCGGAGCCAACGTCATGACATCATGACGTTGTGGGCAAGGCCAAAAATAAAATTAAAATTAAAAAAATAAACACGCACACAGACCCGTAAATAACTTAAAGAAATAAAATAAAGAAATAAATAAAATAAAAATAAAATAAAAGTATAACCACCCACCCAAAACACAAATAAATCACCCACCCACCCTAAATATAAAAGCCTCACTTACCTTCCATGGTGCTGACGAACCTCCATGTGGCCCGGGGCCACCCGGCAAGACACACTGCCCCCGACTGCGGGCGTTTCCTCCTACGAAGGCCGCGGCCGGCCCTGCAGCCGCCGGCCACGGCCGCCACAGCCGCCTGCAGCCCCTGGCCGGCCACCGAGCTCCCACGGGCACGTTGGTGCCTGCGCGGGCCATCCGCCGCCGCCGTGCCCTCCTAGGGACTTGGGCCCAACAAACCCCCACCATGCCCTGGGTAAGCCCGGCGGGGCTCGCCACCGCCGCATCCTCCGCCGGGCGCCTGCAGCTTCCTCGGGGCGGTGCCTTTTCAGCCCGGCTCTGGCGGCAGCCACAGGCGGCCAGGGCCTGTGGGGAGCAGTGGGTATGGTGGCGGCTCCAGCCACGGCCAGGGGCTGGAGCCACTGCTCCCCGCAGGCCCTGGCCGCCCATGGCCTCAGCCAGAGCTGGGCCGAAAAGGCACCATCCCGAGGAAGCTGCAGGCACCCGGCGGAGGAGGATGCGGCGGTGGCGAGCCCCGCCGGGCTTACCCAGGGCATGGTGGGGGTTTGTTGGGCCCAAGTGCCTAGGAGGGTGCGGCGGCGGCTGATGGCCCGTGCAGGCACCAACGTCCCCGTGGGAGCTCGGTGGCCGACTAGGGGAGGTGCCCTTCTCTGAGGGCTGCCGCCGCTGCTGCTGGAGCCACTCTAAAAAGGGGCGGCTCCAGCTTCGGAAGAATTTTTTTTAAAAAAATTGGAGCCATTTGGCTCCAATTTAGTGTGCATGACCAGAAACTCAATTTGACGCATGCGCAATGCGTCAGATTGAGTTTCTGCGCATGAGCAGTCAATTGGAGCCATTTTAACTCCGATTTTTTAATAAAAAATTTCTTTCGGTGAGGCGTCCGGAACCGGACGCCTCAAAAGTGGACTCCCCTCCCGGAGAACCCTCCGGGATTGGTCCTACCGGTTCCCAGGAACCGTCTGGAACTGGGGACATCCCATCACTGATTTTATGTTGCTGCTAAATGAAGGTTCTTCTGTATGTCAAAGTCAACCATAGACCCAACATGTGCATGCTCCAAAGATAAATCATGAAAGAAAGAAGAAGGAAGAGACAGCAAGAAATAAGTCTAGACTTAAAGTGGGAAGATTTTTCCCAATACGGTGGGCCCAAGCTCATGTGCTCCATGAAATGCTGCCTCCATGCATTGGGTGGATCCCAGCTCATAAGCCCACTATGGGGGATGGTGTCTATATTCCAGTCAGGCTAATCTTTCCTAAAGTGCCCTCACCCCACTCCACTTTGAGACCCCAACAGGTGTTAAACTATGTTGCCCTGTTTTATTGTACCCTGTTCCCCAACAGTGCTCAGAATCAATCAATGCTCAGAATCTAATCATGGGGTTGAGGACAGCAATTTGCAGCTGACAGAGGAAAAGCAAAATGCTGTTTGGACATAGGGAACATGCTAAACAGCATTTTCCTCCTCCTTTTAACTTCCAAAGCAGTTCTACACTGGCCCAGAAGGACCAGTGTAGACAAGCCATGTAAGCAATTAAAAATGCATATAGGATGAGCCAAATGTAGTCACTAGTAAATTAATATCTGCCTCAGACCTCTGAATATCAAAGCCTGGGGACAGGCTGCAAAAGATGGGCATCATGTTGTTGCTGGTGGAATTGGGTCTCATTTGCTAATGGGGGAGAGATTAAATTTCAGTGGACTTACTTTAAGCTTGACTGTCAAGGCCGTCTCTTACAGTTTCAGACTAAGCCCATCCAGTGGCCAGACTTCCAAAAGTGGTCAGCACATAATCCACTCTCACTCTTTTCCCTTTACCTACCCCTCCTCAGTCTGGTCAGGTTATCCTGTTATAGTAATAAAGTAAACCATATCGCAGCAACTCAACACTGAGCATCAAATGGCAGTTAACTAACCTGACAATCTTGAGGACTAGAGGCCTTGGCAAAGTCCACAGGGAAGGGTGATCGTCCCCAAGTGGATTAAATCCCACTTGAATCCATCTTGATGGAGGGCAGCACCTTCATCAATACTGGCCTGGGCTGAGTAGGACTTTGCGTTCCAAAAGGTCTCACGACCACCAGAAAGTGATTCCCAGAGCTGGATCTGTGGTATGGGTGTAACGCTGCGATGCAGAAGGCAGATGAAAGGCCACGGCATTATATTCACAGGACAGGCTTCATGGCTGATCGCCATTATCATCACCAGTATTCGGAATTGGATACAGCACAAGAAGAAGAAGACGTCTCCCCGGCAATTACTCATAGATAGACTGCTTTTTTGTATGGATGTTCCATTTAGCAATTCTGGAAAATGGCTGAGGAGAGTCTTTATGATTTGATTCTATTCCAGTTTGAAGCTATCACCATCCATTAGTTCCCACTACCTCCTCCTCCACAGTTACAGTGAACTGCACGGGCAAAATTGTGTTATGCCCAAGACCTGGAAACGGTTCCAAAATGTGTTGTTGTTTTTTAGTTGTTGTTTTTTATTTTAAAAACGCTTGGTTCCAGCACTAGTGGACAGGGCAGCTGGAGTTGAGAGGGTGTGTGGAAAGGAAACTGGCAGCCAACCCTTATTTGCAGTGTGTAAAGATAGCTCAGTTCTACTGTAGCTGTGCCTCCTGAAAAGGTGGATGGCTACAGCAGAGCTGCCTTGACAAGGTACTGACCCTCACAGAAGAATTTCTTCCTCTGCTAATTCCTATGTGACCAGTTGAAGTATATTTGCCCTGGAAATCCCAGCTTCCCAGGGTGTAACTTCACAGTGGAACTATTTGTATTTTCCTGCTGGTCGCCATGCTAGGTTTAATTTCAGGTAGGAGAATAAAGGATACTGTGCCCCCAAGATGTCATTCTCACAATGACAACCTTGATCAATCTTTAAAGGTGCGAGTCAAAGCCATTAACATCTTTGAGGAACAAAAATATTAAATCCTGTTATTTACAGAAAAGTATGGCCAACTAGGAAGAGTTTTGCATTGTGGAAATTCTCACTGCTACAGCTTCGGATTCCCATGTCCACCAAGACCATGGATTAGCATCTGAGGTACCATACTTGCAAGAAGTATCCCTGTAATGGACCAATGCCATTGAGATACAAGAAGCACACTTCAGACAGAGTGCAGATCATAACTCTGCTTTTATTAACTCCAGAATCATATTCATCCAAAGGTAAGCAGCTGTTTGTGTAACTGTTATCATCATGAATTAGGATTCAGAAAAGGAGGCTGCTGAAGAGGAATTTCTCAGTCTCTCACATCTTTGCTCTTTTCTCTCTCAGACATAATGCTTGTGTATATAAAAGTAGGCTAGCTTGGCGAATAATCCTCCATGGGTACTTCTGATTAGTTTAACTTTAGGTTATGTCTTGATTAGTAAAAAGTCCTACATTTGCATTGGATTTGCCAGGTTGCAAATCTGTTCAAAGATTGAAGAAAACAAAATGCACATTATCTTGCAAAAATGTGGGTTATTTTAAATCACCCACTAAGTGTTGTTTTTGTTGTTGTTCAGTCGCACAGTCGATTCCGACCCTTTGCGACCCCATGGACCACTGTCCACCAGGCACTTCTGTCCTCCACCATCCTCCTCAACTCGCTCAGCTCTGTGCCCATTGCGTCTACAATACCATCTAGCCATCTCATTTTGGGACCCCCCCCCTTCTTCTTTTGCCCTCCACCTTTCCCAGCATCAAGGCTTTCTCAAGTGAATCCTCTCTTCTCATTTGATGTCCAAAGTACTTTAGCTTCATCTTTACAATTTGACCTTCTAAGGAGCAGTTAGGTTTGATTTCTTCTAAGATTGATCTATTTGTTCTCCTCGCTGTCCAGGGGACTTTCAAAACTCTCCTCCAACACCACATTTCAAAGGTGTTGTTTATTTTGCATCAATTTCTGAATCATTGTATTTGGGTGAGTTACACCCATGTCTCAGTGCATTGTTATTTCTTGGGTCTGTCACAGTGACGGTGGCAATATAGGCTGCATAAGAAAAGGGGAAAGTCAGCAGCTTGAGGCAGAGCCAACATCCATTTATCTACTTGTAATGTTTTGCTTCCAAACTGCTAGGTTGACAGGAGCTAGGACAGTCCCCAGTCCTGGCAGAATTGCACTGGCTTCCCATTGCATTCTGTGTCAGGTTCAAGGTGGTTGTGCCCTATACCAGGGGTGCCCAAACTATGTCCCAGGGGTCGGTTCCGGCCCCCAATGCCAATTAATCTGGCTCATGAAGCCCTCATCACTCCTGGAAGTGAAAGTGAAATGTGCCCATATGGGCATACTTTACTTCCGCTTCCAGGAGCAATGAGGGTTTCGTAGGCCAAATGAATTGATGTTGGAGGCTGGATCTGGCCCCAGGCCATAGTGACCAGCTCCCTGAACCACATGACCATCCCACAGCCCAAAAAGTTTGGGCATCCATGCCCTAAATGGTTTGGGACCTTCCTACTTGGTGGAGCATTTCCCACTCAGAAATCAGGCTCACTTTACCCGCTGTTCTCTTACACCTCAACTCCAAGTACCGACTCCCAGGTTTGCTAGAAAGTCCATTACCATTACCCATCAGAGCGCTTTCTCAGTGGTGGCTCCAGCTAACTGGGATGCTCTACTTGGGGAGCTGTGTTTGACTGACTCTTTAGGGTCCTTTGAGAAGCAATTGAAAACTTTCTCTTTTTGAGGAGGCCTTTGGCAGCTTGCTGACGTTTAAATAGGAGACCCTCCCATCGTGGCCACTTGGGCTAGTGGTCCTTGGTGCTGTTTTAACCAGGTGGATGGGTGGTTTTCTATGGTTTTATGGTGGTTGTTCTGCTTTTTTAACACTGTGAGCTGCCCAAAGTGGGAGGGCATCCCAGATGGTCAGGGTATAAGTCAAATAAATAAATAAATGTTTCTGTCTGGATGGTGCCTGTTTGGAGAGGCCCACTGTGGAGAGGCCCACTCATTACTTCAGAGCCTGGGTCCCTTCCCTCTGTTGAAGCCTTTCATGCTATTTCCCTTTTCTCTATCAGGCATGCCAATAAGAGTGATATGGACAGTTCACACATGGAGGTCCACAGAGCCAGGCCATGATACTCTGGCTTCTGAGGTGAAGGAATGCCCTTTCATCTCACATAGAGCAACCAACCTGGGGTAGATTTGAATCTTTAAGAGCAGCCTCACATGGGGCTCAAATCATTGTGAGATGGGATTGAAGTAATGAGGAGTAAGTTCACTGCTGAATACAATTAACACACGCTGTCTTTTCAGGAGTCCTTTATGCATAATACAGCACAACGATATAGTAGCTCAGTGAGAGAAATGATATACTGTACTGAATATCCCTAGATCTGGGGAATAAACATAAACTGAGGCAGCAACTGGGACTGGAGGATATTTTGAACTTTGTTTTAAACTGCCCAGCAAGAGTTAATAGCTGAGCTGCATTTCTGTTTCAAGGCACAGAATTTATAGGAAACAGTTATGAGGATTCAATGTAACAACCTCCATGTAATTAAGTCACTTCTGGCCCCCTCAAAAGCAGGCCTTCTGCCAATAAAGGGCTCACTATAACCAGTTGTTTCTAGTACAGTATGGGGAGTTATCTTTCCTTTCCTTAAAGCTTTTCAAATACCCTTCTAGTTTCTTCTTTTTTCACACTTTCAAGAAAATTCTGAGATAGCTTTACCCGACTAACCTGTTCAACCTTTCACAATACAGCTCCCTCTGACACTTACCTTGTTTCCCCACTCCCCATCTTTTCAAGTCTCCCATTCCATCCTAGCTGGTCACCTCCTTCTGAGAGGCAGATGGTTGGAAAGCCTTTAAGAGGCTGTTCAGTCAAAACAACAAGTCACATCACATCTCCCACCACCCATGAGGAAAGCAAACTAATTCAGATCATATACCTGTAGTTCTGTCCTCCACCATCTATTTCTAGCCACTCTGAAGTGTTGTCATTACATACTGTCAAGATGTCTCCAACCCATGACAGCCTCGTGAATGAGTGGTCTCCAAAATGCCCTGTCATTAACAATCCAACTTAGCCTTGGTAGAATCAAGGCTGTGGCTTCTTTTATAAAATCAGTCTATCTCATATTTGCTCATCCATAACTTTTCCTACCATTGCTGCCTTCTTCAGTGAGCCTTGCCTTCTTCTCCTGATGTGCCCATAAAAGGGAATCCTAAGTTTCATCATTTGAAAAGGCCACTTGACCCCATCTAAGGGCATCCATCCAATTTCAGTTGGATTAATAGTTGAGCTTCTTCTGGATATGCTCACATAACCTAATCTATCACCATGCATGTGAAAAGAAATCTCACCAATGAATTGATAGGACATTTCAACTCAAGTAGGCAGCTGTCAAAGATTCTCATACTACCATAGGAATGCTCACCTTCAATGAAATGTCCCTGGTGGTACAGTGATTAAACTGCTATACTGCAACCAAAAGGTTATGAGTTCGATCCTGGCCAGGGTTCAAGGTTAACTCAACCTTCCATCCTTAAATTGTGAACCACCCAGATAATGCACTAAGCACTATGGGGCAGTATATAAATGTGATTGCTTTGCTTTGCTTTCACCTTTGTGTAATTTGCTCAAAGAGTGCCTAATACCTTTTCCTTGATTCAGATATACCCTCTTTCACACACATACTCTATCTCTATCTCTCTCACACACAGGACACTCAAAGGAACAGGCTGATTGCTCACTACCCCGCTAACATTTCTGCTTTTTAAAAGTCCATGCAAGAAAATAGCAGTTGCTGTATTTTACTTTGCACAACTGCACAATTGTACAAAAATTGTTTGAGACCAACTACAATATAATAATGTTGCGATGAAAAGACAACTGTTTGTGCCTTCTTGTTCAGCGTGGGAGGAGGAGGTGGAGTGACATATACTGACAGGCTCATCTTGACAGGACCCACAGATGCACTCTCGAAAAGAATCTGAAGTTCTATTTCTAGGAAGTATAAACCACAGCCTTCTTTTCTATCATTTTATTTGAAAGGAGCCAACGCTCTGATGACAAGCTCCATTATGAAAGACGGATATGTAAAACAAACAAACCACTGATAAAAATCTCATGAAGCTAGAGGGAAAGATAGCTGGAGTTACATCCTCGCTCTATTTGTAAAGAGTCTCCGAGTTACACTCCACCACTGCCAATAACACCTAAACATATCCTATGTGGGGAAGCTTCCCCAGCCCCTCTAAAAGGGTGGACCTCGGAAGCCAAGCTATTCAAGTCCTTCTTTTCTCAGAAAACAAAATTTTCTCATTATCTTGCCTGTAAGCACAGGTTGGAGGTCCTTCAAGGGAAACCTTGAAGGACCAACCAATACGAAGATTGCCACGAAGATTGCCACCTCAAGTGATGACTTGCTTATGTGGACGGCCAGTCACACATATGCAAAAAAAGGTGCTCTTTCTTTTTCCTATATGTATAATTAATGCATGTTTAATTATTATTCTTCAAGTCTTTGTTTTGCTGCTCATTAATTTAGATCACATTCTCTGTTGTGCACTTGTTTGAGTCACTTTTGCTCTATTATTTACAGTCGTTTTCATGACCAGTTAAAGAAATAATAATAAATTTTGGGCTACTTTTTGTTGTTGCCATCACCCCTGGACAGGGAAAACAGCTGCCTTGTAGTGTGATGGGTATCATTTTGTTCCAAAGGATGCTGGGGGGAAAATGGTTACAAAATAATAATAATAATAATAAAACCTGGCAGCCACCAGTGACAGATGTCTCCTTGCTCTTTTGCATTTTTCATTTTTCTAACAAGCCACCTTGGCTAACACAAAGCCCCTGACTAGCACCGAGATAAAAAGGTGCTGTCTCTTTTACATCGATGAAATATAATGGTGCTTGGCCAGAAGACGGCTGCTGAAATGAGGGATGCCATCATTGGGCAAGCTAAACTTCCTCTTTGATGAAGCAAGTGATAGATAGAGCAGGGGTTCTTAACCTTGTTCCACTGTGGGCCTGATAACCCACCCTGGACAACTGAGCAGGCTGGACCATGCCGCCCCACACCCCACACCCCAGAAGCAGAAGCCAGCCACTTCTGCATTTATGACAGTTGTGGGGGCATTTTATGACTGACGTAAGACACACCCATGCATGCGTAAATGTGTCTGCTTCCACTTCTGTGTGTGGTGACAATAACGTCAGCCACATGAAATGGTTCTGTGGGCCGGAGAGGTTGGGAAACCCCTGAGCTAGAGTAACAAAAAATGGTCCCTAATTCATAACCACTTTTTGGTAGAGGGAGCTCAGGTTCTTCTCTGCTCTGAAATGATAATACAGTGTCTTTATTATTTAGATGTGATGCCAGGGCAGAGACAGAATAACCCTATAATCAGTGGTGTAGCATGGGTTTCATCCGCCCAGGGCGTTGGCCAAATTCACCACCACCCTAGTTGGGGTCCAGGACGTTGGTGGTGGGAGAGGGTCCCTATTTATTGTGAAGTTTTGCTGCCTGGGGTGGACCGCCACCACCATCACCACCACACCCCTCTCCCTATAATCCCCAAATATCACATTTTTCTGGTGGAAATCAGTTTACACATTTGGGTGCCACCACTAATCAAGCAATGTGCACCTGCATGTAAAGGGCAGATTATTTGACTAGGATTTATTTAAGATACCACAGATCAGGGAAACACAACTGCAGGTTACACATCTGTATCACTTCAAAACACAAGGATGTCAACTGGTTTGATGCTATCCTTTCCCACTGGGAAGTTGATGTGAGACACCCTCAGTGCTGCAATGGTGGTATAGATGGTAGTGGAAATTGGGTTGAAGAGGGGGAAAGGGCTAAAGATGGAGGAGGGCCAGGCTCTAAACCACGCCTCACCACTGTCACGCATTTGCTAGAGCTAAGGAGAGTTCAACATCTGGAGGGCTAAAGGAACCCTGCCCTGATGTTAAAAGGTATCTTTGTTTTTGAGGGGCCTTTGAATGATCAGCTCCATGTTAGCCCCCTGAGTTAAGAGGGGCTAGCGTGGAATTGGTGCCTCTAAATGCCACAGTGTTAGCTTGATAGCGAGAGGTGGACTTAAAACAGGCACTAACTTGCACTCCACAATTCTGAACTAGGTCCACATTCTGATCGTCATTCAAATGTGCTGCATCTGATAGAGAGAGAAAGAACTATGCTTTTCTGGAGATAACAAATAAAGAAAAGGGAGAACTTGTTGTTCTTGTTGTGTGGGGGGGAATGCTCAGTAGCATCCATTAGTCTGAAAATAATTCTTTCACAAGAATCCATTACTAATTTAGCATAGTGTCTGCCCAACACTGTATGGGCCATAGCTTTGGGAGCTTTCAAAAAAAGAGAGAGAGATAGAATTAGGCAACTCATTGGGAGAGATAGTAGGAGAAGGCTATTCTTTATTACTAGAGCTTGGAGGAACTTCCATGTTCAATCACAACATATCTGGGAATACTAATTATTGGACAGGTAAAAAGTGATAGTGGGCACATGGTTGTGTCTTTTGGGGACATGCTTAATGAGGCTTAACTGGGATCAGATTGGGGAAGGATTTTGTCCATGATCCAGTAGCCAGATCCTTATAGCACTTCAACTGACTTTAGGTGGGTTTCTTTTATTCTAGGAACAAGGCTGAGAAGGGACATATTTACCACCACCCCTTCACTCACTCACTCTCTCATATATATATACAAATTATATATCCATATAAACCAGGGGTTCTCAACCTACGGCCTGAGGCCAGATGTGGTCCATGCGACCATTTCAGGGGGGGCACCACCTCCGCCACACCTAGAAGTGCCATGTGTGGCAGGCAGGGTAAAATGGCTGCCCAGCCCCTAAGCTGTCTGAGGGAGCATGATTTGGCCCTTGGCTTGAAAGGGTTGAGAACACCTGATATAACCCCCCCCCCCAATTACATTCCCCTCCTTGACACACACTCTCTAAGAGCCTCTCATCCAGTAGAGGAGGACTGAAACTTTATAGCACATGATTCATAGGCCAGATCTGTTATTAGAGCCCTGGAGGCACAGATTACATTAATCAGTGTCAGGCCACTAAAAGCAAGACGAGAGTAGGCATTCACTTTTCCATAAGGTTCGGCACAGGGGAGAGATCAAAGTGTGGGAGACCCAATGGATCGGCGCCCCACCCCAGAAAAAGAAGTGAATAAGTCAGGTCCAGCTTCCATATAGCAGACTACAATTCCACCCACCATGATCCAGACCCTCAGTTGGTCTTTATTCCCTGGAAATATATACTGGGATCACGAATCAAGGGGTTTTCCCTCCTGGGCCTCCTTCTCCCTCCCTCCAGCCCGGCCTCAGAGTTTGGGTTCGGTTCCTCAGCCACTGGTGTCAGGCCCACCAAAGGACTATAAACGAAGGCACTCCCTGGCTCTCTTTTTGCACCTACAAAAACAAATGCTCAGCCGGAGAAACTAGTTGGTCTCTCGTATGCTCAATGAAAACCCCCTGTGGCTGCCTACATCTGCTCCAAACACAGCCCTCGTCTTTGGGGAGGGGAGCTAAAACAGATGACCCTCATTGACCCTTTCACTACTGCTGCTGCTGCTGCTGCTGCTACCTGACAGTCCTAAATCCCGGAGGATTGGGACCTTTTCCTTTTTTGCTTTCAGTACCACTCAGGCACAGCATGCCATAAGCAGACATTAAAAATGCGAGCTATTCCCTGCCCTGGCCATAGCTTTCAAATCACATCCAGGACCACCCCAGGCATCGGAAGAAGTGGGCGACGCCCTGCGACGGCTCACGCAGAATAACACGTGTCGGCGTGAAAGGTGGCTGTCTGGGTTGATCAACGACTCGTGTTGCCAATAATAAAATAAACCAATACCTCAGCTACAATGGTGGTGGTGAGGAAAGTGAAGTTTGTAATAATAACCAACCCACAGGGCCGTAGTCAGGATTCTAGATTTTCTTTCTTTTTTTTCTTTTTTTTTTTTGCGGGGGGGGGGGAAATTTTTCAGGAGGGGCAACAATGTTACACACACACACACACATATATGTCAAATGTGTCAAATGGCAGGAAATCTTGAGCCCCTCACTTTTGATCTTTCCTGGATCCTCACTTGTTCTAGATCCAGATCGACTATGCATCAGACAACAAGAGTGACTGAAGAGCCAAGGAAGATTAAAAGGGCCAAGTGGGTAAGGTTTGCTTCGAAGTATTGTATGAAATAGCCTGATTTTAGGAGGCCAATTCCTCGCCCATTGGTCTGGCTTTGTACCAGCTGACAGTGGCTTTCAGACCACTGTAGCCGTCACGGGACTTTGCCCAGAGACCGAATCTACGGGTTTCCATGCGCTCTGCTGCAGAAAGACGGCCTATTCTCGCCATCCTCTCATGCAAGAACACCTATTCAGGCGAAAGGGTGCAGGAAGAAAAACCCATGCGCCGAGGAGTTGCTTCCAAATAAACAGGGATCAGCCAGTGCCCCCACCCCGTGTTGATCTCCAGTTAAGCTTAGTTTAAGGGAAGGCGTTGGGCAAACCGGTCTCTTGTTTTTGTCACGGCTGTCTCCAACACCCTAGAAACGTTCTTTCTTTCTTTAAAGGAAATGCCAAAATAATAAAACAAAATAATAATAATAGGAGTTTGTAGGAAGAAAAGGGGACAATATTTCCTGAGCTCCTGCAGGGTTTACAGGAGGAAGCGTTTGGGGCATTTGTGAGTGGATGGATGGATGGATGGATGGATGGATGGATGGATGGATGGATGGATGGATGGATAGATAGATAGATAGATAGATAGATAGATAGATAGATAGATAGATAGATAGATAGATAGATAGATAGATAGATAGATAGATAGATAGATAGATAGATAGATAGATAGATAGATAGATGGAAGGAAGGAAGGAAGGAAGGAAGGAAAAGGCTGGAATGAAATGAAAGCTTAGCCCATCCTCCTCAGAACAGAATGGAAGGGTTTGTTTTTCCTTCTAGGTTGAACTCAGACTATTGGCAAATGTGCAGGTGAAGGTCAATTGTTTGTTTCTTCACCTTTTCACAGTGACTGTGAACTCCTCGCGTTTGTTTGCGAGTCAGGCTGCCCGGGCTCTTCCGACGGTTTTCTTCTTTTTTTAATTTCCCCTATTTCTCTTACTAAATGGGAAGATCTTAGCTCCAGTGCAGCGGGAAGTCCTTTCGGGGATTTGCCGGGATTCAAACCGGTGCTGGAAACTCCTCGAGTCGCTCCCGCTGAATTCGACCGGGATTCCTCGCCAGGAAGTAACTGATCCAATCCCCGTTCATTCCCAACGCGAGGAAGAGACGATTGATTCACGTGCTTCCGTCGCGCCTGCGGAACTCCGTGGGACTTGCATCGGCGCTGGACTGAATGAGTCTCGGAAGTTTTGCCAATATTACAGGGGCTGGGACGGGTAAACGAGACCACGACTCAAATGGCCAAACGTCCTTCCTTCAGACATTTCCCCCCCCCTTGCCGCCCCATTCCGCGCTGATAAATCAAACAATCTTTGCCACATCACCACGATTGTCAAACCCTCCCTAGATTTGCAAATCAAGGATGGAGATGGCAGCTTTTTTTTTCCAGCCGCAGAACTGCGTCCCTGTCGTCGGTTGACTTTGGATAAGGCTCTATTTATTCATCGAGGGTTGCAATTCAGATCTGACCAGACTTGTTCGCCTTGACAAGAAAGTTGTACCAACCATTGCGTTCAGCAGGCTGAATGAGACAGCGCTGAAAAAGATGTCTTTCTAAGGTTTTCGGGCTGGGCCTGTCGAGGCTGCTGGATGTCTGGAAAGAACTAGCCTGGTAAAAGTCGAGACAGATGAATCCTTGATGGGTGATGGAAACAAGCGTCGTATAAATGTCACCCCAATAAAACTAAAGATTGGGGAGGGGGGTTGCTGCTTTTTGTAGACACTGTGGAATACTGGCTCCACTGCACTCTGTGGTTTCCTTCCCACTTCCAGATTAACTCCTACTTCGTGTAAGGTCCCTCTTGCTCGAACGTATCCGACTGTAGGGTGCGGTGCTCATCTCAGTTTATAGCCAAACAGACTCCAACTGCAGACCAATTCGTGTCCATGTGGCAGGCATGACTAGGAACCAGAGTGCGTGGAACGCACCAAAGTGGTACCTATTTATCTACTTACAATGTGTTGTTTCTCTGGGTGGAGGAAAAAGTTAAGGGCTCGCGCCAGGTGTCCTGCGATGTCCCAAGCACTGGAATTAAAAACTTAACGCCCCACTTGACTCAGTTCTAATTATATTTGGCAACTGACCTTCGCAAGTCAACACAGTACTATAGGTGACAAATTAAAAGCTGTAAAAAATTGAGAAAGAGGTTGATCCGCGAGGATGGGCGACAGGAGGGTTTTGCTGGGATGGGTTTTCAGAGAGTCTGGCCAGGTTATTCTGCTATGGTAATAGAGTAGAGTAAACCATACTTCCAGCGACTCAACGCCGAGCGTCAGGTGGTGGTTAACTAACCTGACAATCCTGAGGACTAGAGGGCTTGGCAAAGTCCACAGGGAAGGGTGATGGTCCCCAAGTGGATTAAATCCCACTTGAATCCATCTTGATGGAGGGCAGCAGCTTCGTCACTCATGGCCTGGGCCTGGGACTTTGCCTGCCAAACGGGCCCAGGGCCAGAAAGTGACTCCCGGAGCCGGATCAATGGTACGGGGATCACACTGCTGCGATGCGGAAGGCAGAAGAAAGGCCACGGCATTATATCCGCAGGAAGGTCTTCATGGCTGATCGCCACGAGGATCGCCAATATTCGGAGTCGGATAGGGCACTTAAAGAAGAAGAAGGTTTTTCAGAGGCACTCTGGTTTGCTTTCGTTTTCTCTTCCTTGGCCTCGGAAGGCGAAGAAAGGGGGGCTGTTCCTCCTCGGACCTAGAGAGGGCGCTGCGAGCCTTCGCAAAGAAGAGCCCGGAGTTTCGGCGCCAGCGCTTCCAAACTCTCCCCACCCCAATCCAGAACACGGAGAGGTACGCGCGCGCACGTAGACACACACAGGCGCCCACAACAATGCTCGAAGCCCCCGCCACGCCATGCCTACACTCCGCTTTTGCATTAAAAGCTGAAACTCTTCCTCACCCCGATTTCGCGTTTTCTATGCCTCCGGGTTCCTGCGTGTGCCAAAACCACCGTGCGCTTGTGTGAGCGCAGCTGACGCTGGATTGGGGGAACTGGCTAAACTTTTCTCCAGCCCTCAAAGGGAGATAGGAGATATCAATCAACTAGGGGTTATTTGGGAGGAGGGGGCTCTGCCTTGAGAATGTCTTCTCTGTCCGGAAACCTGATTCGCACGCGCAGAGGTCTCCACTCTTTCTTTCTTTCTTTCTTTCTTTCTTTCTTTCTTTCTTTCTTTCTTTCTTTCTTTCTTTCTTTCTTTCTTTCTTTCCTTCCTTCCTTCCTTCCTTCCTTCCTTCCTTCCTTCCTTCCTTCCTTCCTTCCTTTCTTTCTTTCTTTCTTTCTTTCTTTCTCCCTCCCTGCAGCCCAGCAGGTTTCCTTTTGCACAGTTAAGACAGTGCTCGCGGAAGCAAAGCTCCCCCGTTTGCCTGGCATTCTAAGGCAATTCGACGCCAAGGAGAGCAAATGCGCAAAACAAAACAAAAATTCTCATTCCTACCCATCTCCACCTGCTAACCATTTATTTTTAGTCCTGCGTCGAAGGAGTTCGACGTGATATTGAATTGGTTTCTCTAATGCCAATGCAAAGCATTCTCTGCGTTGTCCAAAACGGCTTTCTTTTCTTTTCTTTTCTCTTTTTTTCTTTTCTTTTCTCTTTTTTTCTTTTCTTTTCTCTTTTTTTCTTTTCTTTTCTTTTCTTTTCTTTCTTCTTCTTCTTTTGGAAAAGTCGGCTGTCCTCACGTTACACCAAGGGCCCTGGAGTTGAATAGACCTGCTGGGAGACGTAAATCCCATTGTGCGACGGGGGGGGGGAGAGGGGGAGCGATTCCAAACTTGGGAGGCATTGATCAGCTGTCGTGTATACCTAATTCGTTTTACCAGGCCTGGTAAACCCGCGGGGCTTACTTCGGAGTAAACACTGTCAGAGGAGTCTTGGCTTGGATGGCGCCTCCCTATCGTCGCCAACGGTGCGATCCTAAGCAAATGACACCGCTAAAGCACACCAACACCGAGTCAGACCTAGGTGGCCCGTTCAGATGGCGGGTCTTTTCTCCAGGGGTGGGAAGCTGTAAATCAAATCGAATTAAATTCAACTATTGGGAGGGGGGAGGTTTGGAACGCCAAGCACGGACACACTTTTCGAAGCATCAAATACAACCCAAAGCCGAGTCGCCCAAATTCTGTCCTCCGCACGCCTATCTTCCGCAGGGGGAACCGGCCCGTTTCTTCCCCGCTTTCTTAGCTAAAGGAAAGGAGGAACAAAACGCAATCTATCGCAGCAGCTAGTTCAGCCAAAGAAGCGCCGGGGGTGGGTGGATGATGGGGAGAGGACGAGCGGATGATGGGGGGGGGAACTAACACCCCCACCACCACCCCAATTGCGTTCGGTTCTGTTACAGTGATAGAAAATGAAAAGGCGAGGCGGGGGGAAGAGAAATCCAGATCAATATTGTCACCCTTGATGGGGTGGGGAGGATTTATTAATATTTGATTTCAAATCTCGTCCTGCCTTCCCGACCAGTCCTGCTCCGAGGATGGCGCCCCGTTCGCCTAGGCTGCCTCGCCGGCATGATTTTTTAATGACTTCCCCAGCTGCTTCTTTCCATTTTCCGCCGTCAACAACCATCTGGTATCTGATTAGCACCTCAATGCTCATTTAGCATTCTCATTTAGGGAAGGAGGGGTGGGAGGGAGGGGGAGAGAGGGAGGGAGGGGTGGGCGGACGGGTCCGATCCCCTCCAACGACAACTTTCTCTGAGCTGAGCTTCTCCAAAAAACGCGCCTCTCTGCCTCTCCATCCTCTGGGTGCGATGCAGAAAGATGGAAGCCAGACTTGGGAGGACACCGGTTTACCTTCGGCAGTTTCTCCCCTCCCACCGTCCCTCCCTCCCCTCCTCTTTCCCCCGGTCGGAACTCGGAGGAGGGGATTCCCAAGGCGCGCGCCCCGCTCACAAACTCATTCGAAACATCCCGCTTTATACCCCTGCAATCAATCTCGAAACAAGCTGCGATGTTTGCGCATCTCGCAACGTTCGCTCGTGGATCAATACGAGTACTGGGGGGGAGAGAATCTGCATTCAAATTAATTGGACATGGAAGTCTGCTTTTGAAAACAATTACACGGCAGTCCTTCTCCTCTGCCCCCCTCGCCTGCCATTGGGAGTGGGATTTTTTTTTTTGGGGGGGGGCAGGATAAAGCTTCTCCCAATAGTCAATTTCTATCAATCAAAAGCAGCAAAAAAATTTCAGGTCGTCAATAGTAAACTGCCCCACCCCCTAAACCCAATAAATAAATAAAATAAAATTGCAGCTTGATTTGAGAGAGAAATCTATCACACAATCTAAGGGCCTCTTTTTGTTATGTATTCATCATATAATATCGTGTTGCTATCGTTTTAAAGAGTAAACAAAACAAAAAAATGACACAAAAACGTCCTGGCACCTTAAAGACTATCTCCTATATTTTAATGTTAGCGTTCGTGAATCAAGTCTACTTTTTAAAGATTTTTTGAGTCAGTTCAATACTTGTATTTTTTTAAGGTGATCAATTGATTAACTGGGGGGGGGGGGATTTAAATATGTCTGCATGATACTAAAACCAAAGCTCTTTCTAAACCACAGAAATAAATTCAAAAGATTTCAACAGTTTTAAACACACACTAAAAACTATCAATCATTGATGGGAAGAAAAATCTTTTACCTTATTACGCTAACACTAGAGAAACAGTGTAGCCTTAAAAAATAAACTAGCGTGATATTCCTTCAAATCCAGGAGTTTAAAATCTGACCCATTCAATCCCATCAACATTAATCAACCAAACCTTTTGTTGATTAACCTACCAACTGAATTGAATAATCCACACCGCCTTCCTAAGGCTTGAATGACAACAATAAAGGTCCAGGAATTATATTGTGCGACCCCAAAGAACAATTTCTGCAGGAAGAGGTCATAATTTCATTTTGTTTATTAGACAAAAATATATGATTTAGACAAGTTTTTGCTGCAGCACTATTTACAATTTGAAATCACTTTATATACAGAAATTTGTTTTTAAACACAAACACATGATAAATCTTTACCAAAAACAAATATTCCAATTATGGTTAGAATTACACATTTGGAAAGGGGAATAATGTGAAAGGGGGAGAATCCAGTTCAGGAGTTGGAAAATATTTTTTTAAATGGATTGTTACCATCTAATTGCAAAACTTAAAAAAGAAAGAAAAATAAAGGATTTTCCTTTTTAAAAATCCTTTAGACCAGTCAGTGAATTTCTTTTTTCCACCATAAAAAAATGGGGGGGGGGGGGACCAGAAAGAAACTAAAAAAACAACAACCAAAAAGCACAACCCATTTAATCAAGCAGAAGGGAGGGTTGTTAAAATTCACGATGTTCCCTCTTGTTGAGTCAAAGAGCTGTTGGGGAAGAAAAGACAGAACCATCTATCAGTGAAAGCTCAGCTACATTTGCCCATCTGCACTAGGGAACAAGCTAAGAATATCTATCTGTAACTATATTTTACACAATAGAAATCTGACGTTGACACTGGTGGTGGTGCAAATTTGTTTTCAAACATACACACGAGCCCACACCAATGTCCAGGCTAAAGAGTACAGTTTGTAAGTTTGCACCACTCTAGAAACCTTTACACAGAATTAATTGATTGTTGCTTTGATTTATGATAATGAGGGTGAGCTTGGATTTAGTCTGTATTATCCAAGCACTTTCTTTCCTGTAAGTAAATTTCACTGAACAAGAACTCACTTGTCCCGGCCAGGCTGAAAGGGAGATTTTAACTGCTGAGATGGTGGGGAGTCAGTCCTTGGTACGTTTTCTCTTTCTGTGGTTGGCGAAAGGGGTGGTGGTGAGAAAAGAAAAGGAGAGAAAGAGAGAGAATGTCTTAACAAAGTTCAACTAGACTGTCACACAAGAGCTGAAGATGTTAACACACAAAAGAATAACTCTACCAACTCAGCAATATTCATGCTATACTACTTAGAAAAGAAAAGAGAAAGGTGGTGTAATATAGTGTCCAAGTGACTGATCTGTGAACAAGGACTTCCGCTCTTTAGTTCTCTATAATAAACTCTCCAGGTGGTCTTTGCGAGGCTAATTTTCTTCTACCCACCCTTCACCTGCAATATAGAGATCTACCTTGCGAAGCTGTTGTAAAGACTGCATTTTTCTGAACAATCTAGACGTATTACCTAACTGTTCAGTTATTCCTGATTTAACTTACATCACTGAACATGGTGATTTAATAACAGAAGAGCAAAGGGGAGCCCTGAGGAGTCTCAGAAATCAGATAATCCCCCTCTTAGGCAAGTTGATATGTTTTTGTTTTGTTTTTTAAACTCACCTGAAGCCATAGATATAACAGTCATGATTAAGGGGAAGGTATGTGACAAAACTATGAGATCTTTGGATTTATCTGTTAGAAGATTTTCAGTAAATTTTACACTGGCCTTTGCAGGGAGGTGAATGGCTTAGCCAAAATACACCAAATAAAACTTCATTCAATGGCCTACAGAAAATTCATGGAAGGTGCCAACAGATTCTACCACCCACCCTTGCCCTATCATGTGCTTAAGGCTGAGTCGAGCAAAGCCCCCAAAAGGCAAGGCTTCTCTTCAAGGAAGTAGGCAAGCTACAATCTCCTCCTCTTTCTTTGCTGTCAACGTTACCTATGTGTTTGGGGCTGGTCGCCTCTGAAAGCTTTTCCGTGCTGAGAGCGGTTAACACAGAGGGCTGGGGTGACTGCTGCTGCTGCTGCTGGCCCGGAAGTTGGTGATTGTGATGGGCAGCGTGGTGGTGATGGTGATGATGGTGATTTACTCCCAAAAAGGACCTCACATTTAACAGGGAACTCTGGGTGAGGAAGGCCCCATTGGTCCAGTTGTGAAATTTGCCAATCTGGCAAGTGTAAAGTCCATGGCTGGGAAGGAAAGCTGGATGTTGGAGCTGTGGAGAAGTGTGGTTGACCTGGGAAGGAGGGGAAGGAGGTGTGGGCTTACTAAGGACACCATCTGGGCTGGTGGCCGTCTCTGCCAAAGACCAAATCTTGGGTTTATTGTGAAGCCCGCCTTGCAGATTGTTCTGTCTGCTGGGGCTCAGGATCCGCGTTGGGTTGTTGGAAGTCTCCTTGCCCAAGGCCAAAGCCTCTTTGGGTTTAAGTCCTTCAGGGCTGCCTGACACTGCCAAGGCCTTCTCCTTTTGCAAAAGGTCCTCTTCTCTCCTCTGCCGTAATAGCTCCACCTTCTCCTCCTCCTCCTCGTTACTCTGCTCCCCATCATTCTCATCTATCTTATCAATGTCGATACTCTCCAGATCAATCTCTTCATCATCTTCAGTTTTTTCGGGGTCCCCCTCGTTGTCACTCCCAAATAGATTCACATCATCATCGTCCTTGCTCCGTGCCCCCCAAGTGACCTTGTTCTCCTTCTTGAGGCGGCGCCGGGCGTTGGCGAACCAGGTGGAGACCTGGGTGAGGGTCATCTTGGTGATGATGGCCAGCATGATCTTCTCCCCTTTGGTCGGGTAGGGGTTCTTGCGGTGTTCGTTCAACCAGGCCTTTAAGGTGCTGGTGCTTTCTCGGGTGGCATTCTTGGGTCTCCCAGGGTCCCCATACTGGAACTGCCCATAGGGGTAATAACCAGGAGTGGTGTGAGCAGCAAAAGTGGCAGGATGAACCCCAGGGTTGTCCTTCAGTTCGTACTGGGAACCCTGTAACATAGTCAGAGAAGCAGAAGAGAAGAAGGAATGAGGGAATGGGCCAATGACTTCCTTTACAAGAGCCCTGCCTTTCTATTTTAAGCATCAGCTTTCCTGAAAGAACACAACACAACACAACACAACACACACATTCTTTGCACCACCTTTGAAAACATGGGTCACATCCTGCTTCATTTTCCAAATCCATGTCCAAGAGGCAATAAATAAATAAATAAATAAATAAATCCCTGGATCTTAGGTTGCTGGGACATGTCTGGTGCAAGAGACAGGCAGCAGGGCAGATTCCTCTCACTGAGCCCTAGCAGCGTTTTAAAGAGTGGCTCACAAAGGGGGGGGGGAGGGAAGGGGTCGGAGCAGAATGGCACCATATTGTGCTCTTCCTCACAGAGAGAGACAGCAACACAACAGAAATCAAACCTGCCAGAGTTCAGTGCAGTGAAGGCAATCGGATTTCAGAGGGAAAGAATTCAGCATCCCTGTTTAATTCCCTCTCCTGGGACTTTCAAGTGCAGCATTTTTATCAGTCTTTACCTGCACCTTCCCACGAAATCATACTTTGGATGGCATGAGGGATCGCCCAGATGACCTTTGTGAGTTGCATATATGCATTCCAGTCCTTAATTTCTTTAACAATCCTTTTATCCAATGAGGACAAAATGGTTTTTCCCACCCACCCTTTTTTTTTCAAGCCCTTACTGGAGGTGATTTATTTTCAATCAATATACTTTTTATCATCAGCAATAAAACAGAATGAAGTCAGATTAGCCCATCAGGTGTTTTTGGTAAATAACATTTTATCTTTCTAACAACCTCATTAGGCCCCATTATTACTGCAAATTGCACCTGCACCTAAACACAAGCCACACACAGAGAGGGGGGAGAGATAAAGATGTACACAGTTTTATGGTTTAATTCCTTAAACATCTATTAAAAAAATAGGAATTACTTTCTAGGGATCACTGCTGTGTGCAAATATGGAAAACACAGAAGCGAGGCTGCTAGTGACTCCTGCCATTCAAAAGCAGTTCTTCCTTTTCTTTCAATTCTTTTCTGTTCATTTCAACCATTTCTATTTTAGAAGCTGCTTTTATTTTGCTATACACATTTAAAAAACCCAACACATGCAGAAGATGTCATTCGTTAACTAAAGCACAGGAAATTTCTGCAAAGAAATTGCTTTCTCTGGAGTAGACTCACAAGAGTATTATTGTAAGGAGGGGGAAGAGAGATGCCATCTGGAAAGGGCAAAATGTGATTTTTAATGATAACTCTAGCAGGGCATGCTAGTTCCACCCCCTTTATCTCACCGAGTGATTTTGGCTCTTGTCGTGAAATGATAAATTTTGAATTCCCCTGTTGGGAATTCTTTTGAAGTAGCCACTTGAAAATCATTACTGCTTCTACGCATCTTTTAAGCAGGAAAGGGACTGTCCCTGTCTTACATTGTTCGGCTCATTTAGAGTTCCTTTCATTTAGGGTTTGGTTGACTTTCTACAATATCACGAGATAACAAATTCCTTTTTCTTTCAATAACTGCGTCAGATAAACTTGCTCCTTTCGACTAAGTTTAAAATAATCTGTAGGTTTTAATCGAGAAGGAAAGAGCAAAGTCTCATTTGTAAAAGATAAAAATGCTCTTTTTAAAAATGACTCCAATAAAGTGTGCTCTTTTATCCCACTTCGTTTTGTGTTTTTCATTTGTTATTGTTGGCAACGCGAAGTGAAAAATTCTCTTGAAGGTTTACTTAAAAATACTTGTCTGGTGGGAAAACATACACACCTTAAATAGGCTACAGCTACAAAGCAAACTTTGACAACAGTCAACATCTCCTTTTAAAGAATTTAAATCTCGATCGAGGGATCTCGCCATAATATAAAAATATACCATTTGTAGGGAATTTAGAAGAATTTAGTTCAATAAAATGGAGAGCACTGAGTTTGGGGGTGGAGAAAAACAATCCAATATACAAGTAATACCTCATATAACATTAGTATCGAATAACACTAAAATCGCATAACATTAAGGAATCTGGGGGGAAGAATTGCATCAGATAACATTAAGATCCTATGGGATGCTTCAGATAACAACCGCTAAAGCCTGTGTGGTTACAATGTATCTCTATGGATCCCATAGAGGATCAGATAACACTAAAAATCATATAACACCAAGACTTGTGGAACCAGGTTTTAGTGTTATATGAGGTTTTACTGTACCTCGATCAGGGCATTACCAGTCAAGTTCGTGGCGTTGTGGGACGGGGAGGGGAGTTTATCTAGTAAATAGGTTAGAAACGAGATTTAGGACAACCGGGGAAGCCAGTTGAGCTTCTGTTTGCCAAGCCCCCGATTTGGCGCCGCTCTTTAGATCCACTTTCGCGCTTCTGTTCTCTCCCCCCCCCCCTGCTCGTTAATTGCTCCAGATTAATTAAAACTCGGCCACTTCCAGCAGCAAGGGGAGGCTGAACCCGAGGTGGAAGTGAAAGCGGAAGGGACGGAGAGAAAACCGAGCTCAACGTGTCGAAGGAGAGAAGGCAGGAAAGACCCCCAGGACTTCATTTTGCCAAAGGTGGTTCTTCGGGGAGGGGAACGGAGACGTCCGATCGCGGACCTTAGGAGGCGAGGAGGCTCGCCGTGGGGACGGGAAGGGCGACGAGGCTGGCGGAGGGAGGGAAAGCACCAGGAAGAGGCCTCGGGCTGCCCTCGCAGGGAAACAGCGCCGGAGTTGGTGCGCTCCAGGCGTGCCAAAACTGCAGCCTCCTCCAGCTGCTTCTTTTCCTTCCGTGTCTAGGCCAGAAGCGAGGCGGCCAAAACGAAGGCACCTTTCGGTGTGTTCGTTCCGCAGTTCCTTTCTCCTGACCCAGTGTGAGAAAGACTAGCCGGCAACACAAGGTGGCCGTTACCAGGGTGCGGCCGGTTGCGGTTCAAGAATGCCACACTGTTCGAGGAGTTGGGCGCCGACCGAAAGAGCTGACCGAACCGTCACGTCCAACTCTCTCCCCCTCTCTCACCCGCCCACTCACTCACACACACACACACGGGTCCTCCTGCCCTCCCCATCTCAGCCCGGCTCCCCTCCCCGCTCTCCCCTCCTTCCCCCCGGGGGAAGACCCGTCCGTCCGGCTCCGAGGGGCGCGACTCACCATCTGCGAGAAGAGGCTGAGGTCGGCGGTGTAGGGCAGGAAGGCGCTGTAGTTGGGCGCGCTGTAGGGCCCGCCCGCCGCCGCCGCCGCCGCTGCGTACATCCCCAGCACCGAGGTGACGGCGGCGGTGGAGCCGCTGCTCAGCTCCGCGCCCGCCGGGCGGCCCGACGCGGCGGCGGCGGCAGCGGCGGCGGCGGCGGCGGCCGCCAGCACCCCGGGCCGGTCGCTCCCGCCGTAGACGGCCTGGCCGGCGCTGAGGTACTGCGGGTAGCCCAGCTGCGGGAAGGACATCCCGGGCGCGACGCCCTGCCGACGGGGCGAGCCAGACGAGGCGCGGGGAGCGGGAAGGAGGGAGGGAGCCCGGGCTGGCGGCCGGCCCAGCGGCCGGAGGGGACCTGGCCTCGCCCTCGGCGCTAGGGAAGGATCAGGCGGCTGCGCTGAACCAGGGGGGGACCCGACCCGTCGGAGGGTGGCTTGCTTCGCCGATCGGCTTCTGGATTCGCCGCCCGCTCGCCTTCGCTTTGCTTCTCGCGCTCTCTCTGCCCGATCGCGCAATGCACATGTGGGAGAAGGCGAGGAGGAGGAGGAGGAGGAAGGCAAGAAGGAAGGAAGAGGCGGAGGCGCGTGTGGACGGACTCGGTGGGGCGTCTTCCCTCAAATCTCGCCTCCTCTGTGCTCCTAAATCCCTTAGATGTGATCTGATCAACAATTGAGCTCCGACTGATGCGCCTGCCCTAAGGTCCTCGGCTGATCTTTCAGATACAATTTGAAGTTGATGCTTTGATTGGCACCCACTTGAGCGCCAAGCCCCGCCTACCTTTGCTTCTCTCCCCCCCCCCCTCCGGTCCTTCCGCCGAGCACGTGGTTTCGCGAGCCTGCCTGGGCCACTTTGCAGTGATGGGTGTTTGTGGCTGCGCGCAGCTGGTGTGTGTGTGTGTGCGTGTGTGCGCGTGTGTGTGTGTGTGTGTGTGTGTGTGTGTGTGTAATGTTTAGCAATGGGCTACTTTGAGAAAAGCCCTCGCTGCTGTATGACAACCTGTCTACACGATTTTACAGCTGTCCAACATTGGGGTTTCGCTGTTTTTGCAGCCTTGGTTGTGTCCCCTTCATAGGGAAAGTGAGTGAGAGAGAAATCGGCGGGACTGGTCTTTTTTCCACCCTTAAGAACCAGATTCTACCTTCTGCACCATCGGAGGGACTATTGAAAGTGCTTGGTCAAGACAGCAAACTGAACTCCTACCCCCAATCCGTTAAAAAAGATGGAACGAGATCAATAACTACTTATCCTTTGTTTTGAAGTCTCTGATTTATTTATTTATTTATTTGGTTCATTGGGTATCTGAAGACAGAGCAAAATCAAGAAACGGAGAACCAAAATTAAGATTTAACCCATACCCAGCAACTGTTTTCACTTCCGCTTTCACTTCTTGTTAGAAGTTCGCTCTCTCCATTCCTCCCTTTGTTTCTGCTGATATAATATGCCATACAATATACGATCTAACAATAGTATTATATAAGAGGCATGCTATTGTATGATGAATGACAAGGATCTGCTCTATTAATGCTTGTGGTTCTAGAGAAGTCTCCCCCTGTTTCTATTTTCTCCCCTCAGGCAGCGAAGTGGGTGTTTGGGGAGGTGTGGCAGGCAGGCGCCGTCTATTTTGGGCCAATGCTTCGGGCAAATTGTTCTGGTGGCGGCGGCCCGTCCGTCAAGGATCCACCCAGCAGCAGCCCGATCCTTTTGGAGATCTTCATGTTAGATCCCGATGGCTCTTAGGACGAGCAGGCAGGTTACCGGCAGTGTGGCCTTCACTCCCCTTTCAACCGTGGTCATGGAAGGAGCAGCGAGGTTGGCAGGGCGGAGTGCCGGTGCGGAAACTCTGGAAAGGAACCCATTTCTCTCCTGGAAGCTGGTTGTCCCCCAACCTCCACGTGTTTACTCTGATGCTATTCCCAGACACTCGCTCACCCCTGATTTCAATCCCCAACCTATATTCCGAATTTCCAGGTCTGGTAAACGTGAGATGCACCCACCCCTCCCATATGAAGTATCAGATGCTCATTTTGCCACTCTGCCGGTGCAGTATTTACTATTTCCTTTTCACATTCTTTCTATTTGCTTCCTTCGCCCTATGGCCCTTGTTTTCAAAAACGATCATGTTATCTGAGACATGATATCTATCTATCTATCTATCTATCTATCTATCTATCTATCTATCTATCTATCTATCTATCTATCTATCTATCTATCTATCTATCTAGAGCACGTGGTTTCGCGAGCCTGCCTGGGGCACTTTGGATAGACAGACAGACAGACAGACAGACAGACAGACAGACAGACAGATAGATAGATAGATAGATAGATAGATAGATAGATAGATAGATAGATAGATAGATAGATAGATAGATAGATAGATAGATAGATAGATAGATAGCAAGTTACAGACTAAGGTTGGAACTCAGTATCTGCAATACCTTTATGGAAAAGAAGAAGTTGACTTGAAAGTTGACCCTAACTCCATTTCCCGGTGTGTCACTTTTTCTTTTTTAAAATTACCTCCTCTTCCTTCTTGTCTAATTCCATGCAACTATTTGTGGGACAATACTGGCACCCTACAATCTTTTTCATACCTTGGGACTGTGCGATGTGAAAGTAGCAAGCAGGTGTACAGTATGTGAAACGCAGGTCTGTTTGTCAGGGCGACTGTTTGTCAGGGAGAGGAGACTGTGTAGTCCCTGATAATAATTTCGTGTCAGAAATTATTCTGGGTTGAAAGGGTTTTTGCTGGAGGAACTCTACTCTTACTGAGCATGATAGACAAGGACTGTGCGATCAGGAAATCATCCTTTCCTTAAAGCATTGTGTTGACTTTCTCAAAACACCCCGTGTGTGTGGTTTCAGTCCAGATCTCCTCATTCACGTATGTTTTTTTTTTTAATAAACCAGATATTCGTTGGAAAGTCCCCTCCGCTTCTCCAAGGCCAAGATGAAAAATGAATGATTTGAAGATACAGTTCTGGCAAAGTACTGTACAGCATTTCCATCTTCCATTCACGTCCGTTCCTTCCACGAAAAGAAACGAAAATTAAAGGTGGCTGGATCAAAGCCAAGACAAATAAGAACACATTTCCCAGGCTACCAGCTTGACATAACTGAACACCTTCTGCTCCCGCTGACTCCGAAGACGGCTTTGCAAAGTCTCTGAAATACTTCCTGAGTTGACAGTCCCTATCCCGAGAAAAAGCAACAGTTCATCGGGAAAGTTGCAGTTACAAGAGGGCCTTGCGCTGCGAACCTTGGCAGCTCTTTAAAGCGGAGTGACTCCAGTTGGAGCGCCCAAAACCAGTTCTCTCACCGTGCCCCTTGATTCTGGCACCATTTCCGCAGGGAGAGATCGGCTGCCATTACCCTGGTGAAGGACAGTGGGGTGTAAAACCGGGACTGGAGATTAAAATCCGGATCGGCCAGGAACGCAGCAAAAAACAATCGCCAGGCTTCAAGATGAGAGGAGGGATCAGCCTTTCTCTCACCAGGAAAACGCGAAGGGCAAGAGATCAGAGAGAAGGAGGAGGCTGGCAAAAAGGCCACGATCTCGACCACGTCGGACGAGGAAGGCCGAGGACAGAACTCTCTCTCTCGTGGGTCACGCTGTCTCTCTTAGTCTCGGATCGATCCCACCTGACTGCGTTGTCGCTCCGAATTTCAGCAGAAATGAGAGGCAGATTGTGGGACTGCCCCACTCCCAATTCGGTCCTTTAACTCCTTTCTCTCTCTCCCCCCCCCCAATTCAATTCCATCAGGCATTTTTATTCTCCCACGAAAAAATGCATCAGGTTTCAAAGTAACTGGGGCTGCGTTTTCCTGGAAGACTTTTAACTCGGAAGTAAGCCGATCTGTTTCCCCATCGCCAGTTGGGGGGTGAGGAGAGAGGGAGGGAGAAAAAGTCCAGTAGAGTTCGCCTGCTCCCCCTCTTAAAGCACCGTCGAAACAGTCCAGTGATGGTCAACCTTGGCACTCCAGGTGTTCTTGGACTTCAATTACCAGAAGCCGAAGTCAGCACTCCTTCTGATCAGGCCTTCTGGGAATTGAAGTCCAAGAACATCTGGGGTACCAAGGTTAGCCATCACTGAGATAGACAGTGTCACGGTTACCGTTGAACCTTCTTCTGCCTGCCTCTTCGGAAGCGCCCCGGGCCTTCGTCGCAAGAAGATGAGGACACAATAGCATCCTTCACCGAGGTTGAGATTGCCTGGATTTCCGCACCGTTTAGGACCGAGAGGCAGACGCCTAACCGTACTCGCCCTGGCCACTTTAAAACCGCCCTCGCCCCCTTCCAATAGAGCAGAAAGCACGGGCCAGTTGGGGAGGCTGCCGACGGGAATGAGAAGTGCCCGGTTTAGTCTCACGGAGTTCGTCCGTCGGTGGGCAAAGCTCTGGGGTCGAAATCCACAGGGCTTGGGAAGGCAAAACTTCCCGTGGATCCTGAAATGGGCTTTCAAACTTTGGAAGTGGAGAGATGTTAAATTATTTTTCCTGTTTTGTTTTCTCCTTACTTTGCATGTGTCTGTCTGTGTCTGTCTGTTTCTTGAATTTATATTGCCGCCCCCTCGCCCGAGCGACTCCGGGCGGCTCACAATAAACATTACAAGATTCAAGCATAAAACGGTGCATAGTAATAAAATCACAAAAATCTACCTACTTACCTACCTACCTACTACCTTATCTATCTATCTATCTATCTATCTATCTATCTATCTATCTATCTATCTATCTGTCTATCTGTCTATCTGTCTATCTGTCAGTCAGTCCGTCAGTCCGTCCATCTATCTATCTATCTATCTATCTATCTATCTATCTATCTATCTATCTATCTATCTATCTATCTAATTATCTATGTCTGGTTAAAGTCACATCAGCTGTGTCCAGGGGAAAAAGGGGGAGCCAGATTAGATGTTGGAGGGGCTGAACAGACCAGGAAAATGAATTGGGGAAAGGTAGTGCCAAGACTGGGGCAGTGGTGGCTTAGTGGTTAAGACGTGGAACTTGGCGACTGGAAGGTCAGCAGTTCGAGATCCGAGTGCTACACGACGGAATGAGCTCCCGCCGTCTGTCCCGGCTCCTGCCAACCTGGCAGTTCGAAAGCAAGACCATTGCAAGTCGATAAATAGGTGCGGGTCGAGTCATACCTGCCACAAGACCACGGAAACGTCGGCAGACTCAGACAGCGTTGGCTCTTTGGCTGTAAACGGAGATGAGCACCAAACCCTAGAGTCAGATACGACTGGCTTTCAAGCAAGGGAGACCTTAACCTCTACCTAGTGCTGGGATGGTGCCCAAGCAATCCGTCGGTCGGAGGCATTTTGGGCTCGCCTGTTTGTGCTGAAAATTATCTCCTAGGAGTGGGTGGGGGGACGACGACGACGACACCCCCTCTGTTTTGTGATCCGTTGGCAACCTGAACGCCCCACCTTCCCCCGATTGTCTAGGGTGGGAGAGGAGAAGGCTTTTGGTGAAACCCCTTCCGCTTAGGCACGGGACAACGCACTTTGCTCCGGTTTGCCTTTGGCGCCTCTCTCGGACTTGGCAGGACTCTCGCCTTGGAGAGAAATCACAGTGGGGTGTGGGGTTAGGAGGAGATATTCCCCCAACGGAGAGACCTTGAAGTTTGCGGATAAGGAGGAAGGGTCGCTCTAAGGAGGGCTGCCCCATTATTCTTGCCCCAAACTGGGTCCAAAGACGTCGATGGCGTGGAAGGACGAAAGATCCCCCCCCCCTTCCCGGGTTTGGAGAAAGCGCGACGACGCCAGGCCTAAGAGCCCTGGTTGGCGCAGTGGTTGACCTGCTGTACTGCAGCCGAAACGTTGTGAGTTCGATTCTGACGTGGCACAGGGTTGACACAGCCTTCCATCCTTCCGAGGTCGGTAAAATACTCAGCATGTTGGGGGGGGGGGGAAGATAATTACACTAAGCGCTATGGGGCGGTATATAGTGTACTGTATAAGTATAATTGTTATTGATCGGCCGTATCTCCACCCGTGACTCGCGTGGGGGCCTGGCAGGGGTTACCTGAGGGGCCAAACCAGGAGACAGAGGGAGCCTAAGAGAGGGAAAGAGTACCAAGTGGATCGCTTTCGACGCTTCTACCCACCCAAATCTGTCTTTGAGGCTGGTTGACCTCTTCCCTGCCCTCCAGAAAGCAAAGGCGACTTGTGTGACCAATCGCTACACAAAGGCAGGGGGCGGATGCAGTGGGGGACCCACACAGGGACTGAGCACTTGTCCGCACTTGGGTGACCATCCATGGTACCCCAGATGTTCTTGGACTTCAATTACCAGAAGCCCAAGTAAGCCCACCTGCTGATCAGGGCTTCTGGGGATTGAAGTCCAAGAATCACCTGGAGAGCCAAGGTTTGGCCAGGCCTGAATTGGGCAGAATCGGTGAAAGGAGGCGCCGAAGGAAATGAAACGGGCCCTTCACACCTGGGAGCTGAAATCTAGCGGCCAGGATGAGGCCCGCGGTGGGTGCGTCGGGTGGGGCGGCTCAGCCGCACGCCTACTTCAAGCCAGGCGGAGGCTTTCAATAGAAGAAAGCTCCCCTCCCCACCGTAGAAATCAATCGGAATGGAAAGTTAGGCACCTTCAGTAGCAATGAAAAGTTACTTTCTGGCTTTAGGATCCTTTTGGGTGATATTTCCCTCTGTTCTTTGAAGGCTTGGAACTTAAGGCTTCTAATTTTCACTCCCCCCCCCACCCCTATCATTTTCACTCCTCCTTCCTAAAACCTCTAGATCCTTTATACGTATGAGTCTGGATCCAGAGTCTGGATCCTTTATACTTATTATTTTTAGAGGGAACGTGTGTCGAAGTAAGCTGGTCGTAAAATAACGGAATCACGTCTGTTGTAAGTTTTTTTTTTTAAGAAAAAAATGCCACGCGCATACGTTTCTTTAGTCTTCATTTTATAAAAAAAAACCAAACCAAACCGGGGACAAGAAGTTGTCGAGTGCGGCAAGCTGAGGAACGAGCCTTGACGGCGGCTCCAAAGGGCTGGGCCTGATCCTGCCCTAAGTGTAGCAGCCCCTTGATACGCCTTCCTCGAGGTTCAGGGGAAGACAGAGAAACATCCCAAGAAGCCTGCAGGAGAAGGGAGGGGGTCAATCGCTTCTGAGTCCAGAGACTTCCTAGAGAAAGGCGGCGGTCGTGAGTGTGCGCGCACGTGCGCGTGCGTATGTGTGAGGAGAGCCGCTCAAAGTCAGAACAACAGGGAATTATTGTTAAAGTTGTGATCAGGGCAGCTGTCCCTTTGGGACAGGGATTTGCTGGGTTTGTCCTAGTGACTGTGTGGATCTCTCGTAAGGGGGGAGGGGAGGCGCTTTTTTTTTTTAAGCGAACAGGAAAAGAGGCGTCTTGGATGCAAAACGTTGGTGTCATTCATTCACCCAATAAGGAAGACCCCTCCCAAAGGGGACCCCCCTTTCTTCGGCATCCCAGACGCGGTTTATATACTCAAGAGTAAGTCCTGTTCAGTGGAACGCTCGCTCCCTTCCGGAAAGTGCTCTGATTGTCGCCTTTGTGAATCTGACGGTCTTTAGATAGATAGATAGATAGATAGATAGATAGATAAATAGATGGATAGGTAGATAGGTAGACAGACAGACAGACAGACAGGCAGGCAGGCAGGCAGGCAGGCAGGCAGGCAGGCAGGCAGGCAGGCAGATAGATAGATAGATAGATAGATAGATAGATAGATAGATAGATAGATAGATAGATAGATAGGCTTGCTTTGCGACCACTTTGCAGCCAAACGGGCTCCCGGTTCTTCGAAGAATCAGAGGGCGCCGGCTTAACTGCCGCTTCTCTTCCTCTTACCATATACTGTATACAACGGGATCTTGAGCCGTTGCAAGCAAAGAAGGGGCTTGGGGGGCGGCCGTGTGTACAGGAGAGAAGGGTCAGCTTCCTTGGCGCCCGCGCCCGGAGCCGAACGGAGGGCGCTCCTCCTCGAGCCGGGTTTTATGAGCCTTGTTAAACACGCATTATTACTTAACGCCTTTCTCCTCCCCCTTCGAGCAGAGAAACAAGACCCCCCCCCCTCCGCCTGCCTGCCTCCCCCCCAGCGTGTCTTCGAGACACCGAAGCGTGCCTCGAACAATTGGCATCGCTTTCGGCGCTCCGGTCCCCCCCCCCCTTTAATGAAATCCTCGCGTGGGACCCTTCCCACCCAAACCCCAGCCCCCTCCCCCGCGCTTTTCTCATGAAACTTGGTGTGTGTCTGTGTGTGTGTGTGTAAGGGGGCGGAGGAGACATTGGATGGAGAACAGACTCGGTCGAACCTTTTTCCTTGTTTGTAAAGAAGGGATCGACGCGGTCCCGGGCGGGTTGGGCGGTTTCCCGATGCTGGGAAAGGAGTTTTTTTAAAATATATTTCTGGCATAAGGGAAGACTTTGGTCATCCCACACAGCCTGGCTTTTGGGAGAGGCTGCGGTTCACGAGGAGGGGAGAGAAAGAAGAGGAGGGGGAATGAGGATGGAAGCAGTCCCTGTTGAAATAATAATAATAATAATAATAATAATAATAATAATAATAATAATAATAATAATAATAATAATAATAATAATAATAAATGTGTTTATTTTGATTTTGATGATGACGATGAGGATGAGGTTGATTATGATGATGTTGATGTTGATGATGATCGGAGGCCTTGGAGCAATACCTAGTCCTAAAAGACTCCCTGGATAACTGGAAATTTTGGATTTATTCGACTTGACCGCTCTAACTTACCAAACAACAACACAACTCTACTAGGAACTGCCTATATATACTCAGACGTTGCCTTAACTGTTCTCACGTCCTGGTTAGGTTTTGAACTGTTAATTTTATAACAGTCTTCGACTGAATCCAATGATAGGTTTTTTAATTTAATAATAATAATAATAATAATAATAATAATAATAATAATAATAATAATAATAATAATAATAATAATAATAATAATAATATCACCATGACTCATCCACGTTCGGGAAGTGTTCGCCTTTGTGTGACTTTCGCGGGAAAATTGAAACACACTCACCCCATTTCAAAGAGCCTTTCGAAGAAAAGAAATGAAACTACAGTATGAGCCAAATTTGGGCCGGAGCCTCACTCTAACCAACAGCCGTTAGGCCACAAGTTTGAGGAATCACAAAAAAGATTACAGTGGCTTTTTGCTCCTGGAGGCGGACGTGAATTGAACGGCAAGGCGGAAGAGTTTCCTTTCCCTGCCGCGCTTTCCGCGTAGAGTTGCTAAATTAATATATTGTTCCATTAATAGAGTGAAAGACACAGGGCGTTTTTCCCTCTCTCCGTCCCTCCTCTCTAGACAATAATGTTTATAGATCCAGCCTTAATTAACCAAATGATTTCCATTCTGTCTCCTGAATGGTCTTGGGTCTTTTACTGTCGCAACTTTAAGCTCTCTCTCTCTCTCTCTCTCTCTCTCTCTCTCACACACACACACACACACACACACGGTCGCAGTGCCAGCTGCAGTTGTCTTTATTGGTTCCTCCGCCTCATTCCTTAGGGGACGTATTATGCGGGGCTTTTATAATGATGATGATGATTTTAATGAGGCCATCCTTCGCCCCGGCGCGCTCACCGCTCTCCCAAGTCCACGCCGTCCAGGAGCCAAGCGCGATCTCCGCTCCTGCCGTACAGGTGGGGCCAGGCCGGCTCCCCTGGCAGGCCGGTGAGAACGGGGACCGGAGCCAGGACTCATCCCAGACTCCGCCAAAATTCGCCAGGTAGGCGAAAGGATGCCTGAGTCGCAGCGGCGGACGATGAATTGCCCGACGGAGCTACGGCCGAGATGGAAAAGAAGCGGCGTGGAAACGTTTTGGAGCTTCCTCTTCTTTCTTTCTTTCTTTCTTTCTTTCTTTCTTTCTTTCTTTCTTTCTTTCTTTCTTTCTTTCTTTCTTTCTTTCTTTCTTTCTTTCTTTCTTTCTTTCTTTCTTTCTTCTTCCTTCCTTCCTTCCTTCCTTCTTTCTTTCTTTCTTTCTTTCTTTCTTTCTTTCTTTCTTTCTTTCTTTCTTTCTTTCTTTCTTTCTTTCTTTCTTTCTTTCTTTCTTTCTTTCTTTCTTTCTTTCTTTCTTTCTTTCTTTCTTTCTGTCTGTCTGTCTGTCTGTCTGTCTTTCCAGCCTCTCCTCCTATTACTCATGGCCAGTCGCATTTAGCCCCCCCCCCCCTCAATTTGAAGCCCTTTCATCTCTCTCCTTGTCTTCTGTAACTAAATTTTTACAACCCAACCAACTTTCTGTAACAGCAAGCTTTTGGAGGCAGAGATTCGTGATTTGTTCGCTTTGTGTTACTGTATTTCATAAAACATTAATGATAGTTCTCTCTCTCCTTTCCCTCTTCCCTCTCTCTGGGAAGTAAGTAAGTAGGAAGGAAGGAAGGAAGGAAGGAAGGAAGGAAGGCAGAAAGTAAGAAAGTAAGAAAGAAAGAAAGAAAGAAAGAAAGTAAGAAAGTAAGAAAGAAAGAAAGAAAGAAAGAAAGAAAGAAAGAAAGAAAGAAAGAAAGAAAGAAAGAAAGAGTTGCATTCCATTAGGTGTTTTGGAATAATTCTTCAATTGATTTCACAAAGGGACAGGGAGCCTCAGCCAAGCACAAATTTACAGCGGACAGAAGACATTTTCCAATAACCTGTTGGGGGCAAAAATGCTCATTACCATGTGAACCATCCAGAGAGTGCTCAAGTGCTATGGGGTGGTATCTAAATGTGATTGCTATTGCTATTTTAGATGTGGTAGTTAAAAAGAACCTCCATAATCAGAAGAAGTGTATCTTTGAGTGCTTGCTACTGGAAAGCAAGCAAGGGGTTTGTTACATTTCTTTGCTGACATGGAGCAATCCATTGCCTGCTGGAAAAATGATACTGAGCTCTTGTAAACCCTTGATCTCATCCATGCTGATGTCATATTTTTTTAATCACATTATCAATTAGCTAAATAAATAGATGCTTGGCCTTTTAAGGAGCACCGAGGCATATTTGGTTGAATATTCCACTTCCATCATTTTGTAAATTCTAATGCTCTGATCTGCTTTTCAGGAATGTGTTTATTGATTTATTTATTGAATTTAGAATTCACTTTCAAAAGAAGACGCTCAAGGTGTTAGTGTTAAAATCAAATAGGACAAATGAAATTAAAATATAACACAGAGGAAAAGCAAAGTTAGAAGTGTATCAGCTTATGAAAAAGCAGACCCCCAGTGGTTCAGAGTCCCTTCCACAACACCCCACCTTAATTGCCAAAGACCTGCCCAAATAAAAATGTCAATATCAACTGCAGAAGGAGGACTGGATTGGGTCCAGCCTCACCTCCTCTGGTAAACAGGTATTTATCTATAGCATCTTAAGGTTGTCCTTGCTCAAGAGCCAGTCATATCCAACTTTAGGGTTTGATGCTTATCTCAGTTTATAGCTAAAGAGCCAGTGCTGTCTGGGTCTGCAGATGTTTCCCAGGAAATGTAGCAGGCAAGACTAGACACTGGAATGGATGGAACATTGTTTATCTTTCCAGCAAAGTGGTACCTATTTATCTACTTGCAATATTTTGCTTTCAAACTGCTAGGTTGGCAGGAGCTGGGACAGTGACAAGAGCTCATTCCATCATGAAGCACTCAGGTCTCCAACTGCTGACCTGCCAACCTTCCAGTCATCAAGTTCAACATCTTAACTGCTAAGCCACCACAGCTTAAAGTCCCACAAAAAGTGATTATTTATCATCCTTTCCAATCAAGCACTCGGTCCCCCCTGAAGTAGGCATTTTCATCATTGGCATGAATTTCCATTTGCATCAAAGTGTCTGTGTTCTTACAACTAATTTTCCTATATGATCATAAATAAATAAAGCAGGTGCACATGAAGAATTAAGAATACATGTGCCAATATTAAATGATGCTCTGTGATGGCCTGCACAACATGCTCATGGTGATTGTGAGTTCATCATTATTGGAGGACTCATCAGTGAGGCCATGACACCAAGTGGAGAAATAGCCTTCCAAATTTTCCACCCTATTTGTTGTCAGAAAAATGGCCACAAAAGGATTCCTTCCTTCCAGAAATAGGAAGGGTAATTTCTCCAATGGTTTCTCAGAGATGGGCCCCATCATTAACAGCTGTTGTAGAACAACTTCTCTCACACACCCCTAAGATTTCTGATTTTTGCACTGTTCATTGAGTTGAGTAGCTTACTGTACAGCTAAAAGTTGGGAGTTCAATTCCCTAGTGTGCTTCCCACCCTGTGTTGTCTTGGGCAAACTGCTCAGTTCCAGGGCATCTTCACCCACAAGAAGGGCATCTTCACCCACTACTCCAGAGTACTTTATACCTAGAAAACCCTGGAAAGTGTTGCCACGAGTAAGGCTGACTTGACAGCACATATTAATGTGTTCATGACAACAACAGCGACTGTGTTGGCAGCCTGGCCATCATCTGGGTTTCTCCTCAGTACACTCTGTTTGACAATATTCTAGGTCATTGTCTCAACCCTGGCTGCAGGCAGAAACAAAAAGCATGATGTAGGAAATTTGGAAACAAGTCGGCAAAATGTCCTACTTCCAGGAAAGTTTAAAAGAAGAAGAAAGAAAGAAACTCTGCATGTTTCTCAGGAAAAAAAAACTTCTGAGAAATTTTAGCTAATTCTTCCAGAACTTTCCAAGTTCTTCCAATTGTTACATTTCTGAGTGGTCCCTTGAGATAAGTAGTTCCCAACGTGGGGCCCACATCCCACAGGGAGACTTCAATTCCCAGAAGCCTAAGTCAGTACATTGGCTGATCAGTGCTTTGAAGAGTTGACTTAGGCTTCTGGGAATTGAAGTCAATAAATAAAAGGTTGGGAAGCACTGGTTTAGATTCATTTTGCTTCTGCTACAGATGCTTGTAATTCAGTTCCCTCCTTCTAAGCTTGTACCAGATATGACGGAAAGCAGAGTTGTGTCCAGCTTCAGAAGAAGAAAAAAGACAATGACTTTGTATCATGAGTTCTCCAATGTTGCCAAAGGTTTACAATCTTGTGAAAGAGGCTTCCAACATCATTATCTCTGGGGCCCTAGAATTCCTTTTTGATCATGTTTCTGAGCTCACCACCATACTGCTTCCCATTATGCTTTTCTTCATTATGACAGCCTACATGTCCTAGTGTGAAAAAAGGATTTTGGTGGATATTAACTTATGACTTTGGCTAGGCTTTAAATGAAGTGTGGGAAGCTGGGGCCACAGAACTGGTTGTGCAATGGATGAAAAAATGCTTAACTTACACCTCTCCACCACACTAATTATTTTTCAGCCACATGTAGTTTAGAAACCCATGTTGGCGAGCGAGCCAGGAGTCCAGATATCAACTAAGGGAACCAACTGGGATGTTCTCTGGTTTGCAGTTTGCTGGGTGGTGCTTGCGCTTTCTGGTCTGCCTGCCATGAGCTCCCATGTGGTTAAAGCTGGTATCCTGGAATTAAAAAAGGTTTTTAGCTGCTACAGGACTGTCACTAGTGGTTAAGTTTCATTTTATGGTTAAGTTTACATTTTATTCTGTGGTTAAGTTTTATTTATTGTGTTGACAGTTCATGGGTGTGAACTGGGATGTGATCTGATCAATCACGCTTGAGGCAGGTAGCCTGGGAAGGGTGGGAAATACCCTAAAGGAATTTGTATTTTGTGTTTAAAGTGTCCTTAAGTTTAAAGTTTTGTAGTCAAAAAGATAGGTAAGTTTTAATATGATTATGTCTTTGTATGAGTGATGTTCTGCCTTTTTCTTATCCAGTTGTCTAATGGTCTGCTATTCTTGTTTTTGGTTTCCTTCTCTCCCTAGCCACAATACTCCTCTTTCTCTTATCTATTCTCCCTTATATTTTCCCTTGTTATGTGTCTCTGTCGAGCACCCATGTCTGCACAAACAAAATATTAAAACTTTTCCTAGGCTGAACCCGTAAATAGGAGATATTAAGGTGCAGATATGTGAGTGGGTGAAAGAGAAAGACAGAGAGAGAGGAGAGGGGAAAATATATGGTATAAATTGTCTCATATAATAGAGACTTTGTTTTTCAGGCTTTGAACCAACCTATAATCCTCTACTCTGGGTAAGCTCCACTCAACTCACTGGTTTTAGTAATTATGTATAGGTCAAGGTCACCCTTCCTTGAAAACCGTTTGTGTCTGAATCTAGGGGGTGGTGCTTACCTCTGTTTACAGCCAAAGAGCCAGCGCTGTCTGCATCTGCGGACATTTTTGTGATCATATGGCAGGCATGGCTAGGCACCAGAGTGTGCAGAACACTATTACCTTTCCCTTCAAAGTGGTATCCATTAATCTACTTGCAGTTTCTTACTTTTGAACTGTTAGGTTGGCAGGAGATAGGACAAGTGACAGGGGCTCATTCCAACAAGCAGCACTTGTTGCTGACCTGCCAACCTTCTGGTTGTCAATGTCAACATCTTAACCTCTAACCCACCGTGGCCCCAACTATATATAGGTTTGCACAATTAATCTGTTTTTAAAAAGAATGTAATTTATGCCAACATTAGGAAGTTTCCTGCATGTGTTGAAAGACAGTTGGTAATCAGGTTTTTCTTTTAGAGACAGAAGCCAGGTTTGATCTAGAAAAGTATTATTTAATTTTGCCAACACTGTTATTTAAATGGATAGTACTTTGTTTTGTAGGACTGGTGAAAGTTACTGTTTTTGGACTACAGCTCAAAGAAATCTCTAGCCACTTTAGCCAATGACCATGGCCATGCTGACTGGAGTTTCCCAGTTTTAGGGGAAAGTAATAGTTACGGGACACCTATGCTTGAGTCAACTCAGTAGAATTGTTCCAGTTTTGCAACTAGGGTATAGGCTGAGCATCAGTACAGTTAGGTCATTATATATGCTCCAGACAAGATCTCAAAATTTGTAACATGCCCATTCCTCCAATGTGTGCTGTGTATCTGCATTTTCTGCAACACTTAAAGGCAGAAGAACTTTGTAAAGAGTGAAGGTGGAGAGAAGGTGGTAAAGGAAGTGTGATCATAAGATGTGTTTGTGTTTAAGTGAACCAAGGAGATCTGGGACAGGAGAGTGATCAGCTCCTAACAACACATATGTACAGGTAACTATCCATTTTGACCTAGCACAACACAATGATCCATTTTGACCTGGCACAAGTCTGCAGAACTCTTTCAGCCTTGGTTCCTGAAATTATGAAGTTGTTGGCCCTTTAGACGTTCATCTCCTAACTGTAACCAGACTAGGTTTCACAGGGTTACCATAAAGATTACAGAGAGCTTGTGGATGAGTCTCTCCAAGTTATTTGGAAGACCATTGTATTAGGCCAGTACTACTTTTTATGACCCACCAAATTAAGTGCAGCCACCTGTTGCAGGCTATAATAGAAGGAAAACAACTATAGAAAGACTACCTCCCTCTTTACCTTGTTTTTATATCCCAGGGAAACTCTTTGCTTTTTAGTGAGAAATTTAATGCACATCAGCATATAAATCAGGGGTTCTCAACCTTTTTATGCCATGGGCCTGACCATGCCCCCAGATAGCTGAGTGGGTCAGGCCACACCACCAGAAAGTGGGCACATTTACGGGTTTCATAAATGCGGCTACTTCTGTGTTTCTGACAGTCGCGGGCGCCTTTATGCATGCATGGGCATGTTTTACGGCTGGCATAAATGCATCCTCTTTCACTTCCGTGTGCAGTGGCAGTGTGGGCCACATGAAATGGTGCTGTGGGCCAGGGCCAGCCCATGGACCATAGATTTGGAACACTGATATAAATGATTATTCATTCTTAGCTTAAACATCATTTTAGGATTACAGGTTTTTAAAAAGGAATTATTGAGACATACAATAGTTCTACATTTCAAAGTAGCCCACTGCTAATTAAAAGCAGTACAAATGGTGCTCAGATACAAATGGAGATGAGCATAAATTACCTCCATTAGTGAACAGGGTCTCAGTTCCTCTTGCATCTATCCCCAGCACAATTCTGGGATCTTCTAATCAGATCTGATTTATGGAGCTTATTAAAAGCTCGTTATTACTCAACAGTTTACCCTGCTGAGACAAGGCATGTGGGCAGCCAATGTAGGCAGGACAGTCGTGGATCTACACAACTGTCACCCTTGTCTGTTACTGGCCCCATGTGTTGTGTATAATTTTAGACATTTAAATTACGGAGAGTTGAGCGTGGGTGGGTGGGGTCTTATCAACCCTGGGGACCTGTGACAAATGGAAATGGAAGTGGTGGACAGTTTACTTCTTGCTTTGAGAAATCAGTATTTCTTGTGTTTAATGATGCCCCCATAGCTCATCTAAAATATGAAGTGAAGGCTTTTAGGTGCGGGAGAAAAAAGGACCAGAAAGTTTGTGGTGGAGGAGGATGTAAAAACAAGAAAGCCTTGGTTTTTATTTATTTTATTTTTCATTACATCACAAAAGAAAAACAACATAAAATACAAACTATAAAAATGAACACACAAAATCTTGAAAATTATAGCAATAACAAGAACAACAAAATCCCCTATATAAACTACTATGTGCACCCACCACCAATGGAACATTATATCTAACTATTCTCTATATAATGTTACATTCATAAATTTGTTCTCTCTTTCAAAAATAAAATCTCCTGGGTCTTACTCCTTTTCATTTCCCCAGAGCAGGGATTGTCAACAGGGGCTGGGTCATGCTCTCTCCGACAGTTGAGGGGGCCAAACCGGTGGTCCCCCCTGCTGTAAACACTGCTGTAAAATGCATCCATGACTGTCGCAAATGTGTTTACGAAAGCCACAGACATGTTTATGGCTGTTTCCACTACTTCTACCACTTCTGGTGGTGGCAGTGGTGGCAGCCGGAGCGAGGGTGGTGGGCCAGATGATTTGGTACCATTGGCCAGATCTCGCCTGTGGGCCGTAGGTTGCCTACCCCTGCACTAGAACATAATAAATTCTCCCCAAATCTCTCTAAAATCATTATTTTTAATACTTCCTTTTTAATTTGAATTCACATGCCAATCTATCATTTATTTCCATAACTCTTTAAATCAATCATCCAACTCAAATTCACAATCTATTTTCCATTTTTTAAACAATGAGTAATCTCAAAGCTGTTACCATTACAACAATCATTTCTTTCTATTTATTTCCAAAACCCATTAATAATACTACAGGTGTTCTAGGATACATCTCTAATTTTGTACACAGTATTTGATTATTATTTTTTTAAAAAACTCTTTTCCACTCTTTCGTAAGATAATTACCATCCCACCATAAATGAAGATATGTATCAGCCTCTTTCCTACCTCTCTAATTACCCTTCTTGTATTTTGAACAAGAAAGCCATGCAAAGCCTCACTTTGTTCATATTGGTTTGGATTCCCAGCTGAATCCTCTTTTATTAGTCTTCAGCAGCACTAGGATAGAATCTAGTACACACTTACTTGTGACCAAATCTCATCATTACACCATAAAGTTTATTTCTGAAGAGGCATGCTTATAGTTCCCTAAATTTCCAAACAACTGAACTGGCTCTTTGACTTTTCCTGGATTGTTCCTTTAGATTTCATTATTGGGGATGAATCAATTTGCTAATCCTACCAAGAACAGAGCAGTTTGTTATCAGCTGAATAGTAAGCCAATGCTTAGGTAAATCCCACTGATTCAGGAAGTGCATTTAGATGCTGAATTTCAATCATAGCCTAGGAGCCAAAGAACGATAGGTGAAATAAATATACTACCAGTAATATATATATATGGCAAAACAGTATAGAAAAACAAAAGTATTATGACAGATGCTCAAAAAAGCATGCAAAAACTTTTGCACCAACTATAAAATAAAATTAATGGTAAAATTTCCTTTAGCTATACAGTAGATGTGCAAAGACATTCCCTCTTTCTCATTAACTAGCACTCACAAACTCATTCACTCTATGATATTTGTAAGGAAAACGATGTTTCTTTACTTACAATTGCTGTACTTGGTGTTACAGATGTGTGCATGCTGCTTTCTTAACTATACACATGCTAGCAACTAACCAAACAGAATGAGAACATCCAACTGACAAAAGAAAGAGAAAGAATACAGAGGAGAGACAGGCAGACCTCTCTCTGAATTCAGAGATGGGAAGGAAGGATTGGTTAGTCTTGGATAGATAGACAGTCATCCTAGTCCAGAAAATTCCCTTCCAGTGATGGCTTCCAGAAATTCCAAGCAAGTGACTACCGGTACTTGGAATCTCTAAATCTAAAAAAACTCATGTAAAATTGTCACAATAAAAATGATCAAAGGGGACAGAGTTATACTTGTCCCCTTGGTTCCTCACTAGAGCAAAACTGGTATGTCTGAACAAACTCTTGTCTTTTTGGATGAGAATTCCCAGTTGTTCCCAGAGTTCATCAAGCTCTTTTTAAAAACTGATTCATCAATTCACTATAGCCACTGCTCCCCTTCTCTGCAGTAATTATATTACTCATTATTTCTTATTATTTTTCTGCTCCTTTTTTGGCAGTGGAAGGAAGACAGTTTGAGAAATGATATGTAAGTAGCACAAAATTTGAAAAAAAAAAAACACCCACAGTTCTGGTGTTTCTAAAGTGACTGCAAACGTTCACCTAAAAATAACATTTAAAATTAATAAGCCTGTATTTTGCACTGTGCACACCTCAAGTTGATATGATTGCTACATTATTTTTGAAATGTAACTTTTTTACCTCATTGTTCTGAAAGTGACAGATTACAGGTAAAGTAAGTTATTTGTAACACTTTCCAAGATTCATGGTTTTATTTACAGATGTTTTTATGGTACACTGTCAGTTTTCCACAGTCCCTTCAGTTCATGCTTGTGTCCACCCTCCTACATTCCTTATATAAATGTGTTCACTAAAAACTATCTACTCAAAAGCCATTTTGATATGATTATATATGTGGTTGATTCTCATTCGTTTATTGCATATGATACGGTAAAATAATACCTGTGCATATTAGTAAAACACTGTGTTAAAAAACCCTCCAAGACTCATCAAGATTGCTTTTTTGATCCTTGCAGCATTTTGTCAAAGCACAAATGAAGTGAGCATTAGCAATACAGAGGGAGGAGAAGCAAAGAAATCAAGGAACTGGTTTGTGCCCCATGATGCCATTGTGTCATCACAAAACCATTCATGCTGGCAATTGCATGTTTTCGGAATGATCATATGGATTACATCCAAGGGACTTCTGCAGATCATGAAGCAACTGATTACAGAATCAGTTGTGTGAGTCTAGATGCAGATGTCGCTGGATTCACCACTGGCTTTTGCATCTGGATGCACACAATTCTCTGGAACCACTTGTATCATGCTGTAGTCTTTTGTCATGGGGTGCTCCAGATTTCTACTCCACAATAGACATAAGACAATGAAAACTGTAGCACAGATCCATCTTCCGAAATTAAACTTCAGAACTTCCCTAAATTAAATAGCTACTGCTATTGCTAGATTACAGGGGCGTAGCTACCGCCGTATCTGCCGTATCAATTATACGGGGGCCCCGAGCCACGGGGGGCCCCAACGTGCGTAAGCAAAACAAATCTTTACCCTTCCTAAGGGCCCCCAAACAAATTTTTATACGGGGGCCCCGCCAAGGCACGCTACGCTTCTGCTAGATTATATAGAATTTTGCAGGATGGAATTCAAGACCTTGTGGGTTTGGGGTAATCTATTAAAAAAGAAAAATATATAGAGGTTTGGATATATTTTTGGAGAACATAGATGCTTATGAATGTGAAGGAAAACACTAGTGTTTGCATGGCTGTAATGCTTGCTATTACCTGAATCTATATGAAATGTTACCACTTACTAAACAGTTAAAATTAAGACCAAGATGCAGAGAACCAATAATGGTCTTATCTGGGTTTGTTATGCTCTTGCCCTTCATGATCTGGAGGCAAACAAAATCTCTAATAGAGCCCCATTTCTACCCCCATGGGGCTTTTGCACAACTTAGAAACTCATCCCTCCCCCTCTTTACAGGTTTGAAATGTGGGTGACAGAGCATGCTCATCCCAGCTCTCTCTTTCTCTCTGGAATTCAAAAAATCATATCATGGGAAATTTTTAGAGGTGTTCTTAGCTTTGGTTTTGGTGCTTCTGTGACAGCAAAAATTAAAAGTAAAAAAGAATTTACTATCACTATTCATACACTGCTCAATGATATCCTTCTCTGGATTATAAGAAGAACATGATTGCTTTTGTTTACTTGGTTGTACTAGTATCTAAAAGAAAACATACAAATAATGTCCCCCCCCCTAAATATACACATTTATGATTGATTGATTCATTGGACCATCAATTAAAAACTGATGATTCATTTGCAATAGAAATCTTTAATTGGTCAACATATGTCCTATTGCCATGAACGTTTTACAGGCTTAAATGTCAACTAACAAAGACATTCTCTTTTAGTCTGTAAAAATCATCTGGGATCTATTTGGGCAACTTTTATGTTACGTTTCATTTTGCTCTGAACATTGATCTTCTGTTTCCCCATTGCCTTTTGTCAATTGGGCCATACCTCTGCTGTGATTTCTGTCTAATTTGTTCCCTTCCATCATCCACATTGAGCTTCTTTTGCTTTCTTTGTCAATCAGTTTGCCTTGCCATTTTTGCCGCCATCCCAAATCAATGTGATCCTGAAGCAATATGATACAAATTCTGGCAGTACAAGTGTAGCTTCTAGCAAGCCGCCAGACACTCGGAAACTCATGTCTTACACACGGAAGGGGTGAATGCCATTCAGCCAAACTGTCAGTTTGAAACAGCCGAAAGGAAGGAGATCAAAGCCGAATGCTGGGACTTCTCCTTCTCAGATTAAAGTCTTTATGGTTTGAACTCCTAATGCTATTAAAAGGAACCAGGACATAGAGCACTAGCTACAAAGTTCTTCTAATTTCACTGAAGTCCTGCTGCATTTTGGCCAGTGTAAGCTTTCTGAGCATTTCAAGATGTGCTGTTTCCTCTGAGGCCTCGTCAGCTACTCCTCAGAAATTACGCAGAACTAATGCCTTCTGAAATACATTTCTGTTTGTGCGCATATTTATATAACTTATCGCCTCTGGAGAGATAATTTTGATTCCCTCCTAGGTTCCACAAAGTCTTTTAATAGAACTCCAAGCAATAAAACCTGAAATTCTAGCATCTCCAGACATAAAATGTCTCTTTATGTTGCCTTCGGTGTCTCTCCTTTCTTGCAGTGACCTCTGCACGGTGGTGTATAAATCTATTATTCCAGTCACCAGGGAATTCTTTTAAAGCTTTCTCATTCTCTCTCTCTCTTTTTGTCAGGAATAAGAGATCGTTCATCTTTAACTAGGCCACATAGAAATTATGATTCTGCTGCAGTGTATATTTAATTAGAGTAATCTCACTTGAATTTAATTACCTAATGAATTATTTGTTTAAAAGGTAAAAAGCCTTGTTTGCCGAGTACAGTGCAACACACTGATAAGAACATTACTCGTAAGAACATTATTGTTTGAAAATATCATTTTATGGTTTCAGATTTTTTTTAACTGTTTGGTTATCTTATCCATAAAAAAGCCAATGAAATTTGCAGTCACAATGTTATACTCCCCTCCCCCTTTGTACTGTACTTGTGGTTGGGCTAATATGGATCTGTTTATGTGAGTAAGAGGAGATAAAATTCTCCTTTATATCTTTCTTTTGCTTGCAAATTATTTTCAAGAAGTTCTGATCTGAAGCTTTTTCGCACTGTAGTCCCATTCATAGTTTTGCTGGGCCAGTGGTTACTGTGGAAGGCTTAGACTTCAAGCCTTCGATGCCTTAGTTGTGGTGGAGCCAGCTGTCAGAAACACCACCCAACATGGCCAGTTGTGAAGTATTCTAGAGGTCCAACGACATCTCCAGGCTTGTAGGGTGAGAAATAGCACTTTGAGCCATGTAAACAGACTAATAAGGAAGATAAGAACAGTGATAGAAAACTCAAGGCACTACATTGATAATAACTAAGTATAGTGCCCTCCAGTGACTAAATTAGATAAATTTGGCCAGAATCTTGTTCAGTATTATATACTGGTGGTGTTCCAACTCCAGAAATTGCTAGATGATGTCTTAAGGTGCTAGTCTTGTTCAATCAAGCACACAGCCTGCACAATGTCAGACTGCTGGGAAACTTTCCACATCTGGAATTTCCTGCACACAAAAACTGAACAAGATACTGACCCTAATCACAATCATTTACAATGATATGATTATGATGAGGGCAATGAAGCGATTCCTGATTGAGTTTGTGACCCAATTCAGCCATTCATATTTAGGCTTAATCCAGTCTGGACTGAGTCATGAGATAATTCAGTCTGATCCAACTCAGAATCACAATTCAGAAACCCACATTTTCATATCCATTTATTAATCACTTTATTTGTCATTATTTTGCTGTTTATATATGTTGTAAGCTGTCCTGAGTGGTGCAAATGTTACAGACAAACAAATCTCCCATTCATTTGCATCTAGAAAATAAAACAACTGTTTCCTTTTTTCTCTGCACCATAGTTATGTTGCATATCAAGTATAGTAAAGGTAAAGGTATACTAGTCCTTTAAGAATAGATTTTGCCTGCTGTACTCCAGACAAATTGATGTATTTTTTTTTTGCAGTATCCACTTTCAAAATTTTCAAATTTCCATAATGTTTTCCTCCAAAAACATTTGAAGACTTCTACTCCCTTCTCAGAGGATGATTCCTAAGAAGGTTCATGTAGATCAGTGTTTCCCAATCTTTGATTTTTGGACTTCAATTCCCAGAAGCCTAAGTCAATGCTCCAAAGCACTGATCAGCCAAAATACAGACTTAGGCTTCCGGGAATTAAAGTCCACCAGTGTTCCATGAACATAGTTTGGGAAATGCTGATGTAGATTCATCTAAAGGTTTTCACACTAGTTTCCTTTACAAGTTGCTTTGGTGTGCTCAAAGTGTACATGCTGTTCTTCTGTGCCATGGTAGGATCTATAATTTACATGTAGAAACACACTCTACAACAGGGTTTCTCAACCTATGGCCCGTGGGCTGGATACAGCCCATGGCACCAACTCATCTGGCCTGCAATCTGGCTCCAGCTGCCACTTCCCCTGCTGCCTCGACCCTTGTCTCCTCCACTTGGCTTGGCATGTCCCTAATGGTGCTCTGTAGCAGAGTGGATGTTGTAAGGCTTAAAACATCTGCCCTGGTACAGATCGCCATTAGGGACATGCCAAGCCAAACAGAGGACACAATGGTGGAGGTGGTGGTGGAGGTGGAAGTGGCAGCTGGAATAAAGTTGCAGGCCTGATGAGTTGGTGGCATGTAGCTCCTCCAGGCGGTAAGTAGGGAAGAAGCTTGTGGGGAAGTGGTGGGTGGCTCAGAGTGGGCAATGGTGGTGTGGGTGGAGTTGGGAGTGGCTTGGGGGAGGTCCCGCTGCCACTGCTGGCAGTGTGGGTGGAGTGGTGGGGCCTCTGGGTGGTCCCAGCACCACCACTACCACTGAAGGCAGTGGCACCTATCTGGCCCATCAACAATTTGAGTGGGTATGATAAAGCCCCTGGCTTGAAAATGTTGAGGACCCTTGCTCTACAATGACAGAAGAAACACACTAAGGTATACAAACTGAGACTAAAATTAAGCACAAACAACAACAACAACAACACATACTCACTCAAATAAGCAACATATTTAAAAGAAAGGAAGAATGGGACTGAATTGGGAAGAATTAAGAAAGGAAGATGGAAGAGTGGGTGCTGATAGGATGATGGAAGGACAAAAAACAAATGATAACAAACACTCCCAACACTCAATAAAATTATTTCAGAAATTGTGATGAGAGAACACTGGAGAGATTTTTGGCCAGTCCAGATTGGATGTTGATTCAGGAAAAAGGGTAAGTGAAAGTTTATGAAGATTTGAACAGTAAACAGATTACTATTCAAATAAGGAAACTAAAAACAAAGGGCAAAAGAGAACTAGCCTAGGCTATTCAAATTAAAAACACAAAAAGTTTCAAAATGAAGTGACCAAAATTCAAAATAATGCCAACAGTGTACAAAATGCTCTCTGCAACTTTTGAAATGATTTGCTATCAAAAGCAAAACTAAGTGTAAAGAGCTGTATGAAAGACCTCAATATGTATGGTTAATTACGTCATGTAATCATTCTTTGCAAGATATTGTGATTGGAAAATTCTTGTGAAATTCCTCTCAGAGGGCATAAGCTAGAGTATCTGTCACTGAGTAAAGTCCAGCTTCCTCCTCTACAAACCCCCCCCCCCCAATCATATTACTCTGTCATTTACTTTACGTGGTGCTATCTTTCAACATTATAGAAGCAAGGTCTATAGCTTTTATTAAGTGTATGGATCAATGAGTCAATCCAAAGCATTTGGGACTGATCTGGATCTGAACAAGGCTTCAGTCAGATGAATCTGACTCACTTCATTTTATGCCAAATATGTCCAAATCAGCATTGTTCTTTTGTGGATTCAGCCAAATCAATTGTACAACTCCAATACTATTTACTTATTGACCCTCTTTGCTTTGGTCTTAGGAATACATAAGGGAACACTCTTTGTGGAGTCCCACATGTGCAATAATTGCTTCTTCTTTTATCACTCTCCCTTCTGGAGAAGGCATGATAGTAGTTCAGTTTTTCTTTAAAATCAAATGTCCATAAACTTTATATAAGTTGGGCAATGCAGTGAGAAAAAGGATCTCCAGGCTTGCAAATGAATTAAGGGGGAACTTTATCTCTGTTCTTCAATAATAACAAAATTTTCATCAGGTTGTTTTATCTCACACTGAGTCCTTGACCAAGCTTAATACATCAAAGGCAGAGCTGAAATGTACTGATTTCCAAAACATGATGCTGTGAATTTCACTTTCATATATCCTCCAGATATTCACTGATTGTTCAAAGTTGTGCTAGATCTTCTCTAATGATTTGATAATCTTGATTGGAGAGAAGAACAATTGGTTTTTGGGGGACTACCTCTCAAGAGCCAACACACAGAGACAAACATACACACACCCTGCAACATATCCCCTCATTGGGTTGGTCTTTTGCATACTTTTCCTGAGCCTTTCAAACAGTTTCAAATAAAGAATATTGCTTCTCAGGGTTTACCCCCTACCCACACTATGTGTCATAACTATGCTTTATGGAATGTTCTTTCCAACCATGACTCACTCTTCCTTAGTTGATTTAATGGCCATAGCAATAAAAACAAAAGATGTCCAGCACCTGACCTTGAACCTTTGTCAGATTGTGCCTGATACTGCTCCTTTTATCTCAAGATAGACAGCAAAGGGTTCTCCTGCCTGGGGTATTTCCAAGATACACTTGCAATGGGGCTATTGTGGGTGACTTGTCTGGCTGGACACCCCACTATTGGTAATGGAGTAGACTATACAGCCAGTGACTCAACGTTGAGTGTCAGGCAGCAGTTAACTAACTTGACTCCCTAAAGGAGCCAACAGCTACTGACGGATGAGCCCCTTTAGGTGGGGGTAATGGTCCCTGTCAGTGGAGGAAATGCCACTGGAAACAATCCTATTGGGCACAACAGCAAAATGAGCAGAGGAGGAACTCTGATTCCTAACGGTAATGGAGGTGGAAGCAGTGGCAGATTAAGCTAGCACAAGGCCTGTAGCAATCGTATCAAGAGGCTCTTGCTTAGACCATTAGGAAAGCTGAGCGCAGAAGAATAGACGCCTTTGAGATGTGGTGCTGGAGGAGAGTTTTGAGAGTCCCCTGGACAGCGAGGAGAACAAATAGGTCAATCTTAGAAGAAATCACCCCTGACTGCTCCTTAGAAGGTCAAATAATAAAGATGAAGCTAAAGTACTTTGGACATCAAATGAGAAGAGAGGATTCACTTGAGAAAGCCTTGATGCTTGGAAGGGTCGAGGGCAAAAGAAGAAGGGGACGGCCCAAGATGAGAGGGCTAGATGGTATTGTAGAGACAATGGGCACAGAGCTGAGCGAGGTGAGGAGGATGGTGGAGGACAGGAGTGCCTGGCGGACAGTGGTCCATGGGGTCTCAGAGGGTCGGAATCGACTGTGCGACTGAACAACAACAACAACAAAATAAAATAAAACACATCTAGTGAAAATAAACTTTTCTAGAGATAACACTAGTCAAATCAATTTCTCTAAGTAAATCACATACGAAAGCATTAGAAGATCAGCGCCGGATTGAGCCTCTAAAACAGAACACAGCTCACACCACGATTGACTCTGCCACTCAACACAAATTCGTGCTACTGCAGAATAGTGCATAAGATGCATGTGCAGACAAGGACGGCTCCACCTGAATGCACATCTTTACGCTTTGGTGTGCATTGAGTGCTCCAATGAGGCATCGGCAAGTCTCTCTAAGTGAGCATTTTTTGAATATCCGTGTGAATGCATGGAATATTTAAATTTGGATTTTCATTTTAACCGAGCAAAGGGGCCAGGGCCCCTAGAGACATGGGGCCCATAGCATTTGCTACTCCTGCTATATGGCTGATCCAGCACTGGGTGGAAGAGGCCATGCCAGATGGATTGGCTGTGAAGTTGCACCTTGTCAATATCTTCAAGGCTGTGGCAGTCCATTGCAGTCCGGGTGTTGAATCCTGCACATCTCATTTAGTGTGCCACAGGGGATGGCTCCAAGATCATAGTGTGTGGGTCACTTCATGGCAAGCTGGGATCCACTTTAAACAAACCAATGACATTTTCCTTGCTTCAGGAAAAAAAATGCATTCTTGAATATGAGTTGCAGTTGATGACACGATGGGTGTAATCCACAGCCAGTGGAAGGAATGGGGATTTCCCCCCATTAACTTCAAAAAGATGTTCTCCCTTGGCATCAGTCTGGTTCTACATGACATCAGCAGCACCTGCTACAACTCTATTGAAAGTCTGCATGTTTGTTTTGCTTTATTTTTAATTTTTCTTTCTGACATCACTTGATAATATTTCCCTATTTGAATATTAAGCCCTAATTCCTAGACTTTCCTGAAGGATTAAATACAGAGGCGTACCTGAGGAACACATTACATCATTGTCTGAAATTTCTTCTTTTCCAGGAACAGTTTATTGTGCTCGTAATAATCCATAAAGGCTTGAATGGTCTACAGTGGAATTACATTCTAAGAGGTGACCATGAAGCCACTCAAACTCTTGTTTTCCTTTCAGTGCTAATGTGGTGTATATTCGCAGGACATTACTACTGGGTAATGGAGAGCTTATTCCCTTCTCAATACTTACTCAGAGCATCTCCTTTGAGGACTTCCCTCCCTGCTTTTCCAGGATGGCTGTTTACATATCAGTCAAGAAAATGATAAAGTATCAAACTAGACATTTTGCACATGTTTTGTAGGCTTTCAAAAGGGACACACTCCCTCTAGTGGGGAATCATATCTGATTATCAGCATACATGCTTTTCTTCACTGAAGTATATTTTGTTTAGCGTGCTTCATTCTGTGACTGGGTAGCTCACTGAGTTAGACATTTGGCTGTTGAGCCAGAAGCCAGCCAGTGTGACTGCCCAAAGTTGCACAGTCCCAGAATGCCCTGTAGCAGAAGGAAATAGTAAACCAGTTCTCTGTATCCTTTAATTTAATTTAATTTAATTTAATTTAATTTAATTTAATTTAATTTAATTTAATTTAATTTAATTTAATTGTTCAACTTGTATGCCACCCCACTCGCAGAGCGACTCTGGGCGGCTAACAAAGAAACAAAATATCACAATTACATGGTATCAAAAACAATTACATAATATCAAAAACATTTCAAAAACCCAAATATCGCAATTACAATTACAGGATATCAAACCGTCACAATATAAAAACACTTCAATAATAAACGGAGATAATTAAACCATACAAAAACACAATGTCTGATAATGGCGGCGGCGGCGGCAATTTTTGACCCTGAAAGGGTCATCATAAGCCAGAATTGACTTGATGGCACATTTGGCAGCTGGTCACTGGAAGACCTAATTTGCAAGTCTAATTGCTAAGGCTCACATGTCTGATGAAATCACATGATGGGAAAGAAAATGAGCTAATTGTAGAAGGTTTTGAATCCTCTCAATGTTGAGTATGACCTCTCATGTCTATATTATATAAGGCTATATTATATACATATCTATACTTTTATATAAGTTTTTTTGGGCAGCCTTTCATATACACAGTGGCTCTGCATGAAACACAGCCATCCAGCTCCCCATTAGGCCTATGGGAGTAGATATGCAGAAATGGGGAGGAAGCTGCTTTTTTTGGACTGTAACTCCTTGAATCCCACAGGTAGCATTTCCCCCCTCATCTGTGAAAATAAGGACAGTCTTATAGGGACAAGTATAGAAGTGACTGACTAATTTTAAGATGGAATAGTAAAATATCCCTGCTATCCATTGATGCTCCCATGAAAATGCTATCATCTCCTTCATAGATTGTTTTAGAAAATACAAACTTGAACTTAATTTTTAACCTAGCATACTTAAACTGCTGCATATGACCTCTGAGATGCCTGATGTTCATCCTCTAGATGGTCGGATACCTAACTAGAAGAAGTCAAGCATATTAGGATGGAACCAAGCCTGGACATTTTGCTTCTTGAGGCAAAATAATAAAATTGTAACCCTTACATTCCACTTACAGGAACCAACTAGAACAATTTGAAAATTGCTTCAAAATTGCATGTTAGAAAATGTTTTCCACTTCACTCAAGGACAGAAAGCTAGCACAGGTGGCATAGCCCAGGTTTCAGAGCACCCACACTGTGGTCCTGGAGTGCTTCACAGCTGCCTTTCCCCATCACCAACCTGGGCATCTGCCACATGAAGAAGTCACCTAACAACCCTAATAGAAGGGCTGATCAGGCCCTGGGAGTGTGTAGGTGGACACACACTTGTATCTCCACATTGTCATCACGATGAGTAATGGCATCTCAAACATTGGCATGGGGCACTGAAGGCTAGCTAAACTGGGCCTACTCCCACTATGCACTTTTGTCAGTAATAGACAGAAATCTACTGTATATGCTGGTGTATAAGACTACTCCCCCCCCCCTGAAAAACATGCCTCCAAGTGTGTGTGGGGGGGGTCATCTTATATGCCGGGTGCACTTCAGTTGGGATAGACATAGGTGCCCATAGTGGCCTCCCGATGTCCACCCACCTCATTCTACATACCATCCAGTATCGCATGGTATCCAGCGTGGGTGCGGCGAGCATCAGCAGCGAGACAGGGGTGCCAGCCTTTTTGGCGTGACCGGCCCATTCTGCTTGTTGGGAAGCAACAGTGCTCCATCCCGCCCCTTGTCTACACAGAGCTTGCACATGTGCACTTGTGCACTAGTGCCAGCCACAGGGAGATGTTGAAATCAAATCTGATGTTATTTTATGTTTTATTTGGTGTGTGGAAGGTGTGCAGAAGAGGGGGTAGTCTTATACGGCGAGTATATAACAAACTATATTTTGAGTGGAAATGTTGAGGGGTCGTCTTATACACCTAGTTGTCTTATACACCGGCATATATGGTATGTGAGAGTCGTTATGATGGAGTGGATATAGTGTTAGTCTAAGATTCCAAAGGTTTGAGTTCAGTTCCCCACTCAGCCATGAACGTACATTGGAGGGACTTGAAAATGACAAACCATTCTTTGAACATCTTACATACCCCAAAAACCCTATGAGGGTTACCATCCATGGACCTTCTGTGTAATTTCTGGCTGGCTGTGGTTGAAGAAGACATTGTCCCTCTTAATGCAACAGAGTATCTGTCTACACAAGGTGGGAAGAGGTAACAAATGCCCCTCTGTGCACACTCCCTTAAAAGATTGCACTGTGGAAGTGCTGATTCTATGCTCAGTCTTTAAGGTTCTGTGAGACTCTTCATTGCTTTCACTACAATAGTCTAACATGGTTTGATCCCTCCCTATTCAATTAGTTTTTTTGCAAGATAATTTTGATAGTTAGAATACAGGTATGATGAAATGTTAAAAGCAATCTCATAACTGAAGAGTTGGTTAATGATTTGCAATTTCCACATGGAAGGGAAACTGGCTTGGAGGGAAAACTGTAGCCATAGAAGGAGAAAGATTAAGCATACACAGATGTACATGCTTCCTCTCCTCCATCTCTGTAAAAAACATTCCCCTAAGCTATCAGAGACAGGTGTCAGCATTTGGTTCCATGCATCTGCATGAAATATAGACTTCTGCCTTCAGCCATACATCAACCATCTTCATCTGCATGTGCTTGAAACATCCAATAATAATCACTTTAACAGCTACATTATGTGTTGTTCGTGTATGTTTTTGTTGGTGATGGTGTACTACTCATACCACCACAAAGGCTTGGAGAAGTTAACAGAAATAAAACAAATATTCCTCCTCATTAGACAGAATTGTATCATATACACAGGGCCAGAGTTCAGCCTCCAAAGACATGTCGTGAAACCCACTGGACTGGTGAATCGGGGACAAATGAGTTAAATCATGAATGATACAGTGCAGTAAAATCCATTGAATGCAGCAGATATTATGCCCAGGCAGCTAAATCTAGGATTGCAGCACTGGTGAAATTATGGACGTGAGTCTGACTATAATAAAGTGAAACTTCACAACTTTGTTCAAACTTCTTCATCAGAAGAACTTGGTTGTGGAACAGTGTCTATTCATTCCACAAGAATTTTGCTGCTTGGTGCTGAACCTAGAAGTAACTTTCCACATTTCTATGACACTTACACGAGACTGCTAAGCAAATAAATAGTGATACATTTTTAGACTATACTTGGATGCACACCTTAATATCATGAGAGGGTTTGAATTGGGCCACCCTCTGTCAGATCTGCTTTGATTTGGATTCCCGGGGTTTTGACTCAATAGTCTAAAAGGCCCTTTCCAACTCAGTGATTCTATGATACTATGACTGTGTCAGAGAAACTGTGAGAGCAGTGTTGTCAGGTGGTTAGACTCCATTACAAACCTGGATTCCCAAGCCAGAAGGTTCACAGTTGACGTGCCAGATGAAGATTATCTATCCTTTTTAGCCATATCAGCAGAAGAGAATGGATAGTTCTAATGGTGATGGGGGTGGAGACACTTCTAGGGGAAAGCTACTAGGTGGAAGTGGTAGCTAAGGTGATGCTGGCAGAAGATCTTACACAGACAACAGAGGTGACACTCAAGTTCACTTTTGTTTGTTCTGCACAGATAAGAGCAACAGTAAACCACTGCTGAACGTTTTTTATCATGAAAGTAGGAGGCAATGATAAACCACTGCTGCATTTTTCTAACCTGGAAAACCTTATGATGATATTGCTCATATGTTACAAGAAATAGTGCTGGAAAATGAGACCCTCAGGTCAGAAGGCTACTGGAGAAGAGCAAGGGACAAGTACAAATAGTGCTATTGCTGATATTGAAACTAAATTAAAGCCAAAAGGACATCTAGGGGGTGACATGGATAAAGGTTAAAAGGAATGTCACTGCACAACACATAAATTTGGCATTTGTAACATGAAAAGTATCAATCAAGGTAAAGTGGAAACTGTAAAGTAAGAAATTGAATGTCTATTTCCACTTGATGTCAATGAAATAAAGTGTATTGGAATGGGACATTTTGAGTCAGTACATTTCATCCCCCTTTCTGTTCAACCTGTATTCATAACATATCATACAGGAAACCAGACAAGATTCAAATAAAGGAGGAATCAAAACTGGTGGAAGAAATGTCAATAATATAAGATGTAAGATGACACCATCTTACTGGCAGAAAGCAGCAATGACTTGAAATGCTTCTGATGAAAATGAAAGAAGAAAGTGCTAAAGCAGAACTGAAATTCAATATTTAGAAGACAGAAATCAAGAATACAGAAGAACTACACGACTTTAATGAGAACCATGAATAAATTGAAAAGGTGAAAGATTTTGTATACCTTGGTTTGACCATCACTCCAGCCAACGAGACTGAAGTCAAGGAATCAGTAGATGTCTGAGACTAGGAAAGGCAGCAATGGAGGAATTAGAAAAGATCATCAAGTGTAAGGAATTTCAATGGAGACCATGACTAAGGTCATTCATATTGTTGTATTGCTGATTACTATGTACTTGTGCGAGACCTTGACAATGAAGAAAGAGTATGAACAAATACAGGTCAGATGATTTGGCACCATGGGCCGGATCCGGCCCATGGGCTGTAGGTTGCCTATCCCTGATATACATGAATCAGACAGAAGTAAATCCATGCTGCTGTGATCTGCAAGAAAGATGGAACAATTCCTAAGCAGATTTATTCACAGGTAACTCTACTGATTTCCTTGGGGTCCAGGTGAGTAGGCATAGCACTCCAGGCTCCATGGGACTCCTAAGCAGTGCCTATCTTGTGGAGATCTTAAAGAACTTTGTTGAATTAAATTATGTACAAAAGCATCTAGCATTTTAAAATAGCATAATTTCCACTGCTTGATCTCTTGTCTGCTTTAACTTTAATGGCAGTTAGTCTAATTTCTTTTTGTGTTCTTTTCTGTCAGATGTATAGCTCTTTTTTTTACCAATGTAATTTGCTTACATGTTCAGTTTTATGTGTGGAATTTAAATGATGTGCTATAAAGTTTGTCCAGTCATTATCCCCAATGTGACTGCGTTATCTCCAATTTTATTTACCTAACTTGTGCATTTGTATAATTTCATTAAAAATCATGCCACTCTAAAGTACTAAAGAAATTGTCTCATAAAATGGAAGAAAATATTGGGTTGTAGCAGATCTGTTATTGAAGCTGATAACTCAGGATATTCCATCAAACCATACAGTTTGGATTAATAGCATCAAAGTTAAAAATTTATAAACCAAGATATTTCCTGACATTGAAATATTTTCTGATATAGATCCAACCTCACATCCTCCTCTGTTTTGAAAAACTAATTTGAGCTTTTAACAAATGTATTCATATATGAAAGACCATTTATTTATCAATGAACTTTGAGTGAATGTTCCATGTGGTGATTGTAAAGTCCAAACAGCAGGGCCATAGCCAGGTTTCTAGATTTGGGATGTGGGATGGGGGCAAAAAAAAAATTCAGGAGGGGCAAAATTTCACACTCATATATGTAACATTGGCACCATGGGTGCGGTTGGGGGGGGGGCTGTTAGTTCAGGAGGTTTTTTGCCCCCCTGTGCCCCCTGGCTATGGCCCTGCCAAACAAATTTATATGACAGATATTAAATAGCTGCCTACACATAGTAGACTAGGGATAGAAAAAGTTACTGTTTTGGACTTTAACTCCCAGAATATCTCAGTAATCTTTGCCTGTGGCCTTGTTACAGTTCTGCAGCTCTATTCTTGATAAAGTCACTTCCCCATCTTTGCAATAAACAAAAGAAGAAACATAGGTGGATGGATGGACAGATGGGCAGACAGACATCTAGCTGATTCGCTGGCTGAACTTTGTAACATCAGTAGGCAATCAAAATTCATAACCTTGGGAGAGAAATCTCTAGATTAGTGGGAGACTGATCAGAGGATTTTATTTCCCAGAAGCCTAAGTCAGTACATTGGTTGATCAGTGCTTTGGGGAATTGACTTAGGCTACTGGCAAATGAAGTCCAAAAACCAAAGTTTGGGAAACACTGATTTAGATCCTTTGGGAGTTATATAGGGCATGTTGATTTTTTTTAATATTAGAAAATAAGCTACATTTATGAAATGGTTCCTATGTTTCGGCCTCCACAGGCTCCTGAGCCAACATGTGAACAATGTAAAAATAGTTACAAACTATCCAACTAGGCATTTCCAAGCTCTAGGTAGATGAAGCAGCAATGGAAGAACCCAAGGCCTTCAGAAGCAATAAGGCAGAGGAAGCAACAGGCCCAAGTTTTAGAGCACGTCAGAAGCTGCCTGGATATTTTGGTGAGTTGAAGCATTTGGTTATGGAGCCAGAAGTGAGGAGGGATTCCCCTTTGTGCTTACCAGAAAAAGAGACTATATCCAGTGATGGGCTGCTCCTGGTTCGGACCAGTTCACCTGAACCGGTAGCAGTCATCTGGAGGGGATCGCCGGGGGTGTGTGTGTTAGTAACCCCCTGGATGTTTCTTCCGGGCAGCCCAAAATGGCTGCTTGGAACTGCACATGCATCAAAACTCCATTTGATGCATGCACACTGAAAATAGAAGTGCACATGCGTCAAATGGAGTTTTGATGCATGTGCAGTTCCAAGCAGCCATTTTGGGCTGCCCAGAAAGTGCAGCACCTGGAGGAGCAGCGGTGGCCTTTCCCTGGTGCATCGCTGGGCCGGGCCAGGCCAGGCCAGGCCAGGCCGCGCTACCGGGCTAGGCTGCGCTGCACTGCCAGCCCCGGCCCGGCTTGGCCAGTGGCGTAGCGTGGGGGGGCGGGGGGATGCCCCGGGCAGCGGCTTTCCGGGGGCGGCAAAATGTCCCCTCCCCACCCTTTTGCTGGCGAGCGCCCCGCGTGCGCTTCACCGCTTGCAGGCGAGGAGGAGAAAAAGGGTTTTTTTAAGGCGGACAATTCAAGGAGGGGCCCGCCCGCCCACCCGGCTGGTTGTCGGGGGCTCTCCTGGTGGGTGGCCCACGTGCATGCGCATGCTGCTCGCCTCCGCCCGCCCAGCCACCCACCCAACTTGCCGTGAGACGGGGCGCCCGTCTGGGGTGGGTGGCGCCGTGGCGGCGGGGATCCCCTGGCGGCTGGCTGGGCAGGAGGAGGTGGGCAGCGTGCGCGCGCACGTGGGCCGCCCGCCAGGAGAGCCCCCGACGGCCAGCCGGGCGGGCGGGCCCCTCCTTGAATTGTCCGCCTTAAAAAAAACCCCTTTTCTCCTCGCCTGCAAGCGGCGAAGCGCACGCAGGACGCTCGCCAGCAAAAGGGTGGGGAGGGGACATTTTGCCGCCCCCTGAAAGCCGCTGCCAGGGGCAGGCGGCGCGCGGAGAGCCCCCAACGGCCAGCCGGGCGAGCGATCTGCTGGAGGTGCGCTCGTCGGGGGTGGGTGGCGGACAGCCCCTGGCGGGCGAGCGGACGGAGGTGTGTGCTAGTCAGCAGGGGGCGCCTTCTGCCTGGGGAGGGGGGAGGGGGTGGCGGCAGCGGCGAGCTGGGGCCCCCCGGCGAGTTTGTTCTTCGCCCCAGGCGGCTGAAGACTGCGCGATGCCACTGGGCTTGGCCATGCCACCAGACCGCTGCGCCACCACACCACCGTGCTACTTTGATGCCGCACTGCTTTAATGACGTGCCACTGCACCACCACTGTGCCTGTCTGCCTGCCTGCTGCTCCCCGACCCCGGGGTAAAATGATGGGTTTGTGTTTGGGGTGGGTGGGTGGGTGGTTGGAGGTGTGTGCTTTATGTAGTTTGTTTTTATGTCTATTCAATATATTTATGTATTAGGTGTATATGTATTTATTTTAACTTATATGTATTTATATGTATTTATTTTAATTTTAATTTTAATGTGTATTTTTATTTATTTATTTTAAATTTTTTTTTTACTTTGGCTCTGCCCACAAAGTCATGACATTGGCTCCGCCCATGATGTCAGCTCCGTCCACGATGTGATAGTAAAATTTTTGACAGCCCACCACTGCCTATATCTAGTACAGTTGTACCTCGTTTAAAGAGCATATAGTAAAACCTCGCATAAAGAACATTTCGCTTAAAGAGTAACATGCTTAAAGAGCAGAATTTTCTCTGAATGTTCGCTTCGCTTAACAAATAAAACCAACCAAAAACTCTCTTAACAAATAAATCGGGGTTTGCAATCCCCCCACAATTGGTCACTTACAACGGTGTTTCGCTTAAAGAGCAAACTCACTTAAAGAGCAATCCTGTGGAATGCATTATGCTCTTTAAGCGAGGTACAACTGTAATTGCGTTCCACAGGATTGCTCTTTAAGTGAATTTGCTCTTTAAGCGAAACACCATTGTAAATGACCAATTGTGGGGGGGATTGCGAACCCTAATTTATTTGTTAAGCGAGTTTTTGTTTGGTTTTATTTGTTAAGTGAAGCGAACATTCAGAGAAAATTCTGCTCTTTAAGTGAGTTACTCTTTAAGTGAGGCGCTCTTTATGCAAGGTTCGACTGTATATCTATATCTATTCGTCTATATCTAGGAAATCCTGGAAAATGTTCCCATATTTATTTATTTATTTACTTGAATTTGTATACCTCCCTCCTCACCAGAGCGACCCAGGGTAGTTTACAACATAATAAAACCAAACAGTTATAAAAATCTGAAAATTTTAAAATCATTAAAAACACAGCAGCAAATCACAAATTAAAAACTGATCTTAAGAATAAAAAGATTAAAAGACTAACAGACCAAGGGAGAGAGAGAGAGCTCAAACTAACCAGTGGGCTGAGGTCATTTTACCATCAGGACCCCACATTTGCCCCACCAGCCATGTTTTTAAGATCTTCCTAAAGGACAGCAACTCCATCTGGCGATGTAGCTCGGTTGGCAGGAGGTTCCATAGGGCCGGATCAGACACACAAAAGGCCTCCCTTCTAGTGCCAGAGAGATGCACCTCTCTGGCTTATGGAACAACTAGGGAGCCCCTCCGGTCTGCTCTGGTGTGACAGACAGATGTTCTTGGGGTGAGGCGGTCTCTTAAGTATTCTGGCCCACTACCAAGCAGGGCTTTAAAGGTGATCACCAGGACCTTGAATTGTACCCAGAGACATACTGGCAACCAGTGCAGCTCTCTCAGCAGTGGCGAGGCATGTGCATACCGCCCATGCCCATCACCACCAGGATAGCCACATTCTGCACCAGTTGAAGCCTCCGAATGGTCATCAAGAGCAGCCCCATGTAGAGCACATTACAATAATCTAGTCTGGAGCTGACCAGTGCATGTGTGATCATGAACAAGGAGTCCTGATCTAGGAATGGGCATAACTGGTGCACAACACGGAGTTGTGCAAAAGCCCTCCTGGCCACAACTGCCAGGAGGACCCCCAAGTTATGCACCAGGCCAAAGATGGTAGCTCCTGAGATAACGCAGGACCCCTGACCCACAGCCACTCATTCTTGCCAGGATTCATCTGTAGCCCGTTGTCCCCCATCCAGACCCTGACAGCCTCCAGACACCTGGATAGGACTTCCACTGCATCACTTGGTTCCCCATGGGCCAAGATATATAACTGGGTGTCATCTGCATATTGGTGATACCTCACCCTGTGGGAATGGATGATCTCACCCAGTGGCTTCATGTAGATGTTAAATAGGAGAGGTGAGAGTACTGAGCCCTGAGGCACCCCATATTGAAGGGGCCTAGGGGTGGACCTCTCACTCTCCAACCACACCGACTGGGTTTGGATCCTTAGAAATGAGGAAAACCAAGACCACACAGTGCCCTGGATCCCCAATCCCCGAAGCCTCTTATGATGAATGCACACTCTTCCTCACTTGCTCTGGGACCTCTCTGCGTTCAATCCAAGGCGGATTATTCAAAAAAATCCACTCTAGAACTCACCCAAAACTCATGCAAGAAAAAGGATGTTCACCATTCGTTCTCCAGCCACACCTGGATGACCAAAAATCTGGCTCCTCTGTTTACAGAGACAAGCCCATTTACTTTGAGAGGTTACAGTAGCGTTTTCAAGAGGCAAAAAAGAAGACTTACTGTCTTTTAGCCCGATATCCCATTTCCAATGAACATGCGTTGATTGAAGAAAATAATTTTTTTATTTAAATTGGTAGCATGGTTCTTGATGAATCAGGTTACAGATCTCAGCATAGAAAAATAAACTAATTTTAATTTGTTTTAGAGAAAGGATGTTTCAGACAAGTATTCCCCTAAATAAAAAGGAATCTGTCTATCTATTCTAAGTTACCATAATTAAGATTTCCAGAGATAAGGCCTAGTTGGAAAGCCCATCTCTTACATGTCAATGTTCCCTAGTTGACAACCATTTTTTGAACTCTCTCTCTTTGTTCAAGCCATGTGCTCACAGCGAATATCTGGGGAGAAAGGGCTTGCAGCATTAGCCCAATTCCTCCCCCTTAAAGATTCTACATCTTTACTGCTTGAGAATCGATCTCTCTCTGCTTCTGCTCAACTGCTTAACTCTTCCCTGCTTTCTGCTTGCCAATCCCTCTTTCAAACCTTCCCTCCAGGTGTGACATAACTAGCAGACATCCAATCAAATAACCGAGTTGGGGTAAACAACTGTTTGAATTTATGAGGCCTTGCTGGCGCCTCCAAGTCTGTTTATCTCTTCCAATCCGGGCCCCAACGTGTGAAAAACAACCAAGTGGCCTTTTTGACAAAGAAGCTACATTTCCCCTATAGTCCAAAACATATCAAACTCCATTTTGGATATGTGAAGAACTTGGGGCCTCATTTCATGACACCTCTGCAGAAGGATACCATGGTCGACAGTATCAAAAGCCCCTGAGGGGTCAAGAGGTGTCCCCCATCCTGCTCTCACTGTACCATATTCGGACCTGAATTCTGACGGAAAAGGGTCTAAATAATCCACTTCATCCAGGACCTCCTGTAGCTGCTGCACCACTGCCTTCTCCAAAACCTTACCCAAAAAGGGTAGGTTGGATACTGGCCAGTAGTTGGTAAGTATAATGTGGTTGAGGGGTGGCTTTTTCAGGAGGGGGCGAACCAAGGCATGTTTCAAGGTTGCCGGGAAAAAACCCTCCCGCTGCCAGACACTGCCCTGGATGTTTTAACTAGCCAGGCAGGACATGGATCTAATTCACAGGCAGTGGCATGAACAGATCCAAGAAGCCTGTCCACTTCATCAGGGCCAACTGGATTGAACTGATCCCAGATAATATGGCCATAAACTGCAAATTACTGAGTTTGAGGGGGAGATGCTGAGAACATCCACTCTTGCATCTTCACCAGCTGACCTGTGAAAGTAATGGACTAAATGAAGGGCTCTTTTCAGTGTCCTACTGAGTTTCAGCTGAGCAGAAAGCATAGCAATTCAAGATCATACAACTTGCACATGTGTTGCCTCTGAAGCCGAGGGTGGGGTGTTCCCCACCCATGGAGATCACCATTGGCATAATGGCAATGCTTTGGAATTGTCTTTTCATCAGAAGCTATGGTGGCTCAGTGGTTAAAAAGCTCGCCTTGTTAGCTGGAAGGCCGGCAAGTTGGCAGTTTGATACCCAGGTACTGCAGGACATTTTGAGTGCCCATCTCTGTCCAAGCTCCTGCCAACATGATAGTTTGAAAGCAAGAAATTACAAGTAGATAAATGTGGACCATTTTGGTGGGAAAATATCTTGGGAGACATGAAAGGAGAATCATTTGGGTGTCCCCTGAGCAGAGTTTCTTCAGCAAGAATCCTTTCAACCCAGAACAATTTTCTGACACGTAATTATTATTATTATCAGAATCACATGAGAATGTTGGTCGTTTTCCTAGGAGATTCTGCTCTTTAGACCCTGATTTATTGTTGCCAGGTATGGTGCTGATATTACTGATTTTATTTTTGGTACAACTACTTTGCATAGTTGATTTAAAATTTTAATTGTCCAACAATTATACAAGTCCATCTCTGTCTGGTCATAGAGACCGACTTGGGTTCTTTCCTTAAGCAGTTTGTCTATTCCAGAGCCCCCTGGGCATGTGGGAAGGATGATCCTTTATAAAACTTGACATGAGACCAAACAAAAGCTATATCATTAATTGCATAGACTAAACCGTAATTACAGGGTGGAAAAGAACATTTTGTGATAGAGATAATTAGCTGGAGGTGTTAGCACTTAATTAATGCAATTTACTGCAATTTCTTTTATTTTGTTTTGACTTCTCAGTAATAGTATTTCCAACTTTCTGAAAGGTAGGAGTAAACCCCTCCACTGGTGTTTTCTTTTTAAAAAAATACTTCTGTTTGTTGCTGCTTTTCAATAGGGACCCAAAACAGAGTTAATCTGATCAACAGGGATCAATAGAAAAAGTGAGTGAAGATTCTCCTTTCTTTGAAGCCAGTAAAAGCAACGAACTAATCTTCCTAAACAATGAGGCCCTTTAAAGCAGAGTCTTCAACACTGAAAGGCATTGTGAAGTAGGATTTGCAATGTTTTGGTTTTAATTTAAACTGTACAAGCAGGTGTAGTAATAGGAAATGAATCACCCGTTGGATTTTTGTTACTTAACATAACAACAAAGTAAACATTTTTTTTAAAAAAGAAAACCTTGCTTTTACTTTTGAACATAAGGGATCATTGTAGTTCTCACTGCTTATTCATTTCTCTCATTTTTTCTCCCTCTCTACTCCCCCACCCCATCTTCTTATTGATTTTTTCATACTGGGCATGATCCAGCCCAAATGGATTACTTTTAAGTCCTCTTGATTTTAGTGGGAGTGTTTGACTGTGCAGGTTTATGTAGAGCTCCTGGGAGAAAGCCACACTAGGTTCAATGGCACTTTCTTGTGTGCTCATGTGAGTACAGCTCTGCTACAAAGCCCCTGCTGAAATCTTCCCTGTAAAAAGGCCAATCAATTTGCAAAAACCCTTGAAGCAATTCCCCATAATGTGCAAAAGCAAAATACCAAATATCAAATCCACAATTTAAAAAATTGTGAAAATACCCCTGCAGTTAAAATTCAGTAAAACAATAACTCCAGCTAGTCTAATTAACACCAAATTACTTGCAAAACTTATTTTTTTAATATATTGAAAGATACACAGTGCCAGCCTGATAGGCATTTCTTAGGGGGAAAACCCCACAGCATGGATGACACCCTAGGAGAAAGTGTGAAGACTCATGGTTTGAGTCTTTACTTGGGATTAACTTTGGTCCTTTTACAGTACAACTTTATGCTTATTACTTGGGGGGAAAAGTCCCAGGAACTGGGGCTTAAATCCAAGTAATTTTGCTTCAGACTGCAGTCCTATTTATCTTATTGTTTCTGTATCCCAGGGACGTGTATGCTACTGTTCTGCATAAACATATCAGGGTAATTAACACTTATCAGAATAACAAAACCTGCAAAAGTACAATTTCAGAAAGTAAACTTTTACTTTTTAGCTATCAGAATTCCCCAGCCAGCCTGGGCGTTATTTTTCCAGACTCTGAGTGTACTACTGCTACTGCTACTGCTACAGTAAAACCCCTACTTACGTAAAAAGTCTGTTCTGTAGGCTTTTATGTAAATCAGTTTTTTACTTAACTTGAAGCAAAGCCACAGGAAAAATGAATTTTTACTTCACTGAAATCAAACACATAGGAAAATGATATTTATGTAAATCGAAGCAACCCCATAGGAAAATAAATATTTCATGTGACTCAAAGCAAACCCATAGGAAACTGTGTTATGTAAATCGGCACATTTATGTAAACTGGGACATGGTTTTAGTGCAAAAATCATTATGTAAGTCAAATTTTATGTAACTTGAGGCATATGTAAGTCAATGTGTTACTTTACAACAACAACAATGAAAACAACAACAACAACAACAACAACAACAACAACCCAGTTGAAAACAGTGGATTAAAAACAAAAAACAAAATGGATATCTTAAAAGACCAGGAAATAGAAAGATCTTTGGACCCCAAAGAACATTGGCATGAGTGACTAACAAACCACCTTGGTTTAAAGAGGTGTACAAATGGGTGTCACAATGAATTAAACCCTCCCTTGACCGATTACCACCTGTAGCACTTCAAGCAAGCATTCAAGCAACAAGCCTTTGAAGATGATCCCCTGGATCCCAGAAGATAAAGGCAAGCTTGAAGGTTCAGAAAACAGTGGTGGAGTTCTTTCTCAGTAGTCTTCTAAGGTAGCCCTGTACATGGTATGTTATAGTAGTATAACCTGGACATTAAAGTAGTCTAATCTGAACATTGTCCAGAAAATAACTAACTATGGTAAGCATGGGCCAGAACAGGAGAGCAGTTTGCCCCTTGTTATAGTCAACCGTCTATGAGCCACCACTAGTACAAGGCATTTGTATCCACAGAGGGCTGCAACTAACACATTACCTTGAAGTGGTGAAAGATTCTCAGCATCACTGCTCCATTTGGGCTACCAGTGCGAAAGAATATATCTCTGGCCAACTTGTCCACTTGAAGAAATTGCCAACCTTTTGCAAACACATTGAATACTGTTTCTCTGAACAATCAAACCATCCACCAAGAGCACTTGCTTCTTTTCAGAAATTTCAATTGATTGATTCTCATAAAGCTTTGCCTATGACAATTTGCTACCTGCAGTGGAGCAGCAAATGATCCCCTCCCAACAAAGCCATTAAATCAAAGTACTGTGTAACTAAAGCTAGCCAAATAATTCTGGTATAGGAGGCAGAAGTCTTGGAACATTACTCCCTTTCCCTGGAAGTAAAAATGCCGATGTAAAATTGTTGTGACCTGGGGCCTTGGGTGTGAGGAGGAGGAGGAGAGTCAGCCAGCCCAGTTGCCTGCTGTTGGCTCTGATCTGGAGTCTGAGCCTGAGGAGGACCTGTAGCCAGTCCCTCAGGCCACAGCTGGCCCAGATCAAGATGCCGAGCAGGAGGACATGGATCTGGCACCAACCCTGCAGCCAGCTGTCAATTCAGAGCAGGTCCCTCAGGGCCAAGCCAGGCCAGATGACTGGAGCTTGACACCTAGACTAGGTGCTAGCAATTAGGATGATGAAGGGCAAGCCATCATGTTGGAGAGGTGGAGAGTCTCATTAAGACATAACTTGCCCAGACACGCATCTTGAACCAGCATCCAGCTGTGGGAGCTGAGTCTCCTTAAAGCTAGGGCATGTTGGCAAGCTCTCTGTTGAACCAATTTCCCTACTTGGACCCTGAAACTGTGAGACTTGGACCAGAACCTTTGGAACCCTGAATCCATACATGAGACCTTGACAATGCTTCTGGAAAACCCTTGAATCTTTAGCTGCTCTCAACTGGCTTTTGACCCTGGACTCCTGACGACGACCCTGCTTCAACTCTGTAAACTGACTGTAAGACTCTCTCTTACCTTTCAGTGCATCAGCTGCCAGCTGGGCAGCCCTGCTGGTGTCCAGGCCACAACAATAATACAATAATAGCAAGATACTCAAAATCTGCTATCTGAAGAAACCACCCAATTTTACCTCTTGACAGATGAAATGTTGGTTTTCAATTTATATATTATCTTTATATTCTGCATTTGTTCCCATGATGGCCAGGTAGTACTTCTATTCTTCTCTACTTTGTCCTCACCACAGCTGTAGAAGATAGGCCTGCTGTGAGAAAAGATTGGTCCAATGTCATCCCACAAGTTTTAATGCTCAATGAAGGCTAAAATTAGAATTTCCCAAACCTGAGCCCAACGCTCTGTCCAGTATCTCTCTCTGGCTCTCACTGTAAAAGTGCAAGGACAGCTTTGTTATAGTGGCAAAGTGAGACCAGGAACCTGTCTCACCTAGTGTGTTATTTATTTTATACCTGCCATGTAAACAGCACACATGATAGGCACGGAGCAGACAGAGTTAAATACATTTAAGGCCTATTTTATTTTAATTAAGCATGTGCTTAGCTCCTGCTCCCCCCCGCCCCACCTAAAATCAATAGGGCTTAAAGTGCTTAACATTGGCTAGACTGTGCTACACATTTGTCTGAGGAGGGGGAAAAAGTTAGAGTAGCAGGCCAATATGACAAAGGCAAATCTTTTCACAAAAACGACAATTTAAAAAATTAAGAAAGTGAAATAAAAGCAAACCCGAAAGGAATAAGCAGGAGCAAGCTTAGCACTAGTAGATAGAACTTATTGGAGACAAAACCCTGCGTATACATTGTTTTCAAGACAGTACTAGTTTATAGATTTTGGGGATCTTGTGAAGAATTAAATAAACATATTGACCACTCGGTGCTAGGAATGTATAGACAAAGCACTCAATACTCACAAATTACTAAAGAGTTGTTGGACACAGGAAATTCTATTGATTTCTAACTGTACTAATGGCTAGTTTACTTGTTTGGCTAAAAAATAGCAAAGAAGCAGAAAAGAAGCTCTCATAGCATCTGGCTATGAATCTCATTGAGTACCATGGCTCTCCTCTTCTTAAATTTTCTTCCCAAATGTCTTGTGTGGCAGGCCTGACTCAAAGACATCCAATGAGTTTCATGACTCTGTTAGGATTTGAATCAGGAACCTACAAGTCCTAGTCCAAGAAAGTAACCAACTGATGATAACAATGATAACAATGACATCATTGTCGACATTGATGTTGACGATGTCGACAACGTGTTGTGAAGTAAATTCTGATTTATGGCAACCCTTTCCAGGAATTTTTAGATAGTGAGTACGTACTCAGAAGTAGTTTACCATTCCCCTTTTCTGTGTGCACCTTGGGATTATGCAGTTTGCTCAAGGCCACACAAGCTGGCTTTATTCACAGGAGGCAATCAAACTCCCAATCTTTGGATCTGAAAACAGATACCAAAACCACTGAGCCATCTAGACATATAATATATATTGTAGTATATTATTAGTATAGCATTCATATATATAAGATAATGAATAATACTAGCTTTAAATCAGTAAATGAGACTATTTCTGAAAACATAGCAGTTGGACTCTGAACATAAAGAGGTTTAAAGCTATTAACATGCCAAACAAATGAAGAACAGTTCCATCCCTTACCAATGTTTCTATGAAAATACTTTTTGTACCTATGAAAATTAATTCAGCACTGAAAATTCCAAAGACTTTGAATCACAACAGTATCTCAAATTAGCACAAGGGAAATAAATAGTTTAATCTTTCCGGCATCTATTTTCAATTCAGCTAAAGAATAACCACTGATTATAACCCTCGTAAAAATCATTTAATATTATACATTACTGTTTACTTTTCGCTGCAAACAGACAAATCATTCTGGATTTTTAAACTTTTAATTGCTTCCAAGGCTTCCTTGCAAGCGCTTTGAACTCAATTAATCCAGTACCATTGTTAATGAAACAGATGTAAATCAAGACTGATGCCACTGTATGTGATGAAGGGATTACACCCATGTAAACCTGGCACGAGAAGCTAATGAGACTCTGAAACGGTAAACAGAGACAATTCTTCTTCACACAGTTTTGAAGGGCTGTGAAAACAATTAACTGTAAGGGGGAAAAAAACCCACAGTATTTTATAGCTCTTCATCTCCTCACCCTTCAGATTAACTTCAGGAGCACTGTATCTTTGCTTTTCATCTCTCCAAGTGTTATAAGGTTGGGAGAAGGCATCTCAGGGAGGCAGCTTAACCAAAGCGGTCCTTGCAACATAGCCTAGGGCTCATTTGCTGGGATGCCCGTATGTCCTAATTAGAAGAAATCAAACTGCCTCAGAGAAAATTGAAAAATAAATATGACCTCCCTTGTCTTGCCTTAATTTATCTTGATATGAAGCCTTTCAGTATCACAGAAAACCAAAGCAGAATTCCTTCGTGCAGTTTGTAAAACTAAATGCCAAGGCATTAATGTGATCTCCCAGTACTACGACCAACTGCATACATTGCTAGCCTGGGAAGTCAAATGGTACCACAGAAGAAAGACTAGTGCAGCCCACACTTGGTTTCTCTCTCCCCTTGATTGATGAAACACTTAATGACTGACTCAATGAAGATAATGTTATGCTTTTTAAAAAACAGTTATGTGAAAATTCTGTCTGAAGAATCAGATGTTGAGCTCTACTTCATCAGTGACTCTTGAAGCTATGGGGAAAGATCAAGTGTTCTAGCTTGGATCAGTACTGTAATGAGACAATACATTTTTTATTACTTTTCATGGCCCATCTGGCATCAACAAGGACACCATAGGGTCCAATCTCTCTCTCCATTTCCTGAAAGCAGCTCCAAAGTTGCAGGATAGCAAATGAGGGACTATGAACAATGTGGGCTAGGCCCAATTGCTACTTCTGATTAGAGTAAGATTATTTAATCAATATATTAAGTTTTGACTCAGTAAGTCCTACTCATTTGGTGGGCATATCCCAGTGATGGCTAACCTTGGCACTCTAGGTGTTATTGAACTTCGATTCCCAGAAGCCCAAGTCAGTGCTCCTGCTGATCAGTGCTTCTGGGAATTGAAGTTCAAGAACATCTAGAGTGCCAAGGTTATCCATCACTGGTCTCTCCTAACTGGGATTAAGCATCAGATTTACCCTTTGATCCTCCTTGCTCTATATCCATGAGCTCAGTTTAAAAGGCAGGAGAGGAAAAGGAGACAAGACAGATCATGGAGCCCTAGTGGTACAGTGGCTAAGCTCCTGTACTGCAGTCAAAACATTGTGAGCTCAGTCTTGATGGGGAACCATCTAGACTCAGCCTTCCATCCTTGTGAGGTTGGTAAAATGAGAACCCAGCATGTTGGGGGCAAGATGCTAATTAACTTATGAACTATCCACTATGTGCTATGGGCTGTATATTAATGTAATTGCTATTGCTAACATACATCAGATGAAATCCAACAGTAAGTTGCAAATAGCAGCAGGACCATTCCCTCTTTCTCTTTCATGTCTAGGCCAGAAATGGAACTGGCAAAATGAAGTCACCTTTTGGTGAATTCATTCTGTAGTTCCTTTTGCCTGACCTAGTGTGAGAAAGGTTGCCATTGCCCAGGGTGTGCCTGATTGTGGTTAAAAAATACCACAATCTTTGAGGAGGCTCTTTCTGTGTCCCCTAGTAAGGCATCTGAATTAATGGAATTTACAAAGGTTCCCTTCCCCAAACCCCCACTGATTCAATGGACCTACTCTAGTTATGACTTACTACTGGATTTCAGCCAGTGTCACAATGTGTCCTTTTGGGGTTTCTATTACAGACTGTCCCTTTGAACACATATCATTGTCATAATTGGCTGCTACTCGTATCCAAGCATACATTTTTCCTGGATGTCATTTTCTCAGTTGATGGATGTGTCTCTGGTGACTCAACTAGCCGATCCTGGCATGAAACATGCGGCCACACACATTACATTGAATAGACGGTGGAGGGTGTGGTTGAGTTTGACGAAGCTTCCGTGCTTGTCACTTAGCCTCTTCAAGTCTGCTACATTCTCCTTCAAAGTAATAGGTAGCACCAGAGATGGTTTGGCACCAAAGTGGGCAATCTATGGCTGCTGCCTCCCAGGTTTGTGGGTTTAAATACACATATAAAACATTTATTGGCCCCTCAAATGCAAACTAAAACAAACTAGAAAATAAGTACCGGTAAGTAAGTAAGTAAGTAGGTAAGTAAGTAAGTAAATATTGTAGCATTTTATCCACCTAGCTTAATAAACTTTTGTATTTTATTCTTTCCCTTGATAGTACCTCCTGAAATATTTTTCTCTGGAAATGCAAAAGAACAATGATTTCTTGAGTTGTTATGTTCTCTACTGGGGAGGCAGGAATAAACCAGGCAAGGGCACCATGGGGCCATCAAAAAGCCAGTACTTACCACCCTGTTCTCATCATGTTTCAAATTCTTAATGCGTTTTCCAAAGTAGGGGAAGCTCTCATTTGCCCAGATTTGTTTGCTATTAATGCAAGTACGCCCTAGTCTGCTTCTAAATCTTGCCTTTCCAATGCTTGATCTCAGAGTTCTTCCCATCTCACTTACCAGAGTTAAAATGTATTTTGTGACAGAAAAGCAATAACAGACAACTGTCTTTTCTGTAAAATATAGTGAGGTTATTTAGTACAAATGGAGTGAACCTCATTTTTTCCATTTTCAGATGAAAGTCAAAATCTTTTGAAGTTGAGCTATTTGATAAAAAGGGGGCTTTATAACAAGCAGATATAGAAGTTAATACGACATAGAGATATTTTATTAAACTGCAAACCGTTATTAATATTGCAGTTCTAACTTGAAAGAAATATGTGAAATGACACCGGAAATTAATTAGATTATTTCATCACTCTTTTACATTATAAACTTTGATACAGTTGCATAGATATATAGGTACATTGATAAAAAGACACAAAGACAAACAGAATTTTAATGAGTGGGGAGCTTTTATCTACTATCACTTTGCGACTTAATTTTTTCTGTTTATACTGCCTATTGATTCCAGTTGAAACCTGCTGTTTTAATGTTGTTATTGATATTCTCTCTGGGTTTTCTTCTAATTCTGGCATTGATATTACCTTGATCGGATTTAGTTTATTTGAATTGCCTGTAGGTTTCAGTCTCCGGAGTTTTCCCCTGCTTATAGACATGCAAAGATAAAACCTCTCTTTTTATCTGAAAATCCTTGAGAGACTCTGAAAGATATAGCCATTTTCTGAGAACATTGAAAAAGCAAGAGACAACAATCAAAAGGAATATACTTCTCACTCAGTCTATTTTCTATGCCCTGCATATTATTTGACACAGACAGACAGACAGACAGACTTCTAATACAGTCAGCACACAGAGGAAACATGTGGGGAGAAATTGTTTTGTCATAAAGTCACAAGCATTTTGTGTTCCACATCATGGGCTTAGCCTTTAGCAGAAGTTTGTACTCTTCCCTGATTTGGGAAGGGGAGCTGTGGAACACATCACATCCATTATTCATGCCTATTAAATCACCAGATCCTTCTTTTTTTGTGTCTAAAAATATGTGGTAATGCTGTATATTTGCTAGAGGAAACCAAAAGAGAAAGCATCTATAATGGGGAGAACAGTGAAACCTAGGCAGCATATTATTACCTCCACCAAAAGCTGTAGGACCTACATGAGTCCATACATCTTCATTTATAGTGGGCCACACCTTGATCATTTACCTCCAGACTGGAAACACACTGGGAGTGAGAGTTTGTCGTGCAAAATATGGCTGGCTCTTGTACTGATTATGATGTGGTGGGTGCCAAATTGTTCAAACTGAGTTTAATATTGTTAACTGTATAGGTAAAGGTCGCCCTTGCTCAAAAGCCAGTTGTATCTGACTCTAAGGTTCAGTGCTCATCTCTGTTTATAGTCAAAGAACCAGTGCTGTCTGCGTCTCCATGGACATGCGGCAGGCATGACTAAACACCAGAGTCATGGAATGATGTTTATCTTCCCACTGAATTAGTGCCTATTTACCTACTTGCAATGTCTTGCTTTCAAACTGCTAGGTTGGCAGGAGCTGGGACAGAGATGGGAGCTCACTCTGTCATGCAGCACTCCAGTCTCGACCTGCTGACCTGCTGACCTTCCAGTCATCAAGTTCAGCATCTTAACCACTAAGCCACTGCAGTATAGACACTGCTAAAGTCATCTCCATTTTTTTAGTAACACCAAGCCAGTGTTTCCCAAATTGCATAATAGAAGGAGGAAACAGATGGATGTTTCTATGCAGACAGCAATACTGTAGCAGCCTGGTGTTCTCAGGTTAATTTAAGCCCAATAAATGACGCACAGTTTGTCTCGGTTTCCCCTGTCATTTACTGTGTTTCTCTCATTTTTTCCGCCCTCTGCCTCACAAAGTAGCATCAGCCTCTGTCAGTCAGTGCTCCTTTACCTGCATGAACAAAATGATTTGTTATTTTTAGCGGAGTAATTTCGGAACAGAATCAAAATAAGCAAAACAACAGTGACTTGGAAGTTTGAAATATGGGGTGATTTTTTTTTTTGAAACCAGAATTTAAAGCTCATCTAGACATTGTAACACTCCAGTTTTCATGTTGGGTTTCACACATTGGAAATCAATTCAAAGGTCCCAAGCTACATGACATACAGCTAAGCACACATTTTGTCAGTTGGGAAGGGACTTATTTTAAACACATCAGCAGGGTTTGTTTATTTTGAATCCATTCCAATCACACATTATTTTGGTGTCAATTGTGTTGGTGTCAATTGTGTTTCCGGAGCTTGGCTAGTTGTCCTTGATCAGATAAACAGTTTCCAATGCAGAGTATCCAAACTTGTCCAAACTTTTTAAACAACATATTTCAAAGTATAGTTGTGTACCATCTAAATGTTAATGCATTATTACTTGAGATATGCAGATGATACCACCCTAATGGCAGAAAGTGAGGAGGAATTAAAAAACCTTGTGATTAGGTTAAAAGAAGAAAGTGCAAAAGCTGGCTTGAGACTCAACATCAAGAAAACCAAGATCATGGCAACAGGCCCTCTCAGTCCCTGGAAAATAGATGGGGAAGAAGCAGAAGCAGTGACAGAGTTTTCTTTCTTAGGATCAAAGCTCACTGCAGATGGGGATTGTAGCCATGAAATAAAAAGGCGACTGATTCTTGGGAGGCAAGCAATGAGAAACCTGGGGAACATAGTAAAAAGTAGAGACATCACATTGCAAACAAAAATTTGTATAGTCAAAGCAATGGTATTTCCGGTGGCAATGTATGGTTGTGAGAGCTGGACCATTAGGAAAGCTGAGCGCAGAAGATGCCTTTGAGATGTGGTGTTGGAGGAGAGTTTTGAGAGTCCCCTGGACAGCGAGGAGAACAAATAGGTCCATCTTAGAAGAAATTAACCTTGACTGCTCCTTAGAAGGTCAAATAGTAAAGATGAAGCTAAGGTACTTTGGACATCAACTGAAAAGAGAGGATTTGCTTGAGAAGGCCTTGATGCTGGGAAGGGTGGAGGGCAAAAGATGAAGGGGGTGGCCAAAAATGAGATGGCTAGATGGTATTGTAGACACAATGGGCACAAAGCTGAGCGAGTTGAAGAGGATGGTGGAGGACAGAAGTGCCTGGCAGACAGTGGTCCATGGGGTCACAAAGGGTCAGAATCGACTGTGTGACTGAACAACAACAATTAAAAGCCCCCACTAGGTAAAAGCCTTGTCAGGGGGTGGGGTCTTGAGCGATCTAACTAGGCAGTGTTAACCATCTCTTGTCACTGATGTTAGGTCAAGGTCAAGGCCACCCTTGCTTAAAAGCCAGTCGTATCTGACTTTAGGGTTCAGTGCTCATCTCTGTTTGTAGCCAAAGAGCCAGCGCTGTCTGTGATTTGCAGATGTTTCCATGGACATGTGGCAGGCACGACATTACACCGAACTGCACAGAATGCTGTTTACCTTCCCACCGAAGTGGTACCTATTTATCTACTTGCAATTTCTTCCTTTCAAACTGCTAGGTTGGGAGTAGTTGGGACATTGACGGGCACTCATTCCATCATGCAGTACTCGGGTCTCCCCCATCTCCCAGCCAGCATCTTAACCACTTAAGCCACTGATGTTAGGCTGGGACTAAAACTCACCAAAGCATCCTCCATCAGATCCTTTGGCCCAGGTAAAAGCAGGTGGGCAGACATTATGGTCTGCCTAGCCAGTGGTTATGTGATATCCAAATGACTAAAAACTGCATGAAAGTGGACTTGATTTCTCATGGGCAGAAAGTCATCATAGGGATGTTTACCAATGTGCAGACTTCTCACTGAATAAAGAATCCAAGGTATCCAAGGTATTTTTTTAAAATAGACTTGGGCCATATTAAAAAGGTTTGTGATAGATTGTTTGGTTCTTTCCATCTTGACCCTCTCATTTACGGCCCACCTCTCCCTGTCAGCATCCTCCACTCACACAAATGTTGATAGATAGCCATCATGCAGAGGGGGCAATGGAAACACCTGACTGCAGTGGTAAATGCAGTGATTTGAAATCCCATGTAGTCACCTGCTTAGCTTACAACAGGACTACAGGTTCTCTCATTATGATGCACACATGAACATATAGATCTCATGACAATAATTCAGCTTCAACAAAAACCCCAAACCATCTCCCTATTTATTTCTACAGAGTAGATGAGCCCTTAGAATGATCATACAGAAATATATTTGCTAGCCTGTTCTTCCCAAAGGCGTCACTGGTTTAAACCTGGACACTAGCTGAATGCTGGATAACTTAGTGAGTTAGGTATTTGAGCATGATTTTCCACTGTGCCTCTTGGGAGAAAAACATCAACAGTGGTGGCGACAACCCAAACTCTGTAGTTTTGGGCAAGCTAGACAGTCCCAGTGTGCTTCCACAAGAAACTAATGGAAGAAAGCACTTTTGAGTACTCTACACAGAAAAAGAGTCACTATAAGTTAGACCACCACCACCACCACTACTGCCATATTAGAAGAAACCAGAAATTCTAGCAAAAGAACAATTTTACTGTGAAGGACATTGTTATTATCTTAGGAGGATATTTCTACATCTGAAGAACTGTCTAGGAGGGAAAGCTGCTGCAGGTAATGTCTTGATACAATCTGGTTGAAAGTGCATTGGAAAAGAATAATATTTGACTCCCATTGTTTTGCTCATTTTGATTCTATTCATAAATTATCCTATTGAAAGCCATTGAATTATACTGATTAAACTGGCATGTGAGTTAAATGTTGACCAAATTGAGAACACCAATGCCTTGGGCTCTAGAATCAAACCAGGGGACCATAGATTTGATTTTAGAGTAAGCAGATAGATAAAGTCATCCACACAATATTTTATACTGTGTAGAAAAATGCAAGCTCTCCCCCATTGTGAAACAACACATTTTCCTCCTGTGTGTATTAAGCGATACTTCATTTTGGCTGTTTGCTGAATGTCAAATCTGACGGCCAAATAAGCCTATTGGCTCCTTAAACTGTTCCCCGGAGAAATTGTTCAAGAACTGCTCATCCATGTGGAAAGATTACTCTGGTATCAGTGAGACTTATCTGCTCTGTAAGTGCCAGTTGAGTTGTAAAGCTTCTCGGGGGCATTTTATCAGGAGCACTGACTCAGCTTCAATGAGCTTCAGGAAGACAGAAAATAAGAACACAGCAGCCAGGCAGACTGTCTGTCTGTCCAGTGAAGCTCACCATTTCAAATGCAGTATTCTTTCAAATACTGTATATTTTGCATGTTTTTTTTAAAAAAAATCTTAATTTCCTCAGTGAAGGTGCCAATAAGCTACAGTTACTTCATAAGGTTAACAAAACACACCCATGATTCAACAGAAAAAGAATTCTGTCCCTCTATAATAACTTAAGGTGAAATCCAACTAAGCCAAAACATTTTGATGGATTCTGCTAAACTTAAGAACTGCTTAACTTTCTTCTGGATTGTGCCCTGTACAGACAACAATGATACAAACAACAGTACATCCTGTTCATCACAGCATATGTATGTGAATGCAGTGTCATTGTATTCCCGAACAGGGCAAAAGAAAATGAATCTCAGAGAAGGATCAGTCTTAGCGAACTTTGCTTGCTATGGTGGTTTAGATTTATTTATTTTATTTATTTAATTGAATTTATATTCCGCCCTACTCACACAGGTGACTCAGGGTGGATTGCAACCAATCAACAAACATACAACACACAGTTAAAACCTCTTTTAAAGGTTCAACATGGGTTATTATTAAAAACTCCACATAGTGATAGAAAAATAAAAACTAATAAAATTAACAAGGGCTCTGAAACAATAGATGGACATTCTGCCAAAGAATCATGAATTTAGGTAAAATAATGCTCCACTGGCATACATCTGTATTGCACAGGAAGTGACCATTGAAATTGCCTGTTGAAATCAGTGGGCATCCCATTTGCACTTGGGTACTTGTTTGAGCAAGCTCTAGTGCACATAGTCTATTGCACAGGTGGAACAAATCAACAAGATGCTGTCTGAAAATAGGTGCATCTAAGAATACCATACAACAGAGAGCCAATCAGAATGGGCGGGATTTCACGTCATTCCATAAATGTCTGCGGAAATAGGGCTGCATGGATCCATGATGTCAACTCATTACATATGCAGTTCCCCCAACCACCAAAATATAAATCAATAGCAGAATAAGTAAAAAATAATTCAACTAAAAGTAATTTTTAAAAAACAAATTAATGAAACAGGCAAAGCATTCCTCACAGGAGAAAATACAGCAAATTGGGAGGAAAGCACAAAAAACAAGAAAAGGAAGTAAGGTTTTTTGTTTTCTTTCATGAAAACATGAAAGTCCCATCTTTACCAGCTACCACTGACAGAATGTGCTAAAAAATGCTGCTTCACCTTTGTAATGTCCATGGTCTTCTACATAAGAAGGGGCATTTGACATGGCTTTAGAAGGTGTTTCTAAGAAGGTGTTTATGTCATGGATGGAAGCTGATATAGGAAGTCAGTCAGACAGGCCACCACATACCATTCAGATAAAATCTATTCACCCAAATGTTTAGAACATTCTGAAGATCACAAAAAACTTTGCAGTCTGGTTTTGTTCCACTCATTCCCCAAACTTATTAAAATTAGTGGGCTGACTACTTAAGTATGCATCCCAATTATTATTTCCACTGCATCCATCCATTCACACATGGCATTCTGGGCTGAACAGATTAAAGCACTAAGCAACTTAATTCCCTTCATTCTAACTATCTAGACCGCCTGGTTTGGTTTCATGACCTACACAGCTATATGTAGCTAACACAGAAAGAGTCTCCTTGAAGATTAAGTTATTTTTATCCACAATCCAGTGTACCACAGGCAACAGCAATCTTGTTGTGCTGGCTAATCTTTTTCACACTAGCTCAGGTGAAAAAAAATACAGAATGAACTTCCCAAAAGGTGCCTTTATGTTGCCCGTCTGGCCTAGACATGGAAAAAGGACATGGAAAAAAGACAACAATTATCAGTTTGACTTTAGAGCAAATGGACACTCTAGGTCCAACAGGTCTGGAATTGGGGGACTCACTGTGGATTAAAAAATACAACTTTCCTAAATACACACTTGTCTTCCTCCAGCATTAGTAAAAAAAGAAAATGTCACAACTTGTTATTCACTATTTTTCCATGCAATATGTCTGAATGTGAAACATTTTTAATTAATATGAGGAATGGGGTAGACATGCAAATTAATGAAATTCAAGCACTTCTCTAGTCCTCCTGTAAGAAATGGTGTGGGGATCATTTAGTGAAAGATTATACATGGCTACCAGTCACTGCTCATTACCAGTTTTGAAAGAAGTACCGGTAGCCATGTTAGTCTGTGTCATCATGTTGGAAAAGTTAAAGGTTTGGGAGTGAGAGAGACAAGGGAGAAAAGGATTGAAGGAGAAATGTGAAATATTTTGGCACTTTAAGGACAGATCAATTTGGATCTGAGCTTTCATGGATCAAAATCCACTCCTTCAGGCACAAGGAGTGCAATCTTATACCTGACCACATAAAACTTACCATATTTTCTGGGGTATATGATGACTTTTTACCCCTGAAAAACATGCCTCCAAGTGGGGGGCCGTCTTGTACGCCGGGTGGACTTCAGTTGAATAAAATACAGTAATACCTCGGATAACGTTTACCTTGGATAACATTTACCTCGGATAACGTTAAGCAATCTGGGGAGGAGAATTGCATCGAATAACGTTAAGGTCCTATGGGATGGATCGGATAACAACTTTTAATATCAGATGACGAACAGGAGTTTGAAGGCTTTTAAATGGAAACTGTCACGCCAGCAAACTTGCTAGGGACTTGCCTGGCAATTGCTCTCTCCCTCTATTTGTTATCTTCCTTCTATCATTGACAGTTCCGGTTTGGTTAACAAATTAAAAAACAAACAGCATGGCAGCTCCCATAGGATTATTGTTCCATTCAGCTTTAGTGAATTGTCTTTGGTGAATTACGTTTAATAAACATGCACTGTTTTATGTTTACTGTACATGTTTGATAACATACAGCCTTGTGACAGTTTTTCTGCATGTCATAAGCATTTGAATATAAATTAACATGTTGAAATCAAATCTTTTACGTTTTATTTGGTATGTGGAAAGTATGCGGAAGAGGGGGTAGTCTTATACAGTGAATATATAACAAACTCTATATTTTGAGTGGAAATGTTGGGGGGGGTCGTCTTATACGCCCAGTCGTCTTATTTGCTGGCAAATACGGTAAGTAAACCCATAGAGAAGTCTTTGGAATTTAGTCCCAGGTCAGTTTAGGCAGGATTGGAGTCAGATGTTTTACATGAGAAAGGCTTAAGCCCTCTAAGCCCCCAGAGAGGAGAGATTCGTGTCTCAACATGGGATGAAGATATAGATATGTAAACAAAAGTCAGTCTAGAACTGAAGGCCAGTAGGGTTTAGTTAAAGCAGTGTTTGGAAAAGATATCTTTTGGCCTATAATTCCCCAAATCCTAATAGTAGCTCTACTGCCTATAGCAAATTGGAAATAGCAGTTCAAAAAAGTGACTTCTACAAGTTCTAGGTTAGCATTGTTCAGGGACTTCAGTGCTGTAGGTTCTAAACCCCAGTATAATAATAATAATAATAATAATAATAATAATAATAATAATAATAATAATAATAATAATAATAATAATAATAATAATAATAATAATAATAATAATAATAATAATAATAATAATAATAAACCATTAAACTCCCAGGTTGATCTTTACCCAGTTACAATGTTGCAGGCTGACTCACCTCACTAGGAAAAGCAGAATTGAGGCATAACTAATGAATAAATAATAACAAAATGCCCTACATAGTCCTGTGTTAGTGTGCAGACCTATGGAAGCAGTGTGTTTGTTTATCTAAGATTATGAATATTGAAATGTTTTCAGTGCCCTACCTTATTCAAAGAAACAAGGTAAGACACAAAATAGAAACCCAAAATCTTTTGATACTCTGTTTTACTATTTAATAATCTCTAGATGAAACTGAGAAAGAGGAGGAGGAAAAAACAGAACATGGTAGAAGCTGTCTAACGTGATCATTATTGCCTCTAAAACATGAAAGCACATATCGTTTTCATTCTTGTTACTATTTGTCAGGTACTTAATACTTCTGCTGACTCTGAGGTATGAATTTAAAGAGGCTCGAAGATGTGAAAGTAACACTTTTCCGTATTCACTTGTGTGTGTATGTGTGAGAGACAGACAGACAGAAGAGAGAGAGAGAGAGAGGATTTACTGGATTACCTCAAATGACAAAAGATTTATGGGCTCCATCCACACGTGTCTTTTTTCATGCTATCATTCCCTGTTTCAATGACACACAGGAAATCGGTTCCTTATTTGAGAGCTAAGGACAATAAAGACTGTAGTCATCATTTTATCAAGAAAAAACAAAAAACAAAAATGAAAACAAAAGTATTGTGGCACCTTACAGATGAATTGATTAATGAGCTTCCTCAGAACATACAAAGTGAAATACTTCACCACAGGTTTTTAGGCAAACATAATGTGTGGGGAGTGCAGGCCCAGTGAAGACAGATACAGGCACAGAAATTTAAATTTCAAAGAGACAATGCTACTGTTAACACAAGTAATGAACTTTAGGGTGTTGATTGTATCAAAATCCTAGCCTAAAGTTATTAATGGTCTATCAGGTAAGCAAGGCTTGACTTTGAAGTGAAAATATGTTGATCCAAGAGGTAACCTGGTTTCTTGGTCAACTTATGAGTCTAAGGCCAGAGGTTCATTGTTGTTATTCCCCCAGAACAATTGCCTTTTCCAGTGAATCTTGTCTTCTCATGCTGTGTCAAAGAAAATCAGAAGTATAGTGTGTGTGTGTGTGTGTGGGGGCACCCAAGGGGGCCCTTTGTGGGAGGCAGCAATCAGGAAGTCCGCCATGGGGACAGGCACTGGGACGCTGGTGCCCTGCCCTCCCTGGGCTGAAGAGCATGGGCCTGACAGTGCAGTGGGGACCAGGAGGTACCCCCTCCTCTGCCCCGTCCCCATCATCCCCAGACGCCCATCCTCAAGGCCAGCTGGTGGCATCGTGCAGTGCTGTGCCGAAGTTGGCCCCAGGGGCTGGTGTGGTGTGGTGTGGTGTGGTATGTCACGGTCCCAGTGGGGAGCCCACCATCGGGGTCCCAGGTGAGCGGCCACCTCTCTCCAAGCCTGGCAGTGACAGCTCATTTGCCTTCAGTGTCAGCGGTGCCCAGGAAGGCAGGAAACGAGGCCAGAGGCCGGAACAGTGCCAGCCAGGCCAAGGACAACCCCCCCCCCCCACAAAGCCTCGCCGGTGCTGCTCTGGCCAAAGGACCCCAGCAGTGGGCCGTGAGGAAGAGGATGAAGGCAGCGGAGGAGGAAAAAGTGCCCTGTGGTTCCCACTGAGGTAGGGTTTTTGTGCCTAGGTGGGGGGCAAATCTAGGGGGGGGGCACGGTGAGTTTGGCCTGTGACCCCGGGTGCCTGAAACCCGCCCTACACCACTGAAGAAGGTAATCTAAGTTTTGCCATTGTAGCTTTTACAGAGAGTTCAGCGTTACTTGGCTCTAGTACTCATTTATTTGCCTATTAGGTCATCCATTGTATTAAAAAAAACACCACTGTCTTTCAAATGAATTATTTTTTTTCTTGCTGGTTTTCTTCACCATCCAGCTTAGACAATAATGTACTGCAATTAGGTATAGTTCACTCAGATCAAACTAAGAAAACAGAGTGTGTGCTGGGGCCCAGAGAAGTTTTGTGAAGATATACCCTGGCTACTGTTTTCAAGAGTCTAGAAATATATAGTTCTATATATAGTTAGAACTACAGTTCCTAGAAATCCTCATAGCTTGTGGAAGGTGTAGCCCAAGAAAGAAACATTTCTAAACTCTGTGTACTCATAAATTTATGTGATTATGTTAGTGGAAAGGCTGGAGAAGGAATAGAGCTGTTGCATTTGTAGCTTCCATTTGTGTTTTTTCTTTCCTTCCACTGGACTGTACAATACGTTGTATTTTATACCAGAGAAGTGCATAACAGCCAAAATGATAGAACTCATTACACCCATTTTTAATGGTTAGTTTGATCATGGAAGCTTTCAAATTCCTTCAAAATTTACAATAAGTTATTGGCTAGACGACATGAATGATCCACAAAGAGCCAAACTGAAGGCATTTCCCATCAATTCTGATTTCTCCAGATAGGCAGACATTATGTGTTCCTACTGGATTACAGATTGTAATTATTAAGCCATCAAAAGAGCTTTTCCAGAGTAGGGATGACAATCTTCATAAAATAACCTTTTCAGTTGCTGCATAAATGTATGGATTCAGACAAGTTACCATACAACAAAAGGGCCTATTATTCTAATAGAATTGCATGTATAAATCTAAATTTAGATTGGTTTTATTTATTTATTTTATTTTATTTATTATTCATGCTTGTTTATCGCCCCCCACCCCAAAGTGACTCAGGACGATTTACAACACATCATTAATAACAATCAAACAATTTAAAACTAATGAAAAATATTAAAAAATTAAAAAGAAGATTAAAAGCTTAAAAGTAGGAGTTGCAGCTAAGAGGCACGGGGGATCAAATCATCCAACCGGCTGGGGATATTGTTCCATCCATCCCCCAGACCTGCCCTGCCAACCAGGTTTTCATTCCTTTCCTAAAGGACCGCAGCTCTGCATTCGTAACTCTATTGGCAGGAGGTTCCACAGAGCCAGGGAGGACACAAAGAAGGCCCTCCTTCTAGTGCCAGAGAGGTGCGCCTCTCTGGCTGATGGCACAACCAGAGAGCCTCTCTGGTCCGCTCTGGTGGGATGGACAGATGTCCTTGGGCCAGTTTTAGGCTGCTTTAAATATTGGTCAAGCTTTCATTGTTTTTTTTTTTCATTCTGAGGGCCAAACTACTGTATGTGATACAGACCACCTATTGAAGTTAGAAACCAGTTGACACTCAAGAAGTGGGATTCAGTCAACTTCATGACTGACCAATCATGCTTGCAATGGAAGTCTTTTTTTGTAAAACAAGCACAAAACAAGCAAATATGCAAACTATTAGAGGTGTGCAAAGCTCCTGCTATGAGAACATATATTATTGGCATTTAAAGAATTCCTTCTTCTATTCCACAGACTCTCTGTAGCAAACGATTTGTACCTGAATCCTTCTTTGGACTTCCTCAGGCACCACAATAGCACTGTAGTGTAAGTAGGATTCACACAGTAAGCTCCAAGAAAAGTATTTGGCTAGTAAGTTGCTGTTGCTAAATGCCAGATCACTGAAAGGTAAGACAGCTAACTTCAGGATATGATCCTGGGTGAACAAGCTGATCTGGCTTACATTACATAGACCTGGGTGGAGTAAAATGGGGAAATTATTCCTTCTGGGGGTTGGGGGGAGATTAATTCTTTTCTATTTTTATTATTTTTGCCCATAAGTTACAAATGTAAAAATAAACACAATGCAACAACATAAAATTACAAAAACATAAAAACATACATAATATCAAACAAAAATAATATTAATGTGCACTCCTCAGCCAGAGACTAATGCATTTTTTTTCTGTTGATAATTTACTTTTCTCCATTGTCTCTATTTCCAGAAACCAGCAGCTCCTTGATCAGGTTTTATCCCTTTCCCCTTAACCATAGCATAGCCTATACCTGTGATTGCGAATCTATGGCACATGTGCCAAAGGTGGCACTTGGAGCCCTCTCTGTGGGCACCCATGCAGTCACCCCAGCACAGAGTTCGCCCCTCCCCTCTGCCCAGCAGTCCAATGGGAGCGCTTTCTTCCTCCCCCAGCACAGAGTTCACCCCACTCACTGTTACTGTGTTGGCAGTTTGTGATAAATACAGTAATACCCCGGATAACGTTGGTTCCACAAGTCATGACGTTATCCAATTTTTAGCGTTGTCCGATGCATGCATCAAACAACGCTAAAAAAAAAGCCCTGACTTCAGGGACAAACCACTTTAAAGGCAGGCAGGGAAAGAAAGAGGCCTGATCGGGTCTCTTTCTTTTCCTCCCTGTCTTTAAAGCCACCCCCCCACCTGCAGCAGTCTCTGTGACTGCAGTAGTTCTACCCAAACCACCCCACACCCGCAGACCATTGCCTCAGATAACGCTAAGAATCATTATCCAGAATCGTTATCCGATGCAAGTTTTTTCCAAAAAACTTGCATCGTTATCTGATTCTAGCAATCGTTATCCGGGGTATTACTGTAACTGGGTTTTGGATTGCAATTTGGGCACTCGGTCTCTATAAGGTTCGCCATCACTGGCCTATATACATTTTCCCCAAATGGCTTTAGATTCATCTTCATTTGTTAATCCCTTTTAACATTTTAAACCACATGTTAATTTATCATTCAAAGCCACATCCCATAATTCTCTGTACCAGTCTTCTATCCTAAAGCTCATATTTGCCTTCCAGTTTTTAGCCACTAGTAATCTTGCAGCTGTAACTATTTAATTCTTTATATGCTTATCTGTTGTTACATTATTGCAGTCCATTAATAAACTTATTTTGGGGCATAATTTAAGCTTTAAATTCAATATTTGGTAGATTTCTTCAAAGACATAGTTCCATACTTTCTTTACCTCTTCACAATCCCACCACATGTGAAAATAAGTCCCAATATGTTACAATTGTTTTAATAGTTTAAGACTGATGTCTCCAAATGGCTTCCTGACATTTCTTGAGAGCTTCTGGCTGTTTTGGCAGGCAAGCCTGTCAAGGCTATGGTGGATTTCTGGAATGCAGAGGTGGCCAGGGCTATTGACACAACTGCTCCTAATGCCCCCTTCAGGAGAATGTAGTCAAACTAAGGAGCTGTAGATGATGAAACCAGTAGGATGGAGACTAAAGCAATAATGGTGGAAAATGTGGAACAGATCTGACTGAATGCAGGGTAAACACACTGAAATGCTGACTACTCAACAGCCTGCTGTGTACAGCTGCTATGGGGAGCAAGCAAGCAAGCAAGTAAGTGACAGGGACAGCAAAATAAATAGCCATCCTGTTCAGTTTGTTTCTTCAAACTTATCCCTCGAACCTCAGAGGGGTTTCAGATGGGGATAATGTTTTTGCCAATAGCTGTGGTGAGCTAACCTTGTTCTAATGCAAAGTATTCTGGAGTGGCTTGGTCTTGAATAGCTAATTAAGACTCGTTAGTTTTACAAAAAGACCCACCTAGGTGGAGATGAGCATTTATTGCTTAGATTTTTTTTCTTCATCTCAATCCAAAAAAGCCATCTGCATTTCAGACAATGCCGGAAGTTATGATTATGTGGACAATACAAATATTTATACTTCAGAATCTACCAGAACACCACAACTTCAGCATATGAACCTATATATGTAAGTCCCAAAGTAGCTCTATGATTCATATATATTTCTAATGTCTTCTTCCTGCAAGGGATGGGAATTTGCTCGGGATGCATTTTTCATAGTTGGAGTGGTGTTTTCCAAGAAACCCAGACATGGTAATTTAGTAGTTTAAATTTATTTACACTGCTATTAAAACTCCCACCTCTGCCTAATTACAACAACAAAGTGTTGTCTCATTGATCTCTTGCTTAAGTGTATCAGATCAGCACATTACCAGGAGAGAAGTATAAGCTTTTCTAGCTATAGTCCTTCAATTAGTATAATCAGTTACAAGATAAGGGGGATAAATATATACAGTATATATATTAGATGAGGAGCCAAGAGAGAACAATAGGAGACAAATGAACAATAGGATGGAAACATTATTAGAAAAAATGCTTTATTCTGGCTGAGGGACTGGAAAATGGAGAGAGGACTTCCCACCCATTTAGATAATCAATAATTTGGATTATTCGGAGGATATAGAAAGGCTCATATAGGATGCACATTCAAGGGGTAAATATAAACATTTTAAATGGGGATATCACCCACCTGATTTTAGACATCATGTGATAATTTTCCAGAACACCCACATTTCTGAACTACCTATTGGCTTTACATAATATATAACTATAGGTTCCCTGTGGAATTGTCATCGGCTGCTACTCGTATCCGAGTATACATTTTTTCCCCTGTGGAATGGGACATGGTCTAAAGTAGTGTTTCCCAACCTTTGGTTTTTGGACTTCAATTCCCAGAAGCCTAAGTCAATTCCCCAAAGCACTGATCAGCCAATGTACTGACTTAGGCTTCTGAGAATTGGAGTCCCCCTGTGTGGCGTGGCCCCCACATTGGGAACCACTGGTTTAAAGGCAATCTTGCTTAAACTAAGGAGATCCATGATAGGAAAAAGTGCCAAATTAAAAATAAGTTTGACAATTTAACAGGCATTCACATGAAAGACCGAAACCTTATTCCACCACCAATATCGTATCCATTCTGTATTTATTGTGAAAGCTGATTGCTTGCTCTGGAAAGCTAACAGATCCTTTTAAACTTTTAGTGAAATGCTCAAAAACTCTGGATAAGTTCTTGAGTCTTTAAATGACAGAACAAATGGTTTAAATGATGTCAGGCCCCCGCCACTCACTTTCTCTTCCTTCTGTCTCAGTAGCAATGCACTAAGGAGAAGGGGGCACAAGAACAAGTGAGAGGGAAAAGCAAAGTTTTGGAGGCCCTCTTCTCCTCAGGCAGTGACATTAGAAGAATCATTTGCATCTGGGGATGGATGACCTATAACAGGGATTCTCAACCTGTGGCTCATGGGCCGAATGTGGTCCTCGGTGCCATTTCATGTGCCCCCCTGCCTCCCCCACACCCAGAAGTGCCATGATAAGCTTACTTGGTAACGTAATCTGAAAAGAGATATAATTAAGGAAAATAATTTTTTGGAATATATGGAAGCGATTTTTGGAGCACACATTGACTGAGGGTAAAGGAGGCAGACCATTTTTGGGAAAGTAAGAGTTAGAGGAAAAAAATCACAGACTCCAGGGCTTTGTAAATATCACAGGGGTGGGGTTTTTTGTTTAGTTTTGTTATTTAATATTAAGTTGGTACTTAAAGTGAAAGTTTTCATAGTATTAGAACATTAAGAATAAAAAATACATTTATTTAAATATATAGTTAAATATATAAAGGGTTGTATATAGGATACTTAAGAGACTGCGTCACCCCAAGAACATCTGTCCATCCCACCAGAGCGAGAAGGAGGGCCTTCTCTGAGTCTGCTCTGGCCCTTTGGAACCTCCTGCCAAGCGAATTGCATCTCCAAACAGAGCTGCTGCCCTTCAGGAAGGGGGTGAAGACCTGGCTGGCAGGGCATGTGTGGGGTGTGGGCAAGGCGATGAGTTCGGTTGGCTGGCTCCTGTGAATAACCCCACCTCTCTCTCCCCATGGTTTTTAACTTAATTTTTAACTTTTTAGTCTTTTAATCCTTGATTTTAAATCTTGAATTGTAAGTGATGTGTTTTAACTCTTTTAGACTGTAAGCCACCCTGAATCCTCAGAAAAGGGTGGGGTATAATCGGGTCTACCCAATTAGGGCGGGATACCAAATTTGAGCAATAAATAAATAAATAAATAAATAAATAAATAAATAAATAAATAAATAAATAAATAAATAATAATAATAATAATAATAATAATAATAATAATAATAATAATAATAATAATAATAATAATAATAATAAAGATGTCAAAAATTAGATTATTTTAAATCAATGATACTGAGAAATTATGTCAAAAGAAAGAAAGAAGGGTATTTTTGTATGATTGTTATATATGCGTTATTGTATTGATATGCAATGAGTTATGATTTTTCGTTTGTATTGTTATTTTTTTTAAGTCAATAAAATATATATATTAAAAAAAAGAAGTGCCATGTGGTGGAAGAAGGGCAAAATGGTCATCCAGTCCCCGAAACTGTCTGAGGGAGCATGACCGGGCCTCTGGCTTTAAAAGGTTGAGAACTCATGATCTATAAACCCGACAATGCCTGATGGCAAGGGGCAAGGCCCAAATCACTTTCTTGAAGGACAGTTGCCCCTTACCAGCTGTGACATCATCCATTCTAATCGTATATATTCAGTGATGGGATGTCCCCGGTTCCAGACGGTTCCCTGGAACCGGTAGGACCAATTCCGGAGGGTTCTCCGGGAGGGGAGTCCACTTTTGGGGCGTCCGGTTCCGGACGCCTCACCGAAAGAATTTTTTTAAAAAAAATCGGAGCTAAAATGGCTCCAATTGACTGCGCATACGCAGAAACTCAATCTGACACATTGCGCATGCGTCAGATTGAGTTTCTGCACATGCGCAGTCAATTGGAGCCATTTTAGCTCCAATTAAAAAAAAATTGTTTAAAGCTTTCAGGACGGTGGCGGCGGAGGCGGCACCAGCCCTCTGAGAAGGGCACCTCCCCCGCGGCACGTTGAGGGCTGCCTGGGCTGTCCGCTGCCGACAAGCCCCATGCCCTGAGGACGCCCAGCGCAGCGCACCGCTGACACCTCCTCCTCTGCCGGGCGCCGGCCTTTGGGCTGGGTGCCTGCAACCGCCGCCCGCCGCCGCCGGAGCTGCCGTTGGCTGCATTCCTGTGGCCTCCTCCTTGGGTCGGTCCCTTTTTAGCCCGGCTGCGGTGCCTGGCGGAGGAGAAATGCAGGCGGCGGTGGTGCGGCATGGGGACAGCCCAGGGAGGCTCGGCAGCCGCGGCTGGAGCCGCGGCTGGAGCCGCGGCTGGAGCCGCGGCTGCCCGCCGCCCCTGGCCATGGCCGGAGCCGGCCCAAAAAGGTACCGGCCCAAGGAGGAGGCCACAGGGGTGCAGGCAGCTCCGGCGGTGGCAGCGGCGGCTGTGGACGCAGTCGGGGTGCCGGGTCCCAAGAAAGGTAAGCGAGGGGTAATTTATTTGTGTTTTGGGTGGGTGGTTGTTTTTATTTTATTTATTTATTTATTTATTTGTGTCTGGGTGGGTGGGCTGAGAGGGAGGGGTGTGTGTGTGTATGTTTATTTTTATTATTTTTATTTTTATTTTTGGCCCCGCCCACAACGTCATGACGTCATGACGTCGGCTTCGGCCATGACGTCATGACGTCATGACATTGGCCACGCCCATGACGTCCGTGACATCATGGCGTGGTAGTAGAATTTTTGTCATCCCATCACTGTATATATTTCCCTGGGGAGAAAACCGATATGCAGCAAGAATCATTGGCTGAAACACTGATTCTGATATTTATACCACATACAGCTGACGATGTCTTCAGCCCAAACTGTTTTTCTGAAATTAAACATTTCTGACACTTCCCCCATCCCACGCACATTCACAAAGGTCCCAAGGGTCTCTTCCCACCACTTTAGTTGTGGGAAAACTGTTAGTTGTGGGAAAGCTGTTTGTGATTTTGACTTAATCTCCAAAAATTGCCACCAGGAGGATGATATTACCAGTAGTTGTGATTTTTGGAAATTCAAGATGGTCTTCTTCCTCTCATCATCCAAAAATGGCTTCCCCCACAAGGAAAAGGAATTGGAAATGTTTTATTCCTGGAAAAAGCTGCCATGGTTGTCTTCAGCCTTAGGCAAGTTCTGCTTCTTCATTTCAGTCAATGCACGGTTTTGGGGTGCTACCAGAAGAGGCCAGTGGCTTGCTTATAGTGAGCTTCAAGTCTATTTGTGAGAAATTAAAGAGGGATGCTCCACTCAGCTACAAGCCACCAGAAATCCCTTACCCCTTCTCCACCCACTTTGTTTCATATTCTCCAGGAAGCACTTGGAAAAGTTCCTCAAAAGATGACCTCTGGAACTTTATGCTAGAGAACCTGGTCTTTTCGACATACAGTGCCCAAACAAATCAGGGCTTTAAAGGTAAGCAGTGGCTAAGTTATGTATGCCTGTAAGTCTGTAGTAGACTTAAGAATAGGTGTGGATAATCAATATTGTCCAAAAGCCTTATGCTACCATTAGATTTTTTTTAGCAATGATATAATGACCACATATAATTGTCACATTATCTTCATTAGAATACAACCAGAAACACAGGAAATTTTCATGTAGTACTCAAAAACAGTGTGTGTGTGTGTGTGTGTGTGTGAACCCCCCCCCCCAGCTTCCATAAGCTAAAGTGGCATGTATTTAGTGTGACCTTGAGCAACAGCAGGCACATTGCTCTGGCAAACCTAAATGGAATAGAACCTTAATTGCTGTCATTGCTAACACCTGTATACGTCTTGCTATTACATGGCAAAATGACTGCTGTGGAAAAGGTCTTTTATATCAGGTTTGTGCAAGACATGCTTGAGCACTTCATTTGGTACATACACATGTTGCATGAGTATAATTCATTGGAAGCTTGCTAATAAGACCAACTTTCAATCACATCATTCCAGTCAAAATGCCAAGGGTCACAGAAATTGACAGACACAAAAATCATATTTTTGCATCAGCAAGGCCACTCTCAAAGGGGAATCAACAAACAAACTGGATACTCAAGATATCCAAGCTGTTCTAAAGAAATATAAAGAATCAGGAAAGGTCAAAGAGAACCTCCCATTCCCCCTCAAAAAAAGGACTTGAAGGCTAAGGAAATCTTTCAAATTCTGATGAGAAGGCCCTCAGAGTTTCTTCTTTGAGAGACTGGAGAAAAGCCAGCAAGGACTTGGCTCAGCATCTCGCAACTTCATTGGGATGCCAAGTTGACCCTTCTACAGTTCAAAGAAGCTTGATTAGAAATGGTGTTTGTGGAAGGGTAGTAGCCTAAAATCCACTTTTGAGAGAGGGAAACAGGGTGAGAAGATAAGTTTAAGCTCACAGAATATGAAATAAGAATCTGTGGGAAAGAGTATGATGAAGTGATGAATCCAAGTTTGAAATTTTTGGGTCCAATCATTGACAATATATGAGTAGAAGGGTTGGAGACAGATGAATGAATGAGTGCTTGCGTGCTACAATGAAACATGGTAGAGGGACTGTCCTGGTTTGCTCTTGTCTTTCCTTATATGAAGGTTGCAGTGAGCATGCTCATATCAGTGTGCTTACAGTACTCACATGTTGTGTTGAAATCACTTGTAGGTCTTTGCTTCAGACCTTTGTGTGATCTTAAAAGACCTTGCTGATGCCAATGCCATGTCTATCACTGGACGCTCTCCCTAGCTGGTTGGGTGCGGAGAATGAGGGGCACCTGGGCTGACCAGGCAGCTGGCCATAAAAGACCTTGCTGATGCCGTGTCCATCGCCAGACGCTCTCCCTAGCCAGTCGGGCTGGGGAGACAAGAGGCAGCTGTGCAGACTGGCCAGCTGGCTGAAGGCTGCTGCCACTGCCACTTCAGCTGTACTGCAGCCAGCCACTCCCTGTCGGGAAGGGATAAAGACTCTCCTAATTGTATTGTATTTTCCTGATTGTATTGCATTTTCCTGATTATACTGTATTTTTATTTTAATGTAAGATTTATTAACTGCATTGATTATACTACATTTGTTGATATATTTATATTATGTCATATTTATATTTGAGATTGTAACACTGTTAGCCACTCTGAGATGCTTCGGCGAATAAAGCGGCATATAAGTCTAATAAATAATAATAATAATAATAATAATAATAATAATAATAATAATAATAATAATAATAATAATAATAATAATAATAATAATAATAATAATAATAATATTGTCTTCATGATTTCTGGGTTAGGAGGAAATGTACGAGCTGAGAGTTTATGTCTGTTGCCAAATCATCACCATGCTTGAAGACCTCTCTGGATTCAGGCTGCTCTGTCTGTCCTGAGCTGGGACTCATGTGATTGGACAAAGGTCATCCAATTTTTTTTAAATCTGGAACATGGATCTCAGCCCTGCTTAAGCAATCTAGCCACTACATCTGCCTGGCTCCCAGACAGCTGACAAATTTTGGAACAGCATTTTATGTCAGGGATTCTCAACCTGCAGCCTACAGCACCATTTAATGTGGCTCCCCACTGCCCACACCACACCAGGAAGTGCCATGTGGTGGAGGAAGGGTTCCCAAAGCTGTCTGAGGGAGCATGATCTAGCCCCCAGCTTTAAAAGGTTGAGAACTCATGTCTTATGTAATATATTAATCATACTTCAATTTTCAAAGTAAATTTAGCATTAAAATATGAGAATTTACAATATATAATTACAAAAGTTCCAAGAAATCTTTTCCCTCTATTTAGACCAGGGTCCTTAGCCTGTGGCAAGTGCCCAAAATGAGATAATAGTGTTTAAAAGAAAACTCTCTGGATTATCTGGATCTGCTGCATCACTTTCAAATGGCTGACCTATAGTCGTAATAATTTGAATTCGTTTCTGTCTTATTCTAGGCAGTGTTTCCCAAATGCTGGTTTTTGGACTTCAATTCCCAGAAGCCTAAGTCATTTCCCCAAAGCACTGATTAGCCAGTGTACTGACTGAGGCTTCTGGGAATTGAAGTCCACTAGTGGGCTGTGTACCCCTTGTTGGGAACCACTGTTCTAGAGACATAAATGCATAAAAAAACCTGAGCTGGTAAGTGTGCATGGTTTTGCATATGTCCTCATGCATGTATGTATGTAAGTGTGAATAGCAAAGGAAAACAGAGGGATAATGTTTTGATTCACCTTGGAATTGACTTACGGGAAGATCATGTGTACTTTGACACCTTTGTACCTTTTGGCTGGGTCTAATACGCCCCTTTATTAAATAATAATTATGTTCTTGGGTTTTGTTCTGCTTTTCATTTTGCTTCTCCAAAATACGATGAAGAAGTCTTTTGGATTTCCCAAGTTCTCATTGTCAAGCTCAAGCCCACCTTTCTCACTATTTCATCAACAATTTGTTAATTCCACCACAATATGGTTTTTTGCCACAGGAGAAATGAGGCCAGCTAATGATACTTTTATTTGCCAGAAGTTTGGACTATTTTTTTTCCTTTTAAGGACACTTTTAAATTATGAATAAAATATTATATTGAATTATGGTTGAGCTATATTGATCTAATATCTGTTTTGGTCAAACTTCAACTTTCTACTGGTTCCTGGGTCTAATAGGAACACATATAGCATGAACACCCAAGAAAAGTTCTCACACTGTCAACAGAACCAAAAAGATCCAGACTGTCTCTGGGGATGGACCATCCTAATCGATC